>CM056057.1:75892480-76492480 GCA_029574335.1 Rana kukunoris | reverse complement strand
CTTCAGTGGTGCAATATCAGACTTCTGCAGACAGGCCCTGCAGCTTTCTGCACTTCATACATACTGTCTGTTTGAAAACTGCAGGGCTTGTGAATTAACTTTCAGGCCTCGTACACACGAGGGGATATGTCCGCTGAAAACGGTCCGATGGACCGTTTCAGCAGACATCTCCGCTCGTGTGTATGGGCTAGCGGACAGATTTCTCCACCCGACAGATTTCAAAGCATGCTTTGAAATCCATCCGGTGGAATCTGTCCGCCCGACATGTCTGCTGGTTAGTACACTTACCAGCAGACATGTCGTGCCCCACCGCCGCCGTGCCGCCGCCGAATGGATTCGGCGCATGCGCGGAGGTGTTTAACTTCCTGGTGCGGTGACGTGGCGGCGTCAACGTCACCGCCGCGTCACCGCGCCGTCCGGCGGCGGGGAATTTGATCCGATGGTGTGTACACGCCATCGGATCAAACTCCCGATCGGACATATCCGATGGAAATGGTCCGCGGACCGTTTTCATCGGATATGTCCGATCGTGTGTACGAGGCCTAAGAGTGCTCATCAGCACCCACGCAGTTCATTCAAAACTAAAAGCCCACAACCGAGGTGGCTGACGGTACTTGTAGTTCATAGATGTGGGTAAGATCTGAAGGAGTATACTGGCGGCAGGAGCTGGAACATGTTACATTCTAAATTTGGGCAACATAGCTTGAATGGGTCCTTATGGAGTAGTGAACACATCCTGGGAACTGGTTTGGAGCCATTACGATCACCACCGCTTACGATCTTCCATCCAACCACGACAAGCTTATCTGACACGCTGCGACAATCTTGCATACACGATCCATATCCATTCCCATAAACAAGACGAGACTCAAGCTCTGCACTTGCTTCAATGACATGACAATTTATTGGTATTTTCTTAGCTTCTTATACAGTCTCAAGCATAATGCAGTTAGTCACAGAACAATGTAGTCTCCACCCCCCTTCACACCATGGGGGGCTTCAATCACACTCTAAGGCGGCGTACACACGACGGGAATCCCGTCGAGCAGAAATAGAGAGCACGCTCTCTATTTGCTCGACGGCCCGCCTGGATGAATGGCTGGTTGCCATTCCCGACGGGCGGGTCGCCGATTTCGACGGCCGGCAAAGAACCTCGACGGGCGGAACCATGTGTACGCGGCCTAAAAGGCATTCAGGTAAGCTAACCATGTAGACTTGTCGGCACCGCATCTTCAATAGTGTTCAATTAACCTTGAATAATACACAGACATCTAGTTGAATAAGTTATCTAGACAGCTTTATCACACAATGGCAGAGTCTTGTGAGAGTGGGTGCAATCAACACCTTCAATGGAATGTCTTTAAGATATTTCAATAGCATATTATACAAAGGTATGACTCACTGTCTGGTTGACCTGGTCATGTCATCATGAATTTCTTGTGATATCTTAGTCCTAAAATGAAGTATTAATAATGTCCCATCTGTAATATATGAATTATGATTCTTTGTCACCCTATGGCCCTAGTGGACATAAGGTGACCCTAGACATAGGAATATCTCAGTCTGTCACGGTGCATTCCGTTACAATGACAAACAGGAATAATTTTGTGTTTTTTGAGTATATCATTTATGTTATTTTTGAAAATAAAAATAACGTCACTAGTGGAGACATTCCCAGTGTTCTTTAAGAACTGCTGGGCACAATAAATTTGGAGGTCAATTTTGATGTGAAAAGGTGATTGTGTTTATAATCAATGTATTTTTAAGGGCCTTCTGGCTAATCTGGACTTTTGTATTGTAGGCATGCAAATTAAGACACAATTATTGTTGGAAATTTAAGGAGCTTGCTCAATATGTTAGAATTTAAAGCTCAACAACAATTAAATTGTTTTATTTTTGTTTGTTTTTTAGCGTACACACGATAAGATAGCCAGAGGACAACGGTCTGATGGACCATTTTCATCGGTCAAAACCAATCGTGTGTGGGCCCCATAGGTTATTTAACCTTCGGTTTAAAAAAAGCCAACTTGCTTTAAAATGTAACCGATGGATACCTAACGTTAGGTCAAAACCGATTGTTAGTACGCACGACCATCGGTTAAAAATCCATGCATGCTCAGAATCAAGTCAACGCATGCTTGGAAGCATTGAACTTCATTTTTTTCAGCACGTCGTTGTGTTTTACGTCACCGCGTTCTAACACGATCGTTTTTTTAACCGATGGTGTGTAGGCACATCAGACCATCAGTCAGCTTCATCGGTTAACCGACGACAACGGTCCTATGGACCATTCTCATCATATGGACTGATCGTGTGTACGAGGCTTTAGAGTGGTGTAGAGATATAACCTACGTTTTAACAGTGAAATAAAGAAAGTAATAGACTGTAGACATTGATCCAGATATTATTATTTTTTTTTGTCACAATTAGAGAATGCATCAGAAAGCGACAGACAATACTTTTCAGAAGTTATACACAAATGCTCTTTCATTAGAACTTTAATCTCCAGTACAAGAGAAGTCTGGATCAGTAGTTATTCCCAGGGATTTTCTGTTTACACTATGCTGTAGGCACATGCTATGTCAGAGGCACATTTTATTGAGATGTCTTGGAGCATGACAAAGGGGATTTTCTTGTATCTCCTGAAATGCATTGCCTGTTAACTTTTGATATACTCCTTTATTGTGACAGACTAAAATTATATTGGAATGGACCACTATGGCTTGGCGCTCTCATTCGTTTACTCTGCATCGTTCCAACAGGCAACAGGAAAAAAATCCACAAAGTTTGAAGTCTATCTACTGTATCTATATATATACACACAGGGCCAGATCTAGACAATTTGATGTGTGGGTGCAGTAAAAAATGGCAGGGGTCAGAGGATGCAAGGTCAGCAGGGCAGTGTGTAGGATGCAGTAAGGAAGTGTACAGCGATCAACAGTGCAGAGGATTGGGCCAGCAGATTGTAGGGCAGTGTACAGAGGCCATTAGCTTGTAGGGCAGTGTACAGTGGATTATCAGGGCATTGCACAGGGGTTATTGAGGCAGAGTAAAGGGGCACAGCAGGGCAGAGAACAGGGAGTCAACAAGGCAGTGTGTCAATAGGGCAGAGTATGAGAGGTCATAAGGGGAGTGTACAAGATTCAGTAGGACAGCGTACAGGGAATCAGTAGGGCAGAGGACAATGTTCAGCAGGGCAGGGGACAGGGGACAACAGAGCAAATTACAGCAGTCAGCTAGGTGGAAAGCAGGAGTTATCAGAGCAGAAGACAGGGGTAAGTAGAGCAGTGTACAGGGGTCAATAGAGCGGAGGACAGGAGTCAAAAGGGCAGAGCACAGGGATCAGCTGCAAAGAGATTTTATTTGTCTTAAACAAAACTTTGGGAGAGAGGGTTAGGGCCAGGTCACCCTTAGGCAGTTGCAATGTTAATTGGCAGACTACGAGACTTCTACAGGAGGACAGCAATGCAGGGAAAGGCATCCAGCAAGTTACCACATCTGCATGTGTAGGAATGATGTCTCCTATGGCAACAACAAATGCTCCAACAACCTCTCAGGCTTATGTGTTTCTTGGGCGCACCCCTTCCTCAGAGCTGCTTAGAATTTTAACTTTGCACCATATGGCATCTTCTGGATTACATGTTGTTTTACACTGCACTTTTGTGACTATGCATACTATTGGTTTTATTGTCTCTAAATAAAATATTTATTGTGTAATGCACTACGTGTTTGCGCCTTTCCTGTTTGTTGTCTTTGTGTGTGGACGTGTCACCTGTGTAACCATTTCTATCTGTGGAGGACCTCTGAAGGCTGGGAGTGATTGCTTTTCTTTTCTTACTTCTAGTAACTGAAGTTGTTTCTGAAAACTAAAATATTTATTGACACCATATGAATTACGACTTTGGAAATGTTTTGAAGAAAACAAATTTTCGTAGTATTCCTTCCAGTCAGCCAAAGCCGAGAGATTGTGTGTTACACATCCTACACTGACATCTGCTGATAAGATGTGATGCTGTGAAAGGAGTACTTCATTTTTACGCTTCCCTGAAGATCCTGATACTAGATAGACGAATTAGATGTAATGTTATTTCTACAAATAAAGAACTCTCTTCCTTAATTAAATTTTAGCTCTAGTGGACAATTCCTTGCGTTTCTCTAGACCGCTCTGCTTCTATTGAGTGATGTACGAGAAGCAGACTTCGGACTACGATCAATATGTTATTTTGCCGCTCATTATTACAGAAAAACCTTCGCCAAAAAAGAAGAATTAACTGAAATTGATTTTGTGCAGTCAATTAGCAGATTAAATATTCATTACCATTAGCAAAGCTACCCTGCATTTAGCACTATAAATCCTTCCATGTAATTCTGCTGGCAGTAAACAGTGAAGCTGACTGGGATTCTTAATACTATTTACGGTTTCAGCTTCAGGTATATAGAATTACCAGTCTATTTAAAAATAATATATACAGCCAATTACCTACCTTCGTTGGAATAGGTACAAATATGCCTCCAATAGAATATTGTGAAATACAGTGAAACCTTGGTTTACGAGTAACGTGATTTATGAGCATTTTGAAAGACAAGCAACTTTTTTTTTGCCTTGATATACGAGCGCTGTCTTGATATGCAAGCGTTTTTTTAATGTAAAAAAAAAAAAGAATTACACTTACATTGTGAATGAGTCTGCTGCTCATCCATGTAAAGCCGCTGTGTATATGTACAGTGAAGCCGCTGGTGTACAGTATACAGTACAGCTTTGTAAGTGGCCAGAGATTTACAGGCAATGGTGGCTCCAGGCGCTTCCTGGAGACACTCTGAGACACTCATAGACACTCCCAGCAGGGGTGGGCATACCCGGAAGTGATGTGAACCGTTTCCAAGTTGTCTAGGAAGTGCTGTGAGCTGTGGCCACATACAGTGTTGTACTGTACACCAGAGGCTTTAACCACTTAACGACCGCCGCACGACTATATACGTCCACAGAATGGCACGTACAGGCACATGGGCGTACATGTACGTCCCTGCCTTGTTGCGGGTCGGGGGTCTGATCGGGACCCCCTCCGCTGTGTGCGGCGGTCGTCTTACATCCGGGAGCAATCCGTGACGAGGGGGCGGCTGTTCATTTCTGTCCGCCCCCTCGTGATCGCTCCCAGCCAATCCGGCATCCCCCCGCCGTGTCACTTCCTCTGCCTGTATAATGTAAACATAGGCAGAGGAAGTGATGTGAGCTCTCCTCTCGGAGGTATTTTCAATCCGCCGAGAGGAAAAAAGACATCACACAGTAAGTTGCACCAACACTACACTGACACCACACACATAGGCACATTTAACCCCTTCCGATCACCCCCCCCCCAGCCCCCTGTCACACTGTCACTGATTGAAGTGATCATATATTTACTGATCACTGCATTTAGTGTCAGTGTGACAGTTAGTGTGACAGGCAGTTAGTGTTAGGTCCAGGGTAGCCCCGTACCCCCCCCTAATAAAGTTTTAACTGCTTCACCGCCCTAGTTAACCCTTTCACCCCCTATTGCCAGTGTCACTAAGCAATCGTTTTCTGATCGCTGTATTAGTGTCGCTGTTGCCGCTAGGTAGCTAATTTTTTTTTATTGCGATTTTTTTTTACTAAAGACATGTGGCTGAATACATTTTGGCCTAAATGTTTGACTAAAATTTAGTTTATTCAATTTTTCTTATAAGAAAAAGTAAAAAATATTGATTTTTTTTCAAAAATGACGCACTATTTTTGTATATAGCGCAAAAAATGAAAATCGCAGAGGTGATCAAATACCATCAAAAGAAAGCTCTATTTGTGGGAAGAAAAGGACGCAAATTTTGTTTGGGTGCCGAATTGTAAAAACACCTTTGGTCATTTAGCAGCATATTGGTCCGGTCCTTAAAGTGGTTGTATACCCAGTCAGATGACTTTTCTTTACTAGGACAATGCAGGTTTTAAAATCATTTGCATCAGAAGATTGTCTCCTTACCTGCCCTCATTGCGAGATATATGTATTATTGTGGCTCGTGACGTAGCCCGCGCATGCGCCGTTTGTCCAAACTGGCCGGCAGCCCGAGACCTGGCCGGAAGAATGCAGAGTCTATGTCGGGGCTGCGTCATTTCCTATTGTCAACGTCAGCCCCGACATCGCGCGATGCCAGCAACAGTCTCTGTCTCTGATTCGCTCGATGTTGGTTTCCATAGTCACCGGAAACTAAGACGAGGCTTGGATACTGCAATTGGTGCACATGCGCGAGATTACAGAGACAACAACGTAATACGGGCGGAAGTAAATGAGAATACAGGCACGGAACACCACAGTTAATATGGCAACGGCTATGACAGAGCAGCAGCGTTTCAAATATACAGTCTTTTAACAGTAAGAACGATTTTTGGGCTTACTCTTAGTGCCCATTTTATTCTTAATACATGTGTGGATTGTAATATTGATTAAATCAGTTTTTTTGGACGAGTTTACTACCACTTTAAGTGGTTAATGTATACAGAGGTGCCTTTAAACAGATAAGCATGAACCTCTGGCCACATACAGAGCTGTATACTGTACACCAGTGGCTTTACTCTACATACAGTATACACATCGGTTTTTCTGTACATATATATACACAGCGGCTTTAAATGGGTGTTCACTAGACTCCTTAACATTGTGTACATTCTTTTTCTTTACCTTAAAATGTTGCAACATAGAGGTACAGTACAGTATTTTAAAGTGCAATTTAATTTGTTTTATGTTTACAGTACACTTTTTATACTGTATTTTGTTTTGCCGCAATAATTTTTATATGAATAAATGGGGGTGGAACGAATCATCTGAGTTTCCATTATATCCTATGGGGAAACTCGCTTTGATATAAGAGTGTTTTGGATTACACGCATTCTCCTGGAACGGTTTATGCTCGTAATCCAAGATTCCACTGTAGTTTATTTGCATACAAGCTAAAATTAAACCTGGGATAAACTTGGCCAAGTCAACCTGAGCATATGTGAGAAAAAAGTATCAGCAGAGGCTATTTTCAATGTCAAAATGTTTAGTTGATGTTACTGCATATGCAAATCATGACTTTTTCTATGTAAGGCTTGGTTCACACTATTGCAAACTGGGTGCGGGTTTCCCTGCATCCAATTAGCATAGCAGGAGATTGTGACCGGTTCTCTATGGAGCCGGAGCGACACCGATGTGAATTGCACACGAGTCCTTTGCGTCTTTTGCTCTGTTTCAGGTCTGAATTCAGCCAAAAAAATGTAAATTCCTTGGTAGGTTTTCAGCTGTGCAATTTTAGGATGATGGATGAAACAGTGCTCCATGAGATGTTCAAAGCTTGGAGGCAAGAAAGTCAGCACCCGCACATAGCGGTTCAGGGCCTTGAGGTCCAGAATCGGCTGTACTGTACCCTCTTTTTTGGGGGATTGTAAACAAGTTTGAATAAAAGCCCTGGAAACCAGAGAGGTCTACGGGCCCAGAAACCAGCAAAGAAGTCCCTCCACCTGAACTGTGGGTGAGGGCACCTCTTCATGCCGAAGGAGCCTTATCTGGGGGTCTGGAGAAACCCGCTCTCAGTTTGCCCGACCAGAGGGGGGCTTAAAAGACTTTGAGTCTTTGTTAGTGGACCTTGAGGGATGAAAAAACTTCCTGTGTGCCCAGAAGGAAGGGCCACGCTTGCGACTTGGCAACTTCCCCTTCTTTGACTGTGGAAGGAAAGGGCAGATCAACTAAGGCCTTTTTAGAAGCCTGGTCCGCAGTCCAATACTTCAGCCACAATACCTGTTGAAGCACTTACGCTGAAACAGACAGCTTAGACAGCAAGGGAGCTGCGTTCAAAGAGGCAGACAAACTGCAGCCCCTGGACCAGTTGGTCTGCTAATTCAGTGAGGCTGGAGGAAACTGGTCACCCTCCAGGTCATGGCGCAACAGCTTTGCCCACTCTATCAGCATTTGCACCACCAAAGCAACAGCCAAAACCGTCCGATAGAGAACATAGTGCGGCTTAGAGACTCTGCCTACCTGTCAGCTGGGTCTTTTGTTCAACCGAGAAACTGGGGAATCCACCACAGGTGGAGTTGTCCATTTTTTGAGCAGACTCTCCTCAAAGGGATAACGCATAGTGAAAAACTTTGGGAACACTAATGCCGCGTACACACGGTCGTTTTTTGCGATGAAAAAAAAACGACGTTTTTTAAAACGTCATTTAAATTGATCGTGTGTGGGCAAAACGTCGTTTTTTGTCTTGAAAAAAACGACCAAAAAAAAATTCCAACATGCTTGAATTTTTTGTGTCGTTTTTCAAAACGTCGTTTTTTGTTTCACAAAAAGTCACCGTGTGTAGCAAAAACGTAGTTTAAAACGACGTTTTTCAACCTGCGCATGCCCAGAAGCTAGTTATGAAGCAAGCTTCAATGGAAAAGAGTGGTGAACGTAACCTCGCTTTTTGTGAAAAAACGATGGTGTGTAGGCAACATCGTCTTTGAAAGTGACGTTTCAAAAACGTCGTTTTTTACTTCACAAAAAACGTCGTTTTTTTTTTTTTCATCGCAAAAACGACCGTGTGTACGCGGCATTAGGGATCACAAAGGGGCGTTTTGGATGCTCCCATTCTTAGGCCTCGAACACACAATCGAGGAACTCGTCGGGCGAAACACATCGTTTTCCTTGTCGAGTTCCTTGTTCGGCTGTCGAGGAACTCGACAAACCAATTTTCTCCATTCCCGTCGAGGAAAAAGAGAACATGCTCTCTTTTTGGCTCGTCGAGTTTCTCCACAGTTTCCTTGTCAAAAAATGTACACACGACCGGTTTCCTCGGCAAAACACGTCTCCCAACAAGTTTCTTGCTGAATTCTGCCGAGGAAACCGGTCGTGTGTACGAGGCCTTATAGACAAACTTGTCAAAAAAAAAAAGGGGATAAGTGAACACTTTTATGGTTCTGAATAAAGAAGGCTGTGTCTGCCAATGAACGAATGAGAAATGTTTTTATATAGATCAGTTTTGTCTTACTGCACTATTCAGTGAACTGAGGTAAATTTTTTAGGAAAATGGTAAAATATAGGCCAAAAAAATGAACTAAAAATATTTCAATGAGAGCTTTTTTTTATTTCTTTTCTGACAATTCACCTCTCTTTACTTATTAGTAATTAAACCTTAATAAAAACGTACACTTGGGCAAACAACAAGAAAAACTAGTGCCAAACATATCAATGGAAGATTGAAGGATTAAATAAGATTGCTGCTACCTAAGTACCGGTGAATCCCCAGCATAGGTGTGTGTAGTCTATTGCATTAGGGTGTGCCACCTGAAAGATCAAACACACATGCGTGTGTGTGTGATATATATATACAGTACAGACCAAAAGTTTGGACACACCTCACACTGAAGGCATCAAAACTATGAATTAACACATGTGGAATTATATACATAACAAAAAAGTGTGAAACAACTGAAAATATATGTCATATTCTAGGTTCTTCAAAGTAGCCACCTTTTGCAGCAGACACATCTCTAGAACAACTGTTAAGAGGAGACTGTGTGAATCAGGCCTTCATGGTAGAATATCTGCTAGGAAACCACTGCTAAAGAAAGGCAACAAGCAGAAGAGACTTGTTTGGGCTAAAGAACACAAGAAATGGACATAGACCAGTGAAAATCTGTGCTTTGGTCTGATGAGTCCAAACTTGAGATCTTTGGTTCCAACCACCGTGTCTTTGTGCAACGCAGAATAGGTGAACGGATGGACTCTACATGCCTGGTTCCCACCGTGAAGCATGGAGGAGGAGGTGTGATGGTGTGGGGGTGCTTTGCTGGTGACACTGTTGGGGATTTATTCAAAATTTAAGGCATACTGAACCAGCATGGCTACCACAGCATCTTGCAGCAGCATGCTATTCATCCGGTTTGCGTTTAGTTGGACCATCATTTATTTTTCAACAGGACAATGACCCCAAACACACCTCCAGGCTGTGTAAGGGATATTTGACCAAGAAGGAGAGTGATGGGGTCCTGCGCCAGATGACCTGGCCTCCACAGTCACCGGACCTGAACCCAATCGAGATGGTTTGGGGTGAGCTGGACCGCAGAGTGAAGGCAAAAGGGCCAACAAGTGCTAAGCATCTCTGGGAACTCCTTCAAGACTGTTGGAAGACCATTTCAGGTGACTACCTCTTGAAGCTCATCAAGAGAATGCCAAGAGTGTTAAAAACAGTAATCAAAGCAAAAGGTGGCTACTTTGAAGAACCTAGAATATGACATATTTTCAGTTGTTTCACACTTTTTTGTTATGTATATAATTCCACATGTGTTAATTCATAGTTTTGATGCCTTCAGTGTGAATCTACAATTTTCATAGTCATGAAAATAAAGAAAACTAGTATATAGTATAGTATATATAGAGTATATAGTAAAGTATATATATATATATATACTACATATACATACACATCCAGACACACACCTTATGGTAGAGCCAATACAGTAAAAGAGAAATACGGTAGCACTTCATGAATGGCAGAACTGGGATATATTTCCTATCTCCCTGCCTGCACACAGAGCGATAATGCTAATGTAATTGGGTTGATTAGGGTGTGCCCTGGCACACCCCCTGCGCATGCCTATGATCACCAGTTAATTGGCAAGAAAAAAGAAGCAAGCAGCGCAAATCTATAATCCCACAATCTGTACACATGTGAAATGCATCTAATCCAACAATCATGTATAATGATAAACTCTGTCATTGCATAAAATAATTAATCTATTATACAAAAATATTTGTTTCTTTAAAAAAAAAAAAACAAGTGCAAATGCTGTTGAAAAAAAAAGTGCAAAAGAAAAAACTGTGTCCTGACACAGTGAACAAAAAGTGCTTAGTACAAGAAAATATTATTAATTAGTAAAGTGCATGACTCAAACACTCATAATTTCATATGTGTTCAAAATATTTGAAGTCCATTTTGCAATCCCAGGGAAAATCCAAGAAAGTGATAATAATTTTGGATTTTTCCTGGGATTGCAAAATGGACTGCAGACATTTTGAACACATATAAATTTTTGATGCATGCACTTAACTAATGATTATTTTTTTCTTGCACTAACCACTTTTTGTTTGCTGTGTCAGCACACCATTTTTTCTTTAGCACTTTTTTTTAACAGCATTTGCACTTTAATTGTTTTTGTAAGAATGTTTGTATGATAGATGAATTATTTTATGCAATGGATTTAATGATTTAGTGATTTAATAATGCTTAAAGTGAAACCATAAAAGTTCGTACCTGGGCAGTGTGTATAGTATGCCTGTAAAGTATCGCATGTTCCACATGCTTAGAAAAGTCCCTGCACAAAGTGTAATTTCTAAAGGAAAAATACAGATAAAAGTAATTGAAAAAAACGACAGTACCAGGCCCTTTGGGTCTGGTATGAATATTAAGGGGAACCCCAAACCAAAAGAAAAAAGCGTGGAGGTCCCCCCAAATTCCCTGGTATGGATTAATGGGGAACCCTGTGCCAAATAAAAAAAAATGGCGTAAGGCTCTCTCAAAATCCATACTAGACCTGGATTTTAAGGGAGACCCTGCACCAAAATAAAAAAAATGGTGTGGGGTTCCCCCCAAAAATCCATACCAGACCCTTATCCAAGCATGCAACCTGGCAGGCTGCAGGAAAAGAGGGGAGACGAGAGAGCGCCCCCCCTCCTAAACTGTACCAGCCCAATCCCCTTAAAATGGGGAGGATCACCCCATGTTGATGGGGACAAGGGCCTCATCTCCACAACCCTTGCCTGGTGATTGAGGGGGTCTGTAGGCGGGGGCTTACCGGAATCTGGAAGCTCCCTTTAACAAAGGGGACCCCCAGATGCCAGCTCCCCCTATGTGAATTGGTAACGGGGTGCATCATACCCTTACCATTTTACCCCAAAAAGTGACAAAAAAAACACACACAACTTAAGACGAGTCCTTTAAAAATGATTAAAAAAAAATATTCCAGAGCTGTAATCCTTCTACCTGCCACCACAAACGATACAGCCTCCATAGGAGGCGCTTGGCCTAATGATGCGCGACCGTCTGACAGCTCTTAAATAACCGCGACCGTGACGTGGACGGGTGACCCCACCCCCCCTCTGATGCAACGGGGGTTTCCCGTGATGCTGGAATATTTTTTTTATTTTTATTAAAGGACTTGTCCCAAGTTGTGTGTGTGATTTTTTTTGTCACTTTTTTGGGTGAAATGGTAAGGGTTAAATGTACCCGTTACCCATTCACATAGGGGAGGGGTGGCATCTGGGGGTCCCCTTTGTTAAAGGGGGCTTCCAGATTCCGTTAAGCCCCCCGCCCGCAGACCCCCACAACCACTGGGCAAGGGTTGTGGGAATGAGGCCCGTCCTCCCCATGTTGAGGGTATGTGGCCTGGTACGGTTCATGGGGGGTTGCTCATTCGCCAGGTTGTGTGCTTGAATAACGGTCTGGTATGGATTTTTGGGGGGAACCCCACACCATTTTTTTTTATTTTGGCTCGGGGTTCCCCTTAAAATCCATGCCAAGCCTGAAGGGCCTGGTAAGGGAATTTGAGGGGACCCCCACGCATTTTTTTTTGGTTCGGGGTTCCCCTTAATATTCATAACAGACCTGAAGGGCCTGGTAATGGACTGGGGAGGGGGGGACCCGTGTCATTTTTTTCAATGACTTTTATCTGTATTGCTGGGACCCGACAATTCATTATTTTCGCGAGTAGTTTTGAATGACGTTTTTTCCTTTAGAAATGTAATTTTGTGCAGGGACTTTTCTAAGCACGGAAAACATGCACTACTTTACAGGCATACTATAGACACGCCCAGGTACGAAATTTAAAGAAATATTTCTCTTTTATTGTTTCACTTTAAGCATTATTAAAATCACTGCTTCCGAAAAAACTAAAATTTTTAAAACTTTTTTTGCATTGATACATGTCCCATTGGGCAGGACCCGGGTCCCCAAACACTTTTTATGACAATAACTTGCATATTAATCTTTAAAATGAGCACTTTTGATTTCTCCCATAGACTTTTAAAAGGTGTTCCACAGCTTTCGAATTTGCCGCGAATACCCCAAATTGTTCGATATTCGGCAAACGCGCGAACAGCCAATGTTTAAGTCAAACTCATGTTCAGCCCGAACATAAAGCTCATCCCTATTGCACAGTAAGGGATTAGGTTAATAGCAGTGGGCTCACTATCACCAGATTGTGGGATTATAGATTTGCGCTGCTTGTTTCTTTTTTCTTGCCAAAAATGGAGACTTACAAAACTCTGGTTATAGACTTGCAGGGCTCTTGCTGAGACTTGCAGGGTTCTTGCTGAGACTTACCACTGCAACGTTGCTCTTGCTAAAGACTTGCCACGCAAATTTGTTACAAATTGGAAAAGTGTCAACTAGAACGTGTCCTTTAAGTGCTCGGCAAGTGTACAACTTGCCACGGAAGATGTGCAGCAAGTCCATAAGACTTACAATTCAATACTGGCACAAATGTGTGACAAGTTATCCTTGCTATCTGGGTAACTTCCTCCTCCTCCATGTTTAGTAGTTAGCTCCACCCACCTCCTCCCTGTATCTAATCCAGCAGTATGGATGCCGATTTAAACTGTTACTGCAGTGCTCCCTCTCTCTCTCTCTCCTCCTCCGCTGTGTGTCATGGAGCTGGGTCTGTGTGTGTTTGGTGGCGCTGTAACAAGGTCCCGCTTCCTACACTGGCTCTTGTTATAGTCTATTGAACACTGATTTGAATACATGAGTCGGGGTAAGAGGCAGGACCTTGTTACAGCGCTGCCGAACACACACAGACCCAGCTCCTTGACACACAGCGGGAGATGCCTTCTGCGTTTGTGATCCAGGCATAGTCGTGCGCACAGGGTGTGCCAGGTGTGCCCAGGCACACCCTAATCGCCCTGTGCAGCACAGATTCCCCCTTCTGTCCTGGTTCCCACCTCCTTGCCCCTGCAGCACTTCCGGCTTCCCTACTCTCCTCTCTCTCCAGCTGTTGCTGCGGGATGTTTTTGGATGAGTGGGGGAAGGGGCCGGTAAATATGTAACTTACCGACTCCTTCCCTTTCATCATGAGTAATCGGTACTATGTGTTTGATCTTTAGGGTACACACCCTAATTCAATAGGCTGCGCACACCTATGGATCCAGGCAATGATGAGTGCACATTCATGGGCACAGTAAAGCTGCATTTGATGGACACAGTGAGGCTGCATTGATGGCAGTAAGGCTGCATTGAAGGGCAGTGAGGCCGCATTGATGGGCAGTAAAGCTGCATTGAAGAGCATTGAGGGCGCATTGATGGGCAGTGAGGGTGCATCAATGGCAGTGAGGCTGCATTGATGGCAGTGAGGCCGCATTGATGAGCTGTGAGACCGCATTGATGGGCAGTGAGGCTGCATTCATGGGCACAGTGAGGCTGCATTCACGGGCAGAGTAAAGCTGCATTTGATGGACATAGTGAGGCTGCATTGATGCACAGTGTCCTACTGTCACTCCGCACCACACCCACTTTTGCTGCAGTGCACGTAGTGCGCCGTCGGTCACTTCCTCCTTCAAGTGTCCCTCATTCTGAAGTTCAAAAGTTTGGAGGTATGTAGATTGATCCATTTTTTCATTCAACCGGTGGGTTGAATGAAAAAAAAAACTGACCCGATTCCCCCATCCACACTTTTTAGATAGACGAGGGAATCCTACTGAGCTATTTTATTCTGACAGTGGACAGTGTACATGGTCATCACAGCTGGCGGCTATAGTCTGTAGATGCAACAACTTCCTGCAGAATTTTCAGAACTATCACTTAAAGGACCTGCATTCACTTTTTCAACTTTAACTGGATAGTAAAACATATTTGTTCTGCCAGTAAATACCTTATAAAGCCTACTTCCTGTTTCTTGTCTGGAAAAAAGCCTAGGCTTATGACATCACGCACAGCTCTCTCTTTCACTCTTGTGAGAGTTTACCAGGAAGAGAAAGGAGATGAGTCATAAGACGGCCAATGAAAGCTGTTAGGGCTGCAGAGCTGGAGGTGCCTCTATGTAAATCCTGGAAGTGAACAGGCAGCAACTTCAGCTGCCCATGGTAAAAATGATTGCAGCTAGACTCAGTGGAGGGAGATTTCTGCTGCATATTTGACAAATACAGCATCACAGTATATATGAAGTAATATGCAAAGTGGTTGGAAGGAAGCTTCACACACACACACACAAGTAATTGGAGGAAGAGACATTGATTTGCATAGGGTTTTTTTTTTTTTAAATGGTGCTAAAGGTGATATATGTACGTTTTGTCTTCACGCCATCAGCATGACGTCGTGAAGATGAAGCGTATGTCGAGGCGCATCCTGGTCACGTCACTTCTGGCTTCTGTCTCACCACGGAAGTGGCGTGACTGAGATGCGCCTCGACGAACGTTTCGTCTTCACGTCATCAGGATGACTAATTCAAGCAGTCATTTGGCGCATGTTTTATAACTGTTTTTAATTAAACAGTATTACGTTACGATCCTGTTTTTTCATTTTGCAACTGTCATTGCGGTGGAGTATTAGCAAGATTCCAGCCACAACTCCTCTGATATACCAGCGAGACCACAGAGCCACACTAACAAGCCTGATTTGACCTTCTTTTTAGTTAAAGAGGTCATGGTGGTCTGGTGAGTAGGAATTTTACTCACATCCACCGGGTGTTTTTCTTGAAGTTTACCACTGGCGATGGTGTAAGGATTGAAATTGCATCACAAAAGATTTATGGACTTTGGTTTTGATTAAATATTTCAATCACTGTCATTTCAGCACTGGATTATTAATTAATCATGAATTGCTATAGCATTTAAATTAGCACTATGCACTTTGGTTTGTATATGCACATGATTTAGTTTAACCTATTAACCACTTAAGGATCTTGGCTGTTTTTCAGATTCGGTGTTTACAAGACTAAAACTGTTGTTTTTTTTGCTAGAAAAATCACTTAAAACCCCCAAACATTATATATATTTTTTCTAACACCCTAGAGAATAAAATGGCGGTCATTGCAATACTTTTTGTCACACTGTATTTGCGCAGCGGTCTTACAAGCGCACTTTTTTTGAAAAAAAAACACTTTTTTTAATTAAAAAATAAGACAACAGTAAACTTAGTCCAATTTTATATATTGTGAAAGATAATGTTACGCCGAGTAAAATGATACCCAACATGTCACGCTTCAAAATTACGCCCGCTCGTGGAATGGCTTCAAAGTTTTTCCCCCTAAAAATCTCCATAGGCGACATTTAAAAAATTCTATAGGTTGCATCTTTTGAGCTACAGAGGGGTCTAGGGCTAGAATTATTGCTCTCGCTCTAACGATCACGGTGATGCCTCGCGTTTTCATATGCGGGCGCTACTCACGTATGCGTTTGCTTCTACACGCGAGCTTGTCGTGACGGAGCGCTTTAAAAAACATTTTTTGTTTTCTTATTTATTTTTATTTATTTATTAATTTTTACAAATGAATCACTTTTATTCCTATTACTCCTATTACAAGGGATGTAAACATTAGGGATGAGCTTCGCGTTCGATACGAACGTATGTTCGACTTGAACATTGTCTGTTCGACGAAATTCAAACAAAAGCGGTCGTTCGCGCCAAATTTGAGTGATGCAAAACAGCCCATAATTCACTGCGGCATTGCGTGCTGATGATTTGCCAAGCATGCTGTATGTCCCGCATGCTTGGCCAATCACAGCGCGCAAAAAAACGAAGAGCCATAATTGGCCAAAGCCTGCGTGGCTTTGGCCAATTATGGCTCAGGGCTTTAGCACACGCCCCACACTATATAAGGCCGCCTGCTGGGCGGCCTCGCGTAGTGTGTTCCGGCTTGTTAATGAGAGCAGTCAGAGAGACAGAGAGATAGTCTTTTTATATAGCTAGATAGAGCAGGCAGGCAGGCTAGTCAGTTTAGCTTAATTTATAGTGTGTAGAGAATATATATACATCCCGAGTTGTACATATTTATACACTGTATAGCTTAGATAGATCAGTTCTTCCTAATTTACTGGCAGGCAGGTGATTGTGCTATTTAAAGACGTTATCACAGGTATAGACACCCAGCAGGTACAATATTTAAAGGAATTTTATTTTAATTTTTTTAATTTAAGCATCATTAAAATCACTGCTCCTGGAGCAGTGATTTTAATAATGTTTAAATAAAAAAAATGAAAAATTCCTTTAACCACTTGCCTACTGTGCACCTACACCCCCCTGCCCAGACAAAATTTAAGCTTCCGACACTGCGTCGATTTAACTGACAATTGCGTGGTCGTGCGACGTGGCTCCCAAACAAAATTGGCGTCTTTTTTCCCCACAAATAGAGCTTTCTTTTGGTGGTATTTGATCACCTCTGCGGTTTTTATTTTTTGCGCTATAAACAAAAATAGAGCGTCAATTTTGAAAAAAATGCAATATTTTTTACTTTTTGCTATAATAAATAACCCCAAAAATATATAAAAAAATATTTTTTTCCTCAGTTTAGGCCGATACGTATTCTTCTACATATTTTTGGTAAAAAAAATGCAATAAGCGTTTATCGATTGGTTTGCGCAAAATTTATAGGGCCAGATTCAGGTAGAGTTGCGCTGGAGTATTTCGATATGCGCCGCGTAACTGTCAAGATGCGCCGTTGTATCTCCGCGGCCGTACCCACCAAACTAGATGCGACAGAAAACGGGCTTTCCCCGACCGGCTTAACTTTCCGACGCCAGAGAATCGTCAGCGCATAGTTTCGCTTGGCGCATCAGTCGCGCCAATTGATTTCCCCTGCAAATATGCAAATGAGGGAGATTTCCCAATTCTCTAACGGATTAGCACCATACGCTGGCTACATGCGCCGTGCATATGTCGTCCGTCCGTCGCAAAGTTATTTCTACAAATAGCTGCTTTATCTTTACTCCAGATGGCCACAGGTCAGCAGGAGAGCAGCTACAGCAGCGTTACCGACGATAAGAGCTAGCTGAGCACCCCCACTTGCAGGACAACACCTCTGTCCCTGCTTGTCTGTCAACTTTTACAGCCATGGAGGAAGACATCATAGGTCTCCATAGCCGAGATGACGGCTGACAGCTCCTGGCCTTTAAAGTTCAGCTTTCTCCTGTGTTTGCGGGGAACGGGAGCAGCCATCTCAGAACAAAAGTAACATCACTGCGGGGAGGGGGAGCAGGATATACTTTAGTGCCGGAATGGCGCATCTACGGGCGCATTTAAACGTCCAACGGAACACATTGCGCTGTCGTTTCCAAGGAAGTGGTGCCGACAGAAGTTGTGAGCATGCGCACTGGGATGCATTGACAGTCGACGCATGCGCAGTACGTTCGCTGCGGGATCGCGCCTAGTTTTAATAATACACGCCCCGTACCCGCCCAATTTGAATAACGCCGGCTCATTTTCGATACGCTGCCGCAACTTTAGGAGCAAGTGCTTCATGAATAACAGCACTTGCTCCTAAAATTTTGCCAGAGTAACGTAAATGAGAAACGTTACTCCAGATTAAAGATGCTCCCATCTACCTGAATCTGGCCCATAGTGTTTACAAAATAGGGGATAGTTTATGGCATTTTTTTTTTTTACTATTAATGGCGGCAATCTGCGATTTTTTTATTGGGACTGCGACGTTATGGCGGACACTTCGGACACTTTTCTGACATTTTTGGGACCATTTACATTTATACAGTGAACAATGCTATAAATATGCATTGATTACTGTATAAATGTCACTGGCAGTGAAGGGGTTAACCACTAGGGGGCGGGGAAGGGGTTAAATGTGTGTCCTATGAGTGTTCTAACTCAGTGTTTCTCAACCTTTTTCCAGTCGCGGCGCCCTTGAAAAGTATTTTCAGTCTTGAGGCACCCCTGTCCAAGACTTGGTTCACGTCGATGTGTGTTGCGGAACACGCACAAAATCGCGCTCGTTCTTGACACACAGACAAATGCTCTGCTCTTTAGGGGTGCCATTAATTGTTAATGGTGCCCCATCCATTGGCAAACATGGGTTGCTTTTGTTATGGCACAATTTAAAAAAAAAGGGTCGGGGACTTCTTTCCCCGCATTACTGTGGGTAGGGAAATGAATAGGCTGCCCTACACGCAGCACGCATCCACACAGAACCAAGAGCTTGTTCACATATCAGGCTGGAGGGGCAGTAAAACCACATGGTTGAGCTGTTTTTACCACCCCCAACTTTTGCCCCTTTAGCTGCAGAGGCAACAGCTGGGGGTGTAAACATGCTGTGGCTGCAGCTGGAGGTATACCCAGGGATAACGGGGCTGCACTGCAACTGCCCCGCAACTGTGTGCATTGCATTTACGGGCTTAAAACAGGTGGTGAGGAGGCAAGATATGCCTCTTTACTGGCTGGCAAATGCCCCTGAAAAGTGACATAAACACAAATTGCTTTTCAGAGGAGCAGCAGTCCTTGCTGCTATCTCGAACCCTACAAAAGTAGTTATGATGATACAGGAATAGGGGGGTCAGGATTAAAAGTAACATACATACAGACAGATGCACACGCACACAAACAGACACACGTACATCTGTCTGTATGTATGTTACTTTTAATCCTGACCCCCCTATTCCTGTACCATCAGAACTACTTTTATCACACACACACTAACAGACATGTGTACACATACACTGAAAGACGAACGGTCAGAGCTGCACAACAACCAACACTGGTTGAAAAACGGTGCATTAGATAGCAGCCATAGCTGCCAATATTTGGGGTCATTTTGCCGCGGCACACCTGGGGACTCTTCGCGGCACACCAGTGTGCCGCGGCACACTGGTTGAAAAACGTTGTTCTAACTGTAGGGGGAGGGGGGGTGACTGGGGGAGGTGACCGATTGTGTCCCTATGTACAAGG
Source organism: Rana kukunoris (assembly GCA_029574335.1). NCBI lineage: Eukaryota > Metazoa > Chordata > Amphibia > Anura > Ranidae > Rana > Rana kukunoris. Next base: position 76,472,578 of record CM056057.1, on the reverse strand, counting down.
GACACAGCATCGGTCTCCTCTCCCTGACAGGACGTGGAGCTCTGTGTTTACATACAGAGCTCCACGTCCCCGCTCAGTTACTGGGCAATCGCGTGTGCCCGGCGGCGATCGTTGCCGCCGGGCACTCGCACCGGGATCCCAGCAGAGCGACGGGTGCGCGCGCACGCCCGCCCGCGGCTTTAAAAAGACATCATGTCATATGACGTGATTTCAGGACAATGGAGTCCTCCGCCCGCCGTCATTTGACGGTGGGCGGTGGACAATTGGTTAAATATTGTACCTGCTGGGTGTCTATAGTTTGCCTGTGAAAAAACGTCTTTGAGAACCCGGGTCTTGCCCCAGGGAACATGTATCAATGGAAAAAAAGTTTTAAAAACAGTCGTTTTTTCAGGGGCAGGACATGTTCCCTGGGGCAAGACCCGGGTTCTCAAAGACGTTTTCACAGGCAAACTATAGACACCCAGCACTGCAGGTACAATATTTAAAGGGATTTTTATTTAAACATTATTAAAATCACTGCTCCTGGAGCAGTGATTTTTATGATGCTTAAATAATAATAAAAAAATTCCTTTAAATATTGTACCTGCAGTGCTGGGTGTCTATAGTTTGCCTGTAAATAACGTCTTTGAGAACCCGGGTCTTGCCCCAGGGAACATGTCCTGCCCCTGAAAAAACAACTTTTTTTAAACTTTTTTCCATTGATACATGTTCCCTGGGGCAAGACCCGGGTTCTCAAGACGTTTTCCAACAATAATTTGAATATTTATCTTTAAAATTTGCGTTTTTTAATTCGAACGTTCGAGTCCCACAGACTTCAATGGGGTTCTAAATGTTCGCGCGAACGGTCAGTCTGTTCGACGGTTCTGGTGCGAACCGAACACGGGTATGTTCGGCTCATCCCTAGTAAACATCCCTTGTAATAGAAAAAAGCATGACAGGTCCTCTTAAATATGAGATCTGGAGTCAAAAAGACCTCAGATCCCATATTTAGACGTCGCTTCCGCCCTGCTTTGCTATGGGGACGGGTGGGGGCCATCTTGCCCTTAATCGTATCCCTGCCGACCAGGGACAGGACCCGATCGCCTCCGCCACTACCGACAGCTCCGGTAAGCGGCGGAGGGCCCCTCTCCCGCTGCCAATAATGGTGATCTTGCGGCGAATCCGCCGCGGAGACCACCATTATCGTTTACAGGACCGCTCGTAGTAAAGATGGATATCTCGGTTGTGGCAGCAGCTGCTGCCGTTACCGAGATATCATCTTTAAAAACAGGACGTATATAGTCGTGAGCGGGTCCTTAAGTGGTTAAGTTACACTATTCACAGGGCCCCTATCATTACACATCCCAAATTAGACAAAGCTATTGCACTTTGAGGGGAGGAGCTTATATGCTTTAGAACAAGTTCATTTAGTCATTCCATAGCACAAGGTTCTCTTATTTTTTTCAATAGCATTGTTTGTACCAATTCTGTGTAGCAGAATACATTTTGAACTAAATTTATGAAGAAAGAATATATGCAATTAACCGGTTCCTGACGGCCACACAACGATGTACGTCGACAGAATGACACGGCTGCGCAAATGGGCGTTCAGGTATGTCCCCTAATTTGCAAGCCGTGTGGTCGCGCATGCACTGCCGTAAGCGCGCTCGCAACCCTGCCGTGAGCTCCGTGACCGCATGACCTGATCGCCGCCAGTGTCCCGCGATCGGGTCACAGAGCTGAAGAACGGGGAGATGTTAGTGTAAACACATGTCCCCGTTCTGCCTAGGTGACACTGTCACTGATCGTGTTTCCTGTCATCGGGGACAGCGATCAGTGACGTGTCACAGCAAGCCACGCCCCCTAACAGTTACAAGCACTCCCTAGGACATGCTTAACCCCTTCACCGCCCCCTACAGGTTAACCCCTTCACTGCCAGTGTCATTTTTACAGTAATCAGTGCATTTTTATAGCACCGGACACATCGGACACTTTTGACACCATTTTATAGCACATAAAATGGTGTCAAAAGTGTCCGATGTGTCCGGTACAATGTCGCAGTCACGATAAGAATCGCTGATTGCCACCATTACTAGTAATAAAGAAATATTAATAAAAATGCCATAAAACGATCCCCTATTTTGTATCCGCTAAAAATTTTGCGCAAACCAATCAATAAATTATTATTGTGATTTTTTTTTTACCAAAAAGATGTAGAAGAATACGTATCGGCCTAAACTGAGGGGAAAAAAAATAATTATATATTTTTGGGGGATATTTATTATAGCAAAAAGTAAAAAAATATTGTTTTTTTTTCAAAATTGTTGCTTTATTTTTGTTTATAGCTCAAAGAATAAAAACCGCAGAGGTGATCAAATACCACAAAAAAAAAAGCTCTATTTGTGGGAAAAAAAATGACGTCAATTTTGTTTGGGAGCCACGTCGCACGACCGCGCAATAGTCTGTTAAAGCGACGCAGTGCCAAATCGCAAAAAGTGGCCTGGTCTTTAACCAGCCAAATGGTCCGGGGCTTAAGTGGTTAAGTATCAATTGAGCCTCATATTGTTGTAAAAGTCGGAGTGACAGTAATAGTTCTAGAGCCATAGTTGGTTTTGAAAGTATTGATTTGCACCAAAAGTAGTACATGCAACACTTTAAAAAACGCAGCAAACGCATTGCATGTACAATGCGATCTGATGCAGGAAAATGCTCTGCACTTGCGACCTGCATTTAGCTTGCAAACTCGCACCCGCTGCAGATCGCAAGGGGCAGTGCATTTTGATTGTGGTTCAAGAAACGCGCATTGGAATGTAGGTTTCCCCACACCACGTTCTGGTGTGAAATGACCCTTAAGGGCTGATTCAGGACATGGTCACACTAGATCACAGTGCGGGAAACCTGCGTATTGTGCGTTCCCTGTACCACGTTCCAAACGCATTGGGTGTACAATCTCAGCCCATTCAAATGAATGCACAGAAAATCGCATCGTACAAGAACATGCCCTGCATTCTTGTGCGATTAAAAGCCAGCACCAGACCTATAAATCTTGCAATGGAAATGCGTGTTTCCGGTGACAAGTGTCTGATATGGGATTTCCCTCACATTGCAAAGATGTCTTCTCACTTCCTGCTGAGTGTACAGGACAGGAAGTGAAGGGAAATCTCCTTAAATGAGACAAAGATAGGAAAAAAAGAAACACAGACAGACAATTTTGTAACCCGCTCTACTTTATTTAGAGCAAAAAGTTTTGGTTTTCCATCTATTGACACACATTGATGACTGTCTGTAGTCACGTGTATATTACAGCCCCTTCACCATAAATGTGATCACTTTACTAAATGAATCTTCTGTATAAAGACGGGTGAATCCTTAGTGAAATCACTGCTCAGCATCCCCAATACAATAACATGGACCATTCCTCTCCCTGCACAGGGTGTCACACCGCTCCACTATGGGGCATCAGCAGTCACCCACGGCAACCAATCACAGCGCTCCACTCTACCGCACACTGAGGTTGTCATTGGTGATCTCGAGAACCCCATGGAGCCTCCCCATCCCGGCTTCTACACCCCGCCTCCCTGACCCGGGCGTGCTTGTCACTTCCGCCAGAGCCTGCCACTTCTACTTCCTTCCGGAGCTAAAGGTGATATATGTACGTTTTATCTTCACGTCATCAGGATGACGTCGTGAAGACGAAGCGTATGTCGAGGCGCATCCTGGTCACGTCACTTCTGGCTTCTGTCTCACCACGGAAGTGGCGTGACTGAGGCCTCGTACACACGAGGGGATATGTCCGCTGAAAACGGTCCGATGGACCGTTTCAGCAGACATCTCCGCTCGTGTGTATGGGCTAGCGGACAGATTTCTCCACCCGACAGATTTCAAAGCATGCTTTGAAATCTATCCGGTGGGAATCTGTCCGCCCGACATGTCTGCTGGTTAGTACACTTACCAGCAGACATGTCGGCCCCCACCGCCGCCGCGCCGCTGCCGAATGGATTCGGCGCATGCGCGGAAGTGTTTTACTTCCTGGTGCGGTGACGTGGCGGTGACGCGGCGGCGTCAACGTCACCGCCGCGTCACCGCCACGTCACCGCGCCTTCCGGCGGCGGGAAATTTGATCCGATGGTGTGTACACGCCATCGGATCAAACTCCCGATCGGACATATCCGATGGAAATGGTCCGCGGACCGTTTTCATCGGATATATCCGATCGTGTGTACGCCGCCTCAGATGCGCCTCGACGAACGTTTCGTCTTCACAACGTCATCAGGATGACTAATTCAAACAGTCATTTGGCGCATGTTTTATAACTGTTTTTAATTAAACAGTATTACGTTACGGTCCTGTTTTTTCATTTTGTAACTGTCATTGCGGTGGAGTATTAGCAAGATTCCAGCCACATCTCCTCTGATATACCAGCAAGACCACAGAGCCGCACTAACAAGCCTGATTTGACCTTCTTTTTAGTTAAAGAGGTCATGGTGGTCTGGTGAGTAGGAATTTCACTCACATCCACCGGGTGTTTTTCTTGAAGTTTACCACTGGTGATGGTGTAAGGATTGAAATTGCATCACAAAAGATTTATGGACTTTGGTTTTGATCAAATATTTCAATCACTGTCATTTCAGCACTGGATTATTAATTAATCATGAATTGCTATAGCATTTAAATTAGCACTATGCACTTTGGTTTGTATATGCACATGATTTAGTTTAACCTATTAACCACTTAAGGATCTTGGCTGTTTTTCAGATTCGGTGTTTACAAGACTAAAACTGTTTTTTTTTTTGCTAGAAAAATCACTTAAAACCCCCAAACATTATATATATATTTTCTAACACCCTAGAGAATAAAATGGCGGTCATTGCAATACTTTTTGTCACACTGTATTTGCGCAGCGGTCTTACAAGCGCACTTTTTTGGAAAAAAAAAAACACTTTTTTTAATTAAAAAATAAGACAACAGTAAACTTAGTCCAATTTTTTTATATATTGTGAAAGATAATGTTACGCCGAGTAAAATGATACCCAACATGTCACGCTTCAAAATTACGCCCGCTCGTGGAATGGCTTCAAAATTTTTCCCCCTAAAAATCTCCATAGGCGACATTTAAAAAATTCTGTAGGTTGCATCTTTTGAGCTACAGAGGGGTCTAGAATTATTGCTCTCGCTCTAACGATCACGGTGATGCCTCGCGTTTTCATATGCGGGCGCTACTCACGTATGCGTTTGCTTCTACACGCGAGCTTGTCGGGACGGGGCGCTTTAAAAAAACATTTTTTGTTTTCTTATTTATTTTTATTTATTTATTAATTTTTACAAATGAATCACTTTTATTCCTATTTCTCCTATTACAAGGGATGTAAACATTAGGGATGAGCTTCGCGTTCGATACGAACGTATGTTCGACTCGAACATTGTCTGTTCGACGAAATTCAAACAAAAGCGGTCGTTCGCGCCAAATTCGAGTGACGCAAAACGGCCCATAATTCACTGCGACATTGCGCGCTGATGATTTGCCAAGCATGCTGTATGTCCCGCATGCTTGGCCAATCACAGCGCGCAAAAAAACGAAGAGCCATAATTGGCCAAAGCCTGGGTGGCTTTGGCCAATTATGGCTCAGGGCTTTAGCACACGCCCCACACTATATAAGGCCGCCTGCTGGGCGGCCTCGCGTAGTGTATTCCGGCTTGTTAATGAGAGCAGTCAGAGAGACAGAGAGATAGGCCCAGATTCACGTACATCTGCGCATTATTGGACCGGCGTAGCGCACCGCCTTTACGTTAGACTTGCGCAATGTAGCCGCGTAATCACCCTATTCTCGTAGCTTTTGCGCAGGAAATTGCGCAAGCGTAACGTTTTTTCCGAGGCGTAAGGAGGAGTAATACAAATTGGGAAGGACGTGGGCGTGTTACATTGAAATGAGCCGTGACCCCATGCAAATGAAGGGCCGGCCGGCTCGCGCATGCGCGCTTGAAGGAGACCATGGTCAGCTCCGCTGTGCGCATGCTCACAACTCGGGAGCGGCGCAATCAGTGAAATTGGAAATGGACTAGGGCAACTTTGTGAACTACGCAGACAGCATAAATAGACAGACACAAATGCACTTCCTTTGCAAAAGTACATCCCTTTGTATCCCTCCTTCTACAGCAAGGTGCTTTTGTTTGTTTGTGACGTGTCTTTGAGATATTTGGGGACTGTTTTGCAGAGTGATTTTTGTCTTTTATGGGTTTTCTTTGTTGTTATTTTTTTTTTTTGCTCGTCATTTATTTAATTTTTTTGGTTCTGTTTGTGTATGATTTTGGAATGTGGGGGTGATATTCCTGCGGGAAAAGGGGTGTCACCCTCATTTGTGGTGGAGAAGTGATCCCCAGGTCTGTGTGAATGGTGTATGAATGTACAGTGACATAATTGGAGCCGTGGCATGGCGTTGCAGCTCACAAGTCCTGCATGGTGGACTGGTGCCAATCCAATGTGATGACGATGTGGTGTGTGTGTGCTAGGGACCACAGTGGTGTGCATGCATGCATTCTCATTGTGCCATGATTAATGTGTGTGTTTAACGTGCAAAGATGCATAATGTGAGCTGGCATGAGATGGGGTCATGAGATGGGGTACCAGTGCATATGCAGAGTCACCTTGAAGGGAAAAGACAGGAGGATGTTAGTCATGCATGTGCCACTTGTGAGGTGTGCATCACGGGAGGGGATAGTCATGCCTGCCACCCATGTCACTCACCAACCAGCCAGCTGTCCCCATACATGTTCTGTTCGAAATCTGTGGGGATGGGGCTCTGATTGTATATGTAGCTGTCATGGGTGTCATGGGTGGTGCCATGTGTTGGGCTGCTGATGTTCTCCTGCAAGGTTGTGGTAATTCCAGGATGGCATGAGGGGTGAATCTGAAGATGCGAGACACCTCAGAATCACTCATGCCAAAGATGTCTATGCGTGTGTGATATATCAAGTGAAGAGTGAGGGGCTTGTATCAGATAAGAATATTGTATTAGATTAGATTAAATTGTAAATTTTATATAAGCAAATAAAAATAAAAAATAAAACATCTCCCGTGCCCTCCTTAGTGCCATCCTCCGTGCCCTCCTCCTTCTTTGTTCATCTAAAGTCAGTAGTATAGCTATGTGCGACGATGCCCCTGGCATGTTGGCATACAGATTGTTGAGCAACACGTGTGACTGCTGAGCTGCTCACTAACAGTGTTGCTTTATCTAACAAGTAGACGTTTTTTCTTTTTTTAGACCAGCTTTTATCAGCTCTAATTTTAGACAGGACATTTTGCTGTTGCGCACACTGCGTCGCCTGCGCTGCCCCAACGTTGTTTTGTGGATCCCCGTAAGTCCCTCATTAGCATATTTGACTAGCAAATCAATGGTGTGTCTATCGCACTTTTGCGCGGACGGATGCGCCAGTCTAATGAAATTACGCGGGACAAAAAAAAAGACGATTTTTTGCGTATCTCGTTCTGGGGATGCCGCGCAACGAAACGCACGCGCACATTTAGACTTACGCACGCGCATCTCCTGTTGCGCAGGCGTAATCGCTCTGTGAATCTGGGCCATAGTCTTTTTATATAGCTAGATAGAGCAGGCAGGCTAGTCAGTTTAGCTTAATTTATAGTGTGTAGAGAATATATATATATATCCCTAGGTGTTGTACATATATTTATACACTGTATAGCTTAGATAAATCAGTTCTTCCTAATTTACTGGCAGGCAGGTGATTGTGCTATTTAAAGACGTTATCACAGGTATAGACAGACACCCAGCAGGTACAATATTTAAAGGAATTTTATTTTAATTTTTTTAATTTAAGCATCATTAAAATCACTGCTCCTGGAGCAGTGATTTTAATAATGTTTAAATAAAAAAAATGAAAAATTCCTTTAACCACTTGCCTACTGTGCACCTACACCCCCCTGCCCAGACAAAATTTAAGCTTCCGACACTGCGTCGATTTAACTGACAATTGCGCGGTCGTGCGACGTGGCTCCCAAACAAAATTGGCGTCCTTTTTTCCCCACAAATAGAGCTTTCTTTTGGTGGTATTTGATCACCTCTGCGGTTTTTATTTTTTGCGCTATAAACAAAAATAGAGCGTCAATTTTGAAGAAAATGCAATATTTTTTACTTTTTGCTATAATAAATAACCCAAAAAATATATAAAAAAAATATTTTTTTCCTCAGTTTAGGCCGATACGTATTCTTCTACATATTTTTGGTAAAAAAAATGCAATAAGCGTTTATCGATTGGTTTGCGCAAAATTTATAGGGCCAGATTCAGGTAGAGTTGCGCTGGAGTATTTCGATATGCGCCGCGTAACTGTCAAGATGCGCCGTTGTATCTCCGCGGCCGTACCCACCAAACTAGATGCGACAGAAAACGGGCTTTCCCCGACCGGCTTAACTTTCCGACGCCAGAGTATCGTCAGCGCATAGTTTCGCTTGGCGCATCAGTCGCGCCAATTGATTTCCCTTGCAAATATGCAAATGAGGGAGATTTCCCAATTCTCGAACAGATTAGCACCATACGCTGGCTACATGCGCCGCGCATATATCGTCCGTCCGTCGCAAAGTTATTTCTGCTTTATCTTTACTCCAGACGGCCACAGGTCAGCAGGAGAGCAGCTACAGCAGCGTTACCGACGATAAGAGCTAGCTGAGCACCCCCACTTGCAGGACAACACCTCTGTCCCTGCTTGTCTGTCAACTTTTACAGCCATGGAGGAAGACATCATAGGTCTCCATAGCCGAGATGACGGCTGACAGCTCCTGGCCTTTAAAGTTCAGCTTTCTCCTGTGTTTGCGGGGAACAGGAGCAGCCATCTCAGAACGTAACTTCACTGCGGGGAGGGGGAACAGGATATACTTTAGTGCCGGAATGGCGCATTTACGGGCGCATTTAAACGTCCAACGGAACACATTGTGCTGTCGTTTCCAAGGAAGTGGTGCCGACGGAAGTTGTGAGCATGCACACTGGGATGCATTGACAGTCGACGCATGCGTAGTACGTTCGCTGCGGGATCGCGCCTAGTTTTAATAATACACGCCCCGTACCCGCCCAATTTGAATAACGCCGGCTCATTTTTGATACGCTGCCGCAACTTTAGGAGCAAGTGCTTCATGAACAACAGCACTTGCTCCTAAAATTTCGCCAGAGTAACGTAAATGAGAAACATTACTCCAGATTACAGATGCTCCCATCTACCTGAATCTGGCCCATAGTGTTTACAAAATAGGGGATAGTTTATGGCATTTTTTTTTTTTTACTATTAATGGCGGCAATCTGCGATTTTTTTATTGGGACTGCGACGTTATGGCGGACACTTCGGACACTTTTCTGACATTTTTGGGACCATTTACATTTATACAGTGAACAATGCTATAAATATGCATTGATTACTGTATAAATGTCACTGGCAGTGAAGGGGTTAACCACTAGGGGGCGGGGAAGGGGTTAAATGTGTGTCCTATGAGTGTTCTAACTCAGTGTTTCTCAACCTTTTTCCAGTCGCGGCGCCCTTGAAAAGTATTTTTAGTCTTGAGGCACCCCTGTCCAAGACTTGGTTCACGTCGATGTGTGTTGCGGAACACGCACAAAATCACGCTTGTTCTTGACACACAGACAAATGCTCTGCTCTTTAGGGGTGCCATTAATTGTTAATGGTGCTCCATCCATTGGCAAACATGGGTTGCTTTTGTTATGGCACAATTAAAAAAAAGGGTCGGGGACTTCTTTCCCCGCATTACTGTGGGTAGGGAAATTAATAGGCTGCCCTACACGCAACACGCATCCACACAGAACCAAGAGCTTGTTCACATATCAGGCTGGAGGGGCAGTAAAACCACATGGTTGAGCTGTTTTTACCACCCCCAACATTTGCCCCTTTAGCTGCAGAGGCAACAGCTGGGGGTGTAAACATGCTGCGGCTGCAGCTGGAGGTATACCCAGGGATAATGGGGCTGCACTGCAACTACCCCGCAACTGTGTGCATTGCATTTACGGGCTTAAAACAGGTGGTGAGGAGGCAAGATATGACTCTTTACTGGCTGACAAATGCCCCTGAAAAGCGACATGAACACAAATTGCTTTTCAGAGGAGCAGCAGTCCTTGCTGCTATATCGAACCCTACAAAAGTAGTTCTGATAGTACAGGAATAGGGGGGTCAGGATTAAAAGTAACATACATACAGACAGATGCACACGCACACAAACAGACACACGTACATCTGTCTGTATGTATGTTACTTTTAATCCTGACCCCCCTATTCCTGTACCATCAGAACTACTTTTATCACACACACACTAACAGACATGTGTACACATACACTGAAAGACGAACGGTCAGAGCTGCACAACAACCAACACTGGTTGAAAAACGTTGCATTAGATAGCAGCCATAGCTGCCAATATTTGGGGTCATTTTGCCGCGGCACACCTGGGGACTCTTCGCGGCACACCAGTGTGCCGCGGCACACTGGTTGAAAAACGTTGTTCTAACTGTAGGGGGAGGGGGGGTGACTGGGGGAGGTGACCGATTGTGTCCCTATGTACAAGGGACACAGCATCGGTCTCCTCTCCCTGACAGGACGTGGAGCTCTGTGTTTACATACAGAGCTCCACGTCCCCGCTCAGTTACTGGGCAATCGCGTGTGCCCGGCGGCGATCGTTGCCGCCGGGCACTCGCACCGGGATCCCAGCAGAGCGGCAGGTGCGCGCGCACGCCCGCCCGCGGCTTTAAAAAGACATCATGTCATATGACGTGATTTCAGGACAATGGAGTCCTCCGCCCGCCGTCATTTGACGGTTGGCGGTGGACAAGTGGTTAAATATTGTACCTGCTGGGTGTCTATAGTTTGCCTGTGAAAAAACGTCTTTGAGAACCCGGGTCTTGCCCGAGGGAACATGTAACAATGGAAAAAAAGTTTTAAAAACAGTCGTTTTTTCAGGGGCAGGACATGTTCCCTGGGGCAAGACCCGGGTTCTCAAAGACGTTTTCACAGGCAAACTATAGACACCCAGCACTGCAGGTACAATATTTAAAGGGATTTTTATTTAAACATTATTAAAATCACTGCTCCTGGAGCAGTGATTTTTATGATGCTTAAATAATAATAAAAAAAATCCTTTAAATATTGTACCTGCAGTGCTGGGTGTCTATAGTTTGCCTGTAAATAACGTCTTTGAGAACCCGGGTCTTGCCCCAGGGAACATGTCCTGCCCCTGAAAAAAACAACTTTTTTTAAACTTTTTTCCATTGATACATGTTCCCTGGGGCAAGACCCGGGTTCTCAAGACGTTTTCCAACAATAATTTGAATATTTATCTTTAAAATTTGCGTTTTTTAATTCGAACGTTCGAGTCCCACAGACTTCAATGGGGTTCTAAATGTTCGCGCGAACGGTCAGTCTGTTCGACGGTTCTGGTGCGAACCGAACACGGGTATGTTCGGCTCATCCCTAGTAAACATCCCTTGTAATAGAAAAAAGCATGACAGGTCCTCTTAAATATGAGATCTGGAGTCAAAAAGACCTCAGATCCCATATTTAGACGTCGCTTCCGCCCTGCTTTGCTATGGGGACGGGTGGGGGCCATCTTGCCCTTAATCGTATCCCTGCCGACCAGGGACAGGACCCGATCGCCTCCGCCACTACCGACAGCTCCGGTAAGCGGCGGAGGGCCCCTCTCCCGCTGCCAATAATGGTGATCTTGCGGCGAATCCGCCGCGGAGACCACCATTATCGTTTACAGGACCGCTCGTAGTAAAGATGGATATCTCGGTTGTGGCAGCAGCTGCTGCCGTTACCGAGATATCATCTTTAAAAACAGGACGTATATAGTCGTGAGCGGGTCCTTAAGTGGTTAGGTTACACTATTCACAGGGCCCCTATCATTACACATCCCAAATTAGACAAAGCTATTGCACTTTGAGGGGAGCAGCTTATATGCTTTAGAACGAGTTCATTTAGTCATTCCATAGCACAAGGTTCTCTTATTTTTTCAATAGCATTGTTTGTACCAATTCTGTGTAGCAGAATACATTTTGAACTAAATTGATGAAGAAAGAATATATGCAATTAACCGGTTCCTGACGGCCACACAACGATGTACGTCGACAGAATGACACGGCTGCGCAAATGGGCGTTCAGGTATGTCCCCTAATTTGCAAGCCGTGTGGTCGCGCATGCACTGCCGTAAGCGCGCTCGCAACCCTGCCGTGAGCTCCGTGACCGCATGACCTGATCGCCGCCAGAGTCCCGCGATCGGGTCACAGAGCTGAAGAACGGGGAGATGTTAGTGTAAACACATGTCCCCGTTCTGCCTAGGTGACACTGTCACTGATCGTGTTTCCTGTCATCGGGGACAGCGATCAGTGACGTGTCACAGCAAGCCACGCCCCCTAACAGTTACAAGCACTCCCTAGGACACGCGTAACCCCTTCAGAGCCCCCTACAGGTTAACCCCTTCACTGCCGGTGTCATTTTTACAGTAATCAGTGCATTTTTATAGCACTGATCGTGCTATAAAATGGTGTCAAAAGTGTCCGATGTGTCCGCTATAATGTCGCAGTCACGATAAAAATCGCTGATTGCCACAATTACTAGTAATAAAGAAATATTAATAAAAATGCCATAAAACGATCCCCTATTTTGTAGCCGCTATAAATTTTGCGCAAACCAATCAATAAATTATTATTGTGATTTTTTTTTTACCAAAAAGATGTAGAAGAATACGTATCGGCCTAAACTGAGGGGAAAAAAATAATTATATATTTTTGGGGGATATTTATTATAGCAAAAAGTAAAAAAATATTGTTTTTTTTTCAAAATTGTCGCTTTATTTTTGTTTATAGCTCAAAGAATAAAAACCGCAGAGGTGATCAAATACCACCAAAAGAAAGCTCTATTTGTGGGGAAAAAATGACGTCAATTTTGTTTGGGAGCCACGTCGCACGACCGCGCAATAGTCTGTTAAAGCGACGCAGTGCCAAATCGCAAAAAGTGGCCTGGTCTTTAACCAGCCAAATGGTCCGGGGCTTAAGTGGTTAAGTATCAATTGAGCCTCATATTGTTGTAAAAGTCGGAGTGACAGTAATAGTTCTAGAGCCATAGTTGGTTTTGAAAGTATTGATTTGCACCAAAAGTAGTACATGCAACACTTTAAAAAACGCAGCAAACGCATTGCATGTACAATGCGATCTGATGCATGAAAATGCTCTGCACTTGCGACCTGCATTTAGCTTGCAAACTCGCACCCGCTGCAGATCGCAAGGGGCAGTGCATTTTGATTGTGGTTCAAGAAACGCGCATTGGAATGTAGGTTTCCCCACACCACGTTCTGGTGTGAAATGACCCTTAAGGGCTGATTCAGGACATGGTCACACTAGATCACAGTGCGGGAAACCTGCGTATTGTGCGTTCCCTGTACCACGTTCCAAACGCATTGGGTGTACAATCTCAGCCCATTAGAATGAATTGGCAGAAAATCGCATCGTACAAGAACATGCCCTGTATTCTTGTGCGATTCACGTGTGAACTGGTACTAAAAGCCAGCACCAGACCTATAAATCTTGCAATGGAGATTGCGTGTTTTTGGTGACAAGTGTCTGATATGGGATTTCCCTCACATTGCAAAGATGTCTTCTCACTTCCTGCTGAGTGTACAGGACAGGAAGTGAAGGGAAATCTCCTTAAATGAGACAAAGATAGGAAAAAAAAGAAACACAGACAGACAATTTTGTAACCCGCTCTACTTTATTTAGAGCAAAAAGTTTTGGTTTTCCATCTATTGACACACATTGATGACTGTCTGTAGTCACGTGTATATTACAGCCCCTTCACCATAAATGTGATCACTTTACTAAATGAATCTTCTGTATAAAGACGGGTGAATCCTTAGTGAAATCACTGCTCAGCATCCCCAATACAATAACATGGACCATTCCTCTCCCTGCACAGGGTGTCACACCGCTCCACTATGGGGCATCAGCAGTCACCCACGGCAACCAATCACAGCGCTCCACTCTACCGCACACTGAGGTTGTCATTGGTGATCTCGAGAACCCCATGGAGCCTCCCCCTCCCGACTTCTACACCCCGCCTCCCTGACCCGGGCGTGCTTGTCACTTCCGCCAGAGCCTGCCACTTCTACTTCCTTCCGGAGCTCCGGACTCGGCGGAGGATCCGGGACCCACCCTGAGAGGAGAGGTGAGCTGTACGGGGCCCTGGGCCCGGCATAGACATGGGGTGTGCATGGCAGGAGACCGGTCCGTGCCTGCTGTATAGAGGGTGAGGGGAGTCCATATCTGTTCTGTATAGAGGGGGAGCCCCCTATCTGTACTGTATAGAGGGTGAGGGGGTGCCCCCTGTCTGTACTGTATAGAGGGAGAGGGGGAGCCCCCTGTCTGTACTGTATAGAGGGAGAGGGGGGTGCCCCCTGTCTGTACTGTATAGAGGGAGAGGGGGGAGCCCCCTGTCTGTACTGTATAGAGGGAGAGGGGGAGCCCCCTGTCTGTACTGTATAGAGGGAGAGGGGGGAGCCCCCTGTCTGTACTGTATAGAGGGAGGGGGGAGCCCCCTGTCTGTACTGTATAGAGGGAGGGGGGGAGCCCCCTGTCTGTACTGTATAGAGGGAGGGGGGAGCCCCCTGTCTGTACTGTATAGAGGGAGGGGGGAGCCCCCTGTCTGTACTGTATAGAGGGAGGGGGGAGCCCCCTGTCTGTACTGTATAGAGGGAGGGGGGAGCCCCCTGTCTGTACTGTATAGAGGGAGGGGGGAGCCCCCTGTCTGTACTGTATAGAGGGAGGGGGGAGCCCCCTGTCTGTACTGTATAGAGGGAGAGGGGGAGCCCCCTGTCTGTACTGTATAGAGGGAGGGGGGAGCCCCCTGTCTGTACTGTATAGAGGGAGAGGGGGAGCCCCCTGTCTGTACTGTATAGAGGGAGGGGGGAGACCCCTGTCTGTACTGTATAGAGGGAGGGGGGAGCCCCCTGTCTGTACTGTATAGAGGGAGAGGGGGAGACCCCTGTCTGTACTGTATAGAGGGAGAGGGGGGAGCCCCCTGTCTGTACTGTATAGAGGGAGAGGGGGGGAGCCCCCCTGTCTGTACTGTATAGAGGGAGAGGGGGGAGCCCCCCTGTCTGTGCTGTATAGAGGGAGAGGGGGGAGCCCCCCTGTCTGTGCTGTATAGAGGGAGAGGGGGGGAGCCCCCCTGTCTGTGCTGTATAGAGGGAGAGGGGGGGAAACCCCTGTCTGTGCTGTATAGAGGGAGAGGGGGGGAGCCCCCTGTCTGTGCTGTATAGAGGGAGAGGGGGGGGAGCCCCCCTGTCTGTGCTGTATAGAGGGAGGGGGGGGAGCCACCTGTCTGTACTGTATAGAGGAAGAGGGGAGAGCCACCTGTCTGTACTGTATAGAGGAAGAGGGGAGAGCCCACTGTCTGTACTGTATAGAGGGAGAGGGGGGAGCCCCCTGTCTGTACTGTATAGAGGGAGAGGGGGGAGCCCCCTGTCTGTGCTGTATAGGGGGAGAGCCCCCTGTCTGTGCTGTATAGAGGGAGAGGGGGGAGAGCCCCCTGTCTGTGCTGTATAGAGGGAGAGGGGGGGGAGCCCCCTGTCTGTGCTGTATAGAGGGAGAGGGGGGGGAGCCCCCTGTCTGTGCTGTATAGAGGGAGAGGGGGGGGGGGAGCCCCCTGTCTGTGCTGTATAGAGGGAGAGGTGGGGGAGCCCCCTGTCTGTACTGTATAGAGGGAGAGGGGGAGCCCCCTTTCTGTACTGTATAGAGGGAGGGGGGAGCCCCCCTGTCTGTACTGTATAGAGGGAGAGGGGGGGGGGAGCCACCTGTCTGTACTGTATAGAGGAAGAGGGGAGAGCCCACTGTCTGTACTGTATAGAGGAAGAGGGGAGAGCCCACTGTCTGTACTGTATAGAGGGAGAGGGGGGGAGCTCCCTGTCTGTGCTGTATAGAGGGAGAGGGGGGGAGCCCCCTGTCTGTGCTGTATAGAGGGAGAGGGGGGAGCCCCCTGTCTGTGCTGTATAGAGGGAGAGGGGGGAGCCCCCTGTCTGTGCTGTATAGAGGGAGAGGGGGGGGATCCCCCTGTCTGTGCTGTATAGAGGGAGAGGGGGGGAAGCCCCCTGTCTGTGCTGTATAGAGGGAGAGGGGGGGGGATCCCCCTGTCTGTACTGTATAGTGGGAGAGGGGGGGGAGCCACCTGTCTGTACTGTATTGAGGAAGAGGGGAGAGCCCACTGTCTGTACTGTATTGAGGGAGAGGGGGGAGCCCCCCCTGTCTGTACTGTATAGAGGAAGAGGGGAGAGCCCACTGTCTGTACTGTATAGAGGAAGAGGGGAGAGCCCACTGTCTGTACTGTATAGAGGAAGAGGGGAGAGCCCACTGTCTGTACTGTATAGAGGGAGAGGGGGGGAGCCCCCTGTCTGTGCTGTATAGAGGGAGAGGGGGGAGCCCCCTGTCTGTGCTGTATAGAGGGAGAGGGGGGAGCCCCCTGTCTGTGCTGTATAGAGGGAGAGGGGGGAGCCCCCTGTCTGTGCTGTATAGAGGGAGAGGGGGGGAGAGCCCCCTGTCTGTGCTGTATAGAGGGAGAGGGGGGGAGAGCCCCCTGTCTGTGCTGTATAGAGGGAGAGGGGGGGGATCCCCCTGTCTGTGCTGTATAGAGGGAGAGGGGGGGAAGCCCCCTGTCTGTGCTGTATAGAGGGAGAGGGGGGGATCCCCCTGTCTGTGCTGTATAGAGGGAGAGGGGGGGGATCCCCCTGTCTGTGCTGTATAGAGGGAGAGGGGGGGGAGCCCCCTGTCTGTGCTGTATAGAGGGAGAGGGGGGGGGGAGCCCCCTGTCTGTGCTGTATAGAGGGAGAGGGGGGGGAGCCCCCTGTCTGTGCTGTATAGAGGGAGAGGGGGGGGGGAGCCCCCTGTCTGTGCTGTATAGAGGGAGAGGGGGGGGGAGCCCCCTGTCTGTGCTGTATAGAGGGAGAGGGGGGGGGAGCCCCCTGTCTGTGCTGTATAGAGGGAGAGGGGGGGGAGCCCCCTGTCTGTGCTGTATAGAGGGAGAGGGGGGGGGAGCCCCCTGTCTGTGCTGTATAGAGGGAGAGGGGGAAGCCCCCTGTCTGTACTGTATAGAGGGAGAGGGGGGGCCTGTCTGTACTGTATAGAGGGAGGGGGGAGCCCCCCTGTCTGTACTGTATAGTGGGAGAGGGGGGGGGAGCCACCTGTCTGTACTGTATTGAGGAAGAGGGGAGAGCCCACTGTCTGTACTGTATTGAGGGAGAGGGGGGAGCCCCCTGTCTGTACTGTATTGAGGGAGAGGGGGGGAGCCCCCTGTCTGTGCTGTATTGAGGGAGAGGGGGGGGAGCCCCCTGTCTGTGCTGTATAGAGGGAGAGGGGGGGGGATCCCCCTGTCTGTGCTGTATAGAGGGAGAGGGGGGGGGATCCCCCTGTCTGTGCTGTATAGAGGGAGAGGGGGGGGGATCCCCCTGTCTGTGCTGTATAGAGGGAGAGAGGGGGGATCCCCCTGTCTGTGCTGTATAGAGGGAGAGGGGGGGGGGAGCCCCCTGTCTGTGCTGTATAGAGGGAGAGGGGGGGGAGCCCCCTGTCTTTGCTGTATAGAGGGAGAGGGGGGGGGAGCCCCCTGTCTTTGCTGTATAGAGGGAGAGGGGGGGGGAGCCCCCTGTCTGTGCTGTATAGAGGGAGAGGGGGGGAGCCCCCTGTCTGTATAGAGGGAGAGGGGAGGAGTCCCCTGTCTGTACTGTAAAGAGGGAGAGGGGGAGCCCCCTTGTCTGTATAGAGGTACTATTCCACACGGGCAGTCCTGTCATTGATATGACTGTATGTCACTGTACTCGCATATAGCAATGCTAGTGTAAGCACAAGTGCAGTGTACAGGCATATGCAAAGAAAAGTGTAGCCTGGAATTTTATGTCCGCTTTTTACTGTTGGTAAGCATAAGGTCTAAAAAGGAGTTTCACTTGTTCCTGTAAGAAGCAGCAGCAGTGCATTCATGGCATGTGTGCCCCTGGTCCCTCGCTGTGCGGGCATGGCACGTGTGCCCCTGGTCCCTCGCTGTGCGGGCATGGCACGTGTGCCCCTGATCCCTCTCTGTGCGGGCATGGCATGTGTGCCCCTGGTCCCTCGCTGTGCGGGCATGGCATGTGTGCCCCTGGTCCCTCGCTGTGCGGGCATGGCATGTGTGCCCCTGGTCCCTCGCTGTGCGGGCATGGCATGTGTGCCCCTGGTCCCTCGCTGTGCGGGCATGGCATGTGTGCCCCTGGTCCCTCGCTGTGCAGGCATGGCATGTGTGCCCCTGGTCCCTCGCTGTGCAGGCATGGCATGTGTGCCCCTGGTCCCTCGCTGTGCAGGCATGGCATGTGTGCCCCTGGTCCCTCGCTGTGCAGGCATGGCATGTGTGCCCCTGGTCCCTCGCTGTGCAGGCATGGCATGTGTGCCCCTGGTCCCTCGCTGTGCAGGCATGGCATGTGTGCCCCTGGTCCCTCGCTGTGCAGGCATGGCATGTGTGCCCCTGGTCTCTCGCTGTGCAGGCATGGCATGTGTGCCCCTGCCATAAGATTTTTTTTCCTTCTCTCGTTATTTTATGTGCAGGAGTAGTGAAACTTTATTGCAGCAGTGGTGAGATCTTCATGCAGGAGGTTCTGTGAGATCCATGAGACATCTGTGAGAAAATGCTTGCTGAAGAAGGGCTCAAATAATACAACATGTTTTGGTAGTAGAGCTTTGTCCCATCTATATAAGCATCTTTTTTTTTTTTTTGGAGCGCTGTAGTTATTCACGAGTGAAACTTTTGCAATGAAGTGTGTGTTGGTGGCTGTGGTTTGATAGGGTGTGGTGACAGTTTAGTTGGTGGTGCGATGACTCTACTATTTATGTGTACTAATACAGATGGACTAGATAAAAATGATGTGGTGTGCAACCGAGGAAGCAGATGCAACCCAAAATACAATGAGTACTACTCACTATAATTATCCTCTTATAGATATCTCTGCCCAGAACCACACTACAATTCAGAGCAATCAGTGGTTTGTATTCATTGTGCAGTCTACTGCAGCCTACGTGTTATTAAAAGCAGTCCAGGTGAAGTTACCGTAACTACTTCAAGCCCGGGCCAATTCTGCCTCTATATGTGAAGATCATCATTTTTTTTGCTAGAAAATGGCGTTGATGGCTTTGCAACTTTCTCTCACAACATTTACGCAGTGATCTTTTTCAAATGCAATTTGTTGGGGAAAAAATACACTTTAATGAATTATAATGCCAAAAAACACACATAACCCAATTTTGGTGAACTAAAAAGGATGATATGCCGAGTAAATAGATACCTACATGTTACGCTTTAAAATTACCAATGCTTGCGGAATGGCGGCAAACTACGGTACTTAAGAATCCACATAGACGACACTTTAATTTTTTACAGCTTACCAGTTTAGCGTTCCAGAAATGGTCTAGCGCTAGAATTTTCGCTCTATAATGTTTGTGGTGATGCCTCACGTGTGTGTTTTTTTCGAAAACACCATTTGCATATACAGGCACGCCCTGATTCTGCACCTGTGCATAGGGGGGCGAGGCCTTTTCAATTTTTATTTTTACACTGTCCCTTTTTTTTTTTATCAATTGTATTCCTATCACAACAATTGTTAATATCCCTTGTGATAGAAATAAGGCATGACAGGTCCTCTTTACGGAGATATCTGGGGTCTATAAGACCCCAGATATCTCCTCTACCTTGAAAATCATGAGATCCAAAAAAAAAAAAAAAATTCTGACGTCACTTCAGGCCTCCCAGGACCAAAGAGATGGAATGGCCAGCACTATGGTAACCCTTTGGCACTGTGAGATTATATACTGGGCTCCCTGATCACACAGGAAGGCTGCCCAGAAAGGTGGTGGTGGGAGGTTGTGGGACGTCTCTGCACACTGCCTGTAAAATAAATCCAGTGGCTAATCTGCTGTTAGGATGGCTTTTACAAAATAGGGAATTGCTGGCTGAAAAAATAGGATACCAGGATGATGCCTGCAGCCACAGGCAGATGTAAGTCATGGATGTCTACCCTTCAGGAAGTGGTTAAAGTGGTTATTTTGGATAGCGTAAGGGAATGTTAAAATCCCTCTCAATTTGGTGTTTGTTTTTTTTGCCTTCTGTGTCCCATTGGGGAGATTTTTCTTTACTTCCTGTCTCATAGTCTGATCAGGAAATGGGAGGCAATCCCTCTAAAGTGAGGGAATATCTGGATGTCACCAGTGTCCCCACTGAAAAATTTCCCCGCTATTCCTGATTTTCTTTCTGTTTTTTTTTTTTCCTTTTTTTTCTCAGCAATAAATGTAAACGTGGCAAATGGAAAAGTTGAATATCCCTAACGGGGGGGCACTGACAGCAAAAAAAAAAAAAATCCTGACTGGTGTTCTAGTCCCTCTCCATTCTATCCAAAACAAAGAATAGTTATAAATCACAATAAGAAGTATAATGTTTACCCTCTCAATCACACATATAAAATTGATTAGCCATGTTTGATTTTATATATAACATTATTTAGAAAATCTGTGACTTGCACGTTCTTTCTAAGAGTGACTGCTTTATCTCTACACATCCTCGGTGTAGGTGTAATGGTGTGCTCTCTGTGTCCTATGCACCCGGCCCCACCGTATATCTTCTTTTAGCTAATTCCTTCAACAACCAATCCCTGGCCTAATTGACTGACAGCAGGTCCAGGAAACATCTACCAAGTTGCTGGCTGTCCCTTTCACTTGCAAAAGGTACCAGAAAATGTGTTCTTGTGTACGTGAATTGGTGAATGGGCACAAGTAATCCTGGGAGATGTAGTACAAGGTGAGCAGTGCATATTCCTGTGATTATATAGTACATGCTCAGACTGGATGGCCAAACCAGCGCTCTGGAGGTTTGCGGGTAAGCTGAAAATTAGGATAATGGAGACGGTAATGAGGGCCATTGACACTAAAGTATTCCACGGGGTGTGTAAATGTACATGTGTCGACCAACATTATGGCACACATTAACATAGCCCGGTCATTATGAT
Source organism: Rana kukunoris (assembly GCA_029574335.1). NCBI lineage: Eukaryota > Metazoa > Chordata > Amphibia > Anura > Ranidae > Rana > Rana kukunoris. The sequence goes on along the minus strand of CM056057.1, from coordinate 76,451,534 downwards.
TCGCCCCAACATCACTTTTTTATCAACGGCAGGAGAGGGGGCCTCCGCCGCTTACTGGAGCCATCGGTAGCGGCGAAGGTGATCGGGTCCTCTTCTTGGCTTTGTGAGGGAAAGATGGCCCCACTCCTCTTCATACCATTGCAGGGTGGAAGGGACATCCAAACGTCCCTTCCGCCCATAGCTCTTAAAGAGACATTATTTTTTAGTAGCGCATTTTAGTGTAAATATGAGGTTTGGGGTCTCTTTGACCTCAGAACTCATGTTTAAGAGGTCATGCTTTTTTTCTATTACAAGGGATATTTTGTAATGGGAATAAAAGTGACACCATTTTTATATTTTTTAAAGTGTAAAAATAAAAGGTAAAGGTTTTTTTTTTTTTTTTTTTTTTTTTAGATTTTTTTCATAAATTTTAACGCGCGCCCCATCCCGCCGAACTCATGTGCAGAAGCAAACGTATACGTGAGCAGCTCTTGCATGGGGAAACGGTGTTCAAACCACACATGTGAGGTATTTTGCGTGATTGGTAGAGCGAGAACAATAGTTCTCACCCTTAACCTCCTCTGTAACTCAAAACATGCAACCTGTAGAATTTTTTTTAAAATGTCGCTTATGGAGATTTTTAAGGGTTAAAGTTTGTCGCCATTTCACGAGCGTGCGCAATTTTCAAGTGTGACATGTTGGGTATCAATTTACTCAGTGAAACATTATCTTTCACAAAATAAAAAAAAATTGGACTAACTTTACTGTTGTCCTATTTTTTTTTTTTTTTAATTAAAAAAAGTGCGCTTGTAAGACCGCTGCGCAAATACGGTGTGACAAGTATTGCCACGACCGCCATTTTATTCTCTAGGGTGTTAGAACCCCCAAACATTATATATATTTTTTTTCTAAGTAATTTTTCGAGCAAAAAAATGTTTTTAACTTCTAAATACCAAATCTCAGAAAGAGGCTCGGCCCTTAAGTGGTTAAATTACGAATGCACCTTTTATAGTAAACGCCACACTGACCCACCATCTCAGGCCCTCTTAAAGTAGAACCAAAGACAAAACTTTTTATTTTGGATAATGTAAGGGAGGGTACGGTTTTTTTTTCCCCATCTGCGTTAGTGAATATTGTCAGCGGCTATAGCAGCTGCTAGCAATAATCACAAATAAACCTGACAGGCTGGTTGTAACCAAGTTGATTGATCTATAAACTAGGGTACGTTCAGCCTGCCCATACATGGTTCACATTTTGGCTGGTTCCTGCTGAACTGGCTGAGATTCGGACTGTCTGTGGGCAGCCTAAAGGTGCATCCGGCAGTAAAGAGGGTTCAGTCTGGAGAGGATGCCGACAAGAAACGGCCTTTCTCTGTCATACCAAGGTAAATAAACATTGGGAGTGGAAGAAGATTTTTTTTATTTTTCCTCCAGTCAAGGCTATCAACTTATGAAGTTTCTGAGGGTCAGAGTTCTGTGGAACGTTGACTCCAAACTTTCCAGCATGGTGAAAATATTTGATTTCTGTCTTACTGTAGTGCATTTTGAATGGCTGTGCCAAACAAGCAATTGAAGTCAGAACCCTGATCCACATATGTTTGACTCAATGATCATACAGCTGACATAAGTGGTTATTATAGGATCATATTGCAAGAAAAAGACAATGTAGCCACCAATATGTTTTGTTGTTGGGAATGAATTTAACAATTGTGCTGTTGTATTATTTGCCTTCTTTGGGAATAACCTTCTCTTTTGTTAAATATTCACAGGGGTCTGGCGAGATAGAGAAGGTGTCGCTGTCCTTGTGTTGCTGCGGAAGGCCTCATCTACGAAACAGTAGGACATTGCGTTCTCTAAAGACATAACCTCCGGTGGACACTTCCTATTGACAGAGGATATGACCTCCTTGAAACTCCATCCATCACATTAACACCTCTCCTCCTGCTGTCGTGTTGCAGTGCATGTACAGGTTGACTCTTCCTCTCTGGGTCCATGAGGGAGTACAAAGTGGTGGTGTTGGGCAGCGGAGGTGTTGGGAAGTCAGCCCTGACTGTACAGTTTGTTACAGGAACTTTTATTGAGAAGTATGACCCCACCATTGAGGATTTCTACCGGAAGGAGATTGAGGTGGACTCTTCACCGTCTGTACTGGAGATCCTGGATACAGCTGGCACAGAGCAGTTTGCCTCCATGAGGGATTTATACATTAAGAACGGGCAGGGCTTTATCTTAGTGTATAGCTTGGTGAATCAGCAGTCATTCCAGGTGAGCAGGATTTCAATGGGTTGTGGGCTACACCAGCCTTATCGCGTGCCACCAGGTTTACAGCTGCGTTATGTTGTGTAATGACACAGTAAGCGGGCACCTTAAAGCAAATTCTATTTGGTCAGTTGGTTTGAAATCGCTAGGTGGCAATGATACTCCATTTGGGTATATGGTAGTGATAATGGCAACATTTATCTGGACAGCCCCCATCCTTCATTTCTCATCATTTAGAATTAACCAGAATGGCAAATGCACTAAAATGTTGCCATTTTCAATAAGAAACCAAACCGTTGCTTAGACGTGGATCCGTACAGACTAGGGTATTGAAAAAGTGCTCTTCCCAGTTTGGCAACTTCTCTACAAAGGCCATGCAGCTGCTATTTCATATTGTAAAACAGTCTCCCTCTATTCTACATTTATCAGATGTCAAGGGATTTTCTATATTATTGTGATAACCTCTTTAAATAGGGCATGTTATGGGCATCTTCATTCATTCTTTTCATGCTATTACAGCCAGTAAGCACACAGAACATTTACTTGTCTTGTATTTTATGTACTGTGGCCACAACATGTTCTATTTCCCTGCTCTGTGCTGGGTTTTGCACAGAGCAGCCCAGATCCTCTTCTTCTTGGGTCCCTCTTTGGCACTCCTGGCCCCTCCCTCCTGTTGAGTGCTCCCACAGCAAGCAGCTTGCTATGGGGACACTAGAGCTGAGCCGCAGCTGGATCTAGATGGACCTTAGTTGAGTATTGGGGAGGGGGCCCGCTGCACACAGAATATTTTTTTTGTATCTTGATGCATTAAGGTAAAAAAAAAAACGCCTTTTGCTCTTAAAACCACTTTAAGACCTGTCCCCTTTCACCACCTATACTAGTAACTAGGGTTGTCCCGATACCACTTTTTTAGGACCGAGTACAAGTACCGATACTTTTTTTCAAGTAGTCGCCGATACCGAATACCGATACTTTTTTTAAATGTGTCCCCATATTGCAGCCATGTATGTCCCCCACATATTGCCGCCATGTATAGACACTCCCCTTCTCAGGATTGGAGGAATCCGTCCAATCCCACGCAAGGGGGAGTGTCTATACGCTGATTTGGGCATAGACACTCCCCCTTGCTTGGGATTGAACAGATCCGTCCAATCCCAAGAAGGGGAGTGTCAATACATGGTGGCGCGGGCATTACAAGTATTCAAAACAAAAGCTTGTAATGCGCGCTACGCTATAATGCAGGGGGATTAACGGCGGTATGCAGCAGCGGAGGCATCATATCTACAAGTATGAGGGACAGGACATGGCTGCAATATGGGGGGGGAAGTATTCTATTTTAGTATCGGGGGTATACCGATACTAGTATCGGGACAACCCTACTAGTAACACTTGAGTAGATTAGGCTCAATGTGTAATGGTAGTAGAGCTGTACGAGTCTGGCAAAAAATGCTAATTGATTATTTATTTTGTTTAGAATAAAGATCACGATTCTCGTGGCGTAACATCTTTCACATTAACCAAGACGAAACCCTTTTTTGTATAAACGTTCCTTGTTTACAAACCAAAGTTTATTCTTTTGATCTAAACGGAGGAAGTGTTGCAATGTATCTCATTTTTCCTACATCTCTAAGGAATGCTGTCATAAATAATTGACGTAGAAATGCAATCAGTGCAACCTCAATAAACATACATAGGATAAGACAACGCCAGCTGAACACCAGGGTAATTCTAAAGCCCAATAGCGATATGTAGTAACGGTGCACGCAATACAATAGGTAATGATAGTCTGTGTACTAAATAATATATATAAAAAAAAGTCCACAGTCACCTTTTGTCTCAAATATCCAGAAGACATTTCCTTTGGCTCAAACGTCTCACAAAATTCCCCCTCCCCTCCCCCTCCAATGTTTACCAACCTTTTCTGTTCCCCAAAACTTGAGACACCTAGAGTCTCTATCATGATGGTGATGAAGGTGTTTAGACACCTTATGGAACCTGAGGCTTTTTTGATGGTACACTTAAAGACCTTAAACTTGGCAGTAGGGCTGCAACTAACGATTATTTTCATAATCAATTAGTTGGCTGATTTATTGTTTCGATTGATCGGATAATGGGCTTAAAAAAAATTATTTTTTTTTTTTTTGTGCCAATTTGTTGTTGGCAGTTTACAAAACACAAATTGCCGCAAAAACACATTACATGCTTTTTTGCAGCTTCTCCATTGAAGTATATTCAACCCAAAAGAAACAAAACCGTTTTGCGTTTAAAAAGTCCCCACCCTTTCCAAATACGCAGCAGCTGGAAAAAAAAAATCATGGATGTGAACGTGTCCCATAGGAAAACATGTAAAGAACTGTAATGTGTTTCTGCAAAAAGCACCAAAACACAGAGGGGTGCCCCGGCCTGAGATGTTTAGTAACATAATGGGGTCAAAAAACCCAAAATAAGCACAAAAAGAGCAAATAATCACTACTGTAAGGGGTTCATTTTTTTTACTGTGGGTCAGTGAAAGTAATATTTACAGTAGCGATTTGCTTTTTTGTACTATAAAGGGCTAATTTTTTTTTTTTTTTAACCCCATTATGTTACTGGCCGATTAATCGATTATGAAAATTGCAATCGATTAATTTCATAATCGATTAGTTGTCGATTAGTTGTTTCGGCCCTGCTTGGTAGGCTGCCTGGGTGTGTTTTATTTTTTTAGGCCGCTGTCAGCAGAGAACTCAGCATAGAATCGGGAAAGTGCTTTAAGATCGCGAAGGGGGGGGGGGGGGGATCGTGATCTGATTCTTTAACGATTTGTGCAGCTCTTAATGATAGCATGACCTATTAACCACTGGACACTGCTCTATGAATGACTTTTATCTACAGTTGTCTATTGTGCAACATCTTATCATGCTAACACAGCTGCTGTTACGTGTTTCTTCTTCTTGGCTTGTACTAAAGTTTATCTTGTTAATGCAGGACTTGTATGTGGGAACTTCTATATAAAACTAAGAGGCCACATTTTCTATCAGTGTGTAACCTGTTCTGTCAAGCAGTCCTGCTGAGAAAACCAGCCAATGACTGCAGCACTGATCGGTTATTGTGGTTTACCGATGCCGAGCATTTGCATGAGTACTGGTATTCGTGCAAATGCTCCGATGTTTGGCCCGATACTTGGGCAGCCTTGTGGCGATGGGGGCAGTTACAAGCACCGATCTCCTTGTATAGCTTTTCTGACAGCCGCTTCTCCTCCTCCCTCCTACTGCTGTCAGGGAGATCGGTAGTTGTACATACAAAAATACTGCACATGTGAAAAGATCATTCAGTGTGAAAGAAAAGCAGCACCACAAATGTGAGATAATACCACAAGATAAAGGTTTGTTGCGCTACAGTGATTATACTTTTTTCTTTTTTTCCTATATTTTTAATATCAAACAAATATCAGTCTCTCAAATGGACCATATGGTCAAATGGCAAGCTCCATTCAACTGTGTGGATAAGGGTTTCCAATCCCTTCACTTTCAAGTGAATACGCCACCACCACAATAGTTTGGACTCTTAGCCCGCGTACACCCGATCAAATCTATCTGCTGAAAACGGTCTGACAGACCATCTCAGCAGACAGATTCGATCGTGTGTACGGGCGAGCCTGCTTTAAAATCTGTCTGCTGGGAACCCGTCGGACCGATATGTTTGCTGGTTAGTACTCTAACCAGCAGACATATCTGCCCGCACATGCGTCGAATGGATTCGACGCATGCGCGGAAGTGATTTACTTCCTGGTGCGGTGGCGTGGTGGCATCAACGTCATCGCCACGTCACCGCGCTGTCTGCTGGCGGGGATTTTGGTTTGATCGTGTGTACAGCGATCAAACCAAAACAGCCAGCAGACAAATCTGTTCAAATCGGTCTGTCCGACCGATTTGAACAGATTCATTTGGTCGTGTGTACGCGGCCTTACTGGAGAGCCTGGTCTAGGGCTGCAACTAACGATTATTTTCATAATCGATTAGTTGGCCGATTTATTGTTTTGATTAATCGGATAATAGCATTAAAAAAAAAAAATTGCATTTATTTTTTATTTTTTTGGGCCAATTTGTTGTTGGGCAGATTACAAAACACAAATTGGTGCAAAAACACATTACATGCTTTTCTGCAGCTTCTGCATTGAAGTATATTGAACCAAAAAAAAAAATAGGATTGTGGAGTGTCGGATAAGCTTGTCGTGGGTGGATGGAAGGTCGTAAACGGTGGTGACCGTTACAGCACCGTTTTGCGTTAAGTCCTCGCCCTTTCCAAATACGCAGCAGTTGAAAAAAATCATGGATGTGAACGTGTCCCATGGGAAAACATGTAAATGAACTGTAGTGTGTTTCTGCAAAAAGCACCATAAAAAACACACAGAGGTGTGACCCTGGCCTGAGATGTTTAGTAACATAATGGGTTTAAAAAACAAAAATAAGTACTAAAAGAGCAAATAACCGCTACTGTAAGGTGTTCATTTCTTTGCTGTGGGACATAATATTTACAGTAGCAATTAGCTTTTTTGTACTATAAAGGGCTAATTTTAGTCCCATTATTTTACTGGCCGATTAATCGATTATGAAAATTGTAATCGATTAATTTCATGATTGATTAGTTGTCGATTAATCGATTAGTTGTTTCAGCTCTAGCCTGGTCCCCTTATTACGAAGGGTCATACAGGCTTGATGAATATGTCCCAGTAGGGGTCATCAGCAGGGAAAGGAACCATGTCGAGTACCGCTCCAGAGAATCCAGGCGACTCCACCCAAATGACAACCGCGTAGTCAGATCCACATAAAACGCTTGATAGTGTAAAACTTCTAGAACGGGGAAAAGTGAGTGTGTGCCCATCTTTTCTGTATTGAAGATAAAATTGCTACCTGCCGATGCATTAGTAGACAATTTCACGTATGTAAACATTGGGGCTTTCTGGAGCTTCTGTGACAAATGTAAAACATTGCTATGCCTTTGAAATTTGCTGATCTATTATTTTAAGCCATGCCTGGCATATTCTCCAATTCCCAAACATTCAGTGATGATTCTCCAAGCAATTGTAGGTTTACATTCCAATCTGAAGAAACCTGTTTCTTCCCACTTTAAAAGTCTACAGACAATTCATGTGCATTTTAGTATACCGACATTTTATATGGACCTGAACACAGCAATTTTATGGTGGACACATATAAACATGTGTGCATTAGATGGGGCCCACTGGAAAGCTAGTCTTTTGTCATTTCCTGGATTGAACCCCATTGCATTTCATGAACTCTGCCTCCTGTACCACAGTTCTTCCTTTTTTTTTTTTTTTTTTCTCTCACAGGGCAGATGTGGTTAAGTATTGACATTAATTTTGCATTAGGACTGTCATCATCCACTGTACTTTTTAACTTTAATGATAATGCTCTGAGCATTGTTCAAGCTAATGTTTCTTCTGAACCAGTCAGATCTCTTAGCAGTGTGGTTTGTCTCTCCTTTCTTAATAGTCTTGTAACCTGCCCTTCTCCCTTAATGCTGTGGGTTTGGCAGAAACGCCTTTGAAGCATGCCTCATCCCTAAATTAGATCTAGCTATTTTGTAGAATAGGCAAACATCGTCATCATTTTGCAACCGTTTTTGTGCACAGTTTAATTTTTACATTTCTGAAGTGCAGTGCTACAATGCCTTGTGCAACATGAGGTCTTAAAACTATGTATGCATGGAAATGCTAATTATTTGAAAGGGTAAATTTCTCCATGTAATTAAGTGAACCCGTTGCTTTGCTCTACATAAGCAAAGTAGAGGTTCACTATAATAAAACACACTAGTCATTGAATCTTTACCTATTGGACACTGCTCCCCTGCCCAGTTCTTTTGTTTTGGGCATAGTTGCAGTATGGCAGACCTCCCTACATCTCAAAAATGTGTTTTGCCCATGCCTGCAAAGCATAAGTTTGTTTTAAGGCATCACTCCAGTCACAGACCCCCCACCCCCCCAAAGGAAAGATGAATATATGCTGTGGGGGAGGGGGGGGTTAAAGCAAACCTGGTTTGTCCCAATTGACACAGGTTTGCATTCTAGAAAAGGGGAAGCATGAGGTTGGGTTTTTTCCAGAATCATACATGCATAGGTGGATTCGGCATCAGTCTTTCTGCTGGCTCAAACACCACTGATTGGTGACTGTAAGTCAGCCTTACTGGAGCACTGGCCTTTGGGGGGGGGGGGGGGGGGTGGGAGTGGTCGGCTCAGGTTCCTGTCGGCTTCCTGAGAGGCTGAGCCAGGTGCCGGTCTAGGCGTGTGGGCAGATCCTGACTCAATGTTGCGATCTTGCTCAAACATGGACCAGCTCTGTGATGTCAGCCGACAGTGAGCTTCAGTCTGCTGAAAATGGGTCACAGGAGTACAGAATGGACTTCACTCCTGTGATCCACAGGGGAAGTACAGCCAAATGAGCTTTGTCTGTACCTTTTCTTCTCCTTTTTTTTTTTGGGGGGGGGGGGGGGGGGTTATGTAAAAATTTGAATATTCAGGTTTGCATATGAAATCATTTGCCCGTTTTATTTTTTATTTACTCTTTTTAAGCCTGGGGCCATCTAGGTGCAGTGTGTTTCTTATGATGTTTAGGGCCCCTTTCACACGGGGCAAACTCCTACGGCTCAGCGGGGAATCAGTGCTGTTTGGTAAACTTCAAGAGCATGGCAAGGTTTTGAAAAGTAGCGGCTTCTTTTATGGTGTTCTGTCATGGACACCCTGCCTGTTCAAGGACTTGCATAAGGTAGACTTGTGAACAGGGGGGATGATTGCCAGTTCCAGTGATGTCTTCAAGTCTTTAGCATTGTTTTGTGGATATTTCTTTACCTTTTTATTGAGGATTCTACGTTGTACCTTGAGTCATCTTGACTGGGTGCCCACTTCTAGCTAGAGTAGCCACATCTCCATTTATATACATTTTGTTTAAAGCAGTTATAAACCGCTGGACTTTTTTTTTTTTTGTGCCTGCAAGGTAAAGGCATAATGTGCTAGTATGCATCGTGGCCGTAATGTCACAGCGCTTTATCATCCAATTTTGGGGTGCTATTCGGTCACTTTTACCCCCCAGCCGACCCAATCCCCCCCCCCCCCCCGTTAGCACCCGAGAAAGGGTTAAAAGCACCTCTGCAGAGGAGCTTTGCCGACGGTATAACCGCAGTGCCCCCATTGTTTTCAATGTGGAGGAGCGGTATACACACCGCTTCTCTGCCGCTCCAAAGATGCTAATAGCAGGACTTTTTTTTTACCGTCCAGCTCAGCGGGGATTTTACGGAGGATCCCCCTCGCAGAGCAAACGGGATAACGGAGCGGGTCCATTACGGATCCGCTCCATGTGAAAGAGCCCTAAGGCATGATTGTAAAGGGTGGGGTATTTTTGTTTTGGGAAGATAACATTTCTAAAAGTCCAGTAAAGAGACACTGTCAGATTTTGTGCTAAGTGTAAATGCATTTTTACCCCCCTTTTTTTATTTATTTTTAAAGTAAGTTTACAATTTTGTGTTGCCACATGTGGCCCTTGGACTGCAGGTTGGACAAACCTGGCTTACTGCAAGATTACAGAGGAAGGGCTATGGGAGGTTATTATGAAGATGTTTCTTTAATATTTAAATTGATTCCTTTACAGAGGAAGGCTCTGGGAGGGTGCGACTCTCCTTGTTCGCACTGGTTGGCATATTTAACTGGGCAGAATTGAATTCTGATTGTGATCCATTCCATCCTGCCCAGCCGCAGCACAGCTAGCTGTCGGCACAGGCTGTATGAAGGGGGTTCCTTCTTGAATAATGCTGCGATCTGTGAGGCGGGACTTGGAATCTTCCAGTAGGTGTGACTGGGTGGGATTAAATGCTAATTCGGATGTATTCAATCCCATCTACCATCATAGCTGTGAAGAAACTTGCATCATTTGCAGAATCTGGAAGACTACAAAGGGGAGTGTTAGCTGCTGCAGGAAGTGGCTGTAGAAGGAACAAAGTGGCAGCAGGCTATACAGAGTGTCGCATGATACAAAGCCACAACTAAACCCAGAATAGAGGGGAAATGCAGACAACAGAGCAACATTGGTATGAGGTATGATCTAGGCAGGGATTGATCATTCTTCAGTTCTAGTGAAAAGAAAGTTTGGAGTTCAGCTTTAAAAAAGGTCTACAATTAAACTCAATAGAAATTATTTTTGATCGTAAACTACATTTTATGAGCTATTTTAACTTGGTTGTTTTTTGTTTTTATCCAGGATATCAAGCCAATGCGGGACCAAATAGTCAGAGTAAAGAGATATGAGAAGGTACCTCTTATTCTGGTCGGTAACAAGGTTGACCTGGAGTCTGAGCGAGAAGTCATGTCTACAGAGGGCCGCTCTTTAGCTCAGGAATGGGGCTGCCCTTTTATGGAGACATCTGCCAAGAGCAAGACTATGGTGGATGAACTGTTTGCGGAGATCGTCAGGCAAATGAACTATGCATCTCTGCCTGAGAAGCAGGATCAGTGTTGTACAACATGCACTGTTCAATGAGACACTCGGAGGGACCTCAAACGTGGCCATAAAGAGCAGGTCAGTGTCCTGCCTTCTGCTAATTTCTGTGGTTTTAGGAATGCCTTTAATATTTCTATCTACACGGTTTGAATCTGTTCGCTTGTTTACACCGGAGGCAACATTTTGTACTACTACCTGACAACCTAGCCATGTTCTTCGTTGATTTTAAAATGATCAGATAGAGCTGTGAACATGCATGTGTTTATAGTTGTCTTGTGTCATGGCGAGGCAAAAATGATGCAGCTGCTGCAGCGTGAAGCTTTGCAACTGTCTCTGTTGACTTTTGTTGTAGTGTACTTTTTAAAAGCTATAGGCATGCTTAAGATGCAGTTGCAAAACAATAAGAGTGCTCGGGGTGAGGCAAAAAAATTAGCATTGAGAGCATTTCAGGTGCATTGCTTGACAAGTTGTGAAATTGTGTTTAATGCATCTGTAATGTGTATTTAATGCTGTAGGCCCCATCGGTACCAGTTAAAAGCAGCATTCTAATTATGTAGCGGTATGAATGAACCTAGCCTTAAAGTGGCATTAAAGGTTCAGCTGGCGGTGCTCCTGGCTCTCTTTAAATTGTACCTCCAATGTGTCTTTGTACTCGCTTCTTGCAATCTGCTATATGTTGTCATTTAGACTGGGGGAGGATAAAAAGACACAAAAATCAGTGCTCATGGCCCACAACACATTCACTATAAACCAAAAAAGTGTGTAAAATTGGTCCATTTATTAATGGGTGCGCTCCCAATAAGGGTTTTTATTTTAAAGCCATCATTGTTTAGCGCCAGTGTTTTTTGTTGTTTTTTTTAGACTGGGAGAAGAGGCAGCACTGTAAGCCGATTGGGCCTTAAAGGGGTTGTAAAGGTACACGTTTTTTTACCTTAATGCATCCTATGCATTAAGGTAAAAAAAACATCTCACAGCAACGCCCCCCCCCCCCCGAGCCACCGTTGTACTTACCTGACCGTTCGAATCTCCCGGGCGCGTCCACGTCGTCCTCTTCGGTTCCCAGCCTGGCCGTTGATTGGCTAGGCTGGGCGGATTGATAGCAGCGCAGCCATTGGCTAGCGCTGCTGTCAATCAGAGCGGATGACGCGGCGCGCCGGGGGCGGAGCCGAGTGATACAGTCGGCGGCTATGGCCGCTGCTGTATCACGGGAGCGCGCTCGCAAAAGCTTTCCACTTTGCGAGCGCCCTCGCATGAAGATGGAAAGCTTTTGCGAGGAGGAGCCCAGACAGCCGCCGAGGGACCCCAGAAGACAGCTTTCCGGGCCACTCTGTGCAAAACTGCACAGTGGAGGTAAGTATAACATGTTTGTTGTTTTTTTTTTTTTTTAAAAGCCCTGACTTTAGTGTCCCTTTAAGGCATTGCATAATCTAACAAAAGTCGTGTGCTGCTGATCCATCACTACCTAAGCACAGCCTTCACCAAGCAACTATTCCTATGAATGCTGTGCGGAAAGTGAATGTCCAGGGCACTCTGTTAGCATGTGGATCAAAAAACTGGGTGTTCAGAATCTTTTGCCAGTTAAAGCAGTTAACACGGATTTGTTTCTACTGTGTATTTCGCGGTTTGCCTAAAGTCGCACCTAAAACCCCCAACTCTTGGAAAATGTAATTGTATCCCTTGCAAGGGGGGGCTGCACCCTCACTGCAAAACTTAGCTTTATTGTCTAAAAGGGAGGAACAACATTTTTATATAACTGATCCTCCGTTCCCTCAGTAGATGGTGTTCTCCCATGCTTCCGCGGTGGACTGTCACTTGGTGTAATCAAGTCCAGCGCAAGGCTATGGACCTTACTTTGGTCTTGATGACTTCAGGATCCTAGGCTGCTAGAAGGTTGGAGAAAAACCAGTCTAGCTACGGAAGGCAGCAGAGGATCAGGTAAGTAACCCCCCCCCCCCCAGAGTAAAACCAGCAAATTATGCTTTCAGTGCAGGTGTACAGCCCCACTGCAAGGAATAACTTTTTTTTTAGCAGCTCAGCATTGGGCTTTAAGGGTTTATTTTGTGTTTTAGGGGTTGTTTGTCTTAATTTAGGTGTTAATAGTAAGGGCTAATTTAACTGGGTAGAAAGTCCGATAGGAGGAAAGTACACGTACATGTGTCTAATTGAAGCTGTAGGTGTGCCCAAAATGTGCCGTGCTCAGTAAAGGCTCATTTCAACGCTTGCCAACAACCTGTTAAATATCAACAGGAGTGGCTGTAAAGATCTTCCCGCACATCTGAACGTTTACATCTGAACAGGGATACATGCACTGCCCTGGATGCAGACAGACTGCCCTCTCCCTGTACAGATGTAAATGCTTGACTGTGAAGGGATATCTTTACAGTCGCCCTTCCATAGATTTTTACCAGGCTGCTGGCTGTCTCTGTATCTGCCACACCAGAAATGCATCCGGAAAGCAGAAATTGTGGATTGAAGCAGCCTTTAGGCCAGATTTGTATACCGCAGGAAGGCCCTTTTGCATTTAGTGTGACTTTTCCTGTTACAGCAGGATAGAGTAAATCGGAATATATGTATAAAATGCTCGGCATGTGCTTTGTTTTTAGGAGGAATGTCTGTTTTAAAAAAACAACTCAACAGTTTACAGTGGGTACGGAAAGTATTCATACCCCTTTAAATTTTTCACTCAATGTACACACAGCACCCCATATTGACAGAACAACATGGAATTGTTGACATTTTTGCAGATTTATAAAAAAAAGAAAAAACAAGCAGTATACATCTGCCCTCAGTTGATTTTGTACATTTCTTGCAGTTTCAGGAAGTATATAGTTTGGGGGGGCTTTGGTGAGGGGGGCACAATTTTCTTGATGGCAATTCAGCAGGGAGACACAACATTGTAAAAGTATATACGAATTTTGTATAAGTAATCAATTATAATGGAGATATGGGGCAGCATGTATATTGCAATGCAAAGTCAAAATTACATTTAAGTAGATCTTTAAAAAATTGCAAACCACAAATCAATCTGAAAAGGGGACTTCTAGAAGTGACTGTGCAAGCTTTTAAGGAAACATATACTGATGAAAAATAAAATGCCTTACCTGACCTCTGTCCTGAAAATACCAATTCTCTGGCTGATGAATGGATCCAGTGACTACCATACATCTAATGCCGCGTACACCCTGGAATTTTCCGTCAGAATTCTGATGAACCTGACTTCCATCAGTCATGCAGACACACTGTAAGACTAAATTCCGTCCAAAACGCGGTGAAGTAAAACACAACGATGAGCCTAGAAAAGTTCAATGCTTCCGAGCATGCGTCGACTTGATTCTGAGCATGCGTGGGTTTTTTCTCCGTCCGAGTTGCACACAGACGATAGGAATTTCCGATCGTTTTTTCCCATCGTAAAAAAATAAAACCTGTTCTATTTCTAAACATCAATGGATTTTTTTTATCGGAAATTATGATCGTGTGTACGCAGCATAAGTCGCTTACTTGTGAAAAGTATGTAGATCACATGTTCTGACTTTCCTGATCCACATGCTTGTTCCAGGTCAGTGTCTCAAGCACCCATCTTTTCTAGGAGGCATGCTGATATCACTTGTTCCTCCCATGGAAACGTTGAAAACCAAGGCTCAGACGAGTATTTTTTCTGGAATAGTTTCATGCCTTTGTGGGTTTGCCTGACTTTTGAGGCTTTCAGTGAAAGTAATCTTTCATTTTAATGTGGATTAAAAATGTAAAATATTTCTACCTGACAAACTGTGCACTCATTTAAAATAAATAAATAAATCACTTACCGGCAGACAGTTACTGAACTGCAGGATGAATTATGAGAACGCCCACCAGTAGAGGGGTACCGAAAATGACAGTTTAAAAATAAATTCATATTGAATTGTATTCGACTTTTTAATATCGTGAATTTCAATAAACATGAATTTCTGCTATTATTATCAGCACCTTTAGTGCAAGAAAAACTCAAGAGAAATGCATCCCTTAAAATTCTATGTGTTTGGGGCTCCCTTGCGCTTCCGTTTTTATGGTGTTAAAAATCCTGCTTGCTGCATTTTCGATCAGCTAAAAAATGCATTGAAAACACATGAACAACGCACCCATGTTGTGTATTTTGATGCTGTTTTTTAGTCGCATGACCTATGAAAAACACACTGTATAAGCACAGTAAAAACGTGTTGGACTTCCGGTTCCGGCGCCACATGAGGAAGAGGTAGATTCCCTCAGCTCCCGCCGCGCTCCTCTCATACCCGGCCGATACACCCAGCTACAGCTTCGGGGAGACCCCCCTCCGCCCCCGCTACACTCTGGGCACTGATGGATCGCTTCTTAGAGCGATCGTACGCACGAGTGACAGCCGCCGCGATCCACACAGCGGGAGAGCCGACGGCTGATGCAGCCAAGATGGCCGCCACTCACACGCAGGCAGAGCTGCTGTTAACACCTGCGCAGCCACAACTACAGCCCCCCACTGCTCCTATGCCACCTGCAGCCATTGACCCTGCCTCCCCTGCAGGTATAGCGCAGGCAGTTGTAGCCTTGCTGGGCCCCACGCTCACTGCCACTGTGGATGCTGCAGTACACAGAGGGCTGGAACAACTCCATATTGAAGTGCAGGCGCAGGCACAGAGAATCACAGATGCGGAAGACAGGATCTCCTCGCTAGAGGATGACTCCTCAGCTGCCTCAGCTATGCTAGCACGCATTGATGCCGCACATAGGGATATCTGGTGCAAACTCGATGATTTGGAAAATCGCGCGAGAAGGAATAATTTGCGCATTATTGGACTCCCTGAGTCTGTTTCCGCTACTCAACTCGCGAATATTTGCGCGAAGATAATTCCTGAGCAATTAGGTCTCCGCATACCCTGCACCATTGAAAGGGCGCATCGCATCGGGCAATACTCGGAAAGCCGTGTCAAACCTCGCCACGTCATAGTAAAATACCTCAATTATGCTGACAAGGCGGCCATTATGCAGAAGTTTCGCCGCACACGCATGCTATCTGTGGATGGAGCGCGACTACTGCTTTTTGCGGACTACTCCATGGAGGTGATGAAACGGCGCAAGGCCTTCTCTGCGATCTGTACCACTCTTCACAATGCCTGAATCCGGTTCTCGCTGGCTTACCCGGCACTCCTTCGTGTCCAAACGCAAGATGGAGAGCAACTTACCTTTACCACACCTGACGAAGCAGAAAGTTACGTCGGCACCCTGGGAGCGGACATGGATCTCACCAACTCTGCAGAAAATTCATCCTCTCCACCGACTCTCTCTCCGTCTACACGGCCTAAACAAAATAGCCCGACTAAGCCCCCTTACAAACGCAGCCGTGTCACCCAGAAGGAGGACAGATCTGGCGGACGCTGAAAGTCAACGTTGGAACTCTTTGTTGTCGGAGTCGCAATGGAAACGGGTAATATGGTCCCCTTTTCTTTTCTTCAGTCCTCTTGTTCTTGGTCCACTGTGTTTGCCCCCTTTTTTTTTTTTTTCTTTTTTTTTTATATTATCATTATTCTGTCCTTCTGCCCGACTGAACTCTATGTTGCGGTGGAGGACCTTGAAAAACGTTCGAACTCTACCCCTGATCCTGTTTAATGGTTACCTATCTATATTCTTGTTACAATGGCGCTGTTATACGGATCTCACTGCAAGAGAAGGAAAGGGGGGTGCACCATAGTGGCTCCAGTTATTAATCGGTCCATCTCTGCTCGCACACAAGTGCTGACAACTCCTTGACTAGCACATGCGCCTCTGTCTGGAATCACTGTGCCTGCTTCGTAAACCCATGTGTGATTGGTCTACATGTCGCCCACTCCTCCCCCTCCCCCTCCCCGTAGCTTATTTACGGGCATAAGAAGAGGTGCTGATGAGTAGCGGGAGCCTAACTAGGTAGTGGAACCTCATGTGGAAAAAAGTGAAGTGTTTAACATGTGATGGGTGTCCTATACACCCAATTGTTGCTCTATTTTTTTCTTTAAGTGTTTATGATGACTGTTTACTGTTTATACATATTTGTATTGCGTTTCTACCCTCAGGAGACCTGAACCGCTTTGGTGACTCTCATGCTGAAGACGCTCTGCCTACAGGGATGCTTCTTAGCAACCACCCATCTCAATATATCGCTTTAGCTCAGACATGGCCTCGTCAGCCGGTGGGAGTCACCTGAGGTTTGTCTCATGGAATGTTAAGGGGCTTCGTTCTCCATTCAAACGCATGTCGATCCTTAGGCATTTGAAGCGTCTCCGGGCAGATGTGGCTCTGCTACAGGAGACACACCTGTCCGCGGACGACCTAACACGTCTCCGTAAACTATGGGTAGGCTCGGTGTACGCCTCGCCGGCTATAGGCCGCAAGGCTGGAGTGGCTATCTTGCTGCACAAGAATCTGCGGCACACTGTTAGGGAGGTCAGGGCAGACTCGACAGGCCGCAAACTGACTCTACACTTGACTTTAGGAACCAAACAAGTTGCCATCACCAATATTTATGCCCCTAACGCCCCGGACGCCTCCTTTTTCCAGGATATGGTGCAGTGGATACTTACTGCCCCTGAAACTCTTCACCTGGTAGGTGGGGACTTTAACTCTGTCATGTCCACACTGGCCGACCGCACGAGTAAAGTTGCCCACGGTCCACGCGATTCCCTCCCCCCGATGCCCGACTCGACTCCACTAGCGCGATCCATTGCCTCTATGCGATATGTAGATATGTGGCGTCTGATGCACCCGACGGATCAGGAGTATACCTTTTTCTCACCCCCGCATAACTCTTTTTCCCGCATCGACTACTTTTTTGCCTCCCCTGCATTAACAACTACTTTGTGCGATTCGGAAATCGCGGATGCCAGAATTTCAGATCACAGCCCAATTGTTATAAATATGGCACAGGCTAAGCTCTCTTCCCCCTCACCCACATGGCGATTTCCTTCATATCTAGCGGACAATGATGACTTTAGCCACATGCTTTATGAAGCGTGGAACGACTACACCTCGACTAACGGGGAACACATCACCGATCCAAACCTCTTTTGGGACGCTGGCAAAGCTTTCATGAGAGGGAAGATCATCTCGTATACCACCCAATTTAAAAGACATGCCAGGCAGCAATACGAACGGGCGAGTGAAACCCTACGTTTGACGCACGAACGTTTACCCTAAGTCGGACCCCTAATAATATACAAGAGTGGTGTCAGGCTAAGCGTAAGTTTGACCTTTGGGCAGAACAGCAGGAAGCTGCTAAAATGTCATACGTTAATTTGCGTTACCACAGATACGGCAACAAAGCAGGCAAGTTGCTGGCTAAGTTGTGCTCGGGGCCAAGAAGACCCACTCACATTTCCTCCCTGAAAGATACCACTGGCTCTCTGGTCACCTCGCCTGCTGAAATTAGCAACTTGCTTGCGGAATATTACACAAAACTCTATGCAGCTGACCAGACGGACCTTGTTGCTGCGGAAGCTCTCCTGGCTAAGGTCCGTCTGCCCAAGCTTCGACTTGCACAACTAGAGGAACTTAATGCCCCTATCACCTCTGATGATATCCGGCGCACAATCAAAAACATAGCGTCTGCTAAGGCCCCAGGCCCAGACGGGTACACAGCTGAATTCTTTAAATTGACCAAGGACTTTGTACCGGACGCCCTACAACGTGTATATGCAGCCATGTGGGAGGGGGGCCCTTACCTTCCTACTGGTACGCAGGCGCACATCAAACTGATATCTAAGAAGGGGAAGGATCCCTTACTGCCGGGCTCCTACCGCCCAATTTCCTTAATCAATGTAGACGTCAAAATCCTTTCCAAAATTATTGCATCACGCTTGGCCCCACTGCTCCCTTCTTTGCTGCACTCGGCTCAATCTGGCTTTGTCCCGGGACGCTCGGCGACTCTAAACATCCGTAAGGTTTTGATGGCATTGGAACACGCTAAAACACATCCCGACCAAGACGTCGCTATTATCTCGTTAGATGCCGAAAAAGCCTTCGACAACGTTAGTTTGTCTTGGCTGTTCAAAGTAATGGAACGATTCGGTTTTTCGGGCCCAATCATGCGATTCCTGCAACAAATGTACGCGTCACCAACTGCGCGTCTTGTTACCCCTGATTTTGTCTCAGACTCGATACCCCTGACCAAAGGGACAAGGCAGGGATGCCCTCTGTCCCCCCTACTTTTTAATTTTGCCATTGAACCCCTGTCCAGATTACTCGACTCACATGAAGGAATCAGTGGCGTCCCTGTGGGTAACCAAGTTCTTCGCTCTGCCCTGTTTGCAGATGACATACTCCTATTCTCCACCGACCCCCTCGCAGACTTTGACGCACTTCAAGATCACTTTGCGGCCTTCCGACTATGCTCTGGCTTTCGTATAAATTTTGATAAAAGCGAAATTCTGGCACTCAACCCACGATTGTCTGCTAGATGGAGACCTCTTTCCCCGTTTGCTATGGCAACTCAACACATTACATACCTAGGCATCCGCATAGGCCGTGACCCCTCTTCTTTGTATGTACTTAATTACCCTCCGTTAATAGCAAAAACTGTTAAAGAGCTAGAAGCATGGGCGGCCCTCCCCCTTTCACTCTTTGGGAGATGCCACCTTTTTAAAATGGTGTCTTTTGCCCGCCTACTTTATCCAATGCAGACCATACCTTTGCTACTGAAACATTCCGATGTACAAAAAATCCACAGGGCTCTAACCACTTTTGTATGGTCCCGCAAAAAGCCGCGCATTGCGCTACAAAAACTATGCCTCCCAAAGTCTGATGGTGGGGCAGGTCTACCCAATATTCGGTTTTATAATATTTCATGCTTGCTTAGACAGGGCCTAGACTGGCTGAGTGGAAAGTCAAAATATTGCAATATCCTACTTGAGGGTGCTCTCACTGCCCCACATACCCTCTCGGCCATCCTACACTCCAATCCTAATGCTCTACCATCTCACCTCAAATCAAGTGTACTTATTAGAGATACAGTTATTGCTTGGAGAGAGGTACGAAAATTATTTGGCCTTCCGTCAAGTATCTCGCGCTACCTACCAATCCAGGGCAACCCTATGTTTCTTCCGTCCACTCTTCACAAAGCATTTGCCCACTGGCAATCCAAAGGGCTCACGAAAATAACTTCTGTCTACCATGGTGAACCTGCGAAGTTTAGGTCCTTTGCGGCCCTGTCGAGCGAATTCTCCTTACCACCGTCGCACTCCTTCTTTTACCATCAACTAACTGCCTATCTGAGATCGTGTCATGGACCTAACTCTGATCCTTTCCGGCAATCCTTCATTGATGTTGTACTAAAGAGAAATGATTATTCCATCTCCAGTCTTTACTCCTACCTTATCCAACACCAATCGGAAAAATATCACCTCGCACCGTTCCGTAAATGGTCCACCCTATTTGATGACAATGATCTACCGGAAAAAATCCTTGAGGGCTACAGACATGTCCGCAACCTAACTATATCGGAAACGTGGCGTGAAACACAATTTAAGATCATACACAGAGCGTATTTCCCATTTCGCTTCAATAAATCGAACCCCACTCAAGAGCAATGCTCCTGGTGCTCCCAGCCTCGTCCCACATTGATACACCGACTCTGGGACTGTACAGCCGTCTCCAAATTCTGGGACTCTATAATTGCCCACATATGCACAGTCAATAAAACGGCCATACCGAAGGATCGGCTATTATGCCTGTTTGCCTACACGCCACCAGTATCCTCTACAACAGCACCGGCGCCCCTCAATATTCCACAATGGGCCCATCTATGCCTTCTAGTTGCTCGCAGGACTATTATGTCCCACTGGATTTCACCAGCGCCACCAACGCTAGAAGCAGTGAAAAGGTCCATGCTATCGCTATTTTACTTGGAGAGGTTGGACACGATTACGCTTAACTTTCGCTCTACTTCCCGCTTTTTCGCTAGATGGCGTACCTATATTGTGGCCACCTTAACTCGGACGGTCCTACAAGAAGTCATGCAGCCATTTCGCTATACCGACTGGTACTTGAAAAGAGACCTCACTAACTCATTGGGCCACCTCAAGGTCTCTGATCTATCTGACCCCTCTACCTCCGTAATGCGACCATGGCCTGTTGGAGCTCCTTTACTTCCATGACTTTCCTATTCCTACAGCCAACAAGTCCAGTAGCTACACTAGCTATGGACATGATTAGACCGATACGTAATGTGTGACATTCAATTTTTGGTATCTGCTTTATGCTTCTACTCCTGAGGGTTCTACTTTTACCTTTACTGTTACCCTTTTTTTTTTTTTTTTTTTTGTATTGTTTTGTTTTGTTGCTACAGTATAAGTCATCACTTTTGTTTGATTATGTCATACTGCTCTAGTATACTGCATATTTTCTCCTGTTCTGGGGTTGTTTTTACCCTTTATACCTGTAAACTGAAAATCCAAATAAAAATATTTGCAAAAAAAAAAAAAAAAAACGTGTTGGAATTTGTGGCAAAAGCTTGCATTTTCCGGTGCCATTATTGCCACCTTTTTCTCTATTGTCAAAATGCCGTAAACACCAATTTTGGGCGATTTTATGTTTCGACCACCATAATTCCAGTGCATCGCTACTCACCAGCTCCCTCAAAGTTCATTGAGGGCTGTAAGCCTTCTGCCAACAGCGGCCAACAGTACAGTAGTACATTCATTCACAGGAAATGGTGAACAAATGATATGGATGGATGGGTGGGTGTTTTCAATATGTGACAGCGGGTGCAGGGCGATCCCCCGCCCACTGTCACAGAGCGGGGAACATGGGAGGTGGGTGTATAGGAGCAGGTTGCACCCTAAATATGGGTGTAACATGCATGCACCTAAATGAACTTGGCCTTTAATTCTAAAGTTTATCATCTGAAAAGGCTTTTGCAAAATGTAGGTGCCAAAGTTTGTCATCATTTTACAGACATGTTGGGGATTTTACTCAAAGCAACCTCCTCTTTTGTTATTCATCCAAAAAGTGGGTATTATATTGTGCTTGTGTGCGGAACAATGTATTTGTTTTTCCTAAAAATTTGCATTTAAATGCCACAATTACATTGTTCAATGCCTGTGCTTTCATAAAATATATAATGTTTGGGGTTTCTAAGTCATTTTCCAGCAAGTATGAAAATTTAAAAAATTGCTCAGGACAAGAAGTGGCAGGTTTCATTCAGTTTTCTTTTCTAATGATGCGTACACACGATCGGAAATTTCTTATCGGAAATTCCGATCGTCTTTATGCAATTCCGACGCACAAAAATCCTACGCATGCTCGGAATCATTGAACTTAATTTTTCTTGGCTTGTCGTAGTGTTGTACGCATTTTTGAAGTTCGGAACTTTGCAAGACAAGTTTGAGCCAGAATTTGTCTAAAAAAAAAAATCAACGGTTTTGTTGTCGGAATTTCCGATCGTGTGTTCGCAGCGTTAGCCTAGGTTTACACTAGCGCTGCTGCATAAGTGTGAGTCTTTCAGCGCATTTTTGTTGCCTTTCTTCACGTATTTTTTTAATGCACATTTTTTTTATTTTTTTTTAAAGCGGAGGTTCACCCAAATAACCTCTATATAAGACCAAATTCTTTATACTTCTTACATGTACAGTATTTTTTTTTTTTTTTTTTTAGGCTGTACATACCTTTTTTATAATCTATTTGCAATCTGGCTTCCGGGTACTCACTCCCGCAGGAGTAGGCGTTTCCAAGCTGAGCCGCAATGTAATCTGGGAGTTCGCCCAGATGATTGATGTCCTTCAGAAAATGTTCCCCCCGGCGGATAAGGCCCCCCCCCCCCCGTATAGTGTAAGCCCGTCACGAGAGTCAGTTTCCGAAATTAGCCGAACATGTAGAGCCGCGAGTTAGCTCTACACAGTGTCTGCACACTGACTAGAAGCCATGTAGAGCTGACTGCGCAAGCGCCGTATAGAGCCGACTCGCAGCTCTACATGTTCGGCTCTTTTTGGAAACTTGTGACACGCCTACGCAATACGGGGGGGGGGGGCCTTACCGCCGGGGGGAAATTTTTCTGATGGACATCAATCATCTGGACGAACTCCCAGATTACATTGCGTCTCAGCTTGGAAACGCCTACTCCTGCGGGAGTGAGTACCCGGAAGCTAGATTGCAAATATAGATTATAAGGCAGGTACAGCCTGTTATTTGGGTGAACCTCAGCTTTAAGCGAAGGCATGGATTTTATACACAAAAGCTACCAAAGCGCACTTTAGCCTAGGTTCACATTGGAGCGATTTGTCATGCGATTTGAGAGATCAAATCACATGACAAGTCTCAGCCTATTGGCGGCTATGGCACTGTTCCACTATGGCACTACTTTTGACGATTTCAGGTGCAATTTCTATAGACATCTGTGTATGAATCCACACAAATGTCTATCAAGTAGCACCTGAAATCGCGCTGACCTTGCTACTTTGAAATTGCGCTACTTCAAGTAAAGTAGCATCAGTGTGAACCAGGGCTTAAAGTGGAAGTAAACCCGTCTATTTAAGTTATATTTCCATGCATTCCTATTGAAATCTATGATGCAAAAAAACACACTGCACCAAAAACATGCCTGCACCTTTTTAAATAACGCACTGCATTCTGTTGCATAATAGAGAATAATATATTTTTCCATGTCAGCGCAAATGCGGGAGAAAATGCAATAGTGTAAACAGGGACTAACTGTTTAAAAGGGCCAGCTGTGGGTTTACGTTAGAGGCGTGCAGGGTGCCAAGATTTAGATATTTTTTTTTTTTTATTATTGAAAAGTGATATATTCTCTGTTTAAAGTGATTGTAAAGCTTAACTTATGTTTGCATTAAAATAAACATGTCATACTTGCCTGATCTCTGCAATGGTTTTGATTTTCCTCTTATGTCCCCACCGGCACTGCACCTCCCCACTGAGTGCCTCCATAGCAAGCCCACCCCTATGGGGCCACTTGTGTGCTTGATCCTGAGCCGGGCTGTTTCTGTCTATTCAGACACACAGTCCAGCTTGGCCATGCCCCCCACTCTGCTCACAGGTGCCAATGTTTCCCTCTGCTCTGTTAGAGCTGATTCACACTGGGGCGACCTGGGATCCGACTTCAAGTCGCATGGTCGAGAAAATGAATGGAAGTGAATGAGAGCCGTCTTAATGTACACTACTGAAGTCGCTCCGACTTTAGAAAAGGTTCCTGTACTACTTCAATCCGACTTCTAGGCAACTTGTAGGCAACTTGTACCCATTGATTTCAATGGAGGTCGCCTCAGAAGTCCAATCACTGTCCTAAAGGGGTGTTCCAGCCGAATTTTATGTTTATTAAAAGTCAGCAGCTACAAAAAGTGTAGCTGCTGGCTTTTAATAAACATTCACTTGCCTGCTCCAGCGACGCGCCGGCCGGGGCTCCGCTCCTCTCCCTCCATCCCCGGGCCGGCGTCTTTATTCTAACTGTAGGCACCCGGCCGTGATAGCCTTCGGCTTCACGGCCGGGCACCCGCTTGGGCAAGTGGAACTGCGCGCGCGGCCCGCCGCTGATTGGACAGGTGATCGCATAGGACCTGTCACGTGTCCTAGGCGATCGCCTACAGGGAGGGGCTGCTGTAGGCAATAAAGCTTAATCGCCTTACCAGCCCCTCGGCGGAAGGAGGAAGTGGGACAGGAAGTCCCACTCCTCCTGAAGCCCCCACTCCCCCCTAAAAAAAAATTACATGCCAAATGTGGCATGTAAGGGGGTGAGGAGTGGGATAAGCGGAAGTTCCATTTTTATTCACAAAAAATAAAAAACGCAAAGTACCACCAAAAGAAAGCTCCTATTTCTGGGGAAAAAGACATACATTTTGTTTGGGTACAAAGTCGCATGACCGCGCAATTGTCAGTTAAAGCAACGCAGTGCTGTATCGCAAAAAAAGGCCTGGTCATTAAGGGGGCCAATCCTTCCGGGGGTGAAGTGGTTAAGGGCCGCCCCACAGAGATATACGGTGGCAGGGTGGACCTCCTGTGTGAAGTCGCATGCCTGTACATAACCAGTTGCCGACCGCACACGTGCCCGGCGGGTACAATCGCCGCCGGGCATGTGCGCTCGTTCGTTACAGAGCGGGGACCGGGAGCTTTGTGTGTAATCACATAGCTCTCGTTCCTGTCAGCAGGGGAAACGCTGATCTTCTGTTCATACAATGTATGAACAGAAGATCAGTGATTTCCCCTAGTGAGTCCACCCCCCCCCCCCCCCATACAGTTAGAACACACCCAGGAACACACTTAACCCCTTCACTGCCAATGGCATTTTTATAGTAATGCAATGCATTTTTATAGCATTGATCGCTATAAAAATGTGTCAAAAGTGTCCGAAGTGCCCGCCATAATGTTGCAGTACTGAAAAAAAATGCTGATCGACGCCATTACTAGTAAAAAAAAAAATATTAATAAAAATGCCATAAAACGACCCCCTATTTTGTAAACGCTATAACTTTTGCGCAAACCAATCAGTAAACGCTTATTGCGATATTTTTCGTTAAAAAAAAAAAAAAAAAAAAAATGTATAAGAATACGTATCGGCCTAAACTGAGGAAAAAAAGTTTTTTTTTTAAATATTTTTGGGGGATATTTGTTATAGCAAAAAGTAAATATTGAATTTTTTTCAAAATTGTCGCTCTATTGTTTATAGCGCAAAAAATAAAAACCGCAGAGATGATCAAATACCACCAAAAGAAAGCTCTATTTGTGGGCAAAAAAAGGACGCCAATTTTGTTTGAGTGCCACGTCGCACGACCGCGCAATTGTCAGTTAAAGCGACACAGTGACGAATCACAAAAAGTGCTCTGGTCATTGGACAGCAATATGGTTCAGGGCTAAAGTGGATAATTTTGTGCACAGGGTGCGCGCTGATTCCAACCCAGCAGGAGCCAATCGGCAGGTCCGGCGGACACGATAATCACTCTAAGGAGAGGCAGAGCACCGTTCTGCCTATGTAAATGAGGCAGACCGCCGTTCTGCCAGAGGGTAAGATGGCGTTCTTGTGTTTCTGCCAAGAAACGGGGATCTCTTTTCCCCCAGTCAAATCACCTGCCCCACAGTTACAAAACACCCCCTAGGGACACACTTAACCATTTGATTGCCCCCTGATGTTAATCCCTTCCCTGCCTGTGTCATTGGTACAGTGACAGTGCACTAATCTCTGTATTGGTGTCCGATTTGTCTGCCGCAATGTCAGTCATGCTAGAAATTGCTGACGGCTGCCCTTACTAGTAAAAAAAAAATAATTATAATTATATTGTTTGCAGATGCTATAACTTTATGCTTTTTGGGGTTTAATTTTTTTCTTTTTTTGGGGTATGTTTGTTTTAAAAGCATAAATAGCAGAAAGTTTTAATTTTTTTATTTTTTTTATAGCGCAAAAAATGATGAAATACCACCAACAAAGTTCTATTTGTGGGGAAAAAAAGGGACATAGATTTTAAAGTAGCGCAGTGTTGTATCGCATAAATGTCTTGTCATGAAGGGCTGACGTGGTTAAAGGGCAACACCACTTTTGTTTCAATCACATAAATATAGCGTATACAATTGTGACACAAGTCATAATGTTATTTAAAATTACCTTTTCCTTTTCAATTTGCAGCTCTGTAATTTTCTGAAAACGCAATGCAATATGGCTTCCTGGGGGTCTTCTTTACACAGATGACAGATGGTGTACAGAACGCACCCCCAGAAACATAATTTCCTGCTTGTGCGATTGGCTCACCAATTTTTCCAGAAGTCTGTCTAAGATACAGGTCAGATTTTCGGCATCCCCTGCAACACAAATGTCATTTCTGGTGAGCTACTCCCATTAGGAAATCAGGTCTAAGGGATGCAGACCCTGCAATTTTCCTCATTACAGTTCTTCAGGTGCACAGCTGATTGATAATTAAGAAACCACTCCCATTAGACTCACTTTCCCACATGAATACAGATAAACGGAGATTTCTTCAGAATAACAAAGTAGGCATCTGCAACAAAGTTTGTTAAAATCCTTGTACATAGATCACCCAGAGGGGAAGGTTTTTTTCTCAACAAAAGTGGAGTTGCACTTTAAGTCCACAGGCTGTTAAAGGACATAAGATTTCTAACAGGATCAACAGGAGTATTTCTATACTTGCAGATCATATACCTAGCCTAAATTAATGAAGCAAGTAATTCTAAGGCTTTGTAAGCTTTAATACTTTTAAGTTTTTTGTTCTTTGGCTTGTCGTCGCCAACTGCAGGCAGAACGATGGGTACATCGGGAATGTGACCCTACTCCGCCCCCCCCAGCTGCTTTTATCTTCAGAGGGGGGGGGGGGGGCGACTCTGATATGAGGGAGGGGGGGCAGCAGAGAACACTACTGTGGAGGAGGGGGTGATGTGATGGGGGGGGGGGTGCACAGGACACTACAGTGGGCAAGGGTGGTGTAAGGGGGGCAGAGGATACTACTGTGGGTAAAGGAGTGATGTGAAGGGGAGGGGGCACTGCTGGGAGCTTGATAGTGTGTTTTTTTTTTTTTTTTAAGGCACCCATCACCCAAACCCCCACCCCATCCACTTTTATTTTTTTTAATGCATTTTCTGCATTAACCACTTAAGACCCGGACCAAAATGCAGGTAAAGGACCTTGCCCCTTTTTGCGATTCGGCACTGCGTCGTTTTAACTGACAATTGCGCGGTCGTGCGACGTGGCTCCCAAACAAAATTGGCGTCCTTTTTTCCCCACAAATAGAGCTTTCTTTTGGTGGTATTTGATCACCTCTGCGGTTTTTATTTTTTGCGCTATAAACAAAAATAGAGCGACAATTTAAAAAAAAATGCAATATTTTTTTACTTTTTGCTATAATATCCCCCAAAAATATATAAAAAAACATTTTTTTTCCTCAGTTTAGGCCGATACGTATTCTTCTACCTATTTTTGGTAAAAAAAATCGCAATAAGCGTTTATCGGTTGGTTTTCGCAAAATTTATAGCGTTTACAAAATAAGGGATAGTTTTATTGCATTTTTATTAATTATTATTTTTTACTACTAATAGCGGCGATCAGCGATTTTTTTTTCGTGACTGCGACATTATGGCGGACGCTTCGGACAATTTTGACACATTTTTGGGACAATTGTCATTTTCACAGCAAAAAATGCATTTAAATTGCATTGTTTACTGTGGAAATGACAGTTGCAGTTTGGGAGTTAACCACAGGTGGCGCTGTAGGGGATGTGTGACCTATGTGTTGTGTTTACAACTGTAGGGGGGTGTGGCTGTAGGTGTGACGTCATCGATCGCGTCCCCCTATTACAGGGATGACGCGATCGATGCTACAGCCACAGAGAAGCACGGGGAAGCCGTGTTTACACACGGCTCTCCCCGTTCTTCCGCTCCAGGGACGGATCGCCGCACTGCAGCGGCGATCGGGTCCGCGAATCCCGCGGTCCCGGTCCTGGAGCTTCGGACCGGGTCACGGGCGCGTGCCCGCGACCCACGGCTGGGTACTAAAATCAACGTATATATATGTTGATGTGCCCAGCCGTGCCATTCTGCCGACGTAAATGTGCAGTAGGCGGTCCTTAAGTGGTTAAAATACAAAAAAAAATTACTGCCGGTTCCCCTCCCCTTTCTCCCCCTCCCTAAGTATCGATCCAGCGCTGTGCCCATTTGCAGTTATGCTTTCCCCTCACCCTGCTCTCACAGGCTGCACTGATAGTAGGAGCTCCTGCTACTATCAGTGCAGCCTGTGAGAGCACACGCAGTGGGGTCACATGCCGTAGAGGGTGGATCAGAAAGTGCCAGGGGGGGACCCCAAAAGAGGAGAAATGGTGCTGCTCTGTGCAATACAATTGCACGCAGCAGGTAAATATAGCATCTTTTTTTTTATTTTAAGAAAAAAACTAAGCTTTATAATCACTTTAGGGATGTTGTAGCTTTATATTAAAATTTACATGACACTTTTTTTCTTTTCTGTTCACAGATAACTCAGAGGAAATTTGCACAGCTTCGGCTTTGAAGAATTTACAGCCCAGGTTGCAGATCTGAGCCGTGATAAACTTGTCTGCACAACAGCACATTTGCCATACATGTCATCGAATGCTCAGAGATGGCGGGCCCTGTTCACTCGCCATCAACAGCTGTGCATAGCACGTTTTACCATAAGTTAAAAAAAAATATATATATATTCATTTTTTATTTGTTTCCCCCTTTTTTATTTTTTTTTCCTAGTCTAAGTTACTATTAACAGCTAATATGCAACAGTTCAGTCTTGTGTTTTTTTTATTTTGTTTTAATTGATATAATTTTTTTTCTGAAACTTGTATTTATTAAATACTTAAACTCAGTATTACCTACTTAATGCCTTTTTTAAAAGATGGTTTTAACAGAGGATAATTTGAGCCTTAATCGCATGGTTTATTTTCTATACATTACCTCGAATCTGCTCTTAACTCCTTCAGTGCCAGCGGGCCAGCAAAGCGGGATCTTACAATGCCTCGCCTGCCTCTCTCGCATTGAAGGTGTTTGTACACTTGATTTTTTTTTTTTTAATTTCCTAAAACTTAGCACATGCTTTGAGACTATGTTTACGTTCTTACGGTATCAAGTGAAGCTGCTTGAAGTTACGTTGGACCTGCCTGTTGGGTTTGTTTTTTCAGCAGTGGCACCTCAGCTGCAGAAGACTGTTGGGTCCAAAAATAAATGTAGTGGCCAAGCAAGTGGACTCATGGATGTCTAGACGACTGTAATCCTTGATCATGTTATACAGTTAGGGGTGATTCCCGGAAGAAAGTGTTGAAATCCTCCTGGAGAATCCATTGCAACCTCAGTGCTTAACTTGTTTGAACATATGAGAAAAAACTCTGAATTGAAGACTCTGGTGCATCAGAGCTGGTTGCCTGGGTAGTTATTAGGCTTGTGCAGGAACCCAGTGGTTAGAATACAAGTATATACTGTTTGTTTAATTTTTGCCTGTATCTTTTTTTTATTTTTTTTATGTGTTTCTTCCATTGACCACCTGCTTTTTATTCTTTCGGTAAGGGTTCTGACCTCATTTGTTTATAATAATCTTCAGATGATTTTTTTTCCCCCTTTCCTTCCACATGTGCACATATAAGTCTAATGCAAATAAAATGATTTTACGTTTTCTAGTTTAAATGTAGTGTGTGTTTGTTTTTGTTTTTTTGTTAAATCATAACTAAACTCTTATACTTTTCAGCCAAGGAAGCTGCCATCTTGGCTTCTGTTTGATCTGTTACTACCATGGTGCTGCACATGCAATCAGTTATGACACCAGCCATTTGATGAATTGACAGTTTGGCTGACAGCACAAGCAAATGTGACAGTTGGCATTCCTTGCATGCCAGGAATGTAACTTTTTTTTAAACTGTTAAAGCAAAATTAAACCCTTTTTGATTTAACATTTTCTTCTTATCGCACTGTTTTGCACCTATCAGTCTATTGATATAGGCTTGGCTATACAAGCTGAGACGTAAAGGAGTTGTAAAGGGAAAAAAAATGTTGCCTAAAATTAATGTCTGCAGGGTAGACAGACAAAATAGTGTAATGATTCTGTTAAAAAAAGAGTAAATGCCTAATAAATTCCTTCATCTATATCACCTCCGGCATTCTAGTTTCTGTTCTCTTTCACTTCCTGGTTTGTGGCGCTCGTTCATGTAAGAACTACATTTCCCAGTATGCATTGCGGCACGCCCAGTAATTCACACCTCCTTGAAGTCTCTAACACGCAGAGAGCGTCCTGCCGCACAAACGTAGTTCCCCGGAGGGGGCGAGCACGTCACTGACCACCGCAGTAAAGCCTCCCTTCATGGTGGCCAGTAAAATCAGACAAGCAGGAAGAGAACAGAACAGAGAAAAAATAGAGCAACTTCTGAGCAAAAAAGAACAATGAGGAAGTGAAAAGAGGAATGTCTGCAGGTAAAGCATGCTTATTATTGAAAAAAAAAACGTTTTCCTTTACAACCCCTTTAAAGGGACACTAAAGTCAGGGCTTTTGTTTAAAAAAAATAACAAACATGTTCTACTTACCTCCACTGAGCAGTTCGTTTTGCACAGAGTGGCCCGGAAAGCTGTCTTCTGGGGTCCCTCGGCGGCTGTCTGGGCTCCTCCTCGCAAAAGCTTTCCCTCTTCATGCGAGGGCGCTCGCATGGAGGAAAGCTTTTGCGAGCGCGCTCCCGTGATACAGCGGCGGCCATAGCCGCCGACTGTATCACTCGGCTCCGCCCCCGGCGCGCCGCGTCATCCGCTCTGATTGACAGCAGCGCTAGCCAATGGCTGCGCTGCTATCAATCCGCCCAGCCTAGCCAATCAACGGCCAGGCTGGGAACCGAAGAGGACGACGTGGACGCGCCCGGGAGATTCGAACGGTTAGGTAAGTACAACGGGGGCTCGGGGGGGGCCGGTGCTGTGAGATGTTTTTTTACCTTAATGCATAGGATGCATTAAGGTAAAAAAACGTGTACCTTTACAACCCCTTTAAGCAAGTAGGGGTCAGCCCACCCAAAATATTTTATTTTTTACCAAATGCAGATGGAAGAACAAAGAGTTTATAGGGGACCCCAAATGAAAGATCGCCCTGCTTTCCCTTACTGGATTGTTTAGAATTTTAAAGCAGATGTCCAAGCATACATCTATATACATGGGTAATATACATATTCAGTTTAGGCACTTAGAGATTTGTAATCTTGCTTAAAGTGTCATTAAACCCAGACTATGAAAAAACTCTCATTTCATACTATATAGCAGAATGTGCATACTCGCAAGCCCACTAAAGCATTCGTTTTTGTGGTTGTCCTCCCATCTTCTCTTTGTCCCCCCATTGCAGGCTGCGATTGTGTAGACCAGCTGGTGTTCTCTGAGCATGCCCTTCTAAGCACTTAATTTCCTCCTCCTTTCTTATCTGTGCTACCCACAGAAGTATTGTCACAATTGTGGGCATATACAGTGTGTGGGGGGGAGTTATTAGCGTATAATAGTTTGTAGACGCTATAACTTTCTTGCAAACCAAATAAGTTAGTTATTGGGATTTTTTTTTTTCAACCGAAGACGTAGCAGAATAAATTTTGCCCTACATTCATGAAGAAATTTATATGTATTTTTTTTTTAGTTGTAAAGATATAAATTTATTTGCGTACAGTGTTGGTCGCACAATTGTCCATTTAAAGTAGCACAGTGCTGAATAGCAAAAAATTGCCTGGTCATGAACATTCCAGAGGGCAAGTGGTTAATCATGAGACTGACACAGCACCAATCGGGGTTGGTCAGACACTTTCATGCTGTAGAGAGCATACATCAGCAGAGTAATAAAAGCCCCTCCTACAGATCTCACCCTGTGAATGCCAAAGAACAGGGGAAGATCATGTGACACAATAGCACTGCAGAAATAAGGTACTTGGAGGATTAAAAAGAATAAAAATATAGTGGCCTGATATAGGATTCATGTGAATGAATGATGACAATTAACACTTCTCTCTGTTTTAGTATCACTAACCATCTTTGTTATACAGGAAGAAGGTGGCAGTCAGGTCAGTATGCACTTTCTCCCTAACTTTCTTGAAATTGGCAATAAATCCACTAATTTAACTGTTTCCCAAACTAGAAATATTCCATTAATGTTCATAAATTCTTAATCAAACATACCTATGTTATTTCTGCAGTGCTTCTATTTACATTCTGTTTACTACAGCATGCACAGTATATGCTATGTTTAACCACCTCTGTACCAGACACCTCTGCACCAGACACCTCTGCCCCCATCCTGCCCAGACCAATTTTCAGATTTCAACACTGTCACAATTACTCAGTCAAGTAACACCATCCAAACAAAACTTTTTATAATATTTTTTTTTTTTTTTTTTTTTTTTTTTTTTAGGCAGATCTTTCTTTTTGTGGTATTTAATCACCACTGAGTTTTTTTTTGCTGTATGAGCAGAAAAATACCCCAAATTTTACAAAATAATGCGTTTTTATCTTAGTTTGTTATAAAGAATTTATAGAGAGTAACAGACAAAAGGAAATGCATCCATAAGTAATCCGTAATGAGTTGACAAAGGGGTAAAACTTGCATAGACAGAATATACAGTGTCCTTGGTCAAAACCTTTATACATACTCGGAGTATCCAATAATGTAGTTCAAAGCCACATATGTAAACCTGGTAGGGGGGACCATCCACCCCCACCCAGGAACCCTGGAACAATGTAATAAGTCCTCAGTGTAGGGAGATCATAACTGTTTGGTCCAGGGTAACCAGATCTGGTCATATTTCTAAGGGCCGCCTCTGTTAGTGTAAGTCAGCTTATACAGGGGTAACAGCGCATTTATGGATGATTCCCAGGACTCTACCCTGGGGGGGAGAGGAGGAAGCCCATTTCAGCAGGTTTTCCTTTTTGGCATAGAACAATAAAAAGGAGATGAGCAGCTTAGTGTACTGGGGTCTCTGATCATCTTGAATACCTAACAAGGCTAATTTGGGCGGAAGTGACAGCTGTAGGCGGATAACATTTTATACGTTTAGGCCAAAATGTATTCTGCTACATTTCTTTAAAAAAAAAAAAAAAAAAAAACGGTGTATATTTAACCTGTGGAAAAATAGTCTACAAACGATGGTATTTACTTTTGAAACTTGATTAGTCCTGATGTACTGACTGCCTGTCATGCATCTCATTTCTTGAGAACCTAAAAGGCCAGGACAGTAAAATTATTCCCCAAATTCCCCTTTTTTGGAAAGCGGACAATGCAAGGTATTTAGTAAGAGGCTTGGTGAGATTTTTAAGTTGTAATTTTTCATCACTTTATAAAGTTTCCGTTTTAAGCAAGTTATTTCTCACACATCGCATAGACATACTGAGAATTATACCACAAAACACATTCTGCTATGCCTCCTAAGTATGGGGATGCCAGGTGTGAGAATTTGACAGCATAAATGGATAGAGGGGCCCGACGTCTAGGGAGCACCTTTGGGCTTTCAAGGAGCATACAGTAAATTATGTATAAATTATTTATGAATTTTTTGGACTGCCTGTAACTTTTTTTTTGAGGCCCTGACTCACCAGGACAGTAGAGGCACCCAAAAAATTGGCTCATTTTGGAAAGCACATGCTCTAAAGTATTGTCTGATAGGTATAGTGAGTCTTTTGAAAATTTAATTTTTCACCACGTTTTTGGAAAATGCCGTAAATGAAAATGTAGGTTGTTTACACAATGCTATTTCTTTTTTTTTTTTTCATTTAAATTTAAGTTTATTATAATAAAATAAAGAGCATACAGAGTAATAAACGTAATACAATAAATGCATCAGGAAACATCGTGTTGACAATTATAGTAGTAAACAATAGATTACATTTCTTAACTAGATTTCCCCTTCTCCCCCCCCCCCCCCCCCCCCCCCAATGTCCCAACTATATACCTGGTAAGTCTAACATGGGAGTGTAAACGTGTATAATCAGGAGGGATGGGAATCGGTAGAGGTAGCGACAACATTTTAGGCCTAAAATTCCCTGTTTACTAAGCAATCTATAAAACTTTTATTATAAGCTGAGATCATAAAACTAAAATATATGTAAGGAATAAATCATACCGAACCGTGGAGAGGATAGGTTTCCGGGGGCATCCCCTCCCCCCGACACCCCCACCGGGAGCAATCTGTGTCGAGGAGGGGGGGGGGCAGCCCCCCCTGATGACAAAAAAAATTAGATCCAAATGTTGTCCAGAGAAACATCTCTCAATCAACTCTTAACTTATAAACCTAAAAGGAGACAAGGAATTTAATACATACATCCAGTTAAACTAAATCAGCACTACCTGAGACCAGTGGAGAATATGATATGTAATGAATATCTCCTGTTCAAGAGAAAGAATAAAAATAAAGAAAAGAGAGGGGGAGAAGGAGGAAAGAGGAAAGGGAAAGGGAGGGTGGGCCTACCTGCCATAGGATTACATCAGTCTGAGTCCAGAGCCAAAACTAAACTTACATGTTGTGGGAGATTCCCATGTAAATCAACCAAGGTTCCCAAATTTCAGTGAACTGGGTAGAGGTATCTAACATAGAGTTAATTCTTTTTTCTTGTTCCATAATCCATGTAACCTTTCTCTTCATGTGTAAAATGGAAACCGACGGTTTCTTCCATGCAGCCGCTAAAGTGATTCTGGCGCCAGTCAGTATAAATAGAATCAGCTGTCTAATGGCCTTGGAGCTCTGTGGTATTAGTCCATTCAATAAGGCTATTGCAGGAGATTGATGGAGGTTACAACCGGTAACTCTCCTGATAATCTGGAATACCCTGTTCCAGAATCCCTGTATCCTAGGGCACTCCCACCAAGTATGAATCATGGTGCCTATTCCTTGACAACCTCTAAAGCATAGTGGTGAGGATGACGGATACATGGTGGCCAATTTAAATGGGACCAAGTACCATCTAGTGAAATTTTTTATATTAGCTTCAATGAGGGATGGACTCTTAAAACCCTTAAGAGATCTAGAGTAGTTTTTTTTGCCAGTCCACCAAGTCCCAGTCCTCTTGAAGCTCTCTTTCCCAAACTAGCATATGAGGTAATTTTATGTTATTTGATGCAAGAGATTTGTAGATGATAGAGATATTACCTTTCCTATTCTGAGCTTGTTCGCATTTGTGTTCATATGGGGTCAAAAGGCCAGAAATTGTTTTATCGTTCCAAAGTTTCTGAGCAAAGGTATGTATTTGGTGTAGTCTGGATCTTTCAGAGGGGGGGGGGGGGGGCAAAGGTTGTCTATAAGGAATTGCTCAGGAAGAGGACCTGTATGTTGAAAGAAACGTCCAATGCGGTACACCCCCCTATCAAGCCACTATTTGAAGGAGTCCACTTCCGTTTTGGGGCAGAAAGATGGGTCGAGAAAGATACTTGACAAAGGTTTGCCTCTAGAAATTAAGAGTGGATTGCTTTTAAGTGAATCCCATAATACCAATGCTTGTGATAGGGTGGGGGATAGTATAGGGGGTCTACTTTTAGGAGTGCGCCACATGAGTTCTTCAATTGTGGACAATGGGGAAGCCTGTTCTTCTATTTCTATCCAATCTGGGCGATCATTTTTAAGGTAAACCTCCGATAATTGCGCTAACCTCGCGGATTGATAATACCATAACAAGTTTGGCACTCCTAGACCTCCCTGTTCAGGTAAGTTAAACAGACTACGAGAGGGAAGACGGGGTCCATTTTTGTTCCAGATAAACTTGGTGATTTTACCTTGAAAGGATTTTAGATGGCTTTTTATTATCGGGATCGGAAGGGATCGAAAAAGATAGGAGTTTCGGGAGGAGAGTCCTCTTGGTAGAATTCTGCCGATCCAGCCTATTTTCTGCGCTCCCCATTCGGTAAGGTCCTTCTCGAGTTTCCTATACATAGGAGGGTAATTGGCTAAGTATAAATTCTGGAAATTTGGGGTCAGGTTGATACCTAAATAGTTAGTAGACGTAGAGTCCCATTTGAAAATATATTTGTTTCTCAAGAGGGACACTGTGGGTTCTGAAAGAGAAATATTAAGGGCCCTAGATTTAGGCATGTTTACCGTGAGACCCGAGACTTTAGAGAACTCGTCTAGCAGGGAGAAAATTTCCGGAAGGGAGGAGATAGGAGAGGTCACGAAGAGTAGCAAATCATCTGCGAATAATGCGCATTTGTGTTCTTTTTTATTACAATGAACTCCCCTGATATTCGAGTTATCTCGGATGGCTATGGCCAGAGATTCAATAACAATAGCGAATATCAGAGGAGATAAAGGGCAGCCCTGTCTTGTGCCTCTTTGGATATTTATAGATTCCGAGAATATGCCTTGTAACCGGATTTTAGCTTCAGGGGAGGAATAGAGAGCGGAGATGATTCCTAAAAATTTAGAACCAAACCCCCAACGATTCAAAACAGAAAACAAAAATGGCCAAGATACTGAATCAAAGTCTTTCTGGAGATCAAGTGAGAGAAGCATACCTCTTTGTCTAGTGCTTCCAGACCACCCCAAGTACATTAAAGAGATAAGATCAATAGCTCTCCTGATCTGGTCCGGGCCTTGTCTCCCTGTGATAAAACCTACTTGATCTTTGGATATGTATTGACCTAAGAAGGCAGACATCCTATTAGCTATTATTTTAGTAAGTATTTTTAGGTTGTTATTAATGAGGGATATCGGTCTATAGTTCTCCACTAGGCTATGATCTTTATCGGGTTTCGGTATCAACGAAATATAGGCCAAATTAAGTTGTTTATCTATAGGGGAGCCCTCAGTCAAATGATTGTAAAATCGTGCTAGGTAGGGTGATAGAATGATAGGAAATGTTTTGTAATAAGACCCTGAGAATCCATCAGGGCCAGGAGCTGTGTTTAATTTTAAGTTTTTGATCACTGACATAACTTGCTCAGCTGAAATGGGTGCCTCCATCAACTCCTTGTGAACCTTTGTCAGCCTGGGAAGATTCAGGCTGTTCAAATATTCACCTATTTTGTCCGAAGAAAAGTTACTATCCTTAGCGTAGAGCTTGGAATAGAAGTCGTGGAAGGCCCCCATCGCCCGCCGAGGATTTAGGGTAAGGGTACCATCTGCCATTTTTATCTTAGGGATGGTTCTCGATTTAAATCTGGGAGATAGTTTGCGTGCTAGCATTGGACCTATTTTATCCTTTAAATGGTAGAACCTGGCACCTGTCCATTTTAGATCATTTTCTGATTTTGCTGTCAGAGCTAGGTTTAAGGTCGATCTAGCAGCGTCAAGATCATGGGTGGGAACACTGAGAGGGTCTAATTTATGTTTTCTACGTAACTCTAAATAGGTCTCTTCCAATTTCTCTATGGTCAATTTCTTTTGTCTTCTAAGTCTGGCTGCAATTTGTATTATTTTTCCCCTAACTGTAGCTTTATGGGCAGCCCATAAGGTTTCGGGGGATATATCTTTAGTATCGTTAATTTCAAAATATTCCTTTATGGATTGTTCAATTTCTGCCATGAGAGTGGGATCTTTTAAGATCGACTGGTTAAGTGTCCAGTGAGACATTTTATGAGTCGTGTCCTCTTTTCTCAAGGTTAATAGAACCATGGAGTGGTCTGACCAAGGGACATCCTTTATAGTGGATTTAGAGGCTGCTGGGACATGATGGTTGGATATTAATATATGGTCTATGCGGGAGTACGATTTGTGAGGATTAGAATAGTGGGTGTAATCTTTAGTTTTCGGATTTAATTCTCTCCAAATATTGGTCAATCGGGATTGATGAAGCATGCGAGCTACTTGTGTGCTAATTTTGGTTGGCCTTATGAGTTTATTATTATTTGGTTTGGATTTATCTAAACCCGAATCGAAAGCCAGGTTGAAGTCTCCTCCCATAATAATGATGCCCTCCATAAGAGGATGGAGGACTTCAAGCATCTGAGAGAAAAACTTCTTCTGTCCCCTATTGGGGGCGTAATAGGAGACAAACGTGTATAGCTTCTCGTCTAGAGTTCCTTTTACCAAAATAAATCTGCCTTCCGGGTCTCCATATTCCTTTAGTAAATTAAAATTACAAAATTTGGATAACAAGATAGCCACTCCTTTCGTCTTGTTTTCCGAGTTGGATAAGTAGAATACTGGGAAGTGGGAGTGTAGGAATGAGGGGGAGTACCGCCTTGGGAAGTGTGTCTCCTGCAGGAGCACTATATCTACATGAAGCGCCTTGTATGCCTGGAGGGCTTTTCGTCTTTTAATAGGAGAGTTCAACCCCTGGGTGTTGTGTGTCACAACACGCAGGGGTTTAGTAGTGTTATTTGAGCCAGCCATGGGTCGTAAAGAGTGTTATGGACAGATCATGTCTTGAAGACTGAGTCCATAGCTCAGAAGACACCTGTGATGGCAGGTAGGCCGGGAGGGAGGGTGGGAAGGTAAAGGGGGAAAAGAAGGGGAGAATAGATACATGGAAATAAAGGCAAAAATGGTAACCACAAAGCAAGATGTAGTATTGCAAAAGGTCAAACCATGACCCAGATTGAAGGAAGGGAAGTTTGCTCCTTCCTTCAATCAAACAGAATTTATTAGAGTAGTCCATTTAGAGGACTAACTTCCTACTTGTCAGGGCGACAAAGTGTCGCTCCAAGAAGTAGGTTGAGGCTCAGGGCCTCACCGCCGACTGTCAGCGACAATCAAAAAGTTCATGAATTAAATTTTGAAAAACAAAGGGTTGATCCCCCAAAAATAACAATTGAGGAGATGGTACCTTCCCCCTAAAAAATATATATATATATATATATATATATATATATATATATATATATATATATATATTATTTAATACCATAGGAAAAAATAAAAATTGTAGAACCATATGGGTAAGTAGATATTGAAAAACCACAAGAATAAATAAATAAATTATATAAGTGAGCCAGTAAATATTAACTCTTACTCTACCAGAAATCCTTATAAGTAATTTGATCAAGAATTGAGAAACAATTCATATTAAAAGGCCTATTGGGGAGAAAAAAAAAAAAAAAGAACACAACAACTTATATGAATGGGGGATGGACACCACCGGAGCTAAGATTAAATCATTTCAGTTGATGTTTAGTAGAGTTATTTCAGACTTTCCTGTGTTTGACTCTATTCCAGGGATTTGAGGTTGGACTATTGGGTGTATTTCTTTTAGCTGAGGTTTGTTGCGGTGGTAAAGTGTCCATGGCTGGTTCATGTGAAATAATTTTCAGGTCTAGTAATAGTCTTTCACCTTCTTGAAAGTTGTGTACTACGTGGAGTCTGCCGTTATAGTTGAATTTTAAGGCAAATGGGAAGGCCCATTTGTATTTAATGTCTTTTTTCATGAGGGCAGAAAGTAGTGGTTTCATCGCTCTCCTCTTCTGAATGGTGTAGGGAGATATGTCGGAAAATATTTGAATCGTTGCACCTTGATATTGAAGGTTTTCTTGTTGTCGAGATTTTTTCATTACCTCGTCTTTGGTGGAGTAATAGTGAGGCTTTACTATCACATCTCTCGGTAAGCCGTCTTTTCTTGGTGGGCCTAGGGATCTATGTGCTCTGTCTAATTCCATTTTGTGAATAGGCATGGATGGGATCAGGATTTTTATGATGTCCTGTATAGCTGAGTGTACATCTGTAATGGACTCAGGTAGCCCCCTGAGCCTGAAATTATCCCTCCTTGATCTGTTCTCCAAATCATCTATTCTGGCCTGGGCCACCTCCAGTTGTTCTTGCAGGTGTTGTATGTGGTCAGTATTTTGTTCGATTCTAGAGACATTAATATCCAGTTTCCGTTCTATGGATTCGATCCTGTTTCCAAGACTTTGGAAGTCGGCTCTGATGTCCTTAGTGATTTTTTCAGCGTTCTGGGCGAGGCCCCTATCTAGAATTTCCGTTATCCTGTTGAATAAGTCAGTAACATTGAAGGGGGCTTCAGGGGAGCGTTCAGTATTAGAATGGATGTAGATAGGGTTTTGAGAAGGGGCCTCAGAAGGGTTTAATTGACCCGACATTGTGGATATTATTCCTTCTTTAACAACAGACGAGTATAGCGCTGTATGTGATATAGAGTTTGATGAAGGGGGTGGTGAGATGGCTAACAGGTGAGATGACATTTGTTTGACAGACATAGAATTTTCGGTAATTTCCAGCGTATGTGTCTGGATTTTGGAGTCCATGTTTTTAAGAGATTCCTTGACGGCTAAAGTTTTAATAGTATTCTTGTTCTTCTTGTTTCGCTTTCCCTTCATGTATTGAATGTGTAGCAGAATATTTGCACCCACATGAGTCAAAGCTAAGTGAATATTAGGGTCGGCAGATTTATTAAGTATCCTGAATCAACCATTGGGAGGAGCATGATATTTTAGTGTTCAGTTCATACCTGGGTACCAGGACTTGTAGTCAAACTGTGAAAACTGACAAAATCTGTTATAGGTGGAGTCCCTGTTTAATATAATAAGTGTGTGCCATTACTGTAGATGGGGGGGGGGGATCTAAGATCTTCAAAAAATTTTGTCATCAGACACCCGACGGTGAGTGGTGGGTCTTCCCTAAGTCGCCACCTTAAAAGTATCCTTGAAATGAATTATAGTAAATGACTTGCGATTATTGCAGATTAAGTAAGATATTGTTGAATGAAAGTTTTCCTCTTAAAGCGGAGCTCCACCCAGGATAACAACATTTTACAATGTTGTTTGAAAAATAAAATAAAAAATAACCTGAAAAAAATAAAAAATAAATACTCACCCGAAATAGCTGTTGCTATGCGGAAGTCCGTAATCTGCCTCTTCCTGAACCGCTGTGTGTTTTCTTCTTCTCCTTGTGAATGGGGCGCGCTGCTTTCTGGGAACTGTGTGTGTTCTCAGAGAGCAGCGCGCCCATTCACAAGCCAGCGTGAGACTCACGCAGGCGCAGTAGGAAATGGTCAGTGAAGCCGTACGGCTTCACTGCCTGTTTCCCATAGTGTGAATGGCGGCGCGGGACCCGGAGCGATCGTGGGACCGGCATCGGGGGGGGGGCCGTCAGCGCGGGCAAGTAGGACAGGTAAGTGTCCTTATTTAAAGTCAGCAGCTACACTGTTAGTAGCTGCTGACTTTAAAAAAAAAAATTTCCGCGGCTGGAGCTCCTCTTTAAGGTTGCAGCCTTAAAATTATCTGGTGTATATTTCTTCAGGTGGTAGACTTAATCTGAGAGGCTGTAATGTACTCTGACAGGGGGGGGGGGGGAATATGGAGTGAGGGTCTTGAGGAGCGATGCTGAGGTAACCACTAGTCCCCTGTCTCTGTGTATTGTATCCACTCAGATTGAATTGCTGGGGAGGCCTCAGACAAGGAATGAATCCTATTGTGTAAAGTCTATTGATGAAAGATAAAATATCAGATGATATTAATCCTTTATGCTGTCACCTTAATCTAGCCAGGTGTGAGGGCTAGTCAGGGGTTCTCAGTGTCCACAATGCTATTTCTAACGCACATCATGGGCATACTTTGAATTGCAACCCAGCAAATATCCAAGGAAGCACCTTCAGGCATTCTAGGGACATACATTGTCTTGAAAAAGTATTCATGCCCCTTTACATTTTCCACATTTTGTCATGTTTCTACCACAAATGTAAATGTATTTTATTGAGCTTTTATGTGATAGACCAACAAACTGGCACATAATTGTGAAGCGGAAGGAAAAAAAGTGCTTTTCAAAATATTTTACAAAGGTGAAAGGTGTGGCGTGCATTTGTATT
Organism: Rana kukunoris; assembly: GCA_029574335.1. Taxonomy (NCBI): domain Eukaryota; kingdom Metazoa; phylum Chordata; class Amphibia; order Anura; family Ranidae; genus Rana; species Rana kukunoris. Next base: position 76,409,629 of record CM056057.1, on the reverse strand, counting down.
CAGCCACCCCGAGCCAATACTTTGTAGAACCACTTTTGGCGGCAATTAGAGCTGCTTGTCTTTTTGGTGATGTTTTTACCAGATTTGCACATCAAGAGTGAAATTTGTGCCCATTCTTCTTTGTAAAATACATTTACATTTTTGGTTGTAACATGACAATGTGGAACATTTTTCAAGGAACTGTAAATTGCGCATTTATTTTCCTGGTGATTACCTCTCACATTTTTGGAGACTCTGGAGAACCAGAACAGAAGAAACATTCCAGGGAAGGCCACTGCTGATTGATGATAAAGTGAAAGGCTATAGATGCTCAAGAGGGCACTTGTTTCTTAAATTGTAGGTCTTCCAACCCTGGAGCAAATTACGTGTTTCTAAGGATGGGAGACAGGTGATGGAAACAACGATACAGTATCTCACAAAGTAAGTACACCCCTCACATTTTTGTAAATATTTTATTATCTTTTCATGTGACAACACTGAAAAAATAACACTTTGCTACAATGTACAGCTTGTATAACAACGTGGATTAGCTGTCCCCTCAAAATAACGCCACACACAGCCATAAATGTCGTAACAACTGGCAACAAAAGTGAGTACACTGCTAAGTGAGAAAATGGCAAAACAATGTAAATCTCCTGCGCTCCGGTATTTCTTGCTTATGGGGACATACAATTCAATTGTACAGTGTCTTTCCAAAGTCTTGCAGCCCTCCTTAGAATCGTGGGAATTCAAAGGAACTAAAAAAGAAAAAAGAATGGAGGGCGCACCGACCTAGTGTGATACTGTTACACAATTTTTATTAAAATACTAAAATCAATAGTTATACTCACAAACATGAGTTAAAAACAAGCCTTAAAAGACAATCCAACGCTGGAGCGCGCTCACTTCCTACGAGTCGGCGCCGTGCGTCGCGCTGTCGTGTGGTACGCGCATGCGCAGAGAGGATCACGATGCCCGAGGCAGTGTAGTGCTGGAACGCAGCCACTTCAGAATAGGTGGCGTGCGTTCCAGCCCAGGTGGATGATTTTGGGATAATGGAATGTGAAGGGAAGGAGGGCACTGCCTCAGGATATGTAAGGTATGTGCCAAGTCTGTGAGACATAGGGATCGTACATCCAAGGGTTAATTTTAAAATAGGGGGAGTGTTGCCAATAGACCTCCCTGTGGGCGGGGTGACCTGTGACCCTCTAGCACATGCTCTTTTTACCTCTCTGTGTATAAGTGTGTGTGTATATATTCTGATAAGCTGCATAGTGAGGGAGCAGTGCAGACCACCGGGGCTCTGAGGAAAGGGGTACGCCCCCGAAACGTAAGCCTAGCCTGATTATCGGTCAGATACCTTTGTAGACTGAAGCAACCGTCCTGTTCTGCTGGCGCTGTTGGATTGTCTTTTAAGGCTTGTTTTTAACTCATGTTTGTGAGTATAACTATTGATTTTAGTATTTTAATAAAAATTGTGTAACAGTATCACACTAGGTCGGTGCGCCCTCCATTCTTTTTACACTGCTAAGTGAAAATGTCCAAATTGGGCCCAAAGTGTCAATATTTTGTGTGGCCATCATTTTCTAGCACTGCCTTAACCCTCTTGGGCATGGAGTTCACCAGCGCTTCACAGGTTGCCACTGGAGTCCTTTTCCACTCCTCCGTGACAATATCATGGAGCTGGTGGATATTGGAGACCTTGCGTTCCTCCATTTGAGGATGCCCCCCAGATGCTCAATAGGGATTAGGTCTGGAGACATGCTTAGCCATCCATCACTTTTTTTTTTTTTTTGTAACAGGGACAGGGCCCACATGGCCCGACACAGTACAGGTTAAAACTAAAGATAATATGATAGCATCGGTACAATTCCTGGTACATGGTATCATATCAAATACAGCAACAGATCTAGCAACCAGACACCATATATGGGGGTACAAACATTACAACTTGTCCGCGGGGCGTCGCATGCGCTCCTGGTTAATGTCCTGGTGTCTCAATTATATCGAAGTTGCAACAATGACAAGGAGGACCTCCTAGTAGAGGAGGGTGAATATGTGCTAATTTGTAACGATGCTGGATGTCAGAGCCTATGTGCCCAGGCCCTTCTTTTTCTACTTATCGAGGAAGGAGAGATTGAAAACAGCAAGGAGAAGAATAGTAGTAAAAAGGAGTAAAATGGTAAGCGGTCAGAGAATAGAGAATGAGGGGGTGGGAGAAGGGGAGGGGATTAGGATTTCAGACTCCCGTGTGCGGAATGTCGGTGAGGCTCACCTGGGCCGCCGACGTAGTAACCTGTGCTTTCACCTAGAAAATCCGGGGGGGGGGGGACCCCGCAAGAGAACATGTCTTCATACGGCAGCGGAGGGATCTCTCAATGCTTGGCTCTCAGCGGAGAATATGAAGATGTTCAACTACTGCCAAGTTTTAGTGAATGTTTCCTGCCTGTTTTGCGCCATAAGGACGAGGTCCTCCATGTGTTTTATCTCTTCCACCCTAGTCAGCCAAGAGGCAATGGTCGGTGGAAGTGTGGCTTTCCAGTGAAGTGGAATGCAGGCCTTGGCTGCGTGCCTGATCACAGATTTTTTTTTTACGCTTTCTCCGGGATGTTAGATGCGTGCAGAAGGAAGAATGCAGGATTGTCTGGTATGGTGAATTTCTGAGCCACCTCCCGTACCACCCGCCAAAAGTGGTGCAGGCCGGGACATGACCTAAAGATGTGTACCAGTGGAACTGTGTCCGCTCAGCAGCGTGAGCAAAGGTCTGACGTCACCGGAAAGAATTTGTGGAGTGCCGGGGTTCTGTACCACCTCGACAGCCGTTTGTATATGGTCTCCTGGGTTTTGGCACAAATAAAGGACTTGTGTGTGAACCGAAGAATGCGCTGTCATCTGGTCGCGTTGAAATGGCAATTTAGTTTCAGTTCCCACTTAAGTAAACCCGGGAGTACAAATTCTGCCTGTGGCACGTTTTTAAAAGGTCACAGGCTACTGAAAGCGTGTGCATTCTAGTACACGAGGTGTTAGAGTTCCTCCAGTGTTGTAAGAGGTTGGTCGTTGGCAGCAGGGGGCATCAAAGAGTGTAGGAAGTCCATATAAATTCTGTAAATGCGGATTGGACCTGTTTAAAGTAGGATATCGGGATATGAATAGGCAACGCTTGCATGGGGTAGAGAAATTTTGGGAGGATCGTCATTTTTAGAATGTTACAGCGGCCTACCCAAGAATGCAGACCTGTGTGCCATTGGTTTAGCAATAATCTAATGGTTCTCATTAAGGGCGAGACATTAAGGTCATAACGCCGGTAGAAAGTATGGGGGATATAGGTGCCTACGGTATATATTTCAGGTCGGTCGCCGTCCACTTCAATTTGAAGCTGGATTGTAGGTGTGTGAGTTGCCACCGCCACCGACTTTGCGAAATTGATTTTTAAGTTGGAAAGCTCCCCATATTTTGCAAATTCAGATTGGGTAGGGAGACCGAGTGAGTAGTGAGTGAGAACATTGGATTGTCACCGTATGCCGACACCTTTTGTTGGGTGTGGTTAACCGTCACTCCTGAAATGTTGCAGTCCATCACCTTTACCTTCTGCTTCTTTAGCAAGGCAGTGATCGTCTTGGAGGTGTGTTTGGGATCGTTTATCATGTTGGAATACTGCCCTGTGGTCCAGTCTCTGAAGAGAGGGGGATCATGCTTTGCTTCAGTATGTCACAGTATATGTTTGCATTCATGGTTTTCCCCAATGAACTTTAGCTCCCCACTGCAGGCAGCACTCATGCAGCCCCAGACCATGACATTCCCACCACCATGCTTGACTGTAGGCAAGACAAACTTGTCTTTGTACTCATCTGGTTGCCGCCACACATGCTTGACACCATCTGAACCAAAACAAGTTATCTTGGTCTAATTAGACCATAGGACATGGTTCCAGTAATCCATATGCTTAGTCTGCTTGTCTTCAGCAAACTGTGGGCTTTTTTGTACATCATCTTTAGAAGAGGCTTCCTTCTGGGACGACAACCATGCAGACCAATTTGATGCAGTGTGTTGCGTATGGTCTGAGCACTGACAGGATGACCCCCCCCCCACCTTTTCAAACTCTGCAGCAATGCTGGCAGCACTCATACATCTATTTCTCAAAGACAACCTCTGGATATGACTCTGAGCACGTGCACTCAACTTCTTTGGTCGACCATGGCGAGGCCTGTTTTGAGTGGTACTTGTCCTGTTAAACCTCTATATGGTATGGGCCACTGTGTTGCAGCTCAATTTTAGGGTCTTGGCAACCTTCTTATAGCCTAGGCCAGGGGTAGGCAACCTCGGCTCTCCAGCTGTGATGAAAATACAAATCCCATCATGCCTCTGCCTCTAGGAGTCATACCTGCGATTGTCGGGGTCTTGCAATGTATTATGGGACTTGTAGTGTCAAAACATCTGGAGAACCAAGGTTGCCTACCCCTGGCCTAGGCCACTGATGGCGAACCTTGGCACCCCAGATGTTTTGGAACTACATCTTTCATGATGCTCATGCACTCTGCAGTGTAGTGGAGCATCATGCAAAATGTAGTTCCAAAACATCTGGGGTGCCAAGGTTCGCCATCACTGGCCTAGGCCATTTTTATGTAGAGCAACAATTCTTATTTTTTCAGATCCTCAGAGTTCTTTGCCATGAGGTGCCATGTTGAACTTCCAGTGACCAGTATGAGAGAGTGATACACCAAAGAGTCACGTGACACCGAGAAGGAAAAATGGCTTATTGAACCCAATGTGGACATTTTCACTTAGGGGTGTACTTTTTTTTTTTTGCCAGCGGTTTAGACAAATAATGGCTGTGTGAGTTATTTTGAGGGACAACTAATTTACAGTGTTATACAAGCTGTACACACTACTTTACATTGTAGCAAAGTGTAATTTCTTCAGAGTTCACATAAAAAGATACAGGTTATACTCGAAAAATTCGAATATTGTGCAAAAGTTCATTTATTTCACTAATGCAACTTAAAAGGTGAAACTAATATATGAGATGGACTCATTACATGCAAAGCAAGATAGTTCAAGCCGTGATTTGTCATAATTGTGATGAATATTGCTTACATCTCATGAAAACACCAAATCCACAATCTCAGAAAATTAGAATATTACATGCAATCAATAAAACAAGGATTGTACATAGAACAATATGGGGCAGATTCACAGAGAATTAGATTCTCGTAGAGTATCAGAAATACACTACGCCGCCGTTTTTTACCTGGCTCTACGTGGAATCCAGGTAGATTTTGGCCGGTAAACAACGGCGGCGTAGTGTATTTCTCCCGTCGCAATCCATCTGCGCGAGTAGGGGGCGTGAAGCATTTAAAATAGGCGCGTTCCCGCAGCGATCGAACTGCGCATGCTCCGTTCGCAAATTTCCCGCCGTGCATTGCGCGAAAACACGTCGTCACGTCGTAGTAGCGTCGTTTACGTACATTCCTATTCCCGAACGAGTTACGTTAAAAAAAAAATTATATTTTCAAATCGACGCGGGAACGACGGCCATACTTTACATGGGTTACGCACTGTTAGACCAGCAAAAAACTCCTCTAACATTACGTAGCCAAAAAATGACGTAGGCAATTGCGAGGGACGCTCGTACCTTCGTGGATCGCCGTAAAAACTCATTTGCATATCCCGACGCATGAAAACGACGCGAACTCCTCCCAGCGGCCGCAAAAATATCGCAGTGTAGATCCGAACGCTTACGAGGACGCAAGCCTCTGGGATCGAAGCCCGAAGCCGCCGTATCATGGTTTGAGGATTCAAACTAGTGATACGGCGCGCAAAATTTGAAATTACTCCTGTCTAACACCAGTTAGACAGGCGTAATTGCTCTGTGAATCTGGGCCTATGTTGTTATTCACTTTGCGCAATGACAGGCTCCGGCAACGTGATGATGCACTCCCGACATTTCTCACTCCGAATTGGCTGAATGAATTGAGGGGGAGGATTGAGCTGAATTGCGGCATTTTCAACTTAGTGACTGGCCCAGCTGTGTCAGGTGGTGTCAGCTGATACGGATTCAATTAATCAATGTTCAGGTCTACCAACAATATATAATGGTGTGGTGTTTTACTAGCAGGTTTATGCTACAGTTGAAGCATTCTAATGCAAAACATGTCAGGTACATCGTGTGTAATGTGGGGGTAGTGGCGCTGTCTGTGCTCCTCCCTAAAGGTAATAGGGGAAAAAAGGGAGAAGGGAAGATAAGGTGCTGCAAAAATATGTGCAAGGATTATTATATAAATGAATAAATCCTAAAGTACTTGTAGCCAACCTATGTCCCACAAGTAGTTGACACAATATCCAATAGTGAGACCTAAACCTGGATAGGTGAAGGACACGCGCATCGAACTGCGCCTAAATAAGATATGTGAACCATCACGTCTAGTGCTTGAAAATTAACAGAGGATAATAAATAATAACATCCCATTAATCCACTTATGAGGATATGTGACAAAACCAGAAAAAATGAATAAAAATAGTGTTCAGATAAATATATGCGCATCAATGTGCGCACCGCCACCAACTGATGGTGCAAAACAAAGTGATACAAATAATTAAAAAAAATATATATACAAAGGTATACAGAAGTTCCATCAAAGATGTGTATCCAAAAAGAAAAATCTCAAAATCACAGTCACAATGAATTGTAAAAAATGTGTGATAAAAAACATATATAGAAATGTCCCAACGGTGAATCAGTGCAGTATTCCGTGATGAATAGGTGATCAATTTATGCAGTATGTGTTTCCGCTGTGGCTCCGGTGCTCCCCCACCAGGGTCCCCACTCACCAGAAACACTCACCCCTACAGGGGTAAAGTGCATGTAGCTCCACGCTGTGGCAATTTAGGTTTATTCTGTTCTCCCGTCAGCTGTCATCCGGTGTTGGAGCTTCTGTGTATACAGTGGGAACAACTCCTAGTAGTCCAAGATCCTCCAGGAGAAAAAACAAGCTACCATAGCGTAGTATGTAGAAAATAATTTATTTGCACTTCCGGCTAGCAAACCATACAGGGGGATGCAGAAGGGCTAGTATACAAACAATGGCTAACCATTGACCAGTACACAATATGGAGGTAAAAAAAAGGGTAAAAAATTAAAGGGAATAAAAACTACTAAGTTGAGCATAGCACGTCAAAGGTGTAGTATGCCGCTGGACTAGAGGAACGGCGTGCATTCCAAATGCGTGTCAATTGACTCACCCGGAAGTGCATGCGTGATTCCGCTTTACGCACGTTTTGTAGTATACGTCTTCAGAAGCGGTAACACGCATACCATATTCCCATCCTAATATGAGGATGTCACCACGATCTGCCCTCCCTCGTCCATGCCAATCAGTGTGTGGAAAATATATTGTAATACCGTTCCACCGAATAGTAGATGGATTGGGGGAGTGCCCTTGGAAAAAAGATGTCAGAATAGCCTCCCAGAGCTGCTGTTTGGATGTAAACTGATTCCCACCCCATAGATCTTTTGCTTGAAGATGCTCCAAAGGTTCTCAATAGGATTGAGGTCGGGGAGGATGGAGGCCACACCATGACTTTCTCTCCTTTTTTATCCCCATAGCAGCCATTGATGCAGAGGTATTCTTTGCAGCATGAGATGGTACATTGTCATGCATGAAGATGATTTTATTACGGAAGGCATAGTTCTTCCTTTTGTACCAGGGAGGGTCAGTCAGGAACTGCACATACTTTGCAGAGGTCATCTTTACACCTTTAGGGACTTTAAAGGGGCTGACCAGCTCTCTTCCCATGATTCTGGCCCAAAACACGACTCCACCACTGCCTTCCTGACGTCGCTGCCTTGTTGGGTGGCCGTCTACCAACCATCCACTACTCCATCCATCTGGACCATTTAGGGTTGCACGGCACTCATCGGTGAACAGGACTGTTTGAAAATTAGTCTTCATGTATTTTTCTGCCCAATGCAGCCGTTTCTGCTTGTGAGCATTGGTTAGTGGTGGCAGAATGTAAGGTTTATGCACAGTTGCAAGACTCCTGGAGGACTCTACACCTTGATATCTGTGGGACTCCAGAGGCACCAGCAGCTTCAAATATCTGTTTGCTGCTATGTAATGATGTTTTAGCAGCTGCTCTCTTGATCCGATGCATGGATCTGGCAGAAATCTACCTCAATGTGCCTTTATCTGCACAAACCCCATCTGTGCTCTGAATCGGCCACAAATCTCCAATGATCACGCTTAAGTTTTTGTGAAATATCTAATGTTTTCATACCTCGCCCAAGGCATTGAACTATTTTACTCTTTTTGGCAGCAGAGAGATCCTTTTTCTACCCCATATTGCTTGAAAATATTACTCTGCTTAACAATGTGGAACACCCTCCTTTTAGTAGTTTTTCCTTTTAATTGGACTCTCCTGGCAATCTAATTATCACGGGTGTCCGAGATTGTTTCCAGTGAATTTGCATAATAGTTTGGAACAGGGTGTAGTGTTTTTTCTTACAACTATATGGTTTGTGATAACCAAAATCGAATACCTTCTGTAGATCCTGATCGAATCTGTGATGGCTTAAATTTGCCACATACCTGTATTCACAACTATTTCAGTTCCTGTTTACAGTATTGTTAGTTATGATCCCTGAAGGGACCACTGGAAAAGATTACTTGTTCAAAGGCCGCCTGCACTGTTTCCAGTCCCAGAAGCACACTAACAAATTCAGGCTCTCTAGGGATCTTTTTAAGGTTTACTGCAGATTTTGAACAAATGCAGGAGGGAGGGTTTAGGGTGATAGATACCCAAAGGCACTCACAAATATCCTGGAGGACAGCTTCCTGAAAAATCCTTATTCTAGCAGTATTAGGCCCTATATTAGCAGCCACAAAATTGTACTGAAGAAAGAGGGGACATCCAGTTCAATCTGTGACCCTATGAAAGCAGTCACAGTCCTTGCAGCAACTTCTGTTATCCCATCATCAAGAAGTACTTTAATACCTGGAGCTACAGGTGAAAGGCACCCACCTCTCCAGTTGAGCTTCCACAGGCAAGGTTCCTTAAGCCATATCTCCTTCAGCCTATCAGCACTTAGAAAATGCTGAAGCCTAGTGGTAGTAGCAGCTTCTCTGGAACACAAATGCCTCCTAGAGGGGAAGCCCCACGGAAAGAAAGAGACTGATCAAAACCTCACAAATATTTATCTTCTGCACCAAGCTGGCTGTCACCCGATGCCCACACACTGACACCAGGGATTATTCGGAGGATGGAACGGCAGCAACCGTCGGGGGGGCTTCTGTCTCCGCCTACCAGTGTGACCGTGACCTATCAGTCAGCTATCACAGTAGCAGAAGAGAAGTCGCCCTGAGCACTGAAGCACAGCCAACCCCTGAATTGCTGCCCCCCTCAAATTGCCGCCTGGGCAGTACAGCAGTGCTCAAATTAATGGCTGCGCGAGCGGCAAAGCCATTACTTTGACAAGCTGACAGTCAAAAACCGGGCCACCGGTAAAACTCCCGGTGGTCCCGATGCCCAGTACATGCCTGGTCTAGGGAAACTCTGAATAGACCTGAATAAATATGCCTGGTCTAGGGAAACTCTGAATAGACCTGAATAAATAATTTCAGCCTGCCCCAGACAGGGGTACTACAGCTGGTTTCAATCAGCATTTCAATTTCATTGAGGTCAGGATTCTAAATTGGCCATTCTTAAGCAATGAATGCCTTCTGTTTAAGGTATTCTTGTTGATTTGCTGCTATGCTATGGCTCATTGTCACGTGCATGATCTAATTGTTAAAATTTTGGATCACAGACAGGTGTCTTGACATTTTGCAATAGCATTTCCTGATACAACTTGGGTTTTAGTAATTTAAAGCTGTCCAGGTCTTGAAAAGGCACAACCTCATCTGACCATAGTCTCATCTGATCATAGAACATTCTTCAGTAGTGCTGAAAGACTGTTCAGTGTTTGTAATGTTGTAAACACTGGTTTCCTTTCTCCTAATTGTTGCATTGTATTTCACCATTTACCCCTGTCAAAGACATGGTAGGCAAATTATGTATCAGGGATGTCCACATAAAGTACATTGCCTTGGCTTTGGACATGGAGACTACATGGTGCATCCTGCAAGGGACACACCAAATGCAGGGACATTGAAACTACATATGGTACCATGACAACAAATGGGGCACAACGCCAGGGATAAAGCAGTTGCATTGCCACACTGCCTCCCACATAGAAAGCTCTGACTATTCCACAATGGGCTTGGCAACTGCACGGGGCATTCACAAGGGGCATTGTAACTGTATAGGGCAATAGACATTTTCAGGTCTTGCACATTATCATAGGTAGTGTTATGCCGCATACACATGACCATTTTTCGGGTTCTTAAAAATGACATATTTTTTTAATGTCATTAAAAACGATCGTGTGTGTGGGCTACATAGCATTTTCGGGTTCTAAAAAATGAGCACATTTTTTTTTTTGAACATGCTCTATTTTTTTACGACGTTTTTAACGTTGTCGTTTTTAGGGTTGTAAAAAATAGTCGTGTGTTGGCTTTAACGACGTGAAAAAAACGTGAATGCTCAGAAGCAAGTTATGAGACGGGAGCGCTCGTTCTGGTAAAACTAGCGTTCGTAATGGAGATAGCACATTCATCACGCTGTAACAGACAGAAAAGCGCAAATTGTCTTTTATGAACATGAAATCGGCTTAAGCAGCCCTAAGGGTGGCGTTGTCCGAATGGAGCTTCCCCTTTATAGTGCCGTCGTACATGTTGTACGTCACTGTGCTTTGCTAGAGCATTTTTTTTTTCGCGATCGTGTGTAGGCAAGGCCGTTTTAATGATCGGGTTGAAAAAACTTTGTTTTTTCTAGACCCTTAAAAACGTTGGCCCAGATTCAGAGAGCGATTACGCCTGTCTAACTGGTGTTAGACAGGAGTAATTTCAAATTTTGCGCGCCGTATCACTAGTTTGAATCCTCAAACCATGATACGGCGGCTTCAGGCTTCGATCCGTGAGGCTTACGTCTTTGTAAGCCTTAGGATCTACGTTGCGATATTTTTGCGGCCGCTGGGTGGAGTCCGTGTCGTTTTCACCGTCGTGGGAATGCAAATGAGTTTTTACGGCGATCCACGAAGGTACGAGTGTCCTTCGCAATCGCCTACGTCATTTTTTGGCTACGTAATGTTAGAGCAGCTTTTTGCTGGTCTAACAGTGCGTAACCCATGTTAAGTATGGCCGTCGTTCCCGCGGCAAATTTAATTTTTTTTTTTTTTTTAACGTAACTCGTTCGGGAATAGGAATGTACGTAAACGACGCTACTACGACGTAACGAACGTGATTTCGCGCAATGCACGGCGGGAAATTTGCGAACGGAGCATGCGCAGTTCGATCGCCGCGGGAACGCGCCTATTTTAAATGCTTCACGCCCCCTACTCGCGTAGATGGATTGCGCCGGGAGAAATACACTACGCCCGCCGTCGTTTACTGGACAAAATCTACCTGGATGCCACGTAGAGACAGGTAAAATACAGCGGCGTGTATTTCGGAAACGCTACGATAATCTAATTCTCTGTGAATCTGCCCCGTTGTTTTTTATAACCCGAAAAACGGTTGTGTGTTTACGCGGCATCAGTGTTTTAACATTTTTCAGAATACAGCATTATCAAAATACTTGTGACACTGGATCTTTTTTTTTTTACACTGTGGTACATTTTTATTTATCTTTTTGTGTATTTTTATCTGTTTATTAAATGATACTTTTTTCTGTTAATTATTATGGCTTTAATGGGGATCAAATCACCTTTTAATACCTATTCATGTACAAATCCTTAAGATCCAACAGTTGTATGTACATACATAAGGGAAAAAAAAAATATTGTCATATGTGCTGCTTGTAGATGTTTCGTCCATAAGCAGAGCCTCAAAGCCTAAACCAGCAGCTGATGAATATGCTGGAGGAGAGCCTGTGACACTACACATTCTGCTACCCAGCTGCTCTGCTGCTCAGCAGGTCACAATCTTACAGGATGCTTCACTTTAAAGTCCAGTTTTTGGATGACTCTCAGAAGACCTTTGTTGTGGATGTAAGTAGATCTATCAATCCCATTTCCATCATATGCATGACCGTACAGGATTTGACATTAGAAATGCATATAATGTATACATACTTGCAATCTACATCATGTCCTTTACACATTTGTTTGCATTTTCTAGGACAATTATCTGCTTTTCTGTTTCAATAATATTTATTAAAGTTTTAAAGAAACACAGCCATTGCATGACATCAGGTATACCAGGTAGACAAAGCAGGTTCTTTGTAATGTTGTATGATAAATGGTCATATGCAGTATAGTCATTAGATAACATCTGAGGGAATTCCAAGAACAATCCTTTGCATATATCCAATCCAGAATTATATCAAATAATTTCTTAAAAAAAAAAAACCTTCATACCTCCATTCTTTAGTAAAGTAAGGAGGGGGTAACATTGCTATGCATAGGAGCCAGCTTAGTTAAAAAATAAATAAATACATCAATGCATTTTAAAACTCAACTTGCAAATCACAAGGAAACTGATTGACTTTTCGTTCTTTGCATGGTCTTTATTTCTGTATTGATATGCATTATTCGTTTTCCAAGTACATTCTTTCAGAAATTTAAATAAGAGCCCGTATTGGTGGAAGAAAGGAAATAATCAAAAGTATACTTCAATCGTAATATTTTTTACCCTGCAAAACAGTTTTTACTTTCCTGAAGATTATATTACCACTTGGTATAAATGGTGACCTTTTGTTATGTATAACTGGACAGATACTGATTTTTATTTTTTTATTTTTTTTACAATTTGTAGTATCCAAAAAAATGTTTGATTCTGCTGCTTGCAAAATCTGCTTTTCAAAGTTATTTCCCACTGATTTGTACAGTCAGTTTATAATGGCACACTCCTAATAATTGTTTACCTTGTCTAAACATATTGTATAATAATAATAATAATGGCATATGTCTTTTAAGAGTTGGTATTGCGTATTAGTGTAGTTACTATTTTTACTATATATGTTTACTTAGGTAACTTTTTATCTCCTTCTGGTTTATGTGGCCAATAAACATTTGTTTAAGTTTAACATGTTCTGTGTTCTAATTTGATATCCTTGTTTAAGGTAGTATAACTAAATGCTTTTTCAGTTTCTGTTTTAGGTACCACCAGTAAATTTATGGACATATATGAGAGCTTAGTATGTCTAATGCAGAGTACACTGCATGTACTTTACATGCATGTACCTATTATTATAAGCTGAGCTGTATATTAAACACATGGAGATCTATATATAGTTACTTTGAAGCCAAGCAAATGAGCCTAGTGGTCAAGTATATGTTATTGTAGCTAATGTGTCCATTAAAGCTTGTGCATGTCAGCTATTCTTCCAGAGTATGAACAGATCTGGCTCTTCACTTGCAGGCATTTCATCCATTTGAAAGGAATTGTGCTGTGCACGTAAGGAGCTTGTGAGTTCAGGCAGGATGAAAGGGAGAGTGGCCTGGGGCACACGTGGCCGGCACTAATACATGACAAGACCTCATTCTATAACATAATTCTGTGAAGAAGTCCGCAGTAAAAATATTGAATCACTTATGCCCTGTACACACAATCGGTTCATCCAATAAAAACGGTCTGGATTGTTTCATCAGATATCCAATGAAGCTGACTTTCATTAGTCTTGCCTACACACCATCATTTAAAAAAAACGATTGTGTCAGAACGCAGTGACGTAAAACACAATGACGTTCTGAGAAAAATGAAGTTCAATGCTTCCGAGCATGCGTCGACTTGATTCTGAGCATGCGTTGATTTTTAACCAATGGATTTCCCCACAGACGATCGTTTTTTTTTCTAGGGTTGTGACTGATTAAAATTTTTGTGTTCGATTAATCGTTTTTTTTTTTTAATCGATTAATCGACTAATTTCGATTAATTAACGCACATACAGATACAACTACTTTTAGCTGATCTCCTTGCATTGCAACTCTGCATTAGTCAGTGGTAAATGTGGTGGGGGCAGCATGGGGGCAGATGTGTATATTCTTGCAGTATGGGGGCAGATGTGTATTTTACAGCATCTACCCCCATGCTGTAAAATACACACACACATCTGCCCCCATGCTGTAATATACACACACACCTGCTGTAATATACACATTTGCCCACATGCTTTAATATACACATCTGCCTCCCATGCTGCAAGAATATACACATCTGCCCCCATGTGTACATTACAGCATGAGGGCAGATGTGTATATTCTTGCAGTATGGGGGCAGATGTGTATATTAAAGCATCTGCCCTCATGCTTTAATATACACATCTGCCCCCATGCTTTAATGTACACATCTGCCCTCATACTGCAAGAATATACACATTTGCCCCCCATGCTGTAATATACAGTTTGCCCCCATACTGCAAAAATATAAACATTTGCCCCCATACTGCAAGAATATACACATCTGCCCCCATGTGTACATTACAACATAGGGGCAGTTGTATATATTCTTGCAGTATGGGGCAGATGTGTCTATTACAGCATGGGGGCAGATGTGTCTATTACAGCATGGGGGCAGATGTGTCTATTACAGCATGGGGCAGATGCTTTTCTTTACACATCTGCCCCCATGCTTTCATATACACATCTGCCCCCATGATTTTCTATACACATCTGCCCCCATGCTTTTCTATACACATCTGCCTCCCATGCTTTCATATACACATGTGCCCCCATGCTTTTCTATACACATCTGCCCCCATGCTTTTCTATACACATCTGCCCCCATGCTTTTCTATACACATCTGCCCTCATGCTTTTCATATACACATCTGCCCCCATGCTTTTCATATACACATCTCCCCCAATGCATTTCATATACACATCTCCCCCAATGCTTTTCTATACACATCTGCCCCCATGCTTTTCTATACACATCTGCCCCCATGCTTTTCTATACACATCTGCCCCCATGCTTTTCATATACACATCTGCCCCTATGCTTTTCATATACACATCTGCCCCCATGCTTTTCATATACACATCTGCCCCCATACTTTTCATATACACATCTGCCTGCATGCTTTCCTATACACATCTGCCTCCATGCTATACATGATGGTTGTCCTCTCTTACCTTCTTAAGGCAGGAGGACCCGTCCGCAGAGTAACTGACACTGACACGTGCACGATGCAAGCAGGTGGGCGGGTGATAATGACATCAGCGCGCCGCTACTTGCTTGCCGCCGGGTGGACCAAGATGGCCGCGGCTCCGGAGCTAGGCCGAAGCCGCGGTCTTTTCTATCGGCGAGACTCCGCGGATCATCGATCAAAATTTTTTTAGTCGATCAAAGAAATTAACGATTAATCGAACAATTAATCGTTAATTTCCGCAGCCCTATTTTTTTCTATCGGTTTTTTAACCATCGGATCATTTTAAAACAGGTTATATGTTTTTTTCACCGATGGGGGGAAAAAACTATGGGGCCCCCACACGATCGGTTCCTCCGATGAAAACGGTCCATCAGACCGTTTTCATCAGACGAACCGATCGTGTGTACGCGGCATTAGACATTCTCAAGAATCAAAAGATGCCATGATCTTCTTGTAGTAGACCTGCAGAATATACCACTAAAATGAATAAGATTTTGTGTGGATCCACGTTTTTTTTTTCCTCCCCCTTTCATTTTTTTTTATACATCAATTGAGGACTTTGTTAGTAGTTTCATTTCACCCTTGCCTTACCAAACCAAAAAAAAAAGACAAAAAAAGTTTTTATTTTTTATTTTGTTATACATTTTTTTACATTTTTGTTATTGTTGTATTCAAAATGTTTTTGACCTGTGTGGCCATAGGTACACCGAGTAAGAACTGAGTTCCCTGTTTGTGGACCAACAGGTAAAGGCAAATATGTGTACCTAGTTCTATAAACCAGGGGTATTTCATAAATCTATAGGAACTATCTACCATTTTTTTTCTATAATGACCTATATACTTCATATTAATGTTGGTTGTAGGGAATTGCATATTTGCTTAATCTGGCAACCAATGCAATAGCAAGATGAAAGAAGAGGAGTGGGTATAGGAGAGGGAGAAGAGTAGTTAGAGAGAGTGGCTTCTTAGTAGAGATTAGGTGTGGAATTCAGGGAGAGTTTTGGGATAAATAGAAGTTCAGTAGTTCTTATTTTGTATTGTATATTCTATTTGGGGTTTTCAGTACCTTAATCTCCTTTAAGGAGGTCAGATTTGGATAGTGGGGAACTTTGTTCCTCTCCAGCATAATCATCAGATAACTGCTGTTCATATTTTGATAATGTATTTTTTTAATGTTTAGATACTTCCTTTAGTTGTTAAATCTAGACGATGTGTTAAAGCAAGGGTTTTGTATATGCAAGACTATATAACTGTATCGACTCTTTATTATATTAAATAATTGCTCCTGCATTTAACTATTTTGGTTTTAGTAATAACTTATGATAACAGCGGTGTGTGTGTCTCATTTTCAATTGGCATAGAATTGTATTATTCTCATAATAATTTAAAGGAGATGTCCAGAGCACCCCATTTCTTACATCAGATGTCAAAAGAAGAGTCCCCCCACTCTCCTTTACAATACACTGCACTCTTTTTACCGTGTGCCGCTCCAGGGAAGAAGCTAGGAAGCAGAAAGTGCAGGGTCCAGAGAAGGGCTGGAGTCTGCTGAATGTTAAGACCAGGGGAGTCGGAAATAGGGGGTGCTGCCGCTGCACAGAGAGGTGCAGGATGGAGTTCTGTCCCCCTTTTTTGCTGCTGACTGCTGAGACAAAGTGGAAGTAGAGGCTAGGGATGTGCCACAACTGCAGGAGAGGTACGAATGAAATGGCCTGGCAGGCTCCATTTGGCGCGCGGGCCTTGTGTTTGACATATGTGGGTTAAAGGATCTAGAGAACCTTGTACCTTCTATTGCAAGTGCACTGAAAGGCAGACAAGGCCTGGTAGGCTAATATTGCCCACTGGATGGTAAAATCCAGCAGATTCC
The DNA here is from genome assembly GCA_029574335.1 of Rana kukunoris. NCBI lineage: Eukaryota > Metazoa > Chordata > Amphibia > Anura > Ranidae > Rana > Rana kukunoris. The sequence continues at coordinate 76,392,603 of CM056057.1, read as the reverse complement.
AAATTGAAATATCACTTTAGGCTGCCTTTAACCTTTAAAGTGTAAAAGACACATGTCAAAAAAATACTTTGATTATCATTCCTGACCAGCTATTGGAAAGCCTAGTTGTCTGGCTGTCACACTAATCGGCTAACTCCAGTTTTTTCACCAACCTGGAAAAACAATAAAGTTCTGTATATTCACTGACCACATACACTTGCAGACGAAGGCCAGAAAGAGCAGGTTATATACAGTTTTTATCAAAAAGCTAATTAGAGGAGAAGGTATCCAACTGCTAGAAGTTATGTAAAGACGTTTTCAGTGCATGGTTACTCCCCCTCCTCCTTAGCTTATGTATAATCAGTGGAGTCCATTAGCATGATGGATCGGAGGGGTGAGCACAGACACACAATCTGCTTGTTGTCTTCTTGCACTGAATATTGGCTGCTTATGAAGTTCATGGCAAGCTCATGTTAAAGCCAGTTAATAGTATTAGGTGTTTTCAAAGCCCCTTGTTTTAAATCAATAGACTTCTTCTACATTCAACTAAATTACCTTTAAATATCTCGGCATCTACTAAGGCCAGACTACCTTATGTACATATTTATGAATATTATTGCTGACCCAACTACATCAGTTTTAGATTTACTGGTCCATTCTAGAGAATTGACTACCCTTTCTATAACAAAGATGTATACATTCTATGGGCATTAATATACTCCAGATCTTTTTATGGGTTAATAGTATTGTAGTTATTGCTGGCATTGTCTTGGATTCCATAGATGTTCAGGGCACTGAGCACATGGGATGTTCCATTACTGAATGTTATAATTGTTTTAATTACATGTGGCTTCTTAACGACGACAGGAACTAGCACAGTTGTACAGCAGAACCCACTATTAGCATGTCACTATAGAGGCAGCTAAATACCATAGCATAGCAATTTTATCCAACATCTCTTATTTTCTGGAAACTTGTTATGCTTATTCTACCAATAAACAGTTCAAGTGATCACAGAGTTATATCTTGGCTGTGCCAAATGACAGTGGAACTATATTGTTCATTCAGTCCTTGATAATCCCCTTTCTGGCTGTATATCACTTCTAGAGATCTTTTAATCTAACAGATGCCTATTTAAAGTGTTGCTTTATTAAGTGCCCCAGACTAAAACTTTGTTAGATCCCACAGTAGATCTTAATCTGGTAAAACACCCATGTTTTTAAGAGGATGCATGCAGTATGTGTTAATCAATTTCTTGAATCTATGCTTCAAATAAAGCATCAGTGGTTTGTGACTAAAGTACTGTTTGACAGCTGAAGTCCAAGAGCAGTGTTTTCCAACCAGGGTATTGTCCAGGCTCTCCCATGGTGCCCAGGATAAGTGTCATGGTCTTCCTTCCCTGGGGTGGTGCTGGTGGACTGGCTACCAGCACCATAACAACCAATGATGCTCTCGGGACAGGTTGCCCTTCATCCTTTTCATCTGTGGTGATGGGAGCTGGCTCCACAGGGCATGTGGCATGCAGAGCCACCCCCCCAACATTTAGGAGAAGGCAGTCCGCCTCCTCCACCCACTGCTATGCTGCTGGAGCCAATAGGTAGGCCTCTGATGTGCAGAGGGGACTGTGTGATTGGGGAGTTCTGTGATGTAGGGACTGTAATTGAGGGGCTCTGTGGTGCAGGCAGTTAGTTTGATTGGGGGGCTCTGTGATGGGGTGACTCATGTATAGGGGTGACTCTGATGTGACGAGGGATCTCCCATTCATAAGGAGCATTTTGACATGAAGAGCGTAGTCTAATTTGGCTGTTTGGGGGGGGGGCAGTAGTTGTGTGGATTGTCCAAGGCTCAGGTTTCCCCATTGATAAGTAATATTTTAGTTTTTAATCTGGCGTGCCTCCAGATTTTACATACGTTTAAAGGGTGTAGTGACTGAAAAAAAGGTTAAAGGGGTTGTAAAGGTTTGTTTTTTATTTTCTAAATAGGTTCCTTTAAGCTAGTGCATTGTTGGTTCACTTACCTTTTCCATCCATTTCCCTTCCTCCTCAGTAAGCTGTTCTGGCTGACTAACCCCCAGCCAGAATGGCTCGGATGACGGAGGCAAGCTTACTGTGGAAATGGGAAGTGAGAAATTCAGACAAAGAAAAAAAACATTCAGAAGGGAAATCTAAGAAAATTGTAAGTGAACCAACAATGCACTAGCTTAAAGGAACCTATTTAGAAAAAAAAACTTTCCTAGATTATTCATATCTTAGTTATGCTATATAGTTTCTAAACTGGATGTCCCACATGTGGAGGCTCATTGATTTTGTAGAAAACTTCTCTGCTGGGCCGCCCCGTCGTCTTCCTGCTGCTAAAATATTGTGAACGTGAGGGACATTCCAACATTTCAGTTGTCACTGTACATAGATTATGGGGGGTTTCACACTGCCTACACTGCAGTTTCCCTGCAGGGAGGGTGTAGTGTAGTGCCCGCTGTAGACTTCTATTCGATCACACATTTTCTGAAAGCGCAACCAAAAATCCTGCATGCTGCATCATTTTTCAGAAAATGCACCTAAATAACACAATTAAATAGTAAAAGTGTGGGCAACACACACACACATCAGGGGTACTCTGCAGTGTGAAAGGGGTCTAGGGGAATTTTTTCAAAGTGGACACTTGTTCTGATGACAACTGTCTGAGAGAAGATTTCACTGGAGTGATTTTTAGTATTTTTGTGAATAGAAGAAAAAAGCATATATTTGTGATTTTTAGGTTGCCAAGACTAAAACCAGAAAGCCAAACATTTTTTGCTATTCGAACAAATATTTCTTCTGACTTCCACCTTCTATACCCTTGCATCATTACATTGCTGAAATTATTAAACTATTCATAAAAATTTAGCTGACGAGAAATCACTTCAGATGGGTGAGGTAAGGGTGGTGTTTTATTCACCAACGCGTTTCGCATTTTCACCATCTGAAGGGATTGCTTCGCTGCTGCAATTTTTGACTGATCCACTGGGGATACCTACTCTATCCTTGTGAACAAGCCGCTCATCAGGGATGAAATACATTTGGTGGATGAGATTTCTTGGGCAGAGATTACAGAATAAAGTACAAAAACAAGCTCATTATGGAGTATGACTCTCATCTTCTTCTATTCTAAAAATGTATTTATCAATGAAGCAGCTTAAAGGGGTTGTAAAGGTACAATTTTTTTTTCCTAAATAGCTTCCTTTACCTCAGTGCAGTCCTCCTTCACTTACCTCATCCTTCCATTTTGCTTTTAAATGTCCTTATTTCTTCTGAGAAATCCTCACTTCCTGTTCTTCTGTCTGTAACTCCACACAGTAATATGAGGCTTTCTCCCTGGTGTGGAGTGTCGTGCTCGCCCCCTCCCTTGGACTACATGAGAGTCGGAGCACCCACTAACACACAGCTCCTTTCTCTATCTGCAATGTAGAGCGCGTCCTGACTCTCCTGTGTAAACACACAGCTCCCGGTCCTGTCAGGTGGAGAAATGACTGATCGTTGTTCATACAATGTATGAACAGCGATCTGTCATTTCCCTAATGGCCCATACACACGATCCGAATATCGGACAACGGATCGTACGACTTTTTTCGCTTAATAATTGCAAGTAAAATAAAATAGGTTATTAAACTCACAAATTCTCGTACGACCGAAAAAAATAATCGGAAGTGATGTCACGTGTTGTAATGTATTTGTATTGTATTTTCGGACGACGGCTGTACTGACTAAACGAAAATCGTACGATCTGACATCGTACGAGAAAATTTTTTGCGCTTGTCCGATCGAATAATATCGGAGGAACGGTCGTGATCAGCTCTCGAAAGTAGTGTACACACGATCCGAAAATCGTACGATCCATCATCGGACGATCGTTTTCGTCCGATATTCGGATCGTGTGTATGGGCCATTAGTCAGTTCCACCCCCCCTTCACCTAGAACACACCTAGGGGAGCTTCCTTGCCCCCTAGTGTTAACCCCTTCCCTGCCAGTGAAATTTTTACAGTAATCAATGCATTTTTATAGCACTGATCGCTATAAAAATGCCAATGATCTGAAAAATGTGTCAAAAGTGTCCGAAGTGTCTGCCATAAGGTTGCAGGTCTGATAAAAATCGCAGATCGCCGCCATTACTAGTAAAAAAAAAAAAATATTAATAAAAATGCCATACTACCACCCCCTATTTTGTAGACGCTATAACTTTTGCGCAAATCAATCAATATATGCTTATTGCGATTTTTTTTTTTTATGAAAAATATGTAGAAGAATACGTATCGGTCTAAACTGAGGACAAAAATATATATATATATTTTTTTTTATATATTTTTGGGGAATATTTATTACAGCAAAAAGTAAAAAATATTCATTTTTTTTCAAAATTGTCGCTCTATTTTTGTTTATCCACTTAAGGACCCCCGCACGCACATATACGGCCACAGAATGGCACGTACAGGCACAAGGGCGTAAATTTACGTCCCCGCCTAAGTGCGCTTCGGGGGTCCCATCGGGACCCCCTCCGCGGCGTGCGGGGGTCCCCCTGGCTCCGGGAGCGATCCGGGATCAGCGGGCGGATGTCGGCGTTTACCCGCCCCCCGCGATCGCTCCCAGCCAATGGGAGCGCGCTCCCATCCTGTCAGTTCCTCCTCCTGTGTTTACACAGGAAGGAGGAAATTATGTCACCTCTCATCGCAGCGCTGTTTCCCAGCGCTGCTGATGAGAGAAGACATCACAAGTAAGTGTGCACCAACACAACACTGACACACACTCACATAGGCATATTAACCCCTTGTGATCGCCCCCCCCCCACCCCCCTGTCACAGTGTCACTGAATGCAGTGATCTAATCACTGCATTTAGTGTCAGTGTGACAGGCAGTGTAAAAAACAGTTAGTGTTAGGTTCAGGATAGCCCCCCCACCCCCCCTAATAAAGTTTTAACCCCCTGATCACCGCCCTAGTTAACCCTTTCACTCCCTATTGCCAGCGTCACTAAGCGATCATTTTTCTGATCGCTGTATTAGTGTCGCTGTTCCCGCTAGGTAGCTATTTTTTTTTATTGCGATTTTTTTTTTTTTACTAAAGACATGTGGCTAAATAAATTTTGGCCTAAATGTTTGACTAAAATTTAGTTTATTTGATTTTTTTTTAACAAAAAGTAAAAAATAGTGTTTTTTTTTTCAAAAATGTCGCTCTATTTTTGTATATAGCGCAAAAAATAAAAATCGCAGAGGTGATCAAATACCACCAAAAGAAAGCTCTATTTGTGGGAAGAAAAGGACGCAAATTTTGTTTGGGAGCCACGTCGCACGACCGCGCAATTGTCTGTTAAAGCGACGCAGTGCCGAATCGCAAAAACACCTTGGGTCATTTACCAGCGTATTGGTCCGGGTCTTAAGTGGTTATAGAGCAAAAAATAAAAACCGCAGAGGTGATCAAATACCACCAAAAGAAAGCTTTAGTTGATGGAAAATAAGGACGTCAATTTTGTTTGGGAGCCACGTCGCACGACCACGCAATTGTCAGTTAAAGCGGCGAAGTGCCGAATCGCAAAAAGTGGCCCGGTCATTGACCAGCAAAATGGTTTGGGGCTGAAGTGGTTAAGGGTTCCTTTACACATGTGCGGTTGTCAGTTTGATTATCCTGGGTACAACTACCATTGCAGGAAGATCAAGGTGTATGAGGTATAGCCAATTGACTTTTTTGGAGGGGTATAACCCATACACTCAAAGTCCACAAGTAGGTAAAAATCATTAATTATTTTTTTAAATACCTAGATTTGCATGACTGACAGCTCATCTGTGTTCTGATGCTCCTTCAATATCCAATTAGGCTGTGGGTATGTTGTTGACCACGCTGTGTGGATTTGCAGTAGTGACTGAGGACCTTATTACTCTGTTTGACAGAAATGTTTGGATCACATGACGGGTTGAACAAAATTACAAATCCTAAAACGGGTCAATTAGTGCCCATATATGTATTTCTACTGTGCACTTCGCTTCTAGAGTTCACACACTGGGCTATACAGTAATTAAAGTTGGTTCTCAACACACGTACCTGTATTTGGATTTTGGGTAGGAATTCAATGCTGAAACCTAATCCCCAAATTTGTGTTGGCCTCAAAATATATTACTGTAATCTTACAATTCAGTTTTCTTCTGATTTCGCTTTTTGCAATAAGTGTTTATTAAATGGTTTGCGCAAAAGCTATAGCGTCTACAAAATAGGGGCTAGTTTTATAGCATTTTTTTTTTTTTATTATGACGGACACATCGGACACTTTTGACACATTTTTGGCACCATTGTAATGTTAACAGTGATCAGTGCTATAAAATTGCGCTGATTGCGACGTGGCTCCCAAACAAAATTGACGTCCTTTCCCCACAAGTAGAGATTTCTTTTGGTGGTATCTGATCGCCTGTGCGGTTTTTATTTTTTGCGCTATAAACAAAAAAGTGCGACAATTTTGAAAAAAAAATACAATATTTTTTACTTGTTGCTATAATAAATATCCCAATTAAAAAAAAAAAAATACATTTTGTTTTCTCAGTTTAGGCTGATACGTATTCTTCTACATATTTTTGGTAAAAAAAAAAAAAAAATATCGCAAGCGACTGGTTTGCGCAAAAGTTATAGCGCCTACAAAATAGGGGACAGAATTATTTATTTTTATTTTTTTACTAGAAATAGCGGCGATCTGCGATGTTTATTGGGACTGCGACATTATGGCGGACACATCGGACACTTTTGACACATTTTTGGCGCCATTCACATTTATACTGCGATCAGTGCTATAAATATGCACTAATTACTGTATAAATGTGACTGGCATTGAAGGGGTTAACACTAGGGGGTGAGGAAGGGGTTAAATGTGTACCCTGCATAGTGTTCTAACTGTGGGGGAGGGGGACCGACTGGGGAGGTGATTGATCTGTGTCCCTATGTACAAGGGACACAGATCGTTCTCCTCTCTCCATGACAGGACGCTGTCTCTGTGTGAGCCGGAAATGAGAGATGATCTCATATGTTTACATTTAAGATCATCTCTCATTGGCCGCACAGATCGCATCGCAAACGGCCACTCCAAGGGACACGGCCAACACAGAGTTTCCCCGCTGCGCGCTCTGGAGCGCCCAAAGGGGAGGACGTCAATTGACGTCCTGTTGCATTTTCAGGTCCGCGCTGTAGCCGTCATTCGGCTATAGCGCGGGCCTCAAGTAGTTAAGGAAAAACATCATGTGAGTGAGCAAACAGGGGAAGCAAATGGCCCCCAGCAGTGAGAAATTACTTGCAAAAACAAATAAATTCCCCACAATATCTTCAACAGCAGAAAGTGTAACCCCCACCCAACAAAAGCAAGAAATGTATATTATTCCCCAAACCCCCAACTGTATAAAACTAGGGAGGGCATGTACCCTTAAAGGATAAGTTCACCGATTTTTCTAAATTCCAGCTCCCCTATGTACCAATATAGCATTAATTTACCTTTTTTTTCAAAAATATCAAAGCTTTCAATTAAATCTACAGACACTTACTTCACGTGTCCTCATACATGTTTCTAAACGTATCAATTGGGATTTGTGGTGCAGAGTTTCTGAAATGCAAAAAAAAAACATATGAATGGAGCTTTTTTGTCCAATTTCGCTTCCAGGCCCCATCCAAATCTAGCATAGTGGAAGCGCACGTTTTCTGGCTCGTTTTTCCTTTAACACGCATAGGGCAACCTGTTGATTTCAATGGGCTGCACTACATGTGGCTTATGGGACATTTTGGCGTTTTGTTGGCTGCATGTTTTTTACTGTGCATTTTGCAGTATTTGCCACCCGTTTTTGAAAGCGCAAAATTTGGTAGCGAGACAAGGGGTTCCGTGAGATGAAAAAGGACGTCATCAGCGTAAGCTGATGACATATGCTCGGTTATCCCCACTGTTATCCCTCTAATGTCTGGATTCATCTGGACAAATATGAATGGAGCTTTATTGTTCTTGTGTTCTTTTGTAGTATTTGCCACCCATTTTTGAAAGTGCAACTAGTAATTTTAGGTGTATAAAGATGGCCATACACTATACAATCTGATTGTGTATTTAGTGAGAAGGGTGATCACTGATTGATTGCATTTCATTTAAAAAACGTGCAGCTGGGAATGAGTGGTTACGTTACGTAGGAGGGTGGATGATGCAAGGTGTGTGCTAATGAGGTCAGCTGGTCAATTCCTTCCTGTGTCATGACCGAAAGCCTAAACATGAAAATAAGGCAGAAGCAATGGATACGTTTGGAATCCTGGATGAGGACTAGTGAAGTAATTGTCTGTAGATTTAATGGAAAGCTTTTATATTTTTGCAAAAAAAAGTACATTGATGCTAAATTGGTACATAAGGTAGCTGTAATAAAAAAATAAAAATAAAAAAAAAGTGAACTCAGCTTTTAACCGATTGCCGCCCGGCGCACGCAGATATACGTCTGCAGAATGGCACGGGCAGGCAGAAGGACGTATATATATATATGTCCTCTTTAAGAAGTGGTTAGGGACGCACGCAACCGGCGCAATCTCCGTGAGCCCGCCTGCGGGTCCCGTGGACTCGATCACCACGGGCATACCCACGATTGTCTCACGGAGAGATAGAACGGGGAGATGTTAGTGTAAACACAACATTGTTCGTTTCTAGCCCCAGGGCGGTTCACAAATGTAGAGAGCGGTGGAAGGCGGAGGTCCCGGACATTCAGGGGGAGGATTGGGATGACATGTGGGCACACCCGTTTCAGCATCTGGTGTCAGCTAGGGATAGACTCATTCACTTTAAATTCCTCCATAGGATTTACTATACACCTGCTAGGCTGGCATCTATTTATCCGACAGTGAAGGCAGAGTGCTGGAGATGTACATTCCCTCCTGCGGCTGTGGAGCATGTCTTTTGCAGCTGCCCTCTGATATCCATATTCTGGACGGAGGTTACATCTTGTATTTCTGAAATTTTGGTGACTCCTATTCCAATGACGGTTAGGGTGCGTCTCTTGGGGCTGGTTGAGGATGTGCTCCCGTCTAGGGCGCATAGGACTCTACTTAACATTCTTTTATTTTATGCAAGGAAGGCCATATTATTACAGTGGCGTAAACCGGGGGCCCCTACATTTTGCCATATTACAAGTCGATGTATTTATCAAGGGGGTGTGGAGGGAAGTTTGATAAGGTGTGGCGGGCATGGTATGACTCGGATTTGACTTTGGATTGATATCTTTGATTGGGGTCTAACTGACTGTGGGGTGATTTATATACAATATGCGCTATGATCTGTAGATGGGTTAGACACATGGAGGTCCCACCGCGGAATCCGGGCAGGTGGGGTTGTATGGAACATTTGGCTCCGGATTTTGCTGGGGAGGGAGTGCTGAGCGAGGGGGGAGTGTGTTTTTTTACTAGGTTGTTAGTTAGGCACGGTCTCTGTTAGACAGTCCTTGTTTGTACTTTTGTAATGGGCCATGTTGGCCTGGTACGGCTCAGTGTATGCTGGCTGGCTGTTGTTATATTTTATGTGTCTTTTATAACTAATAAAAAATAATTTTTCAAAAAAACAAAAAAAAAACACAACATCTTCCCGTTCTGCCTAGTGAAACTGTCACTGATCGTGTTCCCTGTCATCGGGAACAAGGATCAGTGACGTGTCACAGCAAGCCACCCCCTTCTACAGTAAGAATCGCTCCCTAGGGAACACTTAACCCCTACAGTGCCACCCAGTGGTTAACCCCTTCACTGCCAGTGTAATTTTTCCAGTAATCAGCACAATTTTATAGCACTGATCACTGTTAAAATTACAATGGTCCCAAAAATGTGTCAACAGTGTCCGATGTGTCTGTCATAATGTCGCAGTCACAATAAAAAAATAAAAATAAATCGATGATCGCTGCCATTACTAGTAAAAAAAAAAATATATGAATAAAAATGCTATAAAACTAGCCCCTATTTTGTAGACGCTATAGCTTTTGCGCAAACCATTTAATAAACGCTTATCACAAAAAGTGGCCCGGTCATTTAACCCCTTCCATACAGGGCATTTTCACCCCCTTCCTGCCCAGACCAATTTTTAGTTTTCAGCGCTGTTGCACTTTGAATGACAATTGCGCGGTCGTGCAACACTGTACCCAAATTAAATCATTGTTTGTTTTTTTCCCCACACAAATAGAGCTTTCGTTTGGTGGTATTTGATCATCTCTGCGGTTTTAATTTTTTGCGCTATAAACAAAAGAAGAGCGACAATTTAAAAAAAAAACACAATATTTTTTCCTTTTTATTTAATACATCTCACAATATTTTTTAAAAAAAAACCTTTTTTCCCCTCAGTTTAGACCGATACATATTCTACGTATTTTTGGTAAAAAAAAAAAAAACGCAATAATCGTATATTGATTGGTTTGCGCAAAAGTTATAGCGTCTACAAAATAGGTGATAGATTTATGGCATTTTTATTTTATTTTTTTTACTAGTAATGGCGGGGATCTGCGTTTTTTTTTTTGTGACCGTGACGTTGCGGCGGACATATTGGACACTTTTGACACGTTTTTGGGACCGTTCACATTTACACAGCGATTAGTGCTATAAAACTGCACTAATTACTGTGTAAATGTGACTGGCAGGGAAGGGGTTAACACTAGGGGGCGCTGAAGGGGTTAAAATGTGTCCTAAAGTATGTTCTAACTGTAGGGGGAGGGGGACTCACAGGGGGAGGAGATCGATGTGTGTTCCTCTGTACTGGGAACACACATCAGTCTCCTCACCGCTGACAGGAGGTGGATCTGTGTGTTTACACACACAGATCCACACTCCTGCCGTGATTGCCGGAAATCGCGGGTGCCCGGCGGCAATCACGGCCGTCGGGCACGCGCGCGGGATCGCGGGTGTTGCCGCGGGCGCGCGCGCACGCCCTAGAACGCCGTGAAGACAGGACGTTGTGCAACGTCCTGTCTCATCGGCGAGGGGATCACCATGACGTGATTCCCCTATGGGCTGGTAGGGAAGGGGTTAACAACAAAATGGTCCAGGGCTTTCTTGGGATAACAACTGATGCGGCTAAGCAGGAGATCAGCTGTTATCCCAAGAAGCAGGAGAGGACATTCCCCCCCCCCCCTTCCACTGCTCACCCCTGGGCTCTCCCGTCCCAGTGGGAGGCTAAGCGACCAGCCGGCACATCCCCTGGCTGGCCGGAGACCCAAATGAAGCAGTAATCTTCATTCCCGCTTTCAGTATTCTAAACGGCCAAACTTGGCATTTTGAATGCTTTTAAGTGAAAAGGAGGGATTTGGGGTCCTATAGACCCCAGATCCCCCCCCCATAAAGAGTACCCGTCACTGCCTATTACTGTCACAACGGATGTTTACATTCCTTCTGACAGCAATAAGTGATCAGAATTTTTTCTTTTAAAGGGATAGTGTAGAAAAAAAAATGTAAAGCGTCCCATCCCCCCATACTTACACAGCTGTGGGGGCTGTGTAATATGCAGGGGGGCTGGGTGGGGGGTGTGAGATGTGCGCGGTGGGCGCTGTATGGAAAGGGGTCCAGAGGTACGGGGGTATGTAATGTAAAGGGGACCAGAGGTGCAGGGGGCTGTGTAATGTTATCTTCATTTATTAGCAGGTGAATGCGGCCCTCCAGACATTCACATACATTGAATCCGGCCCTTAAGTGGAAAAAGGTTGCCGACTCCTGATTTATATGTTCATTGGCAAGCTTCAGACAGGACAGTGTGCCTTCTGGAGGAGGGGGGATCTTGCGGGCACTGCAGGATTTCAGTTCATGGCGGCATATTGTGTTACCAATGGTTTGTTAGGTAGGTGTAGTCCCTACTGCCTTGAGATCATTCACAAGCTCCTCCTGTGTAGTTCTGGGCTTATCCCTCACTTTTATCATGATCATCCTTACCCCATGAGGCAAAATCTTGAATGGAGCTCCAGACCAATGATGATTGATGAAGAGATTATTTGCAAATGGAAGAAATACAAAATAACTAACAGTTTTCTCCTTCTCACCAATCTTCTTACTGGTGGTTATGTAGCTCATTCCAGCCTTGTGCAGGTCTACAATATTTTCCCTGACGTCCTTTGACAGCTTTTTGGTCTTGCACAAAATTGTGTGTTTGAATGGAAGAAAGATTCTATGGACAGGTGTCTTTTATACACATAACGAATTGTTAGGATCGTCTTCCAAAATTCACAGGACTAATCTGTATACCACATGAGCACATAATGTAGCCAGTCTGTGGGCGCCAGAATTATTGTTGGTTGGTGGTAGGGGATCAAAAACGTATTTTACTCACTGAACTGCAACTCTATTTATATAAATTGTATCATGTGATTTTTCTGGATTTTTGGTTGATATTCTGTCCCTATCACTCAAAATACACCTATTATAAAAAATTATGGACCCTTCACTTCTTTGTAAGTGGGCAAACTTACAAAATCTGCAGGGGATCAAATAATAATTTTCCCCCAAAGAAACAGTCACATGAAAAAATGAGCCAGAAGCTCATCTTAAAGAGTTAAATCCATATTGTAACTCGCTACTCGCAATGTGCTAGACAACTGCCCTTAACACCTTGATGTGCTCCGGCCCAGCCTGATGTGAAAATGGCAATGCCAACTATACAGTATATGCCAAAGGGCTGCTTAGTTCCGCCTCTAGCCCCCCTCACGTCAAGCTCTTGACTTGGATATGCTGCCCAGATGAACAGGGGGCTTACTCAGGAAGTAGTAACAGAGAAACATTAACTTTGGCAGGTAGAACAGACAAAATATATGCATTGTAACTGTGTATCTAGCTGTCTGCCTGGAGTTCCACTTTAAAAAATGCCTTTAGGGTCCTTTCACACGGAGCGGACCGCTTTTCGGTCCGCTCCGTGTGTCCGTCAGCTCAGCGGGGGGGTCTCCGCTCAGCTGTCGGCAAACAGGGCGGTCCCCGCACACTGTGCAGGGACCGCCCTGTCTCTCCTCCGCTCTCCCCTATGGGGGGTCGGATGGAAACGGACCGTCTGTCCGTTTGCATCCGATCCGTTTGGCCGGACGGAAGAAAAATAGGACATTCTTCCGTCCGAAAAAACGGATGCGGATCTGGAGGACGTTAGCGGATGCATCATCCGCTAACGGATCCGCTCCCATAGGGGTTAATTACAAGTCCGTTAACAGACTTGTAATTAGCGGACCGTTCGTCCGCTAGTGTGAAAGGACCCTTATGCCGCGTACACACGATCATTTTTTGTGATGAAAAAAAACGACGTTTTCTGTGAAGTAAAAAACTACGTTTTTGAAACGTCGCTTATTGCATACACACCATCGTTTTTTTCACAAAAAGCGAGGTTACGTTCACCACTCTTTTCCATTGAAGCTCGCTTCATAACTAGCTTCTGGGCATGCGCGGGTTGAAAAACGTTGTTTTAAACGACGTTTTTGCTACACCCGGCGACTTTTTGTGAAACAAAAAACGACGTTTTGAAAAACGACACAAAAAATTCAAGCATGTTGGAATTTTTTTTTGGTCGTTTTTTTGAAGACAAAAAACAACATTTTGCCCACACACGATCAATTTAAATGACGTTTTAAAAAACGACCGTGTGTACGCGGCATTAGTCTGCTTTACAAAACTGGCACTTCACATGTAGTAGATTTTCTGTAAAATTAAATTACATTGTTTCTTTTTTGAAAAAAAAAATACAACAAATATAAAGTTTAACACGTTTCCGTCAACAAATGTTCGATGTGAGCTTTATGTCGGAAATTCCGAACGTGTGTATGCTCTATCGGACATTTGCTGTCGGAATTTCCAACAACAAATATTTGAGAGCTGGTTCTCAATTTTTCCGACAACAAAAGTTCTTGTCGAAAATTCCGATCGTCTGTATGCAATTCCGACACACAGAAATCCTACGCATGCTCGAAAAAAATCCACAGTTTTGTTGTCGAAATGTCCGATCGTGTGTACGCGGCATAAGTTCACCTTCAGCAACATTTTCCAAAAATCCACCTATGCAATTCAATTCCTACTGAATAGCACATAACAGCTCTCCATTTAAAATGCTGCACTTCCTCCCCTTACACATGCAGCTGTGGAGGGAGGGGGGTGGCTTGCTGCAAATACTTCTGACCCTTTATCACTCTCCATCCTTACAGGATGGGATGGACACAAAATTGTGCGCCCTCTAGTGGCCACTCTGCAGTGCAATTTCTCCTTTTCTACCTGCAGTGGCTGACCTCAGCAAGAGAAAAAAAAAATATTTAACACTTTAATATTTTTGCTGTTTTTTTTTTACAGCAAAAAGCTCCTGGAAAGGAATTGTTCAACATGAGCTGCAGCCATTTAAACCTGACAGAGAAAGAATACTTTGGCTTGGAATTTAAAAATAACACAGGATACCATGTAAGTAATCAGCTTTTTTATTGCATATTTAAAGGTGACCATCATTGTTTTGTGGAGGTTTTTTTTTTTTTTTCACAATTGGTGGGAATGTTATGGTGAGTGGATAGGTCAGCTAAAATGACAGACTTTATCAAACACTATCTGTATGACTGAAACCAAGCTTTTTGATAACAAACGAGTCATTCAACAGTTTACTCATTAATAATAAATAATCAAAATATGTATATTCCCTTTAATTGAGTGATCACTTTGAAACAGATTTAAAAAAAATGTTGCTGCCGAGTTAGTAATCCATGTTCATTATGACAACCTTGCAGGATCTTATTGCGTTATCTATTGCTAGATCTTTATGTATCTACATTAATAAGCTGTTGCTGGGCCTTCCTACACACTGCCTGCATATGGGCAATAGCTAGATCCTATTGCAGCACCTGCTTTTCAGCTATTGCTGAACCTTATTACACCTTCTCATCATTTCTCGCCGGATCCTATTGCACTCCTTCTTATCAGCTATTTTTGAACCTTAATGCACTTCCCCCTTATCAATTAATACTGAACCTCATTGCACCTCCACCTTATCATTTATTACTAAACCTTATTACATCTTCCTCCTATAAGCTATTGCTTTACCTTATTGCATCTTCCTCCTATCAGCTATTGCTTTACCTTATTGCATCTTCTCCTTACCAGCTATTATTGGACTCTATTATACCTCCGACTAATCAGTTGTATTAGACCTTATTGCACCTTACCATCTATTGTTGAACCTCATTGCACCTCTCCCTTATCAATGATTACTGAACTTTATTGCACCTTCCCCTTACCAGCTATTTTTGGCCCTTATTGCACCTCCCCATATCGGGTATTGTCTGACCTTTTTTTTAAATATTGTTTATTTTTGTACTTTCTGGTTATACACTATTGCTGGAATTTTATTGCACCTTCTCTTTAGAATATATTGGTTGACCTAATTGCACGCCCCTACACACTAAATATTATTTTTTCCTTTTTACAGTACCCACAAATTAGAGCCAGACTGTAGTCCTGTATTGTAGGAATAAGTATAATTAAAGGAGAATTGCAGATTGTATATTGTAGAAATGTACTGCACAGATAACTAATATATATGAAATTACAGATGTTTCCAGGGACGTTTTTTTTTTTTGTTTCTTTACACCCTGAGAAAAATGCTTAATTATGAAATCACCATGCACTTATTTCTGGCAAATTAAAAATGTTTGATTTGTCAAATTAGCCAGAGGCTCAGATCATTTTTCAAATAAATTCAATTATACTGGAAAATTGTGCTTTACTATAATATGTTATATGGTACTGTCTAAATTATATACTCTTTTACATGTATGTTTTAACACATTTTCTATCAAGTTTTTTTTTTTTTTTCTACTATGCTCTAATATATTGACTTGTATGTCATGTTGCAGTTGTTTGCCTGAAAAGGTATGTTTCTGTAACAGCACCATCTTGTGGTACATCTAGGATACAACACTTACCACCTGCATACAACATCTGAGTGATCCTATGTCTGAACAGGCAAAGCACGTGTGTAATGCCCTGTACACACAATCAGGATTCCCGATGGGATAAAATCCGATGGATTTTTCCATCGGAATTCCATTCAAGCTGTCTTGCATACACACTGTCAGACCAAATTCCGACCGTCCAAAACGCGGTGACTTAAAGCACTACAACAAGCTGAGAAATATGAAGTTCAATGCTTCCGAGTATGCGTCGACTTGATTCTGAGCCTGCGTGTTTTTTCTCTGTCGAAAAAGATCGGAATTTTACAATCGGGGAAAAAAATAAAACATGTTCTATTTCTAATCTTCGACAGAAAAAAGTCTGATGGGGCCCACACACGGTCGGAATATCCGATGAAAAAATTCCGTCTGAGTTTTTCCATCGGAAATTTCAATCATGTGTACAAGGCAAAAGAATGTCCCTGAACTGTAATCTATACAGTACCTAACACATCTAAGGCTGGGTTCACACCGGCGTGCTGCAGTTTGGGCACAGCGCAATTGTATTCGTTTTTAAATGTGCTTTTAGGTGCACTCCCACTGACTTCTATTAAACCATTTTGCACTTTGCAGGACTTTGATTCACTTTCATTAGAACGCAATATCTAATAGAAGTCGATGGGAGCACAATCACGGTAATTGTGCTGCACCCAAACTAGAGCACACATCGGTTTTAACCCAGACTAATGCTCACATGTCCCCTACCATTTAACATTCAATTACCCCTAAAATATAACCTTAAAGTAGAAGAAAAGGCAAATATTTTTTGAGGTAGGGGAAGGTTATAAACCCCTGTCAAGTTTTTGGTTTTGCCATTGGTGTCACATTGGGAAGATTTCCCCGTGCTTTCTGTTGCAAAGCCACAACAGGAAGTGAGAGGAAAGCCCCCCAATTGGAGGAAATCCCTGGTTGTCACCAGTACTAGTGTCCTTCTAGGACACTCTATTCCTGTTCTGGTGACAACCCAAAGTGTGTGCACACTGTATACCTGCTGCCAGTTCTATATTACAAACAGTGGGACAGGCGAATATGCAGGACTGACACATGATGGGTGCGCTAAATCTACATACACTGCTTGGCCTGCATTCTCTGTTTTCTGAGCTTGTGTGGCAAGATGATCTGATTTAGGCTAAACTTGGCCTGTGTAGGGTCACAGAAAATTGCACAGTGGTATTCAGTAGGCTTGTTAAAGTGTAAAAACTGTAAGGTTCCCTGTCTAGAATCTGTCATAATATTTACATCTATGCGTTTGAGCCTTAATGGCCATTTACTGCTCCAGAGCATGCTCACTCACATGCATAGTGTGCTCTAAATGATAGCATGCAGTTGAAGGTTATAAAACATATGCCATGCTCACAGAAAGAATTTCCATCTTGCAAGATGCTTATTTTTTTAAGTTAAAATATACTAAAGAGTAGGGTTGTCCCGATACCGATACTAGTATCGGTATGGGGACCGATACCGAGTATTTGCGGGAGTACTTGATGCCTAAATTGAATACTTCCCGCCGCCACCGTCGCCGCCACAGCAAGCCGCCGCATACCACAAAGCCGCCGCCGTATACTGTAATCGCCGCATTACAGGCACCTGTTTGAATTCTTAATGCCCGCCGCGTATAGACACTCCTGCACTGAGCCGTGTGTATAGACACTCCCCCTTGCTCGGGATTGGTCCAATCCTGAGAAGGGGAGTGTCTATACGCGGCGGCCATTGAGAATTCAAACAGGCGCCTGTAATGCGGCAATTACAATACACGGCGGTATGCGGCATCATCTACGGTACTAAAGGTATGGGGACATGACATGGCTGCAATATGTGGGGGACATACATGGCTGCAATATGTGGGGGACATACATGGCTGCAATATGTGGGGGACATACATGGCTGCAATATGTGGGGGACATACATGGCTGCAATATGTGGGGGACAGGACATGGCTGCAATATGTGGGGGACAGGACATGGCTGCAATATGTGGGGGACAGGACATGGCTGCAATATGTGGGGGACAGGACATGGCTGCAATATGTGGGGGACAATACATGGCTGCAATATGTGGGGGACATGACATGGCTGCAATATGTGGGGGACATGACATGGCTGCAATATGTGGGGGACATGACATGGCTGCATATATGGAGACATGACATGGCTGCAATATGTGGGGGACATGACATGGCTGCAATATGTGGGGGACATGACATGGCTGCATATATGGAGACATGACATGGCTGCAATATGTGGGGGACATGACATGGCTGCAATATGTGGGGGACATGACATGGCTGCAATATGTGGGGGACATGACATGGCTGCAATATGTGGGGGACATGACATGGCTGAAATATGTGGGGGACATGACATGGCTGCATATATGGGGGACATGACATGGCTGCAATATGTGGGGGACATGACATGGCTGCAATATGTGGGGGACATGACATGGCTGCAATATGTGGGGGACATGACATGGCTGCAGTATGTGGGGGACATGACATGGCTGCAGTATGTGGGGGACATGACATGGCTGCAATATGTGGGGGACATGACATGGCTGCAATATGTGGGGGACATGACATGGCTGCAATATGTGGGGGACATGACATGGCTGCAGTATGTGGGGGACATGACATGGCTGCAATATGTGGGGGACATGACATGGCTGCAATATGTGGGGGACATGACATGGCTGCAATATGTGGGGGACATGACATGGCTGCAATATATGGGGGGACATGACATGGCTGCAATATATGGGGGGACATGACATGGCTGCAATATGTGTGGGACAGGACATGGCTGGGGGGACATGGCTGCATTTGGGGACACATTAAAAAAAGTATCGGTATTTGGTATCGGCGAGTACATGAAAAAAAGTATCGGTACTTGTAGTCTGTCCTAAAAAAGAGGCATCGGGACAACCCTACTAAAGAGTGCATCCTCTTATTGTTGCAGGTGTGGCTGGGACTTCTGAAACCCATAACCAAACAGGTGAAAAGTAAGTATGTAAAACTCAGGAAAAATATTCAAACTTGTAAAAGTACTCTAAAGAAAAATATATTTCAAGCACCTGCATAACAGGCCAGAACATTCGTTTATGTCATACAAATATAATCTCATGTTATATACTTCCCTGTGCAGAATGTGCTTTTTCTTTAAGATCCTAAGGAAACCATTTTCAAATTCATGGTGAAGTTCTTCCCAGTGGACCCGGGGCAACTGCGGAGCGAGTTAACTAGGTAATACTTTCTATTTTTTTTTTTTTTTTTTCATGATAATATGCCTCAGGACACTATACTTGTGTGACATATTGTTAAAGACTGTGATTGATTGTAGGCAGGGCCGCTGATAGAAATCATGGGGCCCCGTACAGCCTACCTGACGAGGCCCCACCCCTGGCCCCTCCCCAGACCCTGCCTTGAAACAAAGTGCAGATTTGTCTACAAGAGATATTTTTTTTTTTTCACCCATGCCGCCAATTCTGTAATGTGCTGCAGACAGTGCCACCCATGCCACCAACGACGTAATGTGCTCCAGACAGTGCCACCCATGCCACCAATGTGCTGCAGACAGTGCCACCCATGATGCTAATGCCAAAACGCATGTGCTGCTTGCAGAGACAGTGCCACCCATGCTGCCAATGGCGGCATTGGGTGGCACTGTCTGCAGCACATTACGGCATTGGCGGCACAGGTGGCACTGTCTGGAGCACATTACGGCATTGGTGACACAGGTGGCACTGTCTGCAGTACATTACGGCATTAGCGTCATGGGTGGCACTGTCTGCAGCACATTGCAGCATGGGTGGCACTGTCTCTTCAGTACATTATGGCATTGGCGGCATGGGTGGCACTGTCTCTGCAGGCAGCACATGCGTTATGAGCCATAAGGCATGTGCTACCTGCAGACAGTGCCACCCATGCTGCCAATGCCATAATATATAGATGGTGGCTGCTGCAGTAGTAGTAGTAGATCTTGAACCCCCCCCCAAGCAAGCACACAAGACACACCTGTGTTAGCCAGCCAGGCCCCAGGAGTCACTTCCTTCCTGGTCCTGCTGCTGCCTGGACTGGATGCCAGCTGCTTCTTTTCCTGCCACCGCCGCTCGCCCCACTGCTTCTTTCAAAAAAGTGATTCCTCTCCCTCCGCAGCGCCAGGGAAAGCAATATAGAGGACGCGCTGGCTGGGACTTCAGCCAGCATGAGGAGCGGGCGCGCAGCCACCAAGACCAAGCCACGGGACCCAGGAGGTGACGCATTTCATACTGAAATGAGTGCTTCTTCAAAGCGTGAGTTTTGAAGAAGCACTAATGTCAGTGTGAAACCCGTCACCTTCTGGGTCCTGTGGATTAGTCTTGGTGGCTGTGTGATTTATGATGGAATAATAAAATTCCGTTGAATAATTTTGTTGGTGTGCAGCCTTTTCCTTCCTTTTCCATTGTTGTCGGCGGCGAGCCGTGGCTAGCACCCAACACATCCTGATTACATTGATTCACTCACCTAGAGCGGCGTCTCTTCTTTTGTATCCTGCATTTTTTATTAAGTTTTGTTAAAATAAAAGTGAGAGGAGTGTACTATGTATTTGTTTAACAATGTACTTTTACAGGTATCTCTTCGCTTTACAAATAAAAAAAGATCTAGCATCTGGGAAACTACCTTGTAATGACAACAGTGGTGCCCTAATGACATCTTACATCATTCAGGGTAAGTAATATTTTATTTCTATTACACTGTTCCAAGATGCAGGTAGGGATTCCTCTCAGAGCTAGGGGTACAATATGTCTACTGGAAGGAATTTGCATGCTGTTTTGTTTTTGTTTTTTGCTACTGTAGCCGAGTTGGGAGATTATGAAGAGGAAACCGCCAAGAAACATTTGGAACAGAATCAGTACTTGCCAAACCAGGAGTATCTGGACAACAAGATCCTTAAATATTATCAGCGGCATGTGTAAGTATAATCTCTTTGTACTCATTAAATAAAAAAAGCCCTTTTAATGTAAGACCTTGGAAAACCAGAAAAGCCACCAGACCATTGTGGAGCTTAAATGACTAGTAGCAGTTAGTCACCTTCAGTTGGACTTGTTCAGTAGTGTTGAAGGTGTTAGGCCATTTATCATGTTCCTGCAACTAGACAACTGAGGAAGCCACTTAGATGAGTGGTGAAAAGTTACAGATCAGGTCCAGCTAAATGTACAGTATTTGCCGACCGGGTGTATAAGATCCCCTTCTGACGCTTCATATTTCTTCCTTCTGGAGCCATATTCTTCATTCTTGCTGGAGCTGGAGCCAATCATGGCGAGCGATGTATTCTATTAACCACTTAAGGACCCCTTCACGCCGATATACGTCGGCAGAATGGCACGGCTGGGCACACGCACGTACCTGTACGTCCTCTTTAAGAGCCCAGCTGCGGGGTCGTGAGCGCCCTGCCGCTGGCGCACTCGCGACCCGGTCCGAAGCTCTGTGACCGCGTCCGCGGGACCCGCAGACCCAATCGCCGCCGGTGTCCCGCGATCGGTCTCAGGAGCTGAAGAACGGGGAGAGGTGTGTGTAAACCCACCTTCCCCGTTCTTCATTGTGGCAACGTCAGTGATCGTCTGTTCCCCTACAGTTAGAAACAGTGTTGTAAGTAAGTAAATAAACACTGTTACCTAACGATGCCTCCTTTGAGGGTAACGAGTAATCTACCAGATTACTCTTCCCCTCACGGCAACGCTGTTCCCATTACTTGGGCGGCGTTACCGTAATTACACCTACCTGTGACTCAGCCGTCGCCCATCCATTATTAAAAAAGCACGCCTTCCCCTCTGACTGTTCCGTCCGTGATAGGCGGAACACTAATTTTCCCAGCAGAGCCTCTGTTTAGTGTTCAGCCTATCATGGATGCCTTCTCATCCTCGGCCTCGGATGAGAGGACATCCGTGATAGGCGGAACACTGAACAGAGGCTCTGCTGGGAAAATTATTGTTCCGCCTATCACGGACGGAACAGTCAGAGGGGGAGGCGCAGATTTTAAATAATGGAGGATGGCCACAGGAGAAGGTAGGGAGATCGTCGTCGAGGCATTTTACAGGCACAGTGAGGCATGTATGATGGCACAGTGACTCACTGTGCCATCATACATGCCTCACTGTGCCTGTAACATGCGTGCCTCACTCACTGTGCCTGTAACATGCGTGCCTCACTCACTGTGCCTGTAACATGCGTGCCTCGCTCACTGTGCCTGTAACATGCGTGCCTCGCTCACTGTGCCTGTAACATGCGTGCCTCGCTCACTGTGCCTGTAACATGCGTGCCTCGCTCACTGTGCCTGTAACATGCGTGCCTCGCTCACTGTGCCTGTAACATGCGTGCCTCGCTCACTGTGCCTGTAACATGCGTGCCTCGCTCACTGTGCCTGTAACATGCGTGCCTCGCTCACTGTGCCTGTAACATGCGTGCCTCGCTCACTGTGCCTGTAACATGCGTGCCTCGCTCACTGTGCCTGTAACATGCGTGCCTCGCTCACTGTGCCTGTAACATGCGTGCCTCGCTCACTGTGCCTGTAACATGCGTGCCTCGCTCACTGTGCCTGTAACATGCGTGCCTCGCTCACTGTGCCTGTAACATGCGTGCCTCGCTCACTGTGCCTGTAACATGCGTGCCTCGCTCACTGTGCCTGTAACATGCGTGCCTCGCTCACTGTGCCTGTAACATGCGTGCCTCGCTCACTGTGCCTGTAACATGCGTGCCTCGCTCACTGTGCCTGTAACATGCGTGCCTCACTCACTGTGCCTGTAACATGCGTGCCTCACTCACTGTGCCTGTAACATGCGTGCCTCACTCACTGTGCCTGTAACATGCGTGCCTCACTCACTGTGCCTGTAACATGCGTGCCTCACTCACTGTGCCTGTAACATGCGTGCCTCACTCACTGTGCCTGTAACATGCGTGCCTCACTCACTGTGCCTGTAACATGCGTGCCTCACTCACTGTGCCTGTAACATGCGTGCCTCACTCACTGTGCCTGTAACATGCGTGCCTCACTCACTGTGCCTGTAACATGCGTGCCTCACTCACTGTGCCTGTAACATGCGTGCCTCACTCACTGTGCCTGTAACATGCGTGCCTCACTCACTGTGCCTGTAACATGCCTCACTCAATGTGCCTGTAACATGCCTCACTGTCAGTGATGGCACAGTGAGGCATGTTACAGATGGCACAGTGAGGGGTCGTCTTATACAGTGAGTATATCCCAAAACCAAAATTTTAGCTGGAAAATTAGGGGGTCGTCATACGCCTGCAAAAAAAAAGTCACTTACTTTGCTGAGTAACTAATTACTTTTCCAATGTAGTC
Source organism: Rana kukunoris (assembly GCA_029574335.1). Lineage (NCBI taxonomy): Eukaryota > Metazoa > Chordata > Amphibia > Anura > Ranidae > Rana > Rana kukunoris. The sequence continues at coordinate 76,369,349 of CM056057.1, read as the reverse complement.
ACTAACTCAATTACTTTTTCGGACAAGTAATTTGTAACTGTAACTAATTACTTTTTTAAAGGACGATGAGCAACACTGGTTAGAAACACATATGAGGTCACACTTAACCCCCTTCAGCGCCCCCTAGTGATTAACTCCTAAACTGCAATTGCCATTTTCACAGTAATCAGTGCATTTTGTATAGCACTTTTTGCTGTGAAAATGACAATGGTCCCAAAACGGTGTCAGAATTGTCCGATGTGTCTGCCATAATGTCGCAGTCACAAAAAAAAAAACCCTGATCGCCACCATTAGTAGTAAAAAAAAAAAAATATTAATAAAAATTCCATAAAACGATCCCCTATTTTGTAAACACTATAAATTTTGTGCAAACCAATCGATAAACGCTCATTGTGATATTTTTTTTACCAAAAATAGGTAGAAGAATAACTATCGGCCTAAACTGAGGAAAAAAAATTATATCTCTTTTGGAGACATTTTTTGTTGGTATGTTTTATAGCAAAAAGTAAAAAATATAATTTTTTTTTCAAAATTGTCGCTCTATTTTTGTTTATAGCGCACAAAATAAAAACCGCAGAGGTGATCAAATACCACCAAAAGAAAGCTCTATTTGTGGGGAAAAAAGGATGCCAATTTTGTTTGGGTCGCACGAGCGCACAATTGTCAGTTAAAGTGACAGTGTGCCAAATCGCAAAAACTAGCCGGGTCCTTTACCTGCATATTGGTCCGGGTCTTAAGTGGTTAATGAATACAAACCTGCTTGAATTGGCAGAGGCTGTAACATCATCAGCCCACGCCTCTCTGACTCTCATAGCCAATCTGAGAAGGCTTCTGTATGTAACCTGCTCGGATTGGCAGAGGTTGTTACTCCAATCCGAGCAGGCTCTGTATTCATTTGAATACATCGCTCACCGGGATTGGCTAAGCGGTATATACTGTATGTAGCCAAAGCTACACACAGTATTACCGCACACCCGGCAGACATCCGAGCAGCTGACGCGGCGTATAAGACGACCCCTGCTTTTTGGCCATTTTTTTTTAAGTGTAAAATATAGTCTTATACGCCTGTAAATAACTACTTCTGGTTTTATCATTACCTGGGTAAAAAATAAAGCTTTCACCAACATCTGCCACAGAGTTCCAATATCTGATCACCGGGGGAGAGAGGACTGAGGAAATGCTTCCTCCTACCTTCAGCAGGCTGATGATATCACCTCAACCTGGACAAAGTCACTTGACCAGAGCTCAAGAATTTATTCCTAATTATAAAGGGTTATACTGTTGCTGTATAATGTGATATTCCAGGAATGTATTGAAGCAGGCTTGTAAAGTTACTCAAGGGTCCACTTGTTAAAATAATGCCACTTACCCTTCTCTAGGACTTGCACACATACAGTAGGTGTCTGTGGACATTTTCAGTGTATTTCCCCCACCAAAAAAGCCCAGGTGTTGTGTATTTGCATAAACACAAGATAGTTTACGGTCATATGCAAAGAATAGAAAATTTCCTTTTTTTCTTTTGCATACACTTGCAGGGCCGGACTGGGAATAAAAACCAGCCCTGGAAAAAATGTCATACCAGCCCCATAACATTATTATACCAGCCCAACAGCATATCGTCATTATTTTCTTGTTCATAAAAGGGAAAACCATGCATTTTAAAACTGATTTAAAGAGCGTATTATATAAAGATAAGACAGATATAAAAGCACATAGGGCTATAAAATGTGTGTGTGTGTGTGTATATATATATATATATACATGCGCACACACACAGCAAATTCCAGTTAAAAGTGGAGCAATTATCAGGGGGACACCTGAGACTCTGGGAATGTGGGGGGGACTCTGATGACCAGAGATGACCTATCCGCAGAAAGAATACACTAAGGTAAGGAGGAGGAGGGGGGGTGGTTACTGGTATAAGGGGAAACCTTTATATCAGTGCCCCCTTACATTATTGTATTCACTCCCCCCTTACATCAGTGACCCCCCCCCCCCCCCCTCAGACTGGCCTGGCGGTGCTATCACTAGCCTCCTCTCAGGTGCACCTTGCAGGGCTCAATCAGTCGGCTCCAGCTTGGCGGCTCTGGTTTTCCTGTAGTCTCTTTTCCACAGTTCACACACGTCTGACTTCTACCATGACTCCCATCCCGGCGGCGTTCTCATTCTTGTCTCCTCTCCATACTCCTTCAGAGACTGCAGACATGATATAAGACAAGATGGTCAGAGGTTGCGGACATGATACAAGAGATGGTTAAAGGCTGCGGGCATAGTACAGGAGATCGTCAGAGGTTGCAGACATGATACAGGAGATGTCAGAGGCTGCTGGCATCGTATAGGAGATGTCAAGATGTCAGAGGCTGCGGGCATGGTACAGGAGATGTCAGAGGCTGTAGGCATGGTACAGGAGATGTCAGAGGCTGTAGGCATGGTACAGGAGATGTCAGAGGCTGCGGGCATGGTACAGGAGATGTCAGAGGCTGCGGGCATGGTACAGGAGATGTCAGAGGCTGCGGGCATGGTACAGGAGATGTCAGAGGCTGCGGGCATGGTACAGGAGATGTCAGAGGCTGCGGGCATGGTACAGGAGATGTCGGAGGCTGCGGGCATGGTACAGGAGATGTCGGAGGCTGCAGGCATGGTACAGGAGATCAATGCAGCCTCACTGTGCCCATCATGGCGGCCTCACGGTGCCCATCTTAGCAGCCTAACGGTGCCCATCGTAGCAGCCTCACGGTGCCCATCGTAGCAGCCTCACGGTGCCCATCGTAGCAGCCTCACGGTGCCCATCGTAGCAGCCTCACGGTGCCCATCGTAGCAGCCTCACGGTGCCCATCGTAGCAGCCTCACGGTGCCCATCGTAGCAGCCTTACCGTGCCCATCGTAGCAGCCTTACCGTGCCCATCATTGCAACCTGACCATGCCCATCATTGCAGCCTTACCCTGCCCATAATTGCAGCCTTTATCGTGCCCACAATAGAGGAAAAAAAAAAATGACAAAAAAAAAAAATCCCATAGTTTGTAGACACTATAACTTATGCGCAAACCAATCAATTTATGTTTTTTGTAATTTTGTTTACCAAAAATATGTAGCAGAATACATATTGGCCTAAATTGATGAAGACATTTTTTGTTGGTATGTTTTATAGCGGAACAAAAAAAAATTATGTTTTTTTTTTTTTTTTCAAAATGTTGGTCTTTTTTTGCTTATAGCGCAAAAAATAAAAACCGTTGTGGTGATCAAATACCACCAAAAGAAAGCTCTCTTTGTGCAAAAAAGGGGCATACATTTTGTTTGGGAACAGAGCCGCACGATCGCTCAATTCTCTTTTTTCCATCAGTTCATTCCACAGTAATTACCTTTTGTATCACTTGAACCTGTCCGCGGGTCAGAGCACCAGCAAAGCCCTGCCCCCTCCCTCCCTACACACACACCTACCCACCTATGTGTCTACACAGCCACCTTCACCTGCTTCCCATCACTGGAGCACCCACATAGGCAGTGGCGGTGCTGGGCATGAATTGTATAATAAATGTCCTGTCTTCCCTCATTGGTGTAAAGTGCTGTGCAAACTGTTGAGAAAATTATAAATCCTGTACAGTAAATAAATTGATTGTTTATTAAGTGTTTTAAAGTATTAAAATACACACATAAATAAAAATAAAAGTCACACATAAAGAAATCCAAATAAATCCATACAAAAATAAATAAACACACATAAATATATAATAATAATAAAAAAAAATCAAAATATCTCATGAACAAGCCACTTTCTGAATGACTTGCTGTCACAACAGATCTTCCACCTTTGGCAAGTAAATATTGCCCCACCCCAGTGGCGGCTGGTGCTCAAAATTTGCAGCCTAAAGCCCTGTACACACAATCGGTCCATCCGATGAGAACGGTCTGATAGACTGTTTTCATCGGTTAAGCGATGAAGCAGACTGATGGTCAGTCGTGCCTACACACCATCGGTTAAAAAAACGATCGTGTCAGAACGCGGTGACGTAAAACACAACGACGTGCAGAAAAAAATCAATGCTTCCAGGCATGCGTCGACTTGATTCAGAGCATGCATGGATTTTTAACCGATGGTCGTGCCTACTAACTATCTTTTTTTAGCTATCGGTTAGGTATCCATCGGTTAAATTTAAAACCAAGTTTTTTTGTTTTTTTTTAACCGATGGATAAATAACCAATGGCGCCCACACAGGATCCGTTTGGACCGATGAAAACAGTCTATCAGACCGTTCTCATCGTTTAAACGATCGTGTGTACGCTTTCTCACTGTGCCCATCAAATGCAGCCACTTTGCCCATCAAATGCAGCCACTTTGCCCATCAAATGCAGCCACTGTCCCCATCAAATGCAGCCACTGTGCCATGCCATCAAACGCAGTCATTGTGCCATCATTTATCGCCACTGTCAACACTGTGCCATCAATTGTCACCACTGTGCATTGCCATCAAACGCAGCCACTGTGCCATGCCAAATGCAGCCACTGTGCCCATCAATTGTTACCACTGTGCCCATCAATTGTCACCACTGTACCCAGCAATTGTCACCACTGTGCCCAGTAAAATGCTGGCTGCCACTGTGACCTGTAAAATGCCCCCCCCCCCCCCGCCTGGCACTTACCTTTCTGGGATTAGCCATGCTTCTACCGTCCCTGGATGTCTTCTCCCGCCCTCGGAACCGGTGAACCTGATTGGCTGAGAGGCCTATCACTCTTATCCAAGGAACACACCCCCCGTGCGTCCCAAGGATAAGCTTCTGGAAGCCGACTACATCCCGACTATGCTGCTATCTCGACCTTTCCTCAGCAGGCCATGCTGCCTGTGACAAAAGTCCCGCCCTCCTCCTAGACCAGCTCTTGTGATAGACAGAACACTGCGTCTATCACATGAGCTGGTCTAGGAGGAGGGCGGGACTTTTGTCACAGGCAGCACGGCCAAACTTTTCACAATGAACTCCGTGCCTCATTGCCTGCTGTGTGTGACAGGAGGAGGGAGAGGAGCGGGGCAGCCGCGGCTTAGCTCAAACCAGCCTCAGAGCAGGCAGCCTACCGGGAAATCTCCCGGTATCCCGGTAGGCCAGTACACTTGTACGGTATAAGTTGCAGGATCTCAGATCCCTTTGTACAAGAGGCCTAAAGCAGGACTCAAAAAGGAAGAAAACCTGTAAAATTGATAGGGGTCCTAGAAGAGACAGGGCTTGGAGCACAATTGTTTTTATCGATGTAAATCTACCCTTGATGATACAATTGCAGCATTAAAAGTCTATACTGGAATTGGTCATTGCTACGGTAGTATAGTTAGGATGACAGCCATTACTAGGTATGCTTTTCTTACAGAGGGAGATCTCCAGCAGAGGCAGACATGCAGCTGTTAGACATAGCTCGAAAATTGGACATGTATGGAATCAAATCTCATCAGGCCATCGATGGAGAGAACATGCAAATCAATCTCGCAGTTGCTCACCTGGGAGTCCTGGTGATACGGGTCAGTACAATCATGTGTAGGCCTATTACTAAAAAGTATTATACAAGGGGACTCTACTACAATCTCGGACCAAATTAAATATTCTAGATAACTGGACCTTTATTCTAAATTTCGGTTATGTTACTGTCTTGTTAATTTTGTAAATAAAATATGCCATAAATGCTTCAAGAATTTTAAGGTTTTACAGTTGTGGGTTGTCCTTAAGGCAGGCCATGAACATCTGTTACAGTTGTGAGTATTTTTTTTTAAAGCTGATAGAGGGGTTGTTTTACCTGCCAAACAATTTTCAGTTCTGTCCATCCAGTCCTGGGACTTACAGGGCTCTGCCACACAATAAAGCCCTGTTTGGTAGGACACAAAAATAAAAAACTCTATCCAATTAGAAAAAATAAGGTGTTATTTACACAGTCAAGCAGGGCCGTACAAATCCAAAAAATGAGAGCATTGGTGCAGCCTGGTCGCATTTACCTGTGTTCCCCCCTGAACAATTATCTAATTGTTGACGATGTTTGATGTTACACGGCTGCATAATTGAGGTATTAAAATACTCTTCGCATATCATTTCTGATTAAAAGCAGCAGATCACCCCTGCACATGTGACAGTGCTTAGGTATAGTTCTGTATTCTACTCTCTCAAAAGCCTTTTATGAATTTGAAATAAGAGGCATATCCTGCCCATTGCTGATCACTGGTTTGCATTGATATGATCAGAGGCCGGGTCTAAGAACTGGGAGTGCTGCCCAGGAACAAGTTGTGCTTCTAAAAGTATAGCAGCTTCTTTATAGCGGCACAGCATTGCTGAATAGATGATAAAGTGAGACTTGGAAAAATCAGCAACAGAATGCCCACTGTAAGTACTATAACTGATTTGTCTTTCTCCGTTTGTAAATAATAATAAAAAAAGGGTTGCCTAAGTTTAGGTTGACTTGAAATCAGTTTTTCTCTTTTTTTTTTTTCTAGGGAAACACTAAAATAAATACATTCAACTGGGCTACCATCAGAAAGCTGAGCTTCAAAAGGAAACATTTTCTGATCAAACTTCATCCCCATAATGATGTGAGAATTTCCGAAATTGTTTATTAATGCTAAGTTGTAGGATATCTCTTATTAGAGCAAGGGTGTCAAACTCAATTTCATTGTGGGCCACATCAGCATTATGATTGCCCTCAAAAGGGCTGGTTGTATCTGTAAGATTAGATGTCCAGTGCATCCCCTCCCCTTACATTAGATGTCAAGAGCCACCCCACCATCAGAAGTTGAGTCCCCCACTCTCCCTTACATCACAGTGCACCCCTTTCCTTATGCTGCTGCTGGGAAAAAGATGGATGCATTGCTTGAAAGCAGAAAGTAAGGGTGAGGTGGGCTGGAGCTCTCCTGCAGCTGCAGGAGAGGTGCGAGGGCCACATGAAATGTCCTTCAGGGCCGGATTCGGCCCTCCGGCCTTGTGCTTGACACCTGTGTATTAGACAATGCAATGTATTGATTATGTGCTTGTAAGGTATCCACAATGGAAGCAGCTTTCTTTTTCTTTCTCGTACATCACGGGACACAGAGCGGCATATTCATTACTATGTGGGTTATATGGAGTACCTTCAGGTGTGGACACTGGCAATCTCAAACAGGAAGTCCCCTCCCTATATAACCCCCTCCCCTAGAGGGAGTCCCTCAGTTTTTTCGCCAGTGTCTTAGGTGTTGGTCACGGAATAGCTTTGCTCCACATCCTTGGGATTAAGGGCTGGCTAACCGGATCTGTCCAAGGAGCCTCAGTGCCAAAGTGGACAGTACCCGGGCCCCAAACCGTGGGGTTTTGCCTATAATGCTCCTCTTTGGAGGGCTGGACCCTGGGCCCAGGACTTGGAGTTTGTAAAATCCATAAGTTCCTGTTTGCCAGGGTGCTATATAGGTCCAGGACAGTGGGTACCTTCATAGGACCCCAGGGCCTGAAGGTCTACTACGCTACCCACGGAGATGGGAGAAGATTGGATCAGTTTGCTGGACAAACATCCTGCAGCATGGAGCAGGTAAGGGGGAGCCTGCGGGACTTGGTTCGACAGCAGGCTCTCCGGGGTAACCTAAAAGGGGGGATAGCCTAAGTATGCTCTGCATGGGCAACCTTGCTCACTATGTCTAAGAGAGACAGGATGACACCCTTTCTCCCCCATCACTAGGTTCCCCTGTCTAAGAATGTGTTGCTAGCTAAACCTGCTGCTTTCTTCCTAGGGCTAGTAAGGATCCCTAGGGGCCTTTGGAGAGTCCTACCTGGCCGGGGGTTTGAATCTGCCGCCTGTTTCTGCGTTCCTGGATCTCCAGCAGCGCGGCTCCTCCATGTTCTTCCTGTTTCCGGCATTCGCACCGTTCAGACAGGAGGGCGGGGGGGGGGCGTGCCTGCGGCGTCATACAGGGGCGCGCCTTTGTGCTGTTATAGACAGCAGGCATTGTCAGTACTCAGTCTGAGGCTGATTTTCAGAAGGAGAGGACGCAGAGCGGCAGAACAGTGACTCCCGGTGGCGGAAGAGGGGTAGTACATGCTGGACTTTGTTCCAATGCCTTTTTTGTTAAGCCAAGAAATTCCCCTTTGTGCAGCAGGTTGGAGGCTGGCAAACTAAGTTTGGGGTCACTGTATGTTGTAAAAAGAAAATATATATAATATATATTTAAAAAAAAAAAAAAAGAACATACGGGATCCCATCAGTTTTTGGGCATTGGTGATCTATTGTCCCCTAAACTCTGTTTTTTTACTCCTGGCCACTACAGTCTGTTGTGTGGGCGGAGTCCCTCGATTTTGTATTATGGCTTCCAAAGGTTCGGGGTCAAAGGGTACAAAAAAGACCAAAAAACAAAAGGGTTCCCTTTCTGATTCTGATGATATGCCGATACTTTCCCCGCAACTTATTAACATAAAAGGCGCCTTGGATGAGCCATTAGGGGGATCTGGTGCGGAGGCTGGCCCAGATCAGCCCAGCCCTGTGTTTATCACAGAGGAGATGCTAGCCGTATCCCTAGGGGGGCTAGAAGAGAGAATAGCAGCATTGATCGCTAGAGCTATTCCTGGTAAGAAACGGGTTAGATCCCCATCACCAAGAGGTGTATCCTCAGATGCTGAGATTCTCTCTCCGGAGGAATTGGAATCACAGGAGGATCAACTAGACCTGAACCAAGAGGGTTCAGGGATTGAGGGGTCTGCCTCTGAGGAACCATTTTCAGACTCCCAGACAGAAAGACTGTGGGTACAGTCTTTGACGGACATGGTCCGCTCGGCATTTAGTTTACCATTGCCAGAGCCTCAGGTTCCTCCGGTATCCTCTCTGGGCTCTTTGAAAGCTCCGTTAAGCAACGCAGTTTTTCCGGTCCATCCTCTTTTGGAGGAATTGATCTTTCGGGATTGGGTACGGCCGGACAGGATTTTTCTGCCACCGAAAAGATTTGCGGTCATTTACCCCATGGAGGAAAAATTCTCCAAGAGGTGGAGGCTCCCAGTAGTGGATGCAGCCATCTCATGTGTGAATAAATCACTAACTTGCCCGGTGGAAAACATACATATGTTTAAAGATCCGGTTGATAAAAGGTTAGAGACACTTTTAAAAGCATCCTTTGCTACAGCAGGAGCAGTGGTGCAGCCAGCGGTGGCTGCGATTGGTGTTTGTCAGGCGTTAAAAGACCAGACAAAAGAAATGTTAAAGGACATGCCTACCCAACAAGCAGAAGAGTTTTCTGACATTCCCAGAGCTCTGTGTTTTGCTGTAGATGCTATAAAAGATTCCATCCAGCAGGCCTCTCGTTTATCACTATTTTTGGTGCACATGAGAAGGCTCTTATGGTTGAAGAACTGGGCGGCGGAGCCCCCATGCAAAAAGCTTCTGGCAGGGTTTCCCTTCCATGGAGGACGACTCTTCGGAGAGGATCTGGATAAATATATCCAGACTATTTCAAATGGCAAGAGTACCCTTTTACCGGTCAAAAAGACATTCCGGGCTCCTACATTTAAAAGGCAGCTCTTTCCTGTCTCGGGGCCCTCAAATTCCAGGCAGTATCGACGGCCGCCTGCACGATCCAACGTTAACAGTAGATCGCAGGGACAGGCCCCTGGGGGTAAGAGGCCGTGGTATCGCAAGCCGTCAAAGACAGCCCCTAAGTCTGCCTTATGAAGGGGCGCCCCCACTCTCGCGGGTGGGGGGAAGGCTTTGTTTCTTCTCAGAAGTTTGGGAAGCCAAGATCCCCGACAGATGGGTCCGGGCATCTGTAACCACAGGTTACAGACTGGAGTTTCTAAGGTATCCTCCGCCTCATTTTCAAGAATCAAGGCTACCAAGGGATCCAGCAAGGAAGGCCTCAATGCTGGCAGCTTTGGATCACCTGCTTTGCCAGGACGTAATTATAGAAGTGCCAGCCCAAGAGCAAGGGCTAGGTTTCTATTCCAATCTCTTTGTCATACCAAAGCCCAACGGCGATGTCAGGCCAATCTTGGACCTAAAGAGGTTAAACGGTTACCTAAGGGTTCGTTCCTTCCGGATGGAATCCATCCGGTCAGCAGCCGCCGCGCTTCAGAAGGACGATTTTCTGGCCTCCATAGACATAAAGGATGCTTACCTTCATGTACCAATCTTTCAGTTGCATCAAAGATTTTTACGCTTCGCGGTGGGGCAGCGACACTTCCAATTCAGGGCGCTCCCCTTCGGGCTGGCCACGGCCCCCCGGGTATTCACGAAGATCCTAGCCCCAGTTCTGGCCAATTTAAGGATCCAGGGGTCACAGTCCTAGCATACTTGGACGACCTTTTAATCATAGATCACTCACGGCCGGGTCTGCAAAAGGCAGTAAACCTCACGGTTCGGTACCTCGAAGAATTCGGCTGGGTCCTAAACCGGGGAAAGTCAGCGTTCCAGCCTACAAAGCAGTTGGAATACCTCGGCATGAGGTTAGACACAGAACAGCAAAAGGTGTTCCTGCCCCGGGTAAAGATCGAAGCTATCAAGGGGTTGGTTCAGTTGGTTCTAAACAAGAAAAAACCAACTATTCGCCTGTGTATGCGAGTACTAGGCAAGCTAGTGGCCACGTTCGAGGCAGTACCATACGCTCAGATCCACACTCGCGTCCTACAGGCAGCCGTTCTAGCAGCCTGGGGCAAGAGGGCACATGCCTTAGAATCCCCTTTGACGCTATCATCAAGGGTCCGACAAAGCCTGGCCTGGTGGTTGAACCCTCAGAACCTTCTAAAGGGAAAATCCTTCAGCCCTGTTGTCTGGAAGGTAGTTACCACAGACGCCAGCCTGGCAGGCTGGGGGGCGGTCTTCGAGGGGTTCTCTCGCCAGGGAACTTGGGTGAAAGCGGAGAGGCAGCTCCCCATCAATATCTTGGAGATCAGAGCTGCTCGCCTAGCCCTTCTGGCATGGACCTCCAGATTAAAGGGGTTCCCGGTAAGAATCCAGTCAGACAATGCCACGGCGGTGGCATACATAAACCACCAAGGGGGAACCAGGAGTCAGGCCGCTCAGAGGGAGGTGAGCTTGATTTTTCAGTGGGCAGAGGTTCATGTACCCTGCATTTCGGCGATATTCATTCCCGGAGTGGACAACCTGCAGGCAGACTTCTTAAGTCGCCAGAGTCTGTTGCCAGGGGAGTGGTCTCTGCATCCCCAGGTCTTTCAGACAATCTGCCAGAGGTGGGGAATGCCGGACGTAGATATAATGGCATCCAGGTTCAACAAGAAACTAGACAGGTTCGTGTCTCGAGCGAGGGATCCGATGGCCTGCGGAACCGATGCGTTGGTTTGCCCTTGGCATCAATTCAAACTTCTATATGCATTCCCTCCACTACAGTTACTCCCCCGCCTGTTGCGCAAGATCAGAGTGGAGCACAAGCCAGTCATTCTAGTAGCTCCGGCTTGGCCCCGGAGGACTTGGTACTCACTAGTCCTGAAGATGGCAGTGGGAGACCCTTGGACTCTTCCTCTACAACCAGACCTACTCTCACAAGGCCCGATCCTCCACCCTACATTACAGCGTCTAAATTTGACGGCCTGGAGGCTGAATCCCTGAGTCTCAGGGGTAGAGGTCTGTCTAGGCAGGTAATCCCTACCCTGATTAGGGCTAGAAAGCCGGTCTCCAGGGTGATTTATTACAGGGTGTGGAGGAACTACGTAGGCTGGTGTGAATCCAAAAGATGGAATTCCCGCAAATATACTATTGATAGGGTGTTAAGTTTTCTCCAGCTAGGAGTGGATAAAGGCCTGGCACTAAGCACAATCAAGGGACAGATCTCAGCTCTGTCAGTGTGGTTTCAGAGGCCGCTGGCCACCCACTCGCTGGTAAAGACCTTCTTACAGGGGGTCTTGCGTATTAATCCTCCTGTCAAGTCACCAATTTGTCCATGGGACTTAAATCTTGTCCTGTCCACTTTACAGAAACAACCCTTTGAGCCGTTGGCTGAGATTCCTTTAGTCTTACTGACAAGAAAGTTGGTTTTCTTGGTCGCCATAGTTTCGGCCAGGAGAGTGTCAGAATTAGCAGCCTTATCGTGTAAGGAACCATATCTCGTTCTACATAAGGACAGGGCAGTTCTCCGGCCCCATCCTTCCTTTCTACCAAAGGTTATATCCAAATTTCACTTAAACCAGGATTTGGTACTTCCATCCTTCTTTCCAAAACCTACATCTAGAAAGGAGGGGTTGCTGCATACCTTGGATATTGTCCGGGCCATGAAGGCCTATCTTAAAGCTACAGAAAAGATCCGGAAGACAGATGTATTATTCGTTCTACCAGATGGCCCCAAGAAGGGGCAGGCAGCGGCAAAATCCACCATCTCGAGATGGATTAGACAATTAATCATTCAAGCCTACGGTTTGAAGAGGTTGCCTCCTCCGTTGTCGGTAAAGGCCCATTCTACCAGGGCCATGGGCACCTCTTGGGCAGCACACCATCAGATCTCTATGGCTCAGATATGCAAGGCGGCAACGTGGTCATCAGTCCACACGTTTACAAGGTTTTATCAGCTAGACGTGAGAAGGAATGCGGATTCTGCCTTTGGACAGGCAGTACTACAGGCTGCAGTTTGAAATCCTCGGGATCAGAAGCACCCTTGGTTAAAAAAAAAAAAGAAGTTTTTTCTTGACTAAGTTGGAATTATTATTATTATTATTATTATTTGAGTTTCCTCTAAATTGAATCCTTCTTTGAAAGATGTCTCCCTCCCCTCATTAAAGCATTGCTTTCGGACATCCCACATAGTAATGAATATGCCGCTCTGTGTCCCGTGATGTACGAGAAAGAAAAGGGGATTTTTGGATACAGCTTACCTGTAAAATCCTTTTCTTGGAGTACATCACGGGACACAGAGCTCCCACCCCTCTTTTGGGTGACCATTTTGGGAGGCATACTGCTTGCTACAAAACTGAGGGACTCCCTCTAGGGGAGGGGGTTATATAGGGAGGGGACTTCCTGTTTGAGATTGCCAGTGTCCACACCTGAAGGTACTCCATATAACCCACATAGTAATGAATATACCGCTCTGTGTCCCGTGATGTACTCCAAGAAAAGGATTTTACAGGTAAGCTGTATCCAAAAATCCCCTTTTTTGTTCTTTGATTTAAACCAGCAATACTTCAACCAGCAAAATCCTATCTTTTCCTTGAGTAGAATAGTCCATAATTCTTTGCAAGCTCTAAAGGCACCAGCCCAGTGGTATGAAATTGTGCCGAAAATATTTTTTAAATATATTGCTAAAGTAGTACACTTAGCAAATTTCCTTGGTGAACAGTGAAATAGGCATGTGCAGTAATTGCTTTGTTTCAGTTACCACCCTTCTCCGCTCCAGGAAAGGTGACCACAGAAACAAAAACAATAATTCTTTGAGGTGCTTTGTTGGATCTGGGGCTGTATAATAATGCATTGCATAGAAAGTATTTACAAAAGTGGTGTGGTGTTCACCTTTTCATTATCCTAACAGTCTGACAATCATTGAATTTTGCAGACCTTATGCAAGGATACCCTGGAATTCACTATGGTTACTCGGGATGCCTGTAAAGCCTTCTGGAAAACCTGTGTGGAGTATCATGCCTTCTTTCGTCTGTCCGAAGAGCCTAAGTGCAAAACAAGGCCTTTCCTGTGTAGTAAGGGTTCCAATTTCAGATACAGGTAAGGACAAATCTCAAATACTGTAAGTTTTCTGAATAAGGCAAAGAGCAATGCTATACCAGTCAATTGGAATTTTGATAACGTTTGATACAATAAAGGCAAAGCAAAAAAAAAAAAATATATACATTAACATATATCAAGTGCTGCAAGTACAAATGAATAGAAGAATATACATGCCGTCAACTAGACATACTAAAGGCAAATTCCAGCAGGCTGGAAACCCAAAGATATAGATAATTGTTGGTTGGGTGGGAACAGGGGGCATGTATCTATAGACCTAATTGTGTGCAAGTAGCGTAGTACAATGTGTTGGTAGAGAAGATCTCTGGGCATAGCTGCCTAGGGTGAGGGATATTAAAGTGCACTTCAGAGGTAATTTAGTAAAAATTAGGGAAGTTGCGTAAGGGCAAGGGAAGAGGGTTAATGCCAATGTAAGATGTAGAGAAAACAACATATAAAGTGTAGCGCTAAACAAATGAAAATACACGAAGTGATATGAACCGTGTACAACAATGTGTAAAAAAATAATCAATAGATATATGTCTATAACAAAGTAGAGGTGCAACGGATCGTGCCCAATCCGTGATCCGAACGGGTCGACCTGTTCGGATCGGCACAGACTGCGATCCATGGAGTGCACCCCCGCTGTGGCCTTAGGAAAGACCAAGGCTTCGGCCTAGCTCCGGAGCGGTCAGCCATCTTGGTACACCCGGCGGCGGTGCTGATGTCATCACCCCTCTGCTATTCCTACCCGAGGGCGCGCCGCAATCTATTCTCAATGCATCTGCAAGACTGCAACAAGTACAGTTGAATCATGATTGTTGGGCAATGCTAAAACTACTGGCTATTATTACTAATATGTGGGGGCAATATTATACTACTGAGTGGCTATAGATGTACACAAAAAGTCTGTACCTAAATGTTCTCTAGGCTTTTTAACATATATGATTTGGGGCCTTGAATTTATTATTACTAATGTGGGGGCAATGTTATACTACTGGCTAGCCTATTATTACTAATGTCATGTGGGGGAGATGTTAAACTACTGGCTATTATTACTATGTGGGGGCAATGTAAACTACTGGCTAGTGGCTATTATTACTGATGTGGGGGCAATGTTGCTGATCCGAAAATGATCCGATCCGTGACTCCTGATCCGAGGATCGATCCGATCCCTGAGTTTTTTGATCCGTTGCACCCCTATAACAAAGCCATATAAAAAGTCTCTGATAGGCAAAAAAAATGGTGAATATTACAAACAGTCCAATGTAAATGAAAGTGCTGGTGCTCCCACAATTCGAAATGAAACAAGTGAAGTGAGGATGGCCACCACTAACATAGGAGAGGCTTACTGGAAACAGTGAAACCTAAAGAATGTGCGTTCAAAGGGTCAACTGGACAATGGTATGAACCACTATGGAGACCGGATCCTCTGCTGCAGTTCCCACACAACGTCTTGCACACCAAACCACTTTACAAAGGGTATGTTGATGATGGGTGCTCATGGGCAATCACCAGCCGTCCAATTAAAGTTAATGGGACTGTCGGAGAGTTAACAGCAGGTCAGAGGAGGAGCTGCATCATTTCTCTAGATCTGTTCCTGTCTTGGTTTTTTCAGCCTTGGCTGGAGACTCCTAGTTTGTAGGATCTTTGGTTCTTTTTTTTAAAATCAAATAGGGTTTTATTGAAGAACAAAAAAAAAAAAAAAACACAGCAAGACACAAAAGTAACATGAATAAATGCAGTACAGCACCTTCAAGGAAGGTACAATTCGATCGTTTAACAGCTAAGGGCCAGATTCTCAGAGGCGCTACGCCTGCGTAAATGTATATGCGCGGCGTAATAGTAAATGTTCGCCTGCGTATCGATGCGCGGTAAACACAGAACCACATACGCGCGAAATTTGTTTCCGTCTGGCCGGCGAAAATGCATTAAGCTAGCGCGGCGTAGGCGCATAGTTACGCATGAAAAATATTCAGTTCCCATTGAATTAGCATGCAAATATGCAAATGAGGGAGATGCGCGTATTCCCGAAACTACGCGCGTCCGGCGTTGGCTACTCGTGGTGCGCGTAACTCGAAAGCCTTGAGTAAACATACCCCTCATAAAAGCACGGGTAACTTTGCTCAAGGCCGTGTGCAAGTCAGCTGGAGAGCAACTACAGCAGCACCGTAACGGACTAGCTGAGCAATCACACTTACTTGACAAGACATTCGTATGCCAATGATGCCAGGGCCAGCCATGGTCTTATCACTACTAAGGTATGCAGAGGAAGAGGAGCATAGAAGGAGGAGTAGGAGGAGGGGGGCACGTGAGAGGATCTACCGAGCGCGCATGAGGCTCTTTGGCATGGGTGATGAGGAGGTGTATCGCATCTTCAGATTCAGCCCTGCTGCCATCCTGGAAATAACCACAGCCCTGCAGGATGACATCACCAGCCAGACATACCGCTCACGTGCACTGCAGCCACTGGTGAAGGTACTGGCAACACTGCATTTCCTTGCCAGTGGATCATTCCAGCGTACAAGTGGAGTTGTGGCTGGGATGTCACAAACCAGCATAAGCAGATGTCTGCACCAGGTTGTCCCCGCAATCCTCAGACGCATGTCCAACCAGTTCATCAGACCCACCACTGAGCACCTGCGGCAGAAGGCAATGACAGATTTCTACAGAATTGACGGATTCCCACGCACCATCGGGGCCATTGATTGCACACATGTGGCACTACAGCCCCCCAGTGTCACAGAGCACATATACCGCAATCGGAAGCATTGGCATTCCATCAACGTACAGGTGATAGCCGATGCCAAATACCTCATATGGCACGTCCGTGCCAAAGACCCCGGGTCCAGCCATGACAGCTACATCTACCGTCAAAGCAACATCCCAGAAGATTTTGAGCAGGACATGTATGGGGACAGCTGGCTGGTTGGTGAGTGACATGGGTGGCAGCCATGACTATCCCCTCCCATGATGCACAACAGAAGTGGCACATGCATGACTACCATCCTCCTGTCTTTTCCCTTACAGGTGACTCTGCATATACACTGGGACCCCATCTCATGACTCCTTTCCGGAACCCCCAAACCAGAGGAGAGAGAAGATACAATGAAGCACACATCAAAACCCGTGCAGTGGTGGAGCGCACATTTGGCCTCCTGAAGTCCCGTTTCCGATGCCTGGATAAGTCTGGGGGGGCCCTATTGTATTCCCCCAACTTTGTGGGTCAGATCATTGGTGCATGTTGTATTCTGCACAACTTTGCCATGCGAAAGGGCCTGCACATTGCCCTACGTGATGACCTGACCCCCCAACCACACAGCCCCCCCCGCCAGAGGAGACCCCGTCAGCTGATGGAAGAGCAGTCAGGAGGGTCCTCGTGTTACGAATCTTTGACCGTTAAACACACACATACAGCATGGCACACAGACAATGCACGCGTGTACACCACTGATGTCCCTAGATCACACACACCACATGCACATCGCATTGGATTAGCCCAAGTCCAGCATGTAGGCCTTGGGAGCAGCAACGCCACGTCAAGGCCCCAATGATGTTGCTGTCCATTCATACACCTTTCACACATCATTCATACAGCCGTGGGGTTAACTTCACCACCACGGCCGAGGGTGACACCCCTTACTGTCAGGAGTGCCACCCTCTCACATTCACACACCATTCACACTGCACCGTGTTCAGTATCCAAAAAAAAATAAAAAAAGCTCTTATCCAGAGCATAATAAAAAATAAAAAAAGCTCTTATCCAGAGCATAATAAAAAATAAAAAAAGCTCTTATCCAGAGCATAATAAAAAATAAAAAAAGCTCTTATCCAGAGCATAATAAAAAATAAAAAAAGCTCTTATCCAGAGCATAATAAAAAATAAAAAAAAGCTCTTATCCAGAGCATAATAAAAAATAAAAAAAGCTCTTATCCAGAGCATAATAAAAAATAAAAAAAGCTCTTATCCAGAGCATAATAATAAAGAAAAATAAAATTAATGGGCCTGGCGGGGGCTCTGCCTGGTGCCACGGGTCCTGCCCCTCACTTGCCTGGGGGCAGCCACAGATGGGGGGGGGGCAGCAGGTTGAGGAGGAGCATCCCCACGTCCCTCCCTGGCTGCCTGCATGCCCTCCAGGGCAACCGCTATGCGGGTCTGCACAGCAGTCTGCGCCTCGACAGCAAGGCGCAGGGCATGAACCTCCCCCACAAGTTCCGAGGTGTTTTCCTGCAGCTCCCCCAAGCTGGTCAGCGTTGCTGCGCTGTTAACAGCAACATCCTGGATGGCATCTGTAATATTGTCCGAGGATGCCAGGCTGTCGGCCAGGCGCCTCATCTCCTCCACGACCTCGGCCAGGTGCTGATTTTGCTGGTCCTGCTGTCTGACCAGCTCTTCCGGCAGGACCTTGGATACACCCCTGGTCTTGCACGTCGCCTTGCGGGGAGTGGCAGGGGACCGGGCATAAGGGGAGGATGTTGAGGGGCCGGAGATGAGGGGGGGGGAAAGAGAGGGACTGGAGAGGTTGGAGGGGGACACTGAGGGGTTCGCTACAGGTAGAGGAATAGCCTGGGCTGGTCCGGCCAACCCACCATCCTCCTCCACAACAACATAGAGGGCCTGGTCCTGGACTACCACACCCTCCTCAACCACCTCCTCCGTTGAGGTGTGCCCACTTCCCTCCAAGTCCTGTTCCAGGGGGGCAGCCAGAGGGACTGTATCTTCAGGGGATGGATCCTGATGGGCCCTGGCATCAACAGATGGCCCCGCTCCCTCCTGCACATCTGTGGATGACACAAAAGATGCCCATGTTGGTGGACCCACACACTTGGCACATGTTCCCTTCCACCCCCATACATGTACACAACAGATAGAATCTAAAACACACTTACCTGTCCTCACGGCTGGCTTCTGGGACTCATAGCCCCCAACTCCCTCTACCTGCTCCGTCTGCAGGCAGCGGGCAACCACCTTCTCCTCCTCACTCAGGCGGACAGGGCAGGGTGGGCCCCCTCCAGTGCCCCTGGCATGCCGAGCTATGGCAGCCAGCTTGCCCTTCACATGACGCCGCAGGTCATTCATTTTCTTCTGAATGTCCTGCGGTGTCCGGACCTCATGAGAGAGGGCATTGACCTGGCACGCGACCCTCATTAAAATCTGATCCCTCCGGGACTTGCTGGTCCGGGCACTGTCAGCACCATGGAGCCGCGAGTCATACTTCTCCATGGCCCTGACGACAATGGCCCTCTCCTCTGGGGAGAAATTCTTCTTCCTCCTCTCCTTAACCGCGGTTGTCATCTTGTCCAGTACAAACTTTGGCCGTCACTATCAAAAAAATGGGAGACGTTTGCGCTGCACGGGCGCATGTGTGGGCGCATTATATACCCTGCGCCGGCGCATCGTAGGGAGGCTTTGCGCATGCGCAGAAGGCATCCACGTCACGGCGCGGGTCATCCATGTCACGGCGCGGGTCATCCATGTCACGGCGCATGCTCCGTTCGTCCCGGCCTGCATTTGCATGGGGTCACGCTTCATTATAATGCAACACGCCCACTTTCCTCCTACTTTGGAGTTGCGCCGGATTACGCCCATGATTTTACGCGACGCAGGCGCATCTTGGAGCGCATTTACTTAGGGAATACGGTACTTGCCACTCCGTGTTACGTCAGCGTAGTGCATCTGAGATGCGCAACGCCTGCATAATTAGGCGCGCATCTACGAGAATCTGGCCCTAAGTCTCAAATACATAGGAGACACTTCACCTCTAGACCATCTCATGCAGCATGCCAAAGGACATGCCCTACTGTGTGGCCCACATTTTAGGGTTACAACCATCCAACCCCTAGAAAAGTACAATGCCCACCCCGCCTCCGGTTACAGACCCGCGGCCGGCACCACCACTGCCCCCCTGATCCCCATTTCCTCCTCCCTTCTCTTATAGGAACAGGCGATCCATGATTAAATCAACCAGAGCTAACCCAGGAACATTCAACCAGCATGCCCAAATACTCTCAAATTTCCTCGCACTCCCCCTGCGTTGATAGATGTATTTCTCTAATCTAATAGGAAATGGCCCATTTGGTTAATCCATTCCCGCACCGTAGGGGGCTCCTCAGACTTCCAATGCCACAGGATGAGTTTCCGAGCCTGGAACAGGGCCCTCGATATCCCTATCCTAACGGGCTCCTCCCCCGGGATGGTGCCTAAAATACCCAATAAGCACGATTTTGGGTGCGTCTCCAGCTGAACCATAAATACCCGGTTAATTGTGTCCACCACCTCCCTCCAATAAAGGTGTAGCTTGGGACACCTCCACAGCATGTGGATCAGGTCCCCGTGGTCCCTCTTGCACCTGGAACAGGAAGGGTCCTCCCTTACTCCCATTCTCACCAACCTAGCTGGTGTGTAGTGTACACGTAATAAAATATAGAGCTGGGACAATCGTTGAGCCACGATTAAGGAACTCAAGGAGCTTACAACCCAAGGTCCCCAACTCACATTCATACATATTAGGGCCAATTTAGACAGGATCTAATTAACCTACGAGCAAGTTAACTTATATACTAGAGAGCTGAACCACTTAAGCCCCGAACCATTTTGCTGGTCAATGAACGGGCCACTTTTTGCGATTCAGCACTGCGTCGCTTTAAATGACAATTGCGCGGTCGTGCAACATGGCGCCCAAACACAATTGACGTCCTTTTTTTCCCGCAAATAGGGCTTTCTTTTAGTGGTATTTGCTCACCTCTGCGTTTTTATTTTTTGCGCTAAAAAGTAAAGTGACAATTTTGAAAAAAATATATATATATTTTTTACTAGAATATCCCATCAAAAATATATAAAAATATTATTTTTTTCCTCAGTTTAGGACAATACGTATTCTTCTACATATTTTTGGTAAAAAGAAAAAGAAAGGCACAATAAACGTTTATTGATCAGTTTGCGCAAAAGTTATAGCATCTACAAAATAGGGGATAGTTTTATGGCATTTTTATTAATATTTTTTTTTTTACTAGTAATGGTGGCGATCAGCGATTTTTATTATGACTGTGCTATAAAAATGCACTGCTTACTGTGAAAATGGCAGTGAAGGGGTTAACCACTAGGTGGCGCTGTAGGGGTTAAGGGTTCCCTAGGGAGTGATTCTTACTGTAGGGGGGGTGGGCTACATGTGACAAGACAGTGATCACCGCTTCCGATTACAGGAAGCTGTGATCACTGATATTGTCACTAGGCAGAGCGGGGAGATGCTTGTTTACATCAGCATTTCCCCGTTTTTTCCTCACCGTGAGAAGATCGAGGGTATGCCCGCGGACAGAGTTTTACTAAGCTCCCAGCGGGCGCTCACCCCCACAATGCCAGCTTCTTAAAGGGGGACATATTATATATATATATATATATATATATATATATATATATATACACAGTGCAGAAAATAAGTATTTGAACACCCTGCTATTTTGCAAGTTCTCCCACTTGGAAATCATGGAGGGGTCTGAAATTGTCATCGTAGGTGCATGTCCACTGTGAGAGACATAATCCAAAAAAAAAAATCCAGAAATCACAATTTATGAATTTTTAACTATTTATTTGTATGATACAGCTGCAAAGAAGTATTTGAACGCCTGTCTATCAGCTAGAATTCTGACCCTCAAAGACCTGTTAGTCTGCTTTTAAAATATCCACCTCCACTCCATTTATTATCCTAAATTAGATGCACCTGTTTGAGGTCATTAGCTGCATAAAGACACCTGTCCACCCCATACAATCAGTAAGAATCCAACTACTAACATGGCCAAGACCAAAGAGCTGTCCAAAGACACTAGAGACAAAATTGTACACCTTCACAGGCTGGAAAGGGCTACGGGGAAATTGCCAAGCAGCTTGGTGAAAAAAGGTCCACTGTTGGAGCAATCATTAGAAAATGGAAGAAGCTAAACATGACTGTCAATCTCCCTCGGACTGGGGCTCCATGCAAAATCTCACCTCGTGGGGTCTCAATGATCCTAAGAAAGGTGAGAAATCAGCCCAGGACTACACGGGAGGAGCTGGTCAATGACCTGAAAAGAGCTGGGACCACCGTTTCCAAGGTTACTGTTGGTAATACACTAAGACGTCATGGTTTGAAATCATGCATGGCACGGAAGGTTCCCCTGCTTAAACCAGCACATGTCAAGGCCCGTCTTAAGTTTGCCAATGACCATTTGGATGATCCAGAGGAGTCATGGGAGAAAGTCATGTGGTCAGATGAGACCAAAATAGAACTTTTTGGTCATAATTCCACTAACCGTGTTTGGAAGAAGAAGAATGATGAGTACCATCCCAAGAACACCATCCCTACTGTGAAGCATGGGGGTGGTAGCATCATGCTTTGGGGGCGTTTTTCTGCACATGGGACAGGGCGACTGCACTGTATTAAGGAGAGGATGACCGGGGCCATGTATTGCGAGATTTTGGGCAACAACCTCCTTCCCTCAGTTAGAGCTTTGAAGATGGGTCGAGGCTGGGTCTTCCAACATGACAAGGACCCGAAGCACACAGCCAGGATAACCAAGGTGTGGCTCTGTAAGAAGCATATCAAGGTTCTGGCGTGGCCTAGCCAGTCTCCAGACCTAAACCCAATAGAGAATCTTTGGAGGGAGCTCAAACTCCGTGTTTCTCAGCGACAGCCCAGAAACCTGACTGATCTAGAGAAGATCTGTGTGGAGGAGTGGGCCAAAATCCCTCCTCCAGTGTGTGCAAACCTGGTGAAAAACTACAAGAAACGTTTGACCTCTGTAATTGCAAACAAAGGCTACTGTACCAAATATTAACCACTTCAGCCCCGGACCATATTGCTGTCCAAAGACCAGAGCACTTTTTGCGATTCGGCACTGCGTCGCTTTAACTGACAATTGCGCGGTCATGCGACGTGGCTCCCAAACAAAATTGGCGTCCTTTTTTTCCCACAAATAGAGCTTTCTTTTGGTGGTATTTGATCATCTCTGCGGTTTTTATTTTTTGCGCTATAAACAAAAACAGAGCGACTATTTTGAAAAAAATGCAATATTTTTTACTTTTTTCTGTAATAAATATCCCCCAAAAATATATAAAAAAAAAAAAATTTTTCCTCAGTTTAGGCTGATACGTATTCTTCTACATATTTTTCGTAAAAAAAATCGCGATTAGCGTTTATTGATTGGTTTGCGCAAAAGTTATAGCGTTTACAAAATAGGGGGTAGTTTTATGGCATTTTTATTATTATTATTTTTTTTACTAGTAATGGCGGCGATCAGCGTTTTTTTTCAGTACTGCGACCTTATGGCGGACACTTGGGACACTTTTGACACATTTTTGGGACCATTGGCATTTTTTTAGCGATCAATGCTATAAAAATGCATTGGATTACTATAAAAATGCCATTGGCAGTGAAGGGGTTAACACTAGGGGGCGGGGAAGGGGTTAAGTGTGTTCCTATTCGTGTTCTAACTGTATGGGGGGGGTGGACTTACTAGGGGGAATCACTGATCTTCCGTTCATACATTGTATGAACAGAAAATCAGCGTTTCCCCCGCTGACAGGAACGAGCGCTGTGTGTTTACACACACAGCTCCCGTTCCCCGCTCTGTAACGAGCGATCGCGTGTGCCCGGCGGCGATCGTGCCCGCCGGGCACGGGACTCGGGGGCGAGCGTGCGGGCCGCCGGCGGCGCGCACGTGCCCCCTAGTGGCCGTCGAAGGTGGCGACGTAGAGCTACGGGCTCTCGCGCACCCGTGCCGACCTGCCGCCGTATTACTGCGGCGGCTGGTCGGCAAGCGGTTAACATTGATTTTCTCAGGTGTTCAAATACTTATTTGCAGCTGTATCATACAAATAAATAGTTAAAAAAATCATACATTGTGATTTCTGAATTTTTTTTTTTGATTATGTCTCTCACAGTGGACATGCACCTACGATAACAATTTCAGACCCCTCCATGATTTCCAAGTGGGAGAACTTGCAAAATAGCAGGGTGTTCAAATACTTATTTTCCGCACTGTATATATATATATATATATATATATATATATATATATATACACATTACATATACACACACACACGTCCTTCTGCCTGTTCGTGCCATGCTGTCGTCGTATATATTTGTACGCTGGTCGGCAAGCAGTTCATTTTCTAATAGTTATAACCCTTTACAAAGAAGAGCCAATTTGTCACATCCAGCAAAATAGTAACCATTATTAATGCAATGAAAATATTGTAAGGGTTGGTTATCTAGTTATTTAACCACTTGCTTACCAGGCACTTCTAACCCCTTCCTGCCCAGGCCAATTGTCAGATTTCAAAGCTCTCACACATTAAATGATGTGTGGTTATGCTACACTGAACCTAAATGACATTTTTATCATTTTTTCACTCAAATAGAGCTTTCTTTTGGAGCTATCGCCACTCGGTGTGTTTTTTTTTTTTTGTTAAAAAACGTTTTTCATATTTTGTTATAAAATTTTTAAAGCAGGTAATCCGAAGGCCAAATACTTGGTTAGAATACATTTAAAAGCATTTCATTTTCTTCACAATCTCCACCTTGTCCAATAAGAGAATGCTTTGTTTTTTAATTGAAATGAATAAAAGGCATTCCTTGAATTGTGACGTTGCAGAATGAGCCCACTGTGGTCAGCATGCAGTGGGGCAGCTGCTTGGCATAGGATCTGCAAGACAGTGGCAGTAACTGTAATAGCGCTACTTCTACTACATACCAGTCTACCGGGTATGAGATATGCATGCTTACACTGGACCAATATAACCATACAATTAAGATCGTACCCAGGCTCGCCAAAGCACAGGGCTACTTTCACACTGAGGCGCTTTAAAGCTAAAAATAGCGCCTGCAAAGCACCCTAAAAGAGCTGCTCCTATCACTCCAGTGTGAAAGTTCCCAGGGGTTTCACACTGGAGCGGTGCGCTGGCAGAACGCTCAAAAATGTCCTGTCAGCCACATTTTTGATGCGCTGTAGAAGTTGTATACACCGATCATAAAGCGCCCCTGCCCATTGAAATCAAGTGGCACTTTGTGGGCGGTTTTAACCCTTTTTCGGGCAGTAGGGGGGGGGGGGGGGGTTAAAAGCACTGAATAGTGCCGCAAAAATTATGGTATAGCAGCGGTTTACCGCCAGCAGCGCAACGCCTCAATGTGAAAGTAGCCTATAAATATATATATAATGGTTGCTGTTTTTATCAATGACTTCCAGTGCTGAAAATGATGGACACTGATGTTGAAAGTGTCCCAGACTCTCCATTACCTTCCGTGCCCAAGAGGGGGGTGAGGGGGTAGAGCAGGCAGACGTTAGGGGGGATTTTGTGAGATTCTTTTTTGGTTCACATTTAAAAAGTTCCTCATTTTATGTGGAGTAAAATAAATAAAAATTGTGTCAAATAAAACATCCAGATCTGCAAATTGTAGGCAGGGCCGTCTTTATAATCGATTTTCTCTCTCTCTCTCTCTCTCTCTCTCTCTCTCTCTCTCTCTCTCTCTCTCTCACAAAATCCCATTGCACATAGACACAAACATGATAGAGGTTACTGCTCAGCAATTGGTTGATAGAAGTTACAGCAGATCATTGATGTTCGCTGTCTTCTGTCCTGCAGACCATCACACCTGTCTCCAGCCCTGCAGACCATCAAACTTGTTTCCCCCTCTCCCAGCTCTGTAGACCATCATGCCTGTCTCTTCTCTCTCTACCCTGCAGACCATCACACTTGTCTGCCCTTTCTCTGCCCAGCAGACCATCGCACCAGTCTGCCCTCTCCCAGCTTTGCAGACCATCACACCTATCTCCCAGTTCTGCAGACCATCACACCTGTCTTCCCTCTTCCAGCTCTGCAGAACATCACACATGAGGAGAAATGTTCTGTAGGGCTGAAAATCGGGAGACAAAGCACTGTCGGTAAACTAAGGAACTTGCAATAGTTCTTACTTTGCTACTGGGCCCCCCATACCACGGAGATCTCCAGATCCGCCTTCACATGGCTATAAAAGCTCTCAGTCGGAGCTCAATTCTTTAGCAGCCTGACCATCCTCTCCACCTGCATGACAATTTAGGAACCGGAAGGGAGGGAGAAGGCAGAGTCTGGAGGAGTGATAGAGTAACAGGCCATGCAGAGGAGTTGGGCTGCCCTCCACCTTGGCAGCCTGACAACACTGAGGTAGGAGACACTCCATGCGCTCTCTGTAGCAGAGTGGTATTAGCCACATTTAGGCTGCAATTAGAAATGTTTAGATGCAATTACATGCAATCAGAGCCTTGGAGGCACAGTCCTGGAGTTGGGTCTCAAAATGCAGCTAATCCGACTGCACCTAAGAGCAAGTGCGTGCTTATTTTGAATAATAATGTTGAAAAGAAAATGCCATACATTTAAATGCATTTAGAACTGGCCTCTAAATTCAGACCCTTGTAAGGCTGCAGCGGGTAAGCAGAGCTGGAAACTTTCACAAAGTTAGGAAGTGACCAAATACAAAACTGTACCTCCGATATTAAATATCAGCTTTGTATGGAATAACATTTCATACTTATTTGTAAAAATGTGATTTTATTTAGTGGAAGAACTCAAAAACAACTGTTTGATTCATGGACTAAAGGAAAAGCTAAGAATCTCCCCTTTGAAAGGTAAGCATTCACCTTAAACACCCGATACAGACTGCTGATAACTGCTCAACATTTAATGATTTTCCTATGTCATTCCAGGAAACACTTAAAAGCAAATCTTCATGACAGACAGTGTAGATCCTCTCCTGACCTCCTTTCTGAAGTGGCAAAGCAGGTAGGATGTAAACTATATGCTAAAGCTTGAGCTTTTGGCCTTAAATCAGACATTAGTGAGGACGCAATCTAAGTGCAGTATTAATCACATGTATTTTGTTTACAAGACAACTGGCAATTTACAAAATGACAGGAGAAACACAACTCTGAGCCAACGAGGCTGCTATCTGGGGATTCTTCCTGCTTGTGCATGCCAGCCCAGCAGGAAAATCACCACCCACTGAGAATGCTGTATTCACCAAGACACAGGAGGATGCCAGGTCTCAGTGGATGGTGGTCTCCCTGCTGTCTTGGCAAAAAAGATGAATTCTTAAGGCCTAATTCACACACTACAGTCCATTTAACATGGTTTTCTATGGATGTAGTTCACATCTGTGCATTTTATGGAAAGGGCTATGGACTTTTTTTTTCATTTTTTTTTTGTTCCATAGACTTCAAAAATGTGTTTTACAAAATGCACCTTGAATATGCAACTGCAACCTGCATAGGTGTGAACCAGACTTAAGTGACAGTCCTGTTAGCTCAGAGTAGATGTGACAGGTGCTTCTCCTGTCATTTTGTAAGTTGCCAATTGTCTAAGTGTGATCAGTACTACTCTTAGATTTCACCCTCTGTTCATTTTGTGTTATACAATTTGGAGCATTTCTCCAGTTTCTGAGACTGCTGCTGCAACACGTGCATGGGCAGGAACAGTGTTCACCCCCCTGGTGTGACTGATATGGACTCTGATTCTTTATCCTGATCAGTTTTAGTTGAACATTTCTCATCTACTTGACCACAAGTTAATTCTTGCAATATTTGTTAGATACTAAAGTAGTTGGCTTACGTTGTCTTGCAATGGTGGACTTATTGTGAGATGCCCATGACTTTAAAGCTGACATCAGGGCATAAAAAAAAAAAAAAAAAAACGTGTACAGTAATTCAGCGTTAAACTCCTCTATGCGGGAGTAATAAGACCGGTTTCTCTAGACTTGTGCAGCCCACCAGTCCTGTATGTGCCTCCTTTGGTTTTCTTAAGGATTAGATTTATGTCAAAGACTATTAAGAGATATATTTTAATGAATGTTTATGTGCCAAGAGATCATCAGGGGTGTCCAAACTTTTTTTCAGAGGGCCAGATTTGATGAAGTGAACATGCGTTTCTGGCCGACTTTTTTGCCTGACATACTTTGAACCATTAAAATTCGGTCTAAGTGTGTTCCTGCAAGCATTAATACACCACCCAACAAGAATTAACTTGCCTTTGTGGCTGTGTGTGGTGAAGAGATGAGCTTGGGCATGTTTATTTGGATATACTGTATATATTTCTTTTGTGGCCCCAATGAATCCCAGAGCGCTGCTCAGGACTAAGGATAAGCTTGGGCGTGTTATTTGGATATACCGTATTTATCTCCATATAGCACGCACGGGCTTACCATTGCCACGAATGCAGCCTCACATGTGCCACGAATGCAGCCTCACATGTGCCACGAATGCAGCCTCACATGTGCCACGAATGCAGCCTCACATGTGCCACGAATGCAGCCTCACATGTGCCATCGCCATAAGTGCAGCCTGATCGATGCCCATGTGCAGCCTCGGAGGACAGAGGGAGGGGGTGGGACGAGTGCTAACAGATTTACTCTGTGGTCTCTTTAATACAAAATCCCACCACCTATGATAAACAGAACAGTCGTCCAATGGCATCCCAGGAGATAGAACTTCCAATACAGACGCTGCTGAGTAAACAGGAGATTCTCTTCATGTAATCTGACAGCGCTTGTCCTGCCCCCTCCAAGGCAGTGCCGATAAATACAGTATAAATATTAAATAAAAATATATTCGAATCCCCTAAGGGGCCATATTAAATCAACAGGGGGGCCACATTTGGCCTGCGGGCCGGACTTTATATAGAGCAGGCATGTCCAAAGTCTATCCAAACCCCAAAAAACTAAATGGTCAGTTTTGTAGCTTACCAGTACTTAAAAGGTAGGTTTAACTTTACACCTGTATTTAGGGTGTAACATGGTCCAGCAGCTGCAGCCATAACCCCTCTCTCCGTGACAGTGAGTGGGCATCTTCTCTGTGCACACACTGTCACTCTTTGAAACTAATGTGGCTGTGCAGGGCTCTGATCACCAGGCCATGCCAGTCAGTCATTTATTCACAATCCTCTGTGAATGGTAAACTACAAGTCAGTCTTTGCAGCTGTTGGCTTGTAGTTCTTAACAGTGCTGTGGTAGTTCATTCTGTCAGTGAATATCTGCATGCCTGTACAAGGTACAAAGAAACAGATACAGTGATAGATCTGCAGGAGTCTTGCATGGTACTAGCAATCTGCTGAACACTGGTGCAATGCTTTGCAGGCTCCCGCAACACAAAAATAGTAAATGCACTTTACCCGCAAAAAAAAGAAAATTCACTTTTTTTGTTAAAAGGTGAACTTCTCCTTTAAAGTAGTTCTAAGTGTGTTTTACAATGCATTCCCTGCAATAAGGTTAACAAAACACACACACACGACACTAAGCTATCAGTCAAATCCCTCTGAGGAAGCATAACGATGACCTTACTAAAGCATACTACTTCTGAAACATTCAGCCATAGCATGACTTCATCTGGCGCACTGTGGCTGAATGTCTTGTGTTAAGAGAAGAGTACGTATGAACCTGTAAAGGGGGCATTAAAGTAAACCTGTTTGTTTGCTCTATGACTTTGGTTGTCCTAAAACTGGCATTGAGTGCTGGGTGCAAGGAATCTGATGGCATAAAGATTTGCTCCTGGATTGTGTATACCTCATCTTTGGCACCTGCTTGTGGGTGGACCTCATGATCACTTCTGGTGATACGTTTTTCTCCATCTTCACACTTGGGTGGCACCAGGGTGCAGACCACACCTGGAAGTTCCAAAGATGAAGTATTCAACTCACAAAACACAAAGAGAAGATAACAAAAACAAAAAAAGTCAGCAGAAGAACCTAAAATGTAGCATTAATAGGTTCCTAATACATACATTTTTTTTTATGTCCACCAGCCCAATGAACTACGCCTGGTGTACACCAGCAGACCGTGTTCTAGAAGTGTCAACAGTGTGGAGTGGGATCCACTTATGGACAGGTACAGAAGGAACTCTGCTGTCGAAGTACTCTTCAGTACAGAGATGGAACGCTTCAGACCTGAGGAGAGGGAGCCAGTAGCTTTGCAACAGTCCAAAAGCAGTGCCTCATTTCCTGGTTGTAGTTATAGTGATCTACTACATGATGCATCTCATCAACAAATCCAGAGGAGACCTGTGTCCTGTTATGAGGAAAGTAACCAATTTGGCGAGAACCGCAAAAGCTCATCTGAAGGTAGCATGAGAGAGGTTTTGCCTTCATCACCAAGGACTTACTACACTGATACGGGTCCTGACCCATGTTTTACAAGACATTATATGAGAAAGGGACTACCCAATAGATACTGCTATACAGATGGAATAACCCAATTGCCAGCACAGGCCTCTGCTGTAGTGGAAGAAATCATGAGGCTTACTAGTCAATCTAAGCTTTTTCCAGGGCCCCCAGCAGATCGCAGTCCAAGTGCTAGAAGATTGACAGAGTACCACCAGCCAGTCTACCCCAGGACAAGCTGCAAAGGTAGTGCTAGTGTGGTAAACCAAACAGATGTACAAACAACAAATATGGAAGATTTTCAAGATCCTTATCCTAAAAGATCTTTGAGTCATTCAGATATGAAGTCTGAATGGCTTCCACGTGGGTCAGAATTCAAACCTTTAGGTCCTTACCCTTTCTTAACCAGGACTTCAAGTGTCTCAAGAAACCCTTTGCCACATAAGCTTATTTCATTACCACTTCCCCCTCCTCCACCACCTCCCACTCTTGTTCCATCAGCATCATCCTCCTCAAAGAAAGGTCCACAAATGACAGAGCGTTATGTCTACAGTGGGACAGAATCCAGTGACTCTGAATCGGAGATCATAAATCCATACTACTATGCCGTTTTTGGTAAAAACATAAGCCATCCTATGGCTAGAGTCAGGCTGTCATCAGGCAGCCTCCAGCTAGATGATGAAGAGGAGTTTCCACTAAATGTTCCTGCATGGGGAAGCAGGAAACCAAAATCTGAGAGGAAACATTATTATACTTAAAGATATTTATAGCTGAAAATTTTGGAGCAAAGGACTGAACATTACGAGCCAGGACAGTAACCAAATGCCAGTTCAGCATTGGGGCCTTTAGAAGAAGCACTAAACACAGAAAGGTGTATCTTTGTTTAGTGCCGTTCTTAACTAATAAAAGACAGTCAAACATCCTTACTTTTGGCAGGTTAACCACTTAAGACCCGGACTATTATGCAGGTTAAGGACCTTGCCCCTTTTTTGCGATTTGGCACTGCGTCGTTTTAACTGACAATTGCGCGGTCGTGCGATGTGGCTCCCAAACAAAATTGGCGTCCTTTTTTTTCCCCCACAAATAGAGCTTTCTTTTGGTGATATTTGATCACCTCTGCGGTTTTTATTTTTTGCACTATAAACAAAAAAGAGCAACAATTTTGAAAAAAAAAAAAAATGCAATATTTTTTGCTATAATAAATACCCCCCCCAACAAAAAAAAATTATATATATATATATATATACACAAGTTTTTTTTTCCCCTCAGTTTAGGCAGATACATATTCTTCTACCGATTATTGGTTTAAAAAATAAATAAATAAATCGCAATAAGTGTTTATCGATTGGTTTGTGCAAAATGTATAGCTTTTTTATAAAAACATTTTTTTTACTACTAATGGCGGGTGATCAACGATTTTTTTTCGTGACTACGACATTATGGCGGACATATCGGACAATTTTAGGACCATTGTCATTTGGTCCTTTGCTATAAAAAAAAATGTTTACTGTTTACTGTGAAAATGACAATTGCAGTTTAGGAGTTAACCACCAAGGGGCGCTGTAGGGGTTAAGTGTGACCTCATATGCGTTTCTAACTGTAGGGGGGGGGGGCTGGACATGTGATGTCATTGATCGTCTTTCCATATATCAGGGAACAGACGATCAATGGATACTGCCACAATGAAGAACATGGGAGCTGTGTTTACACACACCTCTCCCCGTTCTTCAGCTTCGGTGACCGATCGCGGGATACCTGCGGCGAACGGGGACACGGGTGCGGTCACGAGCGTGCGATTTCACGGCTGGGCTTAAAGAGACACGTACAGGTATGTGATTGTGCACAGCCTTGCCATTCTGCAGACGTATATCGACGTGAAGGGGTCCTTAAAGCGGAGGAGGTTCACCCAAATAACATGTATATACGATCATATTCTTTAGACTTCCAACATGTACAGTATGCCCTTTTTTTTGGCTATACATACCGTATAATGGCTATTTTCCTCCCGGCTTTCAGGAGTAGGAGTTCCTATGCAGAAGCCCAGATGATTGACGTCCTTGAGAAAAACTCCCCCCGGTGGATAGGGCCGCCCCCCCCAACTGCGAGTCGGCACTATACGGCGCCTGCGCAGAAACTAGGAGCCGTGTAGAGCTGACTGCGCAGGCGCCATATACAGTTGTGGCCAAAAGTTTTGAGAATGACACAAATATTAGTTTTCAAAGTTTGCTGCTAAACTGCTTTTAGATCTTTGTTTCAGTGATGTAGTGAAATATAATTACACACACTTCATACGTTTCAAAGGCTTTTATCGACAATTACATGACATTTATGCAAAGAGTCAGTATTTGCAGTGTTGGCCCTTCTTTTTTTTAGGACCTCTGCAATTCGATTGGGCATGCTCTCAATCAACTTCTGGGCCAATTCCTGACTGATAGCAACCCATTCTTTCATAATCACTTCTTGGCGTTTGTCAGAATTAGTGAGTTTTTGTTTGTCCACCCGCCTCTTGAGGGTTGACCACAAGTTCCCCACAAGATCTGGGGAGTTTCCAGGCCATGGACCCAAAATGTCTACATTTTGGTCCCCACGCCACTTAGTTATCACTTTTGCCTTATGGCACGGTGCTCTTTCGTGCTGGAAAATGCATTGTTTTTCACCAAACTGTTGTTGGATTGTTGGAAGAAGCTGCTGTTGGAGGGCGTTTTGTACCATTCTTTATTCATGGCTGTGTTTTTGTGCAAAATTGTGAGTGAGCTCACTCCCTTGGATGAGAAGCAACCCCACACATGAATGGTCTCAGGATGCTTGACGGTTGGCATGACGCAGGACTGATGGTAGCGCTCACCTTTTCTTCTCCGGGCAAGCCTTTTTCCTGATGCCCCAAACAATCTCAACGAGGCTTCTTCGGAGAATATGATTTTGCCCCAGTCCTTAGCAGTCCTTTCACCATATTTTCTGCAAAAGATCAATCTGTCCCTGGTGGTTTTTTTTTTTGGAGAGAAGTGGCTTTTTTGCTGCCCTTCTTGACACCAGGCCATCTTCCAAAAGTCTTCACCTCACTGTGTGCAGATGCGCTCACACCTGCCTGCTGCCATTCCTGAGCAAGCTCTTCACTGGTGGCACTGCGCTCCTGCAGCTGAATCCTTTTTAGGAGACAGTCTTGGTGCTTGCTGGACTTTCTTGGGCACCCTGAAGCCTTCTTTACAAATGCAGTGAACAATTTCTTTTTTTTATGGGATTAAGTTCATTTTGATGGCAAAGAGGAACTTTGCAATTAATTGCAATTCGTCTGATCACTCTTCATAACATTCTGGAGTAAACGCAATTTCCCATCTCTAAAACTGAGACAGCAGACTTTGTGAAAATTAGTATTTGTGTCATTCTCAAAACTTTTGGCCATGGCTGTAGAGCTGACTCGCCGTTCAGCTACATTCGGAAACTCGTGACGCGCCTACGCCGGGGATGTCAATCATCTGGGCCAAGTCCCAGATGACATTGCGCCTCTGCATAGGAACGCCTACTCCCGCAGGAGTGAGTACCCAGAAGCTGGGTGGAAAATAGCCATTATATGGTATGAACAGCCATATAAAAAAAAAAAAAAAAATGCATACTGTACATGTTGGAAGTCTAAAGAATATGATCGTATATACATGTTATTTGGGTGAACCTCCGCTTTAAGTGGTTAATTGCCTGCCAGGAGGGCTGTGCATAATACGGCTTAGGTTTGGTCTTACCCATAAGCAGCAGTGTTACCCAGGGTAGGTCGGGGCAGCCACAAGGAAATGGGTATAGTTTAGGAACACAAACGTCTCAATCTGCAAAGTAGTAGGTTCAGTTCAAAGATCTGAGCAAAGCAGTCCACATTACAATGAGCCTATCCAGACACTTGTTCTTCTGCAGAATAATGGCCAACACGATCCTTTTAGTAACCAAAACTACCCCCCTGTGTACTTCAACAGGTGCCAATTAAAGTGCACATCCATCACTTATGGATAACAGCTGTTTTAGAGTTTAGACAAAACTTCAGTACTTTGATACACAGTATACCGTGACAAAACGTAAATCTTCATGGAGTGGCCCCATCACATTATCCAGTATACAGGGATGGCAGTGTTTAGATCATACATATCTTAGAACAATCAGTAAACCACACTCTTCCCAAGCAAAAGCTGCCAGATGATTATACATCTGATAGTAGTGATTTGGTACATGCTTATGCCACTCTCCTATATCCACCCTAGTGCGTACACCAAAAAATAAAGCGAGTCTGCCACCAAAACAAAGAGCAGCAAAATTAACAGATGATTAGATGCCAAGCTACTTCCATAGAGGTGAATATGCACCTTGGTAAGTTGCTAGAATTGGGAAACATGCTACAGCTCTGTGAATCTAACTATATCCAGGAATGTAAGATTTAGCTTCACATGTAAGATGTAAGCAAGTAATAAAATCACAATTAATGCAAGATTCATCTTTTACTAATTAATATTTAAAATAATATGGTGGGATTCTACTGTATCTGAGGGTAATTACAAAAACAGTACTATAAAGCTCATTCACATTATATGCTTTTACCTACATTTTTCTGCACTGGAAAATAGTAAGTCCAATAGAAAGCAAATGTTTTCTATGTGCCTCATTCATACCACATCACTGGTGTGATGGGTCAAAGTGCACTATGGGACATATTAAAAAAAAAAAAAACAGGAGGGGGCAAAAAGGGAGATTCACCATGCAGACTAGTGTGATCGTAGCCTAAAACCAGAATGACATCAGATGAGCAAACTCTACCCCTACATGCATTTAGCCGTTTAGTCAATGCATTGGCACATACAGATTAATAGCCGTGAAGGAATAATCTATAAATGTAATGAAGGATTTGATTACATTATCCCCCAAAATCATTATGGTTTTACTTTAGAACCATTGGCACTGTTTTTGTAACTGTAGTTAGATATAGTCTTAGTGACCCCCCTACTCAGGCTAGCAAGGTCCCTTGAATTGTATGCAACTGACTAGGGAGGGTAGGCTTGGGCAGGTTTTCGCAACTCCGGTCCTCAAGATGCGTGGCTGGGCTCACTCTTATTTCTACAGTGTGCAATCGGTTATAGTAGAAAGGCAGCTAACATTTTTAAAATGTGATGCTTTGTTGTTTTTTAGTTGGTGAAAGACGATTCATACAGTTTGTAATTTATTCCTTGCATATCCCACATTGGAAGTCACAGCTTTCATTCCACTGGAGACACACAGATCTGACCAGGGTTTCCCATGGTAGTGGCTTACCTAGACACTGACCACTATAATGCAGGTTGGGGATCTTAATCATGAGGTAAATTTACCTTTGCTTAGAGCGGCCTATATCTAATGCACCCAGGAAAGCGTCACACATTCTGTGAGTTTCAGCCCGTGTATATGGGGCTTAAGGATGTAGGGAGATACGTTGACTGCTGGGGATAGGAGGGGGAGAAGTGGAAGTGAAAAGAACCCATCGCTCCAAGTGTAAATGATACAACCACTGTCACACACCTGAGTGCTGGCCTGCCTCCATGGCAAAATAAGAAACGGTTGCACCTCACATGAGCTCCAAGTAACGTTTATTGGAATATCAAAATGACACCAGCAGTGGTCAAGGTAGAAGCATTTCACACAATGTGCTTAATCATTACAGGAGGGGGGGAAGTGGAACCTTTTTATTTGACCTACATGAGTGATGGGAA
Source organism: Rana kukunoris (assembly GCA_029574335.1). Classification (NCBI taxonomy): domain Eukaryota; kingdom Metazoa; phylum Chordata; class Amphibia; order Anura; family Ranidae; genus Rana; species Rana kukunoris. Next base: position 76,333,845 of record CM056057.1, on the reverse strand, counting down.
GTCACTTGAAACCAATATGTAATTAAATCATGTCAACCATATGGCAAAGTGATTTTTTTTTACTGAAGAACACCCAAATACTGCACTTATTTTTCTTAATACTAATATCGGTTTTAGCATCCAATTGAAAAATTCCAGCTTGATTTTTACATTATTCATCAGTGCCACTGCTCAGAAAGGACAGACATGGGCCAATTGTATTACTATCACAATTAAATGAATATAATATGTATTAAAATACAAATATTTTAAACCATTTGTTAAAGACTGCAAATAAAATAAAAAAATGAACCAAAAAGTGTTATTTTTGCCAAAAATTAGAACAAAGACTTGTGTTTAAATCTTGCTGTGCTTTTTTCAGTAATAGTGTACAGGTTACATCCAGCAGGTAAATGTACCCAGTAAGGTAGAATGTGAAATAAGTGCAACAATGTAGACTGTTTAAAGTGCATTTTAAATTTTCCAGCCAAATTGAAACAATTACTTTTATATTTGGTACATTTCCCCATAGTAAAGCATTACAAAAATATTAAACAACTGGAGTTGGTCAGTTCAAGAAAAAGGCATCTACAAAAAAGGAAAACCTTTTTTTGGGATGTTGTGTGAATGGGAACACAAAACTAAAAATTAATTTGACCGCAGAAGCATTTACAGCACCTGAAGAAAACATGGCAATAATGATCACCTATCCTGTATGTTAGGAGTAGGACTGGGTGTTTTAACCACTTAAGACCCGGACCTTTAGGCAGGTAAAGGACCTGGCCAGTTTTTGCGATTCAGCACTGCATCGGTTTAACTGACAATTGCGCGGTCGTGCAATGTGGCTCCCAAACAAAAGTGGCGTCCTTTTTTCCCCCACAAATAGAGCTTTCTTTTGGTGGTATTTGATCACCTCTGCGGTTTTTATTTTTTGCACTATAAACAAAAATTGAGCAACAATTTTTTTACTTTTTGCTATAATAAATATCCCCAAAAATATATATTAAAAAAAGTATTTTTTCCCCTCGCATAGATCGATACGCATTCCACCAATTTTTGGTAAAAATAAATCGCAATAAGCATTTATCAAAATAGGGGATAGTTTTATTGCATTTTTATAAAAAAAAAAAATTACTACTAATGGCGGCGTTCAGCGCTTTTTTTTTTTTTTCCTGAACTGCAACACTATGGCGGACACAGACAATTTTGACACATTTTTGGGACCATTGTAATTTTCACAGCAAAAAATGCATGGTTTAATGTTAAAATGACAATTGCAGTTTGGGAGTTAACCACTAGGGGGTGCTGAAGGGGTTAAGTGTGACCTAATCTGTGTTTCTAACTGTAGGGGGGCGGGGCTGGACATGTGACATCATTGATCATGTGTTCCCTATATTAGGGAACACACAATCAATGACAGTGCCACAGTGAAGAACGGGGAAGCTGTGTTTTACACACAGCTCTCCCCGTTCTTCAGCTCCGGGGACTGATCTCAGGACTCCAGCAGCGATCGGGCCTGCGGTCACAGAGCTTCGGGTCGCGGGAGCATGCCTGAGACCCACAGCTGGTCACTTAAAGAGGACGTACAGGTACGTGCTTGTGCCCAGCCGTGCCATTCTGCCGACATATCTGCAGGAGACGGTCCTTAAGTGGTTAAAGCTGAACTCAGTAAAATAAAACATTTAAAAGCTTCACACAACTTTTTTTTTTTTGCATCCGATGTTCAGTCTCAAAAGGTAGATGCATAATAACTATTATAAGGGGCCCCATTTCCTAATCTCAGTCTTCTTCCTCTCTGCTGGGAGAGCAGCATGGACATGATGCCTATAGTATGCAGAGACTGGGTGTCCAAGATTATACTGTCTACTGCAGGTGGCATGCCCATGCTGTGTACAATCTGCTTCTGAGAGAAAGTTTAAAAAAAAAAAAAAGAAATAAAAAAAAAAAGCCGAGCGTTCCCCTGTAAATCACTTACTCTCAAACTATAAAATAACATCATGATGTTCTTAGGAAAGTAGCAGCTACAGTGCCCTCTGCACAGAAACATGGTAGAGCAGGGATCCTCAAACTACGGCCCTCCAGCTGTTGCAGAACTACACTTCCCATGAGGCATTGTAAAACTCTGACATTCACAGACATGACTAGGCATGATGGGAATTGTAGTTCCTGAACACCTGGAGGGCCATAGTTTGAAGACCCATATGGTAGAGAGATCCATTCATCAATAACTAAGGTGTTTTCACACATACAGGAAGCCATGGTTATGGTTGTTTGAGACAGAGCTTTCTTTGGTAGTATTTAACCACTTAAGGAGCTTGGGTATTTTTCAGATTTGGTGTTTACAAGACTAAAACTGTTTTTTTTTTTTGCTAGAAAGTTACCTCAGATCTGATATTTAAGACTTTAATGCAAAAAAAAAAAAAAAAAAAGTCATTTGAAAACTTTTTTTTTGCCTTTAATCAATTCCCGACGGCCGTACGACTTTCTACGGCCGCAGGGTGGCTCCAATTCTCTGGGAGGCCGTCTTTTTACAGCCTCCACTCCTCCAGGCCACGGGGGGGCGGGGCACGCGTGCCCGTCACATCCCTGAGATGCCAATGCGCATGCCTGGCCGCAGTGATGTCCACCAGGCACTCGCGATCAACAGTACACAGACATGGACGTGAATCTGTGTATGTAAACACACAGATCCACGTCCTGTCAGGGAGAGAGGAGACCGATCTGTGTCCCTTGTACATAGGGACACAGATCGGTCACCTCCCCCAGTCACCCGCCTCCCCCCAGTTAAAACACAATGCAGGGTACACATTTAACCCCTTCCTCACCCCCTAGTGTTAACCCCTTCAATGCCAGTCATTTATACAGTAATTAGTGCAGATTTATAGCACTGATCGCAGTATAAATGTGAATGGTGCCAAAAATGTGTCAAAAGTGTCCGCCATAATGTCGCAGTCCCAATAAAAATCGCCGCTATTACTAGTAAATATAAAAAATGATGGATGGCTGCAGGGCTTGGAGGTCTTTTTTTTGAGGAGGGTTTACTTCCTCTTTAAAGCAGTATAATAATCCCACAAGCAAATATATTGCAGCTTACCAATTCATAGATGCGATCACTACATTTTTTTGGCAGGCCTTCTTTCATCTGGTAATTAAACCAGTAAGTCTGTTTTCAGAACAAGCTGTGCTACAAATGTAGCAGTTAATTTTGAGACAACCCATTTACCACCATGAACAAGGGTGCTTACAATTGGCAGCCATTATTTCTGTAAAATATTTTCCCCAAAATGATAAAAAAAAAAACATTGCTGTAACTATAGTGCAACAGGATTTTTGGCTTCAATTTGTCAGTGTATATAAATCTGCTCATACATCCAACACACCCCTCCCAGAATGCTGTTGTCTAAAAAAAAAAAAAAAAAGGTGCTCATTCAGACACTAGGCACCCCAATACAGGTGGTGTATTACTGTCCAGTTCACAGGTGAGGGCAGAAAAAGCCTTAAAAACAAATGCAGCCACCACACCTAATGATTGGTAATGAAGGCAAACCAGTAACCACCATACAAGAACTGATAACAGTAAATTGTGCCGTCTATTCTGATAAAGGTCCTCTATGAAAACATAACCAATATACAGTGTGTATTTTCTCACACACAAGTAAAATCTATTTAGAAAATTCTGTGGCCTGGATATTGCTGTCCATATGATCAAAGAGATTGTGTGATCCACAAGTGCTTGCCCCTCACCATCATGCATAGGCCCCATTCACTTTTGAATGTTTGCAGTTACTTTCATTGGAAATTCCTGCAAGCAACGAAGGGTGAAAGCTCCCACAGCTATTCACTAGTGACTGCATAAGAGACACAGCCCGCCTCAGGTTCGCACCCCCCACACGTCACTTATTATGGTGGCGAACAGGAGGAGCAAACATCACCAGCGGTGGACCCCAGAAGAGGAGGTGGTTTGAGGCCGCTCTGTGCATTACCATTGCACAGAGCAGACAAATAGAACATGTCTATTTAAACAAAAACCATATGGCTTTAGAAACACTTTAAGCTCACATAAGCATACACATCAAATATGTCATGGCAGTAGGCACTGATGTTCTGTCTAGCAAGAAAAAGAAAATATGACACGACAACCAGAATTTAAATATTTATTCTTAAACCATTTAAAATCCCCCTGAAATATTGAAATAAGCTTACTCTATTAACAGATTTACAAGAGTAATGACTACGAAGGATATAAGGGTACCACTGGATTTTTTTTTTTTTTTTACATTTTTTTCTCTCTGAAGTTCTTATAAAGCTTTCTGAGTGACTGTATTTACAACTTTTACTGCTTATATATTTATAAAAATATTTTATTTTTTAACCATAACATTGTTTTCAAAAACTATTTTCAGACTTTCTCAAGATATAAATTTGAAGTGAGTCTCAGAGAGCAGAAAACGCAAACACAAATGTTTCCTTAAAAATGAAAAAGAAAGGAATTAAAAGTGAACTCAATGCTGTGTAGGCACCACTAAATATGTTGCTTGCTCCTTGGCTTTAGCCAGTTACTAGTTTTTAAGTGTCCCCCTTAAAGCAGGAATTGTGTTGAGGGGCATCTACCTACCCTGCAGTGGAAATAAGCATGCTGCAATTTGAAGCTTTTCTCTCTCTACCATTACAGTATATCGGGTTTGTGCTTCCATTTCTGTACTGTTTATTTGCTAGACACAGGTTCAATAAACCTTACAAATCAAGGCAAACAAAGCACACGGGAAACCAGATGCTTTTCCTTCCATCCAGTTGCAGATTTAGCATTTCTCTCTTCTAGCTAGGTTGCTGCTCACTGGTAAGCAACTGGCTGAATTTGCTGAAAGTCAACTGAGACAGAAGAACTATGGGGCCGCATATTCTAAATTCTAAACCTGAACACCTAGATCATGAAGGAAACAAAATGGTAAGAACACCTTAAACTAGGCCGCAATCTAATTCTACAGAATGTTTGAAGAAGCTCAAATCAGAGGGAAATCCATATGCTGCAGCTTTCAGCATAATAAAAAAAAAAACACTTGACTATCGCCCAAAATCATGGATTGGCCAATTAGTTCCAAAACAACCTCATCTTCCTGACGATTTACCTGTAAAGTAGAGATGCACGATTCTCGCCAAAATTAGAATCCCAATTTTTTTGCTTAGAATAAAGATTACGTTTCTCACGGTATAAAATATTTCACATTAACCACTTCCATACCGGCCTATAGGGGAATCACGTCATGGTGATCCCCTTGCCGATGAGACAGGACGTTGCACAACGTCCTGTCTTCACGGCGTTCTAGGGCGGGCGCGCGCCCGCGGCACCACCCGCGATCCCGCGCGCGTGCCCGACGGCCGTGATTGCCGCCGGGCACCCGCGATTTCCGGAAATCACGGCAGGAGTGTGGATCTGTGTGTGTAAACACACAGATCCACCTCCTGTCAGCGGTGAGGAGACTGATGTGTGTTCCCAGTACAGAGGAACACACATCGATCTCCTCCCCCTGTGAGTCCCCCTCCCCCTACAGTTAGAACATACTTTTAGGACACATTTTAACCCCTTCAGCGCCCCCTAGTGTTAACCCCTTCCCTGCCAGTCACATTTACACAGTAATTAGTGCAGTTTTATAGCAATAATCGCGGTGTAAATGTGAACGGTCCCAAAAACGTGTCAAAAGTGTCCGATATGTCCGCCGCAACGTCACGGTCACAAAAAAAAAACGCAGATCCCCGCCATTACTAGTAAAAAAAATTAAATAAAAATGCCATAAATCTATCACCTATTTTGTAGACGCTATAACTTTTGCGCAAACCAATCAATATACGATTATTGCGTTTTTTTTTTACCAAAAATACGTAAAATACGTATCGGTCTAAACTGAGGGGAAAAAAAGTTTTAAAAAAAAAAAAATATTGTGAGATGTATTAAATAATAAGGAAAAAATATTGTGTTTTTTTTAAAATTGTCGCTCTTTTGTTTATAGCGCAAAAAATAAAAACCGCAGAGATGATCAAATACCACCAAACGAAAGCTCTATTTGTGTGGGGAAAAAAACATAATGATTTAATTTGGGTACAGTATTGCCTGACCGCGCAATTGTCATTCAAAGTGCAACAGCGCTGAAAACTAAAAATTGGTCTGGGCAGGAAGGGGGTGAAAATGCCCTGTATGGAAGGGGTTAAACAAAAACAATGTGGCCTAACTTTACTGGCTAGTGTTTATTTTTTTTTAATTAAAGAATTTTCCCCCAAAAAAATTGCATTTGAAAGAGCGCTGCGCAAATACAGTGCAACATAAAATATTGCAACTACCACCATTTTATTCTTTAGGGTCACTACAAAAAAAAAAAAAGGAATGTTTGGGGGGTTCTAAGTAATTTCCTGGCAATTTTTTTTTTTTTTTTATTAACTTGAAAACAACTGTCAGAAAAAGGTTTGGTGTTTCAATGGTTAAACGTCCCTAATTTACATACAGAAGTCTATTCCTTTGATGTAAAAGTCAAATTGATACAATGTTTAGACTTAACGTTCCACTGATAGAAAGTTTTAAAACTTGGCAGACTGCATAGACTGACGTTAAGAGCAGAGGAAAAATTCTCTGCATACCAAAGAACAGGAAACCCGTTGTCAAGATCGTAACGAGAAAAATAAATATCGCAATAACGATTCTTGACTATTAATCGTGCAGCTCTACTGTAAAGGAGTTCTGTCAACTGCTCCACAGAAACAGTGAACCACCAACACTCTATTTCAAGATTTGTTTTTTTTTTGCAAGCACCTTCCTCCTGCAACGACTTAAGGATGATCTAAGCAATGGTCTAGACAAAGCAATCCAGCCCCAGCATCAGTTCAGACTACAGCTACACTGGTAGGCGACAATCCAGGAAAAGGCCCCATGGCATCATTGGCAAAAAGCTAAAGTGTGGCTAAGACATTGTGCTACCAGATCTTCACCACAAAAGCAGTCCATACACTGCCAGTTAAATAACCACCTCTGCAGGCAGCTATAAAACTGTCAATGGACACTGCAGCATGCTCATTTGCATCAGATACTGGCGGATGCATCGCTTTAAAACACAAATGTCTATTTTCAGTAGAAAACCCTAAACACTGCAATGGCAATTAGATAAAATGTGGAGGTCACGCACCATTACATTATATAGATTTGGCAGACAGGTTGGAGTCCATTCGGTGGGTGGGAAACTGGCCATACATTACAGATGAGAAATGGGAGGCCATAGTCTCTGGCACATATAGGTAAAGAGCCTGATCTCAACAAAAATGACTAAGGTTATTAGAAAAAATATTTAGGGCTCAAATCATAAAAATGCACACAAACATCATAATATTATAATATAACAAGAATACATATTATAATATTATAATTACACCACCTGCAAAAGAACAAAGTACATGCGGAAGCAAACATTTGCACTATTTATAATATATATATATACATACATACATACATGTACATGGGGTTTACTGAGGAACACCCCATCAAGCAGTACCATAAATACAGTTATCGACCATTTACAGTTCCGCCGGCTGTTTGGAAAGTGTTTTTCTGCTTTTTACTGCCAAAACATCAAGTCTTTTTTCATGACTTATAACTTAGTTAACTGTATATTAAATGGTAAATAGAGACTTAAAATACACTTTCACAGGAGTATAAATACATCATGGTGCTGATGAAGGGTGGAAAAGAACAGGAAAAAATTCAATATAATACAGAAGAGCATTAAATGCTGGGGATGCTGGTGTAAACCATTGTCTATACACTGTCAGAGTGAAGATCCGGTTTTAATGATAAATAATGTGGACATGTCACCCTCTAGAACACTCAACACTGCAGGGGGAAGAAAGAAAAAAGGAAAAAAAAAAAAAGGGGGGGGGGGAAGGAGTTTGCCAACACCGTCTACTCATTTCAGATATTGAGGTCTTGGTGTATTTTCAAGTGCAAGCTCCACCCACTCAATTTTAAATCCTGCAGCATTCCCTATATGATGATACCATGGCAAATCTAGGCTTTCATACAGATGGGTATGCCACATACATAGGGGAGCAATCCTCTTTCAGGGAGTGAGTGGCCAATATGCAGTCATTCAGGTCTATAAAACATTAGTAAAATCTTTACACAACATATACTTATTGAGCTCCCATGCCTACCGCCAACAACCCTTTAAAGCCTACTACTACATGCAGCCACTGACAGTGCTGTAAAAACTGTATGAAGCATTGGCTGTGTACAAGATGTAGCACTGTGTTTAAGCAGCAGTATGGGAGCTTCCTGGCCCCAGAACAAAATAAGAGTTGGGCTGTGCGCTGCTCAACCATTCACAGAAAGACTTGTATTTTTTACAAGGCTTCCTCTAAATGGCTGATGTGGAGATTGTGACATCATCCACCACCTTCCTCTTCACCATATAGAGAATTCTTGTATGTAATAATAAATATACAAGTCTTCCTCTGAATGGCTTAGTAGTGCTTTGCTCAACTCAATTTTGTTCTGGCAGCAGATGGAAGTCTTATTGCTGCTGGAAAACAGTGCTGTATACTAAATGTAGCTAATGCTAAAGGAAATAGTTCAGCCTAAACAAGTGAAAGCAAAGCTGGAGTTCAGCTTTAACCTATTCCTACTCTGTTGCCAAGTGCCACACAGCCACATGTAAAGATCCAAGCCGAAGGACAAATATGTATGTGGCATGTAAAGGCTTTTAGGAACTAGCATTAGAGCCTGAAGCACATTTGCACAAGTGCACTTACACTTTCAAAGCCAAATTTTATCTGGAAACGAATATTGCCGAGGTTTACCTACTGGCATACTGAATTGTGTGGGCGGCTTCATAAATCATGAAAAAAAAAAAGCCTCAGACTTTCTATAGATAAGCCTCCCAAGTCTCTGTTCTGCCACTTTTCCCCAGTCTGTAACCATGGTCTGCACATAGCTGCCAACTTACTCTACCCACAATAGTGTGGAAATCATGTAAGCCTCTATATACCTGGAAGGCTTGTGCCATTAGCGAGAGCATAGCAGTGTGAAAAGTCAATGAGAGGGCTACTAGTGACAGGGTCTTTGACAGTTAAAGCGGTTGTAAAGGAATTTGTTTCTTCTTTTTAAACATACATCTCCATACTTAAATCCTCTTCTCTGGCCCCCCGCTGGCGCTGTTACCTCTTCCTCTCTGTCCAGTCCCCCTGTGGGTAGACGCTTCCCATAGGGGGAACTTGTGCGTGTCAAATCCAGAGCCACGCTGCTGCGTCCATTGACAGACATTGGGAATCGGTCCCACCTCCACTCCCTCATCCCTGGCTTTAATTGACAGCACTGGGAGCCAAGAGCTCCCGGTGCCCCAGAAAAGCCAGTGAGACATGAAAGTGAGGGGAGAGAAGAGCTGCAGACGTGCACCACACTTGATTGAATGAGGGCTCAGATCGTATAAAGAGGGGCGGAATGGGCGGTGTCAGGGGCCATAATCAATGCCTAAACATTTATTACCTTAATGTAAGCAATGCATTAAGGTTAAAAAAAAAAAAAGGTAGGCTTTAAAACCACTTTAAGCAGCAGGGGCACCAAGATCCCCGTATGCTGTGTAATGGGAAGGAATTCAATAAAACCAAAGGGATAAACAGTCTAGAAAACAACTTTCACATTACCTACCCTCTCCCATCCATTCTGTTTCTTCCATCTTCTTAGAATAGTCGGGGGTGGGTCTTATTGATAAAATCTGTCCTGCAGCATTGTGTCTGCTACAACATGACATGTCCACTTTACAGCCCCTGCCCCCATTATAGCACATATTGTACATTGTCTTTCAAACAGGCTGTCTATCCTTAACAAAAAAACAAAAAAGAAGCCCTACATCACATTGCTACAATGTACAGCAGGGACACTCTGGAAGCAAGAACTTAAATGTTAGACGTCCTTGGTCTAACAGCAAAAGAGTACAAATACAATGTATTGCTTTCATTCTCTTTAAAGAAAAACAGAAGATGCACAAAAAAGACCTTACACATCAGAAAGTCTTATGTCACACATTGGAGCAAAGCTGCTTATTGCACCCCCACTCCAGACAAGCAAAATATTGCTGCTTTGCCATTTAGTGATTCCGATCTACAAATAAAGAGGGACCAAGGTGGAAATCTAAAAAAAAAAAACAGCAGATCTGCATTTAGATTTCAAGGCTTTGAGTTTGAAGGCGATATATTCCAGCAAAATGTTTAGCATAGAGTGTTTGACACGTAGACCCGGACATAGCTGCTCAGTTTGTCCAGTGTGGTGATATGTTTTCTGTTTATAGAGGGTACCTGATAGCCACACACAACGGGGGAAGCTATTGTAATAGCTACACCAAATAAGCATTAGAAAGCAGCATATGCATTTACTGGGCACATCCCTGCTGAAGCTGTGAATTAGTTCAAGCCCACATTCACACAGGCAACACATTTCAGTTTCTACTGAAATCAACTGTATTTTCAGTATAATTAAAGTGCATCTGAACCCAGGAACAAAAATTGTAATATATTGCAACTTAATAGCAGCTGCATTCTTTTTCTCCCTCACTCCTTTCCCTTGATGATCTTGCCACTAACACTTCCCGTCTTCAGCGCACCATCTATGGTTGAGAAGCATTGGCACCCTGCCCTCTTGATTTGGACCTGCAAGCAACTCTACCTCCACCCCTTCATCATTACATGCATAGAGCACTGGAAAACTATCAAGTGTCTGAGATTTTAGTTTGGCGTACAGAAGTTGCAAAAACTTGATTTCTATCAGGAACAGGTATTTTCTGCACTTCCATAGGAGGGGGGGGGGGGAGGGACTATAAATAAAAATACACCCATTGCCTCCAGTATGCTGCAATATATTAAAATTTGCGTTCATCTGGTTAAAATATACTTTAAGTACATAAAAAGGCTGCTTCCATTTCGTGCAGCTGACAGATACTCCAACCTTGATATTTCAGGAAACGCCAACAAACTGAATTAATTAGCATCTTGTAAGTCATGGACACTGTGGGGATGAAGTTCTGTGCCTTATAGTAAGCCGGAAAGAAGTTCTTGGTCATGGTTAAGCCTAGGAATGTTCGAATGCAGAGTTCATCACTGCTCAAGTCCACCATTATACCTTTCCTCAGTACTAGAGAGTGAGAGAAATATGACGTAGATCTACGGACCACAAAAAAGAAGGTTTGAGGCAATAATTTCTTCACGTGTAGTGAATATTTGGGTCCACTGTTCTCATAACTACCCACTAGGGCCTACAAAAAAGCCCCCCTCTCCCAGCTGTTAATTTGGTTTAATGCTTCAGAAAACTCTAGCAGAATGATTTCAGCAATGGGATGTCAGCGAGGCAGGCCAGTGAGTGATTCAGCAAACCAGCATTGGATCCATTCTTAAAATATAAGGTTTGATGGGCATCTTTCAGCGGCACTTGCATCCACATTTCTACAACTTAATGGACAGGTGACAGAGTATAGGACAATCTTGGCTGGCAGACATCTTATGACTGTGGCTCAAAGGGCCATAAAGAACTTGCTCAAAGTCTACACAGTGTCATAAGCAAATTGCCAGCTGTACAGCAGCTCCAATGTGCCTTAGTGAAAGAGAACCGCTGTATACCACAAACATGCTCATCCACCAAGTAATGGCAGAAGTCATACACAAATAGAACAAAACAGACCAGTAGATTCAGTCAGGGAACAGTGCAACACAAACATACAACCACTTGCGCATCTTCCTACCCAAACGGGTACCCAACATGGGGGGGGGGGGGGGACAGCATTTCAACATTTACAGGATTAAACAAAAGATTAAAGTAGTAAAAGTTCAGTCTTTACAAAATAATTTCCTGAAAATATAAAAACCCATTTACACCATCACAAAAAAAAAAAAAAAAAAAATTAACAAAAAAAGGGAGGAAAAATAGAAAACAAAATTGCTAAAGGTTCTTTTCTTTCCAAACTGTCGATCATAGTCACATGGATGTGTATCGTGAAGATCCGAAAGGCACAAGGAGCTGAAAATGCTAAGCATGGCCAGGCGGTGAGTATACTGGGTGGGTGTCCCTCTGCCATTCTCATACAGCAGTGTCATGGTCTTAAAATGGAGGATGATACTTAGGAGTCACCGACAGAAAACCTAAAAGGGGAAAAGGACAAAACAAGTCAACTTCAAGCCAATAATTGATCAAATGTGAACAGACACACACACACACACACAGACACACACAGACACAGACACACACACACACAGACACAGACACACACACACACAGACAGACACACACACACACACACACAGACAGACACAGACAGACACACACAGACAGACACACACAGACAGACACACACACACACAGACACACACAGACAGACACACACAGACAGACACACACAGACACACACACAGACACACACAGACACACACACAGACACACACAGACACACACACAGACACACACAGACACACACAGACACACACACAGACACACACAGACACACACAGACACACACACAGACACACACACAGACACAGACAGACACACACAGACAGACACACAGACAGACACACAGACAGACACACAGACAGACACACAGACAGACACACAGACAGACACACAGACAGACACACAGACAGACACACAGACAGACACACAGACAGACACACAGACAGACACACAGACACACAGACAGACACACACACAGACACACAGACACACAGACAGACACACAGACAGACAGACACACAGACACACACACACAGACACACACACACAGACAGACACAGACAGACACACACAGACAGACACACACAGACACACACACACACAGACAGACACACACAGACACACACAGACACACACAGACACACACACAGACACACACAGACACACACACAGACACACACACAGACACACACACAGACACACACACAGACACACACAGACAGACACACACAGACACAGACAGACACACAGACAGACACACACAGACAGACACACACAGACAGACACACAGACAGACACACAGACAGACACACAGACAGACACACAGACAGACACACAGACAGACACAGACACACAGACACACACACAGACACACACACAGACACACACACACAGACACACACACACAGACACACAGACACAGACACACAGACACCTTATGATTTCTGGGTATAATAAATGAAGCCTCTGGGTGCTCAACTCGCAGCCCTCCAGCCACCTGCTGGCAATTGGGCACCATGAGAAAAAAAAAAGTAGAGAGGCAGCAGGGTGTCAGAAGCTGGAGGTTATTGTTCTGCAACTTCAGTGTACATTGTGATACACTTTATAAAAAAAAATGCAGGACTAAAATTTTGGGACACTGGAGGTAAAAGATTTTTTTGTCATACTTACCTGTAAAATTCCTTTCTTTGAGCACATCATGGGACACAGAGTAGACACTGGTAAACAAAGTCTTAGACAGAAAGTACATCAGTTTTGTAGCAAGCACTGAATCCTCAAAAAAACATTTTTTTTTCATACATGATGGGACACAGAGTTAGGCTAATATTCCAGGGCAATAGCCTCGAGGGGAGGGAGACACCGTGCCAAACAGCAGCCAACAGACCTTATACGGCAGCCTGCAGTACACTGTGGCTGAAAGCCGAATCCTCTGCTGCTCGAACATCCACTTCATAATACTTTGTGAACGTATGCACTGAAGACCAGGTAGCAGCCTTACAAATCTGTGCCACAGATACCCAATGGCGAAAAGCCCAGGAGGTTCCTACACGCCTGGTAGAATGAGCTCTCACCCTAAAAGGAGTCGTTTTACGTTTCAGACCATAGGCCGAAATAACCAATTGACAGACCAAATTGGCAACGGAAGAGGCCTGCCCCTTCTTGGGTCCTTTTGGTAAAACAAAAAAGGAGTCTGATCCTCGGATGGCCACAGATCTAGACAAATAAACCTCGACTGCCGGACCACGCCCAGGGAGTACAGTCGTCTCTCTTCCACCGAACAAGGCAGAAAGAAAAAAAAAGGAGGCAAAATGTCCAGATTTAAATGAAAGGCTGACACCACTTTTAGCAAAAAAGGATGAAACAGGTCGCAACACGACCCTGTCGTGGTGAAGGATCAAGTATGGTTCCCTGCAGGAAATAGCCATGCCGTCAAATTTAGAGACTGTAAATTGGGGTGAAATAAAGGACCTTGAGACAGTAGATCGGGGCAGAGTGGAAACGTCCAAGGCCTGCCTATTGTCAATCTCGAAGGAGGACACCGTTCTTCCTAGAAAACTCAGAGCAAAATGGAGGGTTGTCTGGTGCCCCTTATGAGGCACCCGATCCTTCACGGCACAGATCCTTACGGGTGGCAAAAATACCCTAATCTAGGATTAGACCTAAATACTCCAGACTTTGAGCTGGTCTCAAGGCTGACTTTTCGGTATATATTATCCAGCCTAAGCTTTCCAAATACTGCACTGTGCAGGTTATGCTTTGTTCTAGAGCCTGTAGTGAGTAATCTCTGAGCAAGAGGTCGTCCAGATACCCAAGCACCAAGATCTTTTGGGTCATTAAAAGACCCAGTACTGGTGCTAGGACCTTTTTGAACAGCCGGGGAGCTGTCGCAACCCCGAGGGAGGCTAGGCTGGAGCAAGGCTAAAGCTGAGCAGACAGACTTCATCTGAAAGGCCTGGATTAGTAGATTACTGGTTCAGGGATCTTAGATCCAAAAACGGGCCTGTGTCCCAGTTTGGTTTTTGAACCGTAAAACAGGTCCGAATAAAACCATGCGCCCCTTTCGGATACAGGAACCTGTACAATCGCTCCTTGATGCACTAAATGATGTAGTGCCTGAAACAGTAAGTTTCTTTCTGGAGGATCCGAGGGAACGCTGCATCTTAACCTCTGAGGAAGAACTCCCCGTAACTCCAGCTTGTAACCGCAGGATATAGTCTAGGTGACCCACTCGTCCTGAACCACTGTTCTCCAAACGTCCGCAAAGTGCAGCATAGAGTGGGGGCTTCCCCTCAAAAAGAGGGCTTGGTGCCAGGTTTAGAAGAGCTTTGGACCCAGGGCCTTTACTGGCCCCGGCCTTGCCCCTGCCTTTAGCGCCCTGTTAGTGGCAGAACTGCTTTGGAGCAGAGACACCTGGGAAAGCAGTCCCTGGGGTTTTAAACGGGGGACGCCTGGTGCTTCACTTCATCAGAAGTAGAGAACTCTTACCTCCGGAATCTTTTGGATATATTTGTCCAAATCGTCACCAAAACAAAAACGTTCCCCATGAAAGGGGAACCCTGCTGATACCTTACAAGGAAGCTCGGCTGACCAGTTCTTAAGGCATAAATATCTGCACATGTGTACGAGAAGAGTAAATTAAGAAACCTGCTGTATTGAATCAAGGCATCAACAGCAAAACACAGCACTCTAGGAATATCTCTTATTTTCAGCAAGATCACCCTCCTGGTTAGACCTGTCAGACAGTCCGGCAGATAACAATTGCTGCAACAGCTGGCTGAATAGCTGAACTGGCCGAAGAAAAATAAGCTTTTAATAAGGACTCCAGTTTCTCGTCAACACGGTCTTTCAAGCCCTGTGTGTTATCCACCGGACAAGTTCTTGTTTAAGCAAGAGACTGCTGCATCTATGGCTGGCATGCTCCACTTAAGCTTTTCAGCCATGGGACATAAAAAGGGAAAACCTCTTAGGAGGAAAAAATCCTGTCAGGATGTTCCCAATCTGCATACACTGCCTGCTCCAACAGTGGGTGTAAGGGGAAAGCCTGTGAGGACTCAGTAACCTCTGCAAGAGGCAGAGAGCAATCAAAGAGTCTGAACCAAAAGCCTCTGCGACAGAGGCAGACACCAACTGGATATCTTCTTGTAAAGATTGCTCAGAAGCAGACTCATCCGTCAGGTCCTCCACAGAATCCTGAGCTTTTATCTCTTTTCTCTCACGTGAGTGACGTAATGCATAGGACACAGGCATACGGAGACCGAAAGAGACGCAATAAGGTCCCGAGCTCGTTGCTCGTATTATACAATGCGCTTTTATCTCATCTGAAATGCGAGTACTTTTATCTAATAAACGTACTACACCAAGAGTCTCTGTATTTTCTCCATCTTTCCATCTATGCTAGGCTCTCTGAGAGGCCCCTCTGACCTATACTGTAATTATGTGGAGCACCCACTAGCATCCACATAACATTGGGAACACAAAGGAAGGAAGGAAGGAACCCCCCATCTTGGATGACCTATCATTCCATCATATTATGAAATGCCACTTACCTTACAGCAGTAAGGTAAGAAGGTAGTACACCTACGAGTGTTACTCACACCGAAGAGCTACCTATCATGAACCAGTGCCACCTGTCATTGTTACAGAGCATCTGTATCCTGCATCTTGCATCCAGAAGAACTTATTTCCTTTCTGAGATTCGCCAGCACATACAGCACTTCTGCTACACTTATAATGGACCTTTATTTTCATTTTATCATATAATTTGAACACTCATTGATTTTAAATACCTGTTGCTTTATTTAACTTAAAGTCACCTGTTCTAGCACAATAGCACTTTGTTTATATTGAGATTTGATCCTTTCTGCATATTTATTGTATGCAGCAACACTTACATTCTATATAGGTTTATATGTTATTATCTTTTGATTTCCTTTTATCTCTTCCCCATCTTCAACCCATTTCTGCTCAAAACTCTAGGGAGGGGGATCGGTCACGCTTCTTGCCACCCTGTGGGATGGAGTCAATCATGCCAGCAATTCTGTACTTTAACCCGGTTAGGGCCGAGGACAAATTATCCTTGGTGATAAAGGGTGAAACAGCAGCGTTGACTGTAGGCACACTACCAGATAGGCGCAGCAGCTCTGATTGCCTGGAAGCCTCTGGTCTTTCAGGCGATACAACACTAGGGATACGCTAGGTTCTTCAGGAGCTAGTGATGACATAGGTATGCCCTTTCCCTGCAGTGTTCCTCTCGCTCCTCTTTTTGAAGACATTTAACAAGCCACAAAAAGGGAGTACCTGGGTGGAGTATTCATACACCTCACAAGGGAGACCCTTAATAGGTTCACCAAGCCTCAATGCAACAATCCTGCCAAGCACCTTAACCTGCCAAGCAACACCTGGTGACTCACAAGACCCAGGCAATGAGAAATGAACCGCTGCAAATGCCTGGTTCAGAGCATGCTCTGTGTCCCACAGCTGCCTTCTGGAAGCACTGCATGCTTGGCATACACAGCTTAAATAAGCTGGCTGTGCTCTGGGACATTCTGTGCATGTGCGCGCGGTCCCAGCAAACGGGAGCGGCTGTATGCGTATACAACGTGAATCTCCGTGCACCCAAATTAGGATACAGTGCAAGCGCAGCTCCGAGTACACACAACGCCTATTTGCGAAGCCGCGTGCGCCATGGCCGACAAGTAAACTGCCCAACACTACAGCGCTCTTGCGAATGCACATGCGCCATGGCGAACCAAGGCAAAATGGCGCGCCATCATACAGGTAAAAAACAGCCAGACAAGCAAAAAAGGGTACACTTTGCAAACACCCACAGCTAGCCCAAAACTGCCCCGTATTGTCACCGCACACAGGTGTCCAGCCTCTAGCTAGCTTGACTGATTGTTACAATCACTGGGACACCCCACAATAAAGGGGTTTCACTTCCCGTCCAGGCGCAGGGCAGTTTAGAAACTAAGAGCTCACTCTTCCCCCATCACGGCGGGTTCCTGTCACTTGAGGACCTTCAAGGACTGGGTACCCTTTTCATGTTTAGCATCCACCCCCTTGGACTTGTACAGCACCCTGCATGACTTGGTGCTGTGGTCTCCAGGATTCCACTTGGCAGGGTCGAGCGCCTCGAGGTCGCCTTACAGGAAAAACCTTGCAGGATCTTGCATCTTTGCGAGGCTCGGGTACCATATATTTAAGCATAAAGAGCCTGTGTCAAATGGATCCGATCAGTCAATCCCTTGATTCATTTAAGAACCGTTTGTGGGACTAGAGACCTGGAGCTCAGAGCTCAAACAAACGTGCCCATCCACATTTCAGAGACGCTGGCAAAAAACTGATGTACTTCCTAAATGGTAGGGGTTATATAGGGGATCACTTCTTGTCTAAGACTTTGTCTACCAGTGTCCATTCACCTAGGGATGGTGTATAACCCAGTAGGTAATATTAGCCCAACTCTGTGTCACAAGATGTATGAAAAGGAGATGTGCTGCTATTGTGCAGCCCTCTGGGGGTGTCAGGGCCTGCACTTGAGGTCCTCTAATTTTCAGGTTGCCCACCACTGCCCTACAAGAAAGGACACTTGGATCACCAGTAAGGATACACCTTAGCATTGGTCTTTATATCCCCAAATTCCTGAACATAAAACCATGGTATACATTCCTTGAGGCCTGTCAACAGCATTAGTCTGTTGTCTGGATGCTTCCGAGATCATTCAGAATAAACATACAGCTGCACAACTAACCAGACCTGCTTCAAGCAGGTCTTGCAAACCCACAGATTTGTCTAGGAATAAAAAAAAACACCTGACACAAACAAAAGCCCTTATGATATTTTCAGTCTGTGCACATCACATAGAAATTTGCACTGATAAGCAAGTCTACTAGGCGTTTATACATTTTTTTTGTGTATACAGCAATGTTAAGAAAAAAAAATAATTGCACAATTAGCCTATAGTTGGATAAGGATACCAACAAAATGTATTGTCCCCAGCAGCACACTGTACAATTGCAAAGCTTTCGTTTTTTCATTGATATTTATGTTGTACTGCCCTTGGAACAGATGGGCTGGTTCATATTTATGTCAAACACTGACATTTCAACCTTGCAATAGTCTTGCTGTGATGTCAAATTTTCTACCTTTTCTACAGAGAGATCCAGGTAACTAAATCATGCATTTGTCAGGGCAAGTGTTCACACAATATATAGCATGGTGCCTTATGCATTTACAGGAGCATCTGAAGACCAGAGTATACTTTTCATAATTTCCTAGAAAAATAAATTGTTTTGGTCGTATTAAAAAAAAGGTACAGGAATGACAGATTCCTGCCTCTTTGTACATTACAATTTCATTGGGCTTGAACGAAGGAGTTCATATTTCCACCACAATGTGCAGTGCTTACAGAGAAAGCAGATGTACCACAATCCGTGTCTGACACTCAGGCACACACACTGGGAGTAAGACAATTTGTTGGTTTGATTTTGGAGTGTCTGAAAGAACATGAACTCTCACTATCTCCATGCTAGTGTCCACAAACAGGTAAGAGTTAGCCATGCAGTACAGTTACCAGCCCACCCTGATAATCCAGCATTGTCCAGCTGTGATCTGCTGTCTGTGTGTCATACAGTGGATCCTGCCCAGCAATCTCGATTCTCTTCAGTTTGCTGCCTCCTCTGGCTGCAGACAGCCAATTCCAGTGATGTGCTGGACCTCTCTAGGGCCCCTCATGCTCTAATCCTGCAGCCTCAGTGGGAGAAATGATGCAAGTATCTCTGGAGGCTTAAGGCCAGGTACATGTTATCTTAAGGGCTCGGTTCTCAGTCAGGATTTGGTATCCGACTCAAAACCCCAAGTCGCATGACATGTGAAATCCTAGGTTAGTCAATGAGAGCTGTCTTAATTAGCACTACTGAAGTCGCTCTGACTTTAAAAAAGTTTTTTTTACTTCAAAAGTGACTCCTGATTTGTGCCGATAGACTTTAATGGAAGTCACCTCCAAGTTGGATCCTCATCCATATTGATGCGATTTGGAACCGACATAACCTGGAAGGCATTTCTGAAAGTCGCATCAAAGTAGTGGAACAGTGGAACCTCGGATTGCAAGCACAATCTGTTCTAGGAGAATGTTTGTAATCCACATATCAAGCGAGTATGCCCATTGAAGTCAATGGAAACAAAAATAATTTGTTCCGCATTGACTTCAAACTGCATGCAATACCGCATGCGGCCAGAGGTGGGGGGCAGCGAAGACAGCCGGAAAGGCCCAAGGACACCTCGGCGAACCTCAGAAACCAAGTATTTCCGTGTCTTTCCGAGCAATTCTGGACTGCGTCTTGCCACCTCAGGCCAAAACGCGGTACTACACACCGCTTTGGCCCGAATCCTGCTCATTTTGCGAGACACTTGCAAACCGAGTTAGGATTTTTTCAAATACAGTGCTTGCTTTGCGAAATGCTCGTTAATCATGTTACTTGCAATCCGAGGTTCCACTGTACTTAAATTGCCAGCAAGTCACTTGGCAAAGGCAGAATTGTCAAGTCACAGTAGTGTGAAAACCAAGCCTAATGAAATGCCTTAAAATGCATGAAGTAAAAGCCCCATCACAGGTTCTCCCATCAAACATTTAGCATACAGTTCAGACACATTGATATTGTTACAATCGCTCATATCTGTCTTTTTTTCTTAAGCCTTTGTGCTTCATTTAGTTAATACTCACTTCTGGAATTTTTCCATAAGTTTCTTTACCATCTTGTCAGTAATTCCAGGATAAGTAGCTTCTGCCTGGGTCATACTTTTTTCTAATTCTTCAATGGCATTTTTCCTCACAACATTATTCCTGTCTTGCTGTTTAAGCTGTAAAAATAACACCCCTGGGTTAGACAAGAGAATTATTTGTGTTCATGCATTGGATCACTTTTGCACTTGGTATTAGTCATAGAGAAGGGGCTCTGCAAACTGATCAAGCCTCATGTACCGACGGCACCTCCAAATTTCTCATACCCCCAAACATGTTATACTTACCTGCTCTGTGCAATAGTACTGCACAGAGTGGCCTGAGACTCATCTTCTGGGGTAATCTGCCAGCACTCCAGGCTTCTCTTTTCACTGCACCACCATAGGAAACCACTTCCTATGGGGGCGCACCTGCAGTCTTACTAGAAAGACACACACACACACCACATGTCTCCTGCTTCCAGGATTTCATTGAAAGCAGGAGAAGCCAATGGCTCCCGTTACTGCCTCTCTGTTCTGTGAGGAGTGAGAGAAAGAGCAGCACTGCTGCAGATGGGCACAGTGCTGGATCAAAATAGGAATCAAGATAGGTGGGATTGGGGGGTGTGGTGTGGGAGCAATAGTTCCAAAGGAATATTTTTTCCTTAAGGCTCCTTTCACATGAGCACCTCCACTAAAAAGAAATCCACGTGCTCATTGGGTGATCTCTCCGCTGAGCAGGCAAATGACAGGTCCGTGTCCACTCCGCTATGCAGAGCAGACACGTTCTGCTGCAAACAAATGCTCAAAGAAACAGTATATACCATAGCGCAATATAGCCTGTGCAGGTTTAATGATAAACGTAGCCAGATTTTGCACTTACATTCGTTTGTGCTATAGGCTAGCACTGGCATGTATAGCTCAATAGCAAGAGAAAATGCTGTTCCTCCAAATCTTGGCGTGCATTCAGTGCGAAAGGCTCAAAAGGCTGCGCACTCTTTCGCACTGATGTCACTTCCGGTGCGCCCATGTTATATACTCTTTAGCGTTTGCATAATAACTGAAAGACCCAGCAGCTGATGCCAAATTAGCTATGGATCATATCTTTGATGTTGCCCATCCTATGAATCCAATGCAATTTTCTACCTAGCTAATTGCTATTTGGTGAGTGTTTTCTTCTCACACGAGTGTTGTTTTTTTTTTGGTTAATGATTTATGGTATGACAAATTGGCACCGTCCTTTTAAGTTTATTTGGTTTCACATGTATATGGGCGATTAGTTCACTTGAAAAAGAGGTACCTTTTTCTGAAATGTATGAATAATTTTGGTTTGCGCCTCTACTTGTAAAAATTTACATCAAGACAGGATTGGAAGGCGGCGGGTGTCACCTTTTTGTCAAAGCAAAAAAACGGATGAAGCTTCCATTTTTTTTTCACATTTGCCTTCCCTGAGCCATTTTTTCATGCAAAAACTGACTGTTTCCACTTAAAGTGGAGGTTCACCCAACTTTCTGCAGTTAGATCCAGAATACTGCTGACATCCGCAGTATGCTGGTGTTTTTTTTGGTATTTATCGTTTTAGCAGTATTTCTTCTATGGCTCCGAGCGGGGAATCCTGCGGGGAATGGGCGTTCCCAAAAGCAAGCAAGTTGATTGACGGCCTTCGATGGCAATTTACGGAAGCCGTGACGCGCTATCGAAGGCCGTCAATCAACTTGCTTGCCTTTGGGAACGCCCATTCCCCGCTCGAGCCATAGAAGAAATACTGCTAAAACGATAAGTACCAAAAAAAAAAAAAAAGACCAGCATACTGCAGATGTCAGCAGTATGCTGGATCTACTGCAGAAAGTTGATTTTTGGGTGAACCTCCGCTTTAAGGACCGAGCCTCCAAGATTTGTTGTTTACAAGGTAAAATCCCTATTTTTTTTTGCTAGAAAACTATATATATATATACACATATACATATATACATATATACACACACACACACATATATACACACACACATCTACAGTACAGACCAAAAGTTTGGACACACCTTCTCATTCAAAGAGAATTCTTTATTTTCATGACTATAAAAATTGTAGCATCACACTGGAGGCATCAAAACTATGAATGAACACATGTGGAATTATATACATAACAAGAAAGTGTGAAACAACTGAAAATATGTCATATTCTAGGTTCTTCAAAGTAGCCACCTTTTGCAGCAGACACATCTCTAGAACAACTGTTAAGAGGAGACTGTGTGAATCAGGCCTTCATGGTAGAATATCTGCTAGGAAACCACTGCCAAAGAAAGGCAACAAGCAGAAGAGACTTGTTTGGACTAAAGAACACAAGGAATGGACATTAGACCAGTGGAAATCTGTGCTTTGGTCTGATGTTGATCCAAATTTGAGATCTTTGCCAACCACGTGTCTTTGTGCGACACAGAAAAGGTGAACGGATGGACTCTACATGCCTGGTTCCCACCGTGAAGCATGGAGGAGGAGGTGTGGGGGTGTGGGGTGCTTTGCTGATGACACTGTTGGGAATTTATTCAAAATTTAAGGCATACTGAACCAGCATGGCTACCACAGCATCTTGCAACGGCATGCTATGCCATCCGGTTTGCGTTTAGTTTGACCATCATTTATTTTTCAACAGGACAATGACCCCAAACACACCTCCAGGCTGTGTAAGGGCTATTTGACCAAGAAGGAGAGTGATGGGGTGCTGTGCCAGATGACCTGGCCTCCACAGTCACCGTACCTGAACCCAATCGAGATGGTTTGGGGTGAGCTGGACCACAGAGTGAAGGCAAAAGGGCCAACAAGTGCTAAGCATCTCTGGGAACTCCTTCAAGACTGTTGGAAGACCATTTCAGGTGACTACCTCTTAAAGCTCATCAAGAGAATGCCAAGAATGTGCAAAGCAGTAATCAAAGCAAAAGGTGGCTACTTTGAAGAACCTAGAATATGACATATTTTCAGTTGTTTCACACTTTTTTGTTATGTATATAATTCCACATGTGTTAATTCATAGTTTTGATGCCTTCAGTGTGAATCTACAATTTTCATAGTCATGAAAATAAAGAAAACTCTTTGAATGAGAAGGTTTGTCCAAACTTCTGGTCTATTTTTTGGTTTCTTGTCATTAGTCTAGCCTTTGATCGTTCTTCAATCTAAAGGATCAAACCATTGGAGTAGCCCGTCCACATTTGTGTACTCTTGGGCCTGTGTGTGTGTGGGGGTGTCCACCCCACCTGGTGGCGAACAACCAAACGGTTCCTGGTCTTTTGTGGCCTAAGGGTGAGCTCAATTTTTTGTGCCTCTGCAACCCAGTAATAGTGTATATATTATGTATATGTACATTTTATACAGACATTATTTGTATGTATGAAATTAATATTTATGTTTTCCTACATTTCTGTAGTTTAATCAATCCAAAAGCCTTGATTGTCACCATCTACCCCTGAAGAAGCTTATTACAAGCGAAACTGTTGGGATACAACAATCCAGTGTGGCTTCAAATCGATTTTACCTACCTTTGACCGACAACCCTTTAATTTATAGTATTCATAAGACTTTTGTTGTTTCTTATGGATATATCATTATATTGATGTTTATATAATAAATATTTTTCTATTTTTGTACCTATTGACTTGTACAATATTTTCTTTCTCATACCAATAATTTTTTGTTATCCAGCACCGTTTAGAAAATCCCATTACCCTTTTCCTTCCTTTTCTATTTTTCAATTTGCCTGGGATGTGGTGTCTATTCAATATGGTGTGTTTGTGAGTGGACTAAAGTATACATACATACATACATACATACATACACATACATATATATATATATACACATACATATATATATATATATATATATATATATATATATATATATATATATATTTATTACACACACACACATACACACACAGACTTAGGGGGTTCTAACACCCTAGAGAATAAATTGGCAGTCGTTGCAATACTTTGTCACACCGTATTTGCGCAGCGGATTTACAAGCACACCTTTTGGGAAAAAATACACTTTTTTAATAAAAAAATAAATAAAATAAAAGTAAAGTTAAGCCAATTTTATATTGTGAAAGATAATGCAACGCCGAGAAAATTGATACCCATCATGTCACGTTTCAAAATTGCACCCACTTGTGGAATAGCATCAAACTTTTACCCTTAAAAATTTGCATAAGCGACTTTTTTTTATAGGTTACCAGGTTTGAGTTAGAGTTCTAGGGCTCCTTGCCTTATTGCTCTTGCGCCATTTGCGGCGATACCTCACAAGTTTTCATATGCAGGTGCTACACAGGTATGTGTACGCTTCTGCGCACAAACACAGGGTCGGGGTGGTTTAAAAAAATATATATTTTGCTTATTTTTTTTATTTTTACTGTCCTTTACAAAAAAAATAAAGGTTTGCTTCACTTTTATTCCAAGGAATGTAAACATCCCTAATAGAAAAAAAGCATGACAGGACCTATTAACCACTTAAGCCCCGGACCATTTGGCTGGCCAAAGAGCAGGCCACTTTTTGCGATTCGGCACTGCGTCGCTTTAACTGACAATTGCGCGGTCGTGCGACGTCGTTTTAAAACAAAATTTATGTCCTTTTTCCCACAAATAGAGCTTTGTTTTGGTGGTATTTGATCACCTTTGCGGTTTTTATCTTTTGTACCATAAACAAAAATACAGCAACATTTTTGAAAAAAGTCAATATTTTTTACTATAATAAATATCCCCCCAAAAAAAATTTCCTCAGTTTAGGCCGATATGTATTCTTAGATCTCTTGAAAAAAATTAATTGCAATAAGCGTTTGGTTTGCGCAAAAGTTATAGCGTCTACAAAATAGGGGATAGTTTTATGGCACTTTTAATATTTTTTACTAGTAATAACGGCAATCGGCGATTTTTATCGTGACTGCCACAATATGGCGGACACTTTTGACACCATTTTGGGACCAGTGTAATTTTTACAGCGATTAGTGCTATAAAAATGCACCGTTACTGTAAAAATGACACTGGCAGTGAAGGGGTTAACCTGCTGAAGGAGTTAAGTGTGTCCTAGCGAGTGATTCTAACTGTTAGGGGGGGGGTGGCTACGAGTGACACATCACTGATCGCTGTTTCTGGTGACAGGGAACAGACGATCAGTGACATATCACTAGGAAGAATAGGGAGATAATGTGTTTACACTGATATCGCACTGTTCTTCAGCTCTGTGACAAGATCGCGGGACACCGGCGGACATCGAGTCCACACGGCAGCAAATCAAATGGGACGTACCTGTACGCCTATTTGCCTATCTGTGCCATTCTGTCGACGAATGTGTGTGCGCTGGTCCTTAAGCGGTTAAATATGAGATCTGGGGTTTAAAAAGACCTCAGATCTCATTTACACAAAAATGCTATGGACGGAAGTGATGTTTGACGTAGCTTCCGCCCTCCCATGCCATGGAGCCGAGCATCTTCCCCATAGTTGGCAGCCAGCAAAGCATGGAAGAGGACCCGATCGCCTCCACTGCTTCCGACGGCTCCTGTAAGTGGGGAGACGCCCGGTAGTGCGGCGGGAGGGCGCCTCTCTCCCAACCCCAATAAAAGTGATCTTGCGGCAAATCCGCCATAGACACCACTTATCTGAAACCGAACTGCTCACTGAAGATGATACCGGGGTTATGGCAGCTAGCTGCTGCCATAACGATATTCCACTTCAAAGTATTGACGTATATCGTCGCGAGTCTGTCCGGAAGTGGTTTAAAAACAGATTGTGCCAATCCCAATATAACATTCTCCAGTATTTTGTAGTGAATGCCAAAAGGGGATTTACAAAAGATCCACCATGCAATTTAAAAAGCAAACAGAAAACATTTATGCAGCATAAATTAATACAATTAAAATATTAAAAATTATTGTAATGCAAACTGCCAGGGAGCCAACAGCAATTTTAATAAAAATAAATAAAAAAAACACCCTATGTGCTTATATATTTAAACAGCCACAATATAAAAACCATACCTCAGCAAACACTGGGGCAATTATTACAGATAAAGAGCTCAGGGTTTTCACAAGTTCTTGATCCTGAAAGGCAAACGAAGAAAGGTTATATATGCATGTTATACAGACAGATTTATTTATTTTTAACTATCCAAGGAAGACATGACATGTATATCCATTGTGAGACACTGTTCATAACCATTACACAGATTTCAGTAGATTTTTGTACTTCCATTGAGTCCATTGAGACAAGAATTTTAGAAATGTGGGGTTTACTGCACCCTGCAGAGGGTTAGGACACTGGCAAACAAAAAAATTGTAAACCAGCCCCCATATAACACCTTCTCTACCCATTATGCATTAGCATGACCAAAAGAAAACGTTTTTACAGTAAGAAAAACACTCTCTCATTTATTAGGGACACATTCAAAAACAGGACGTCCAAAAGCAGTGCAACTAAGGAACGGAAAACAGCCACTGCCAGGACTGGGAACTGTGCATTTCAGGGACTACGATTCAAATCTGAACCAGAGAAGGGAAGAGGATGAAGAGGCTGCCAACGACCAATGGAGGGTCGCAGGACAGAAGAGCTTACCAGCAGAGCGAAATGACTCCACTCAAAGGAACATAAAACCTAAATCAGAGAGTGGCTGTGAAACCAACCAACTTTGGACAAAAATAGGTCCACAAGAGAAGACCAGTTGATTTCTGTGTTAAGGCCCAAACCTTACATTCTCAACCTTTAGGATTCATTATAAAGACCAAGGTTTATGACCTTGCAAGCTAGAAATGCCCAATAAGAGTAAAACACCCTATTATAATTATAGCCAAGTTACCCCTGACATTGGTTGGGAACTCAAGTGTTCCAACCATAAAGTCTGACTGAAAAGAGGCAGGCCGCACAATAGGTACTCCGAGGATATGCAGGGATAAAAGCCATAAGTTCAGATCAGGGCAGGGGGCCCAACAAAAACTGAGAGGATGAGCAAAGAACCATCTCCAACACCACCCAAAGATGTATGCAGGGCCTGACAAGAGAAAATCTGCAGGATGTGCCCAACCCTAAAAATATGACTCTAGGAATTTCCTGACCTACCCCATTCATAATGGGAGGAGCAAAGGAAAGGAACTGCTCTCACAGTGCTAAGAGCATCTCCTGGATTAAGGGCAGAAGCGAGGAAGGGATCTGTAGAAATTCTATCAAGAGAATGCAGAGCAACAACAGAAGGACCTTCATTAGGATCCTGGCACATTATGCCTGCTGACAAGGAAGGGTATCACTAATGGTGCTCTGTTTTATATCTGGTCTGGCCTGCATTCTACTTTAACTATCCATTTAATTCACGATACCTTACATTATGCTCCTGTCCCTTGAGGCATCTATCGATGGATGCATGGGCACCTGGATGCCCAATCATGTGCAAGCTAAAATGCTGTTTTTTTTTTCCCCCTTGCATATCCCCCTTAAATCTACAGGCACTAAACTTCCAAGTGCACTTGTAGCGTAAAGTGGATTTGCCTTTTGTAAATAACCCCCAATGTGTTTTATACACGTGGACAATTTTTGTTAAGAAAAAAATCTTTAAAAAAAAAAGAAAAGAAAAAAACTTTAAGGGATGACACTTACTGTCCCATTGTGCAATTTTTTGGCGTCTGGCTTCTTCCGGACTGTGGTGAAGTTCCATTCAGGATGAGAATGGTTCTCTTTGTTGTTGGACTCTCTGCGAAAATCAGGATGGTGATATTTCTATAAGAGTTTCTATAAACAGAGGTACTCTTACATAAGGCATTACAGTTACACCCTATGCAGAAATGTAGGCATTTCTGGAGATAGACTGAGCATTTCATATTAATGGCCTCTGGGAACGGTTAACAGCCCAGGGCAACAAAAAAGCAATTATGATGAAAACGAGAAACCCTTTCTTATAAAAGGAAAAGGAGTATTTAGTTAAACATCTTATGGGCGAGTGACACATATAAGTAAAGAACAGGGACAGCAAAACAACTTGGGCCGACAGTAGCAAAAGAAGAAAACTAAAAAAACATACATATCAAGAAATCCCTAAAGTAGAACTATAGGGAAACTTCCCCCCCCCCCCCCATATTGAATAGAGTAAGGGATGGTTATAACCTGTCTTTTTTGGCCATCTGTGTCCCTCTGGGGAGATTTACCTTCACTTACTGCCCCCCCATAGTCAAAACAGGAAGTGAGGAAATACCTAAAAATTAAGGGTATTTCTGGTAAGCAGGACAAACAGAGGGCAAGTCTCCCTAATGGAGGCCCCGACAGCAATACAAATCTAATCTCCACTATCCAAAAAGTTGTGCCTTTATACAACTAAAGGCAAAACTGGAGAGGGATTACAACAGCTGTAAGTTTTTTTTTTTTACTGCTGTGTGTCCCTGTTGTCCCGTTAAGGTTATCAAAAGTGAAAGTAAAAGAAAATTTGTCACAAGGGAAGCTTAATAGGGACACATGTTCTGGAGACCCTGGCGACAACCATGGATTCCCTCATTTTGGAGGGATTCCTCTTCCTGTTTTAACACAGATGCTAAAGAACTTTACATGGGTTACTCTATCAGCTTTTAAAAAAAATATATATATATATATGATTATAGTTGTATTACTTACGTATCAGAATCATCAGAACCAGAATCACTATGACCCTCAGCCTTCCATCGTTTAAATCTGTCAATAAGCTCTGTTAGGTAAGATGTTCTCTTGGCATTTTTAACAATAAATTTGTGCTTAAGAAGTTCTTTGGCTGTAGGTCGCTGGTGGAAAGAGAAAATATATAAAAAAGATTAAACCAATATTTCATCTGCTACATTAAAGAGAAATATGCTCAAAAGGACAGATTTTGCACATACAATTTGAGTATATAGTAAATCACAGTAATTACCGATACATCTGTAAACAGTTATTCTTCCAAAAATCACCATTCACATCTTGTGGCCAGGAAGCATTGCTCTGCCATAACTTACATTGGTGCATCCATATTTCATAGCTTAGAGCCCAACTTTTAACAAATTAAAAAAAAACAATCAGCAAAAGGGATAGGACTTATGTGAATCTGATGTGTCCTTGTGATACTGGCTTCTGGACTCTCAGAAATCTTCATACTCTCTCGCTCCCCCACCCCATAACCTTCCTGTGCAGCGGGGGGTAGGGCTTAACAGAATAGAGGGAGCTGTGACAGAAACCCAGTGCCATGGATAAAAGACATGCTACAGTTATGTATAAAACGTGATCTATGAATTAAAAAGGCAGACCATTCAATCACCCTGCCCTTCACCTAAAGATTGTTTTTTAGTCATAGAAGCTGTAGTACAGTTTGTATGACTGGCAGAGCTGGGTGCGCATAGTTGGGCACTCGATGCGTGACAGTCATAGCTCCCTCAGCTCTATTAATGCTTGCTGCGCAGGAAGATTAGGCCTGCAGGGGTGTGTGGAATGGGGGTGGTTCAGAGAATCCAGGAGCAGCACAAGGAACACATTAGATTTATAGAAGGTCATCTCCCTTGTCCATTCCACATGGATTGGCCGGCCATTGAAGCAGTTGGATTTTACTTGGATTGTCATACCAATCTTACTATTGGAGTTCGTTTATATATGTTGGAATCTCTGGAGTATCTTAACACATGACTTCATGCTTAAATGAATACTTTCACAAGAGGTGCGCAGCAGCAATGGGGGCTAAATTTTCACCCTCGCTTGCCAACTTGTACATGGGCTGGTGGGAGCGCCACTTCATTTATGGCAGCACCAACCCTTTCAAATCCCACATTAGAATGTTCATATGTTACATAGATCTTCCATTTATCATGGATTACCGTTTTGGCACTTTGGAGAATTTTCTCTTCAGTTTACAGGCCAGCCAGTCAAACAACACGGTCATCTTTTTTTAGATGTCCATTTGAGTGGCCACGATTCTGCTGTGAAGACCTCCTTGTACAGAAAACCCCTCAGGTAATACGCTGCTGGTGGCAGGAATAGGAAACCCTCGTCATACAATCAAACATTCCAGTAGGTACATTTTGGAGGGTTTGCCGTATATGCAACGAGTTTTTGAGGAGTAAGCTGAGGCTTTTTCTTCCATTTTATACAGGGGGGTTATCTGAGATGGATGCTAGATAGAAACGATTTGCTCAGTGGCAATAAACACTCATATTCTGGGAGCAACAAGAAGCGACTCACACTCAGTACACCTTTCAGCTTGGAGTTTGATACAAGAAGGACTGTATACAGGTATCTTCCCATCCTCCGAGGATCAGACTTGTGCTGATCTATTGAAGGATGGTGTCAGTATGGTTTAAAGGAGATTTCCATCCCTAGGTAATGCATCATCACCCAGTTCATTTACCAGCAACACAACAGTCTACAGCATGGTTACACCTCAGAGGCAATTTCAGATACGGTGTATCCATATGTCCCTGTTGTAGGCATATTATCAAAGGGGAGGTTGTGCATTCTTAGTCTACTGTGAAAGAACAGAGACTGCGGTCATTATATAATTGCAATACCAAACATGTTGTATATATCATCACATGCAGACTTTGCAATGTACAGTACATTGGACGCACAGACGTCTCAGGGATAGATTTATCCAGTATTGAGAAAAATCATTCCACCAATGTTTCTCGCCACTTTAATCAATACCATAATGGTGACACCTCACGAGCCCGAGGCAGGAGCAAAAGCACGAGCCCGAGGCAGGAGCAAAAGCACGAGCCCGAGGCAGGAGCAAAAGCACGAGCCCGAGGCAGGAGCAAAAGCACGAGCCCGAGGCAGGAGCAAAAGCACGAGCCCGAGGCAGGAGCAAAAGCACGAGCCCGAGGCAGGAGCAAAAGCACGAGCCCGAGGCAGGAGCAAAAGCACGAGCCCGAGGCAGGAGCACAGAATAGAAGCACAGATCTGTCAGCCCGCCTAAAAATGCGTTTAGATCTCTGTGTAAATTAGTTTGTTTTTGGACCTTTTATTTCAAAACTCATATACCATACGGTTTAAATCTCAAATGGGATATCACATTTTCATGACTAAATTAGATTGTTTTTATGTTCTCATTCATGAACTAGTGATTTATTGTTTTCGGTATTTTTGCACAGATATTTGCCATCATGCTGGACAGTTTTCCAGGATTTACTGTAATGTTATCCTTTGCCATCTTTTAGTATTCATATATTATTGAATTCCACAAGGTTGTCATATTTCATCAATCGTGATACTTGGATTTTTCGAGATTGCCCTCGTTTTTCTTAGGCTGTTTATCGCTTTATTGTAGCATTTGTGAACATTGGATGTCATTGCTGCATATTTAGCAACTTTTCTTACATTTCTGCTTCTTGCAATTGTTTTTGTACGATTGTTTGGTCTCATACTTTTCCCAAACACTCATATTTCTGTATGTACTTTTACATATATACAGATAAATACTTATAAGGAGCCCTTGAACCTAGAAGACAGACCAGGTGAAGATGGAAGTGCCAAGAGCCATGGCAGAGCTGCACTGGAGGGCTCTATGTGCAGGTAAGTTGGACATAATGTTGGTGCATACTAGGACATTAAGACTTAAACCTGTGGGGGCACCATTTTCTTTTTTTTGGAGCGGTTTACTACTGCTCTAAAAAAAAAAAAATTCAAGGCAATGTCACAAGCAAGGAGCAGGTATGTTTTGCTTTTAGTGTCCCCTTTTTGACAGAGGCTGCTATAAGACTAAACAATTCGTTATTTGAAAGGTACAACAATTGAACTTACCCAAACAAGTACAGTAAAACCTTGGTTTTAGAGTAACTTGGTTTGAGAATGATTTGCAAGACAAGCAAAATGTTTTAATACATTTTGCCTTGATATTCAACCGATGTCTTGATATAAGAGTAGCGTCATGTCACAAATGAGTATATATATAAAAAAATAAAAAGAGGAGCCTCCAAGTGTAGCAATATGGTTACATTAACTGAAGGTACAACATTTAGCAATTTATCGCTAGCTACACTTAGAGGTGCCTCCCCTTTTATACCCTGTGAAAAAATGCTTTGATATACAAGTGCTTTGGATTACAAGCATGTTTCTGGAACAAATTATGCTCTCAAACCAAGGTTTTACTGTACCAGCAAATAATACATTTATAAAATAAAACTATTAAGAAAATACTTACAAAGGAAGGATCTTTGTTGAGGCAGGAATCAATAAACTCTTTAAATGGTTTGGTAAAATCTCCCAATAAGCAGGGTGGGTTATTTTTAGGAATGAGAAACAGTACCCTCATCGGGTGCATATCGGAGTTTGGTGGTTCACCCTTTGCCAATTCGATCGCTGTTATGCCCAATGACCAAATATCAGCCTAATAAAAAAAAAAAACACAAATACACATTTTTCATTAGATTACATGCCAAAAGGAGAAAAATAATGTTGTTAGCAAGTGTATACAGTACTGTTTATTGCTCATGAAGTGTCCTAGATGGCACTAAAAACTGAGGACCCTAGACATGTGTTCATAATAGTAGTTTTCACTTAAAGTGGTTGTAAACTCTGCATAAGAAAAAAAAAAAAAATACAACCTGCAAGTCAAAAGGCATAATGAGGCATAATAAGCTAGTATGCATCGCATACTAGCTCATTGTGAAATACTTACCATAGAACGATGATGTTGCATCGGTCCCCGTACACTGCCGTGACGAGCGACACGTCTCTGGAATGTTATTTCCGTGTTTGTGGGTTCTGGCGGGCTGGAGCCGCTGGTCACGGCACAGCAGCTGAAGAAAATGGCAAGTACAAACTGTTTTAGTGCGCATGTGCCGATGACGGCACATGCGTATACAGTGAATATCTCCTAAACAGTGCAAGTTTAGTAGTAATTCACAGTACTACAGGTAAGCCTCATTATAGGCTTACCTGTAGGCAAAAGTGGTTGTACAACAAATGCAAACTACTCACTAGGGAGAACCACTCTGGAATCAAGGATGGAAATAGATCTGGGGGTCCCAATGGTTGACAGATTGAGCAATAGCATGCACTGTCAAGTTGCAGCTACCAAAGCCGGCAGAATATTAGCATGCATAAAAAAAAAAAAAAAAAAAAAAAAAAAAAAAGGGATATACTCCAGGGATAAACTATAATCCTACCACATTATAAAAGATCTCAGAAGGGATGCGCTGGAACTGAAGAGTCCAAAAAAGGGCAACAAAACTAATAAGGGGACTGGAGGACCTTGATTACAAGGAACGACTGCAAACACTAAATCTATTCTCACAGTAGAAACGACACTTGAAAGATATGATGGCGATTTACAAATACACAATGGTGATTCCAGCATAGGAATAAAATTATTCAGTCTCAAGGAGTGCCAGAGGACACGGGGCCACGCAATGAGATTGGAGAAGTGGAAATTTTTAACAGACTCTTGGATGTGCATATTAACCTCTTGCCGACCGCCCACCGTAGTTTTTTACGGCGGCAGGTCGGCGTGGCTGCGCAAAATCAAGTAATAACGCGATTTTGCATTGCAGTCACTAGGGGCACCCGCGAGCTGTATGTGTAAAAACACACACAGCTCCTGTTCCTTTCAGGGGGAGAAATGACTGATCGCATTTTCATACAATGTATGAACAGCGATCTGTCATTTCCGCTTGTCAGTCCCACCCTCTCTTCAGTTAGAACACAATGAGGGAACATAATTAACCCCTTCCTCGCCCCCAAGTGTTAACCCCTTCCCTGCTAGTGACATTTTTTCAGTAATCAATGCATTTTTATAGCACTGATCGCTATAAAAATGTCAATGGCCCCAAAAATGTGTCAAAAGTGTCCGCCATAAGGTCGCAATACGGATAAAAATCGCAGATCGCCGCCATTACTAGTAAAAAAAAAAAAAAAAGCCATAAATCTATCCCCCATTTTGTAGACGCTATAAACTTTTGCACAAAACAATCAAAACGCTTATTGTGATTTTTTTTTACGAAAAATCTGTAGAATACGTATTGGCCTAAAACGGAGGAAAAAAATAGTTTTTATGTATTTTTGTGGGGTATTACAGCAAAAAGTAAAACATTTTTTTTTTCAAAATTGACGCTCTATTTTTGTTTATAGAGTAAAAATAAAAACCGCAGAGGTGATCAAATACCACCAAAAGAAAGCTTTATTTGTGGGAAACAAAAAGGATGCCAATTTTGTTTGGGAGCCACGTCGCACGACCGTGCAATTGTCAGTTAAAGAGATGCAGTGCGGAATCGCAAAAAGTGGCCCGGTCATTGACCAGCAAAATGGTCCGGGGCGCAAGTGGTTAAAGAATACAACATACAGGGATATGGGAATTATAGATACATGTGCACCTACACAGGTTGAACTGGACAGACAAATAGTCTTTATTGTCAAGTTTTTATGCAACGACTTATGCAGATTTTCAGACAGGGATGTAATATATTATGAATGACAGATTCTCTTGCCATAGACAGATACTGTAGTTCGATACAACCTTTGCCTGCTGTCACTTATGCTGGCCATAAAAAAAAATTTCCTTTGAAATTTTAATTTTAAGAACGTTTGGTCAATTTTTGAATCGTTCGTGGGGGTCAAAACAACGTTTAAAACCACAGTGACAGGAAAATTCAAAGGAGCAGAATAGAAAAGTGTGGTTTTTCATTCAGAAATTACATTCGTTTTAAAACTGAAAGTCAATAGCAAATGAAATGCTTGAATGACCTTCCTGCATTCATCAAATGTACACATTTTTGTACCAATATTTCTATGCAGAAATTCATATGTGGATTTTTGTATGACCTGTCATAATGGGGGTTCAACCACTTCCAGCC
The DNA here is from genome assembly GCA_029574335.1 of Rana kukunoris. Classification (NCBI taxonomy): domain Eukaryota; kingdom Metazoa; phylum Chordata; class Amphibia; order Anura; family Ranidae; genus Rana; species Rana kukunoris. The sequence goes on along the minus strand of CM056057.1, from coordinate 76,298,596 downwards.
CAAGGAAGTCATATGACGTCTGACTTTCAGTGAGAATATCTGCATGATGTCTGCAGTTACAGGAATCATTCAGATATCCTCGCTTTCAGCCGGCAGTTCTGCCGCTTGATCGTTCTTACAGGCAACAGGAGAAGACATCCCCCTCCCGCCACCATCTGGTGCTTTTCCGGGCCTTCCCGTGCCATCTTAATTGACTCCGCAACTCTTCAAAAAGACCCGTCATGCAACATTCCTATTACAAGGGATGGTTACATATCTTGTAATAAAAAAAAAAATGTAAAGGAGAAAGTGTAAAAACAAAAAAAACGCAAGTCCCACCCACATATGTAAACACCATTCAAACCACACATGTGAGGTATTGCAGCGTGCGTTGGAGTGAGAGCAACAATTCTAGCACTAGACCTCCAATTCTGAACTGGTAACCTGTAAAGAACTTAAAATTAAAGCGTTGCCTATAGAGATTTTTAAGTACCAAAGTTTGGCACCATTCCATGAGTGTGCGCATTTTTAACCACTTTCTGATGGCCGTACGACTTTGTACGGCCGCAGGGTGGTTCTACTTCTCTGATCCGTTGTCTTTTGACAGCGTGCGCTCCTCCAGGCCACTGGACGCCAGGCACTCGCGATCGGCGGTTACAGGACAAGGACGTGGAGCTGTCAGGGGAGAGAGGACACCGATCTGTGTCCCTTGTACATAGGGACATAGATCGGTCACCTCCCCCAGTCACTCCCCTCTGCCCCACAGTTAGAACACAATACAGGGTACACATTTAACCCCTTCCTCACACCCTAGTGTTAACCCCTTCAATGCCAGTCACATTTATACAGTAATTTGTGCATATTTATAGCACTGATCGCTGTATAAATGTGAATGGCGCCAAAAATGTGTCCGAAGCGTCCGCCATAATGTCGCAGTCACAAAAATCGCAGATCGCCGCCATTACTAATAAAAAAAAAATATTCTTACCCCTATTTTGTAAGCGATATAAATTCTGCACAAACCAGTTGCTTATTGCGATTTTTTTTTTTTTTTTTTTACCAAAAATATGTAGGAGAATACGTATCGGCCTAGACTGAGAAAAAAAAATTGGGATATTTATTATAGCAACAAGTAAAAAATATTGTTTTGTTTTTTTCAAAATTGTCGCTCTTTTTTTGTTTATAGAGTAAAAAATAAAAACCGCAGAGGTGATCAAATACCACCAAAAGAAAGCTCTATTTGTGGGGGAAAAAAAGAGATTTTTTAATACAGCTTACCTGTAAAATCTTTTTCTTGGAGTACATCACGGGACACAGAGCAGCATATTCATTATTATACGGGTTATATGGAGTACCTTCAGGTGTGGACACTGGCAATCTCAAACAGGAAGTCCCCTCCCTATATAACCCCCTCCCATAGAGGAAGTACCTCAGTTTTGTAGCAAGCAGTATGCCTCCCAAAAAGGTTCTCCAAAAGAGGGGTGGGAGCTCTGTGTCCCGTGATGTACTCCAAGAAAAAGATTTTACAGGTAAGCTGTATTAAAAAATCTCTTTTTCTTTCTCGTACATCACGGGACACAGAGCAGCATATTCATTACTATATGGGATGTCCGAAAGCAATGCTTTAATGAGGGGAGGGAGACATCTTCCAAAAAAGGATTTAATTTAGAGGTATACTCAAATACTAGTAAATCCAACTTAAACAAGAAATGTAAATCTCAAATCAAAATCAAGGGAGCCCCCTCAGATCCTGAGGAGCTAGAATCGCGGCCTGTAGTACTGCCTGCCCAAAGGCTGTATCCGCATTCCTTCTAACGTCCAATTGATAACATTTTGTAAACATGTGGACTGACGACCACGTTGCTGCCTTGCATATTCGAGCCATAGAGATCTGATGATGTGCTGCCCAGGAGGTGCCCATGGCCCTGGTAGAATGGGCCTTTACCGACAAAGGAGGAGGCAACCTCTTCAAACCGCAGGCCCGAACAATTAATTGTTTAATCCATCTTGCGATGGTGGATCAAGCAGCTGCCTGACCCATCTTGGGCCCTTCCGGTAAAACGAACACCACATCTGTTTTCCGAACCTTCTCTGTAGCTTTAAGATAGGCCTTTATGGCCCTGACAATATCCAACGTATGCAGCAACCCCTCCTTTCTAGAGGTGGGTTTTGGAAGAAGGATGGAAGTACCACATCCTGGTTCAGGTGGAAACTGGATATAACCTTTGGTAGAAAGGAAGGATGAGGACGGAAACCCGCCCTATCCTTATGTAAAATGAGATATGGTTCCTTACAAGATAAGGCTGCCAATTCCGATACTCTCCTGGCCGAAACTATAGCGATCAGAAATACCGACTTTCTAGTCAGTAAACCCAAAGGTACCTCAGCCAACGGCTCAAAGGGTTGTTTCTGTAGAGTTGACAGAACAAGATTTAAGTCCCATGGACAAAGTGGTGATGTGACCGGAAGATTAACACGTAAGACTCCCTTGTATGAAGGTCTTAACCAGCGAGTGGGCGGCCAGCGGCCTCTGAAACCACACTGATAAGGCTAAAATCTGTCCCTAGATCGTGCTTAATGCCAGGCCTTTATCCACTCCTAGCTGGAGAAAACTTAATACTCTATCAATGGTATACTTGCGGGAAAACCATCTTAGACTCATACCAGCCTACATAGGCCCTCCAAACCCTGTAACAAATTACCCTGGAGGCCGGCTTTCTAGCCTTAATGAGGGTAGGGATTACCTGCCTAGACAGACCTCTACCCCTGAGAATCAGGGATTCAGCCGCCAGGCCGTCAAATTTAGACGCCGTAATGCAGGGTGGAGGATCGGGCCTTGTGAGAGTAGGTCTGGCCATAGAGGAAGAGTCCAAGGGCCTCCTGCTGCCAATTTCAGGACTAGCGAGTACCATGCCCTCCGGTACCAAGCTGGGGCTACCAGGATAACCGGCCTGTGCTATGATCCTGCGCAACAGGCGGGGTAGTAACTGCAGCGGGGGAAATGCCTATAGAAGTTATGATTGATGCCAAGGGCAAACCAACGCATCGGTTCCGCAGGCAATAGGGTCCCTCGTTCGAGACATGAACCCGTTTAGCTTCTTGTTGAATCCTGATGCCATGACGTCCACGTCTGGCACTCCCCATTTCTGGCAGATTGTCTGAAAGACCTGCGGATGCAGAGACCACTCCCCCGGCGACAGGGTTTGGCGATTTAGGAAGTAAGCCTGCAGGTTGTCCACCCCGGGAATGAATATCGCCGATATGCAGGGTACATAAACCTCTGCCTACCGAAAAACCAAGCTCATCTCTCTGAGTGGCTTGACTCTTGGTTCCCCCTTGGTGGTTCACATATATGCCACCGCTGTGGCATTGTCTGAATGAATTCTCACCGAGGACCCCTGTAATCTGGATGTATATGCCAGGAGGGCTAGCCGAGCCGCTCCGATCTCCCAGATATTGATGGGCAGCTGCCTCTCCCCAAGTTCCTTGGCGAGTGAACTCGTTCAAGACCGCTCTCTAGCCTTCCAGACCACTGGGCAGAAAGACTCCCCTTCAGAAGGTTCTGAGGGTTTAACCACCAGCATAAATTCTGCCGGACCTTTAATGACGGCGTCACAGGAAACTCCAAGGCCTTTGCTCCCTCCAGTTTACTAGACAGGCACTTTCACCAACTAAGCCACAGCGCCTCGCTTCTGTAGGACGCGAGTGTGAAGCGTGCGGTATCGCCTCGAACATGGCCATTAGTTTGCCTAGTAATCGCATACATAGGCGAATAGTTGGTTCTCTTTTGCTTAGAACCAATTGAATCAATTTTTTGATTGCCTCGACCTTTACCAGGGGCAGGAACACCCCTTTTGCTGTTCTGTGTCTAATCTCATGCCGAGATATTCCAACTGCTTTGTAGGTTAAAATGCTGATTTTTCCCCGGTTTAGGACCCAGCCGAACTTCTCGAGGTACTGAACCATGAGGGCTACTGCGCATTCCAGCCAAGGAAGCGAGTGATCTATGATTAAGAGGTCGTCCAGGTATGCTAGGACCAAGACCCCTTGGATCCTTAGAATGACTAGAATTGGAGCTAGGACCTTCGTGAATACCCGGGGGCCGTAGCCAGCCCGAAGGGGAGCGCCACGAATTGGAAGTGACGCTGTATCACTGCGAAGCGTAAAAAATCTTTGATGTGGCTGAAAGATTGGTACATGAAGGTAACCATCCTTTATGTCTATAGAAGCCAGAAAGTCGTCCTCCTGGAGTGTGGCGGCTGCTGACCGAACGGATTCCATCCGGAAAGAGCGAACCCTTAGGTAAGCACTTAAACCTTTTAGGTCCAAAATTGGTCTGACATCGCCGATGGGCTTTGGTATGACAAACAGATTGGAATAGAGACCTAGCCCCTGTTCTTGGGCTGGTACCTCTACCATTATGCCCTGGTACAGCAGATGATCCAGTGCCGCCCGCATTGAGGCCTTCCTTGTGGAGGAAACTTTAGAAATTCTAATCTGTAGCCTGTGGCCACAGATGATCGGACCCCCTCTGTCGGGGATCGATACCATGGCCTCTTGCCCCCAGAGGCCTGTCCTTGCGATCCATTGTTAAAAGTTTTGATCGCGCAGGAGGCCCGATACTGCCTGGAATTTGAGGGCCCCGGAACAGGGGGGAGCTGCCCTTTTCAACGCAGGACCCCGGAACTTCTTTTGACTGGTAAAAGGGTACTTTTGCCACTTGAACAGTCTGAATGTATTTATCCAGATCTTTCCATGGAAGGGAAAACCCTGCCAGTAGTCCTTTGCATGGGGCTCGGCCGCCCAGTTCTTCAACCATAAGAGCCTTCTCATATGCACTAAAAATAGTGACAAACGAGACGCCTGCTGGATGGAGTCTTATATAGCCTCTACCGCAAAGCGCAGAGCTCTGGGAATATCCAATAACTCCTCTGCCTATTGGGCAGGGATGTATTCAAGCATCTGTCTTGTCTGGTCCTTTAACGCCTGACAAACTCCAATTGCAGACACTGCTGGCTGTACCACTGCTCCTGCCGTAGCAAAGGATGCTTGAAAACGTGTCTCTAAACGTTTATCGACCGGGACCTTAAACATTTGTATGTTTTCCCCCGGGCCAGTTAATGATTTATTCACACATGAGATGGCTGCGTCCACAGTTGGGAGCGCCCATTTTTATTTTTTTTTAAGAAAAATTTCTCTTCCATAGGGTAACTAACAGAAAACCTTCCAGGCGGTCTCCCATCCAGGCCCGACCCTGCTTAGCCTCCGAGATCAGGCGTTTTCAGGGTGATGTGGCCGTAGGCTTTAGGCGGCAGAAAAAGTTCTGCCCGGTCGTCCCAATCCTGGAAAAACCAATTCCTCTAACAGAGGATGGACCGGAAAAGCTGCGTTGCTTAACCACTTAAGACCCGGACCAATACGCTGGTAAATGACCCAAGGTGTTTTTGCGATTCGGCACTGCGTCGCTTTAACAGACAATTGCGCGGTCCTCCGACGTGACTCCCAAACAAAATTTGCGTCCTTTTCTTCCCACAAATAGAGCTTTCTTTTGGTGGTATTTGATCACCTCTGCGATTTTTATTTTGTGCGCTATATACAAAAATAGAGCGACATTTTTGAAAAAAAAACACTATTTTTTACTTTTTGTTAAAAAAAAAAATCAAATAAACTAAATTTTAGTCAAACATTTAGGCCAAAATTTATTTAGCCACATGTCTTTAGTAAAAAAAAAAAAAAAAAAAAAAAAAAAAAAAAAAATCGCAATAAAAAAAAATAGCTACCTAGCGGGAACAGCGGCACTAATACAGCGATCAGAAAAATGATCGCTTAGTGACGCTGGCAATAGGGAGTGAAAGGGTTAACTAGGGCGGTGATCAGGGGGTTAAAACTTTATTAGGGGGGTGGGGGGGCTATCCTGAACCTAACACTAACTGTTTTTTACACTGCCTGTCACACTGACACTAAATGCAGTGATTAAGGGGCGTGTCCAAGATGGCCACCGGAGCAGACGTGCAGTAAGAGAGCTCCTGCTTAATCTCCGGCAACTGACCCTGATTCCCTGCAGAGAGACGGCCCTGATCCGCCTGTGGTGGTGAGGTAGTCGGTGGTACGCGGTATGACCAAGGGGAGAGGCTCCCTGTCCTCCCGTAAGACTCAGAAAGTCACCCCCGCTTCGGCAGTGCAGAGTTCCCGCCTGACAACCAACATGGCGTCTCAGACGGAGGAGACCGAGTCCGACCCTGCAGACAAGGAGCAATCCAACTTTGAAGCCCTGATGCGGGCCATTGGTGACTGCCAGGCAACTCTCACGGGCAAGATTGAGCATGTCCAACTGGATATCGGTCTTATTCGCAGGGACATGGACACATTTCGCTCCCGCCTGACTGAAGTGGAGCGCCGCGTGGGGGATACCGAGGACACGGTCCGAGATCACGCGGCCTCTCTCCGCACGCTGCACACCAGGGTCAGGGCCCTTGAGACACGCGCGGAAGATGCCGAAAACAGGAACAGGAGAAATAATCTCCGCATAGTCGGCCTGCCTGAGGGGTCAGAAGGAGTGGACCCCACGACATTTACAGAACGCCTACTGCGCGCCCTTCTCCCTGATGCGGCCTTCTCTCCGTTCTTTGTGGTGGAAAGGGCTCATAGGATGCCTGCTGCCCGGGGGCCCCCGGGAGCTCCCCCACGCACCTTCATCCTGAAACTGTTAAACTTCAGGGATCGGGACTTAGTGCTGCGAGAGGCCAGGAAGCTAGACCAACTGCGCCATGAGGGAGCTAAGTTGATGATCTTCCCAGACTACTCGGTGGACACCCAGAAGCAAAGACGCTCGTTTGACCAGGTGAAGCTGAATCTGAGGAACCGCAAGATTAAATACAGTATGCTGTTTCCTGCTCGTTTGTGAGTTCAAGATGGCGAGTCGGTGAGATTTTTTACTTCCCCTGAAGATGCTTCCCGGTGGCTCGAGACCCTGCCCGGGCACTGACCGCCTTCATGATAATAACGGTATGTTTGCCGTGATTCCTATATTTTACTGACGGTCGCAGGCCTGACTGACATTTTGCTTTGGTTATTTATTTTTTTATTTTTTTTGTGTTTTGCCAAGCCTGCTGTTCACTATTGCCTAATCTTTCCTGTGTTGGGACGTGTCAGGCCTGACCCCCGGTTCGTGGCTAAGTGCAGGGAACTCGTACTCGTGGGCCTGGCCACATGTTGTTCCCCAACTCACCCGAGCGGTGATCGGCTGGAAAGGGAGGGGCTGTTTTACCCCATGCACTTCAGACTTTGCCTACTGTTTTTTGTTTTTCTGCCCCGGGACTCACCCTGGCTCACAGGACTCGGGCCCTGTTTTGCAACCCCCTTCTCCCACCCCCCCCCCCCTTTTTTTTTTTTTTTCCTTCCCTCCCCCCCCCTTTTTTTTTTTTCTCTCCCTTAAAGTTAATAAAGTGCCCCCGGAGCTCCATGTCGCTCCGGGTGATTGATCCACACGTTTACTCTGCAGGGACCGTGTATCCTTCTTTTACAATGGAGAACTTGCTGCATGTACTGTGACACTCGGGTGTCCTTCTGTTCATATCCCCCATAGGCACTAGCCATGGTTGTTTTTGGGAGAAAAGCACACCGAAGTTCGGGGGGTGGTGCGGGGTGGGGGGGCGGGGAAGTTTGTTGGAGTGTATGTTCTTACTCCATGTTGGGTTTTTATTGCAGCTGTACTGTTACTCTACTCTGTCCTTGTGAGACCCCTTATGGGACCATGCCTGACGTTAATATGCTCACTGAAAATGATATGTGGGACCCCCCCGGTGGTGGTCTCGAGGGTCTGATGACTGTGAGGCCCCTGGTTTATATGTCTGTGTTCTTTGGGTGGGTTGGGACGCTCTGCTGCCCCGTTGTAGAATATTTCCCAGTCCTATGGCTCCATTGACTATCTTATCTTGGAATGTGAGGGGGTTAAACTCCAAGATCAAGAGATCCCTGGTTTTCAATTACCTGAAGAAATATAGTCCCCGTATCTGTATACTTCAGGAAACACATCTGTTGGGGAGCAGAACGCTGGCACTCCGGAAGCCGTGGATGGGGTCGTACTATCACTCCACCTACTCCACATATTCTAGGGGGGTCAGTGTCCTGGTCCACAAATCTCTGGATTTCACCCTTCTGGATCTCCATCTTGATCTGGAGGGGAGATACGTGGCGATCCACGCAATGTGTGACGGCCTGGAGCTTCTGGTTCTGGGTATCTATGTCCCCCCTCCGGCCACGATGGCTGTGCTCGAGGGGCTTACTTCACTCCTGACGCTCTATCCGTCGGCGGGGGTTGTGCTGGCTGGAGACTTTAACATGGCCCCTAACCCGACTCTAGATAGGCTTAATGCGGGCCCGGGTGGGGACTCTCCCCTCCTTCAGTGGGCTGATAACTATGGGTTCACTGACGTGTGGAGGATGAGGCATCCGGACGAGAAGCAGTTTACCTGCCATTCGGCCACGCATGCCTCCTTCTCCAGAATAGACCTGATTTACATGACTGACTCTCTGCTGTCCCGGGTCAGGGGGGTAGAGATCCTGTCGCGTGGGATTTCAGACCACGCGCCCCTCCTCCTTACTTTACAGACTGATTCACCGGCTGGGTCTGCGATGTGGAGGCTCTCTGGGTTTTGGGTCGCAGATGAGCGTGTGGCCCCGCTGGTTGAGGGAGAGATGGGGGAATACTGGGCACACAATGAGGGCACGGTCTCCCCCCCGGTGCTATGGGATGCCTTCAAAGCTTACGCTAGGGGACAGTATAAAAATGCAATTGGAAAGGTTAGAAGGGACACGACGCTGGCGCTAGAGGTGGCAGAGGGAAGAGCCCTTTTGTTGGAAAGGAAGTATGTGACGGATAAAAGTGCTCAGACGTACGAGGCGATGAGGGCCCTCCACAGGGAGATATCCCTAATGCGGGTTGCGAACACCAAGAAACAGTTGCTCTCTCAGTCTCAGAGAATCTTTGAGCAGGGGGAGAAGACGGGTAGGTTGCTGGCATGGTTGGCCAGAGAGCGTTCTTCCACGCCACACATTGCCTGTATTAAAGACGACAGGGGAGAGCTCCATCATGATCCTTTGACCATCAATGCTCAATTTGCACAGTATTATGAGGGTCTATATACCTCTAGGGCGGGCTTCACTCCGGATAGCTTAGGCCACTTCTTGGATCAGATCGCTTTTCCCCAACTCTCGGGTGACGCCCGCAAAATGCTTGATGCCCCTATCACACTCAAGGAAGTGCAGGTAGCAATGGCGGCACTTCAGTCGTCCAAGACCCCAGGTCCTGACGGCCTTCCGTCCGAATTCTACAAGGCCAATAGTGAACTCCTTGCCCCTAAGTTCCACGGGCTGCTTCTGTCTATGTTGGGGGAGGGCGGTCTTCCTCCTATGGCAGAGGCGGTTATTGTGGTCATACCAAAGCCCAATAAGGACCCCACGTCCTGTGCTTCCTATCGTCCCATCTCGCTACTAAATGTTGACGCCAAGATTACCACCAAAATACTTTCAACCAGACTCAACTCGATCATCTTATCCCTGATACATGGTGACCAGACCGGCTTCATGCCGGGCAAGGGCACCGATATAAACCTACGCCGCCTATATACAAATGTGTCCTGGGTGGGAGGGGGTGACTCTCCGGGGGTCGTGGCCTCTCTCGATGCTGAGAAGGCCTTCGACTCGGTGGAGTGGGAATTTTTGTGGCAGGTCCTTAAGCGTTTTAACTTTGGCCCTAAATTTATTTCCTGGATTAAGTTGCTCTATAGTAACCCCTCGGCTAGAGTCCGGACAAATGGCCTGCTTTCCCCCCCCTTTGCTCTGAATAGAGGCACTAGACAGGGGTGTCCTCTGTCCCAGGGGCTGTTTGCCCTGGCCATGGAACCTCTGGCTATCTTACTTCGGGAGTCCCCAACGGTTGGTGGGATTCAGATGGGCCCGGTGCTCGAGAAGATTTCACTATACGCAGATGATGCGTTGCTCTACCTCCCGGATGCATCTGTCTCTTTGGCGGCAGCTCTTGAAATTATTGACCGGTTTGGTTCCTTCTCGGGCATTCGGATCAATTGGTCCAAGTCAACCTTGTTCTCCTTATCCCAAACCGCGCCCTCTTTGGATCCGCGGATCCCGCTAGCCATGGTCACCAGGTTCAGATATCTGGGCATTGAGGTACAGAGGGACCCCTCCCAATATCTAGTTGACAATGTGTATCCGATCCTTCAGCAGCTGACTGTCAGGGTTCGGGCCTGGAGGTCCCTTCCCCTGTCACCAGTGGGAAGGATCAACCTTATTAAAATGTCATTCCTCCCCAAATTCCTCTATGTATTTCGTAATACCCCTGTTCCCATCCCTAACTCCTTTTTCCGAAAATTGGATCAGGTGGTGAGCACGTTTGTGTGGGGGGGACGGGCCTCCAGGGTTGCCCGAACCACCTTACAGCTCCCTTTATCGTTAGGGGGCCTTGCGCTCCCCTGTTTTAAACTGTACTACTGGGCTGCGGTGGTTGTGACGGTGCGCTGGTGGTTCTCCCAGCCGCGGACCAACCCTGCGGTTAATCTGGAGGCGGCTATACTTGGCTCCTACTCGACACTAGGTGATCTGGTGTTTAGGGGACCTAAGGCGCACCCTCAGATGACGACCTCTATGCGCACTACGGTCAGAGTTTGGGAACAGATCACGGCTAGGCTCAGTGGCTCCGGTACCATTTCCCCGCGCACTCCGCTGTGGGGTAATCCTCGGTTGCCTCACCTTCAGACAGTTCCCGATCCGGCGTTGTGGGCTCGGTATGAGATTAAGGCTGTACGTCAGGTTATGGCCGGGGGTACGATTTTACCGTATGATACGCTAAGGAGCAACTTCCAATTGCCTCCCAAGATGTTTTTTCGCTACCTGCAACTCAGACATGCAATACAGGCCCAGTTCCCGGGGGGGATTGAGTTACGGGCACATAGTGTAGAGACGTACTTAACTTCCAGGGGGGTGGATCATATCCTTTCCTCTTTGTACCTTAGGTTGTCCTGCGAGGAGAGAGAGGGTGGGTCCAAATTGTACAATAAGTGGAGAGAGGACTTGCCGTCCCTTGCTGCTGATGATTGGGAGGAGGGGATCCAGCAATTCATCCCTCTTGTGGTTTCGGCAAGGGACAGGTACATCCAGCTTAAATTTCTGCACAGGGCGTACTATACACCTGTGAGACTTTCTAGGATTTACCCGTCCCAATCCGATAGATGTCCCAAATGTGGCTCAGACTTGGGCACCTTCCTACATGTTGTCTGGGCTTGCCCCGTCCTTCAACACTTCTGGGCGGAGGTGCTGGGTGTCATTAACTTGGTGGGGGATCTGCATATAAGCCTGGACCCAATTATATTGCTGCTAGGTGTTTGTGACAATATTATTCCCAATATACATAAAAGGCTGTTTGTGTTTTATGCCTCCTTCTATGCTAGGAAGGCCATCCTGCTAAAGTGGAAGCAGCCGGAGCCTCCGACGGTCTCCCAATGGAGAGCGCTTGTGGACGCCGCGATACCCCTATATAAACTTACATATATGAACCGTAAATGTCCTAAAAAGTTTGAGAAAATATGGGGCGCTTGGACCAAGCAACGACCCCCTGGTCTTGGATGAGGGCCCAGTGTTACCTTTGGTGTTGCCTGCCCATGACCCTTTTGCCTCTCCCCCTGCCCTGCGTGGCCTCCTGCCCTTCCCCTTCATTCTCCTTGCTCTCCCCCTCCCCTTTCTTCCCTCCCATGCCATCGCCCCCTCCGTCCCATTCCTCCCTCCTCTTTGGTGCCCCTACTGAGGTCCTCGCCATGGATGTGTACTAGGTGGCCCTAGTCATCACACATGTTGAAACGCTATGATTATTTGATGTAACTGTCAGGTACTCAACGAAACCGTTTATAACCCTGTTCTAGATTTGGTGTAGTATGTAACATGTAGCTGCAATCTGTTGATTTTGTTGTTTGTTGTATGTCTGTATAATTCTCCTTCTGGAGGCTAATAAAAACTTTTCTGTTAAAAATGCAGTGATTAAATCACTGCATTCAGTGACACTGTGACAGGGGGGTGGCGATCACAAGGGGTTAATATGCCTATGTGAGTGTGTGTCAGTGTTGTGTTGGTGCACACTTACTTGTGATGTCTTCTCTCATCAGCAGCGCTGGGAAACAGCGCTGCGATGAGAGAATACATCATTTCCTCCTTCCTGTGTAAACACAGGAGGAGGAAGTGACAGGCTGGGAGCGCGCTCCCATTGGCTGGGAGCGATCGCGGGGGGGGCGGATATCACGGGCATCCACCCGCAGATCCCGGATCGCTCCCAGAGGTAGGGGGACCCCCACACGCCGCGGAGGGGGTCCCGATGGGACCCCCGAACCGCACTCAGGCGGGGACGTAAATTTACGCCCTTTTGCCTGTACGTGCCATTCTGTGGCCGTATATGTGCGTGCGGGGGTCCTTAAGTGGTTAAAGGCGCTTTAAAATAACCCCAAGAGGATACCGCAGGAACCTGAGGCTCTGGAAATGGCAAATTAAATGCCGAGCGGACCATGTCTGTCAAAGACTGGACCCACAGACTCTCCGTCTGGGAGGCTGAAAACGATTCCTCAGTGGTAGATCCTTCCTCTAGGTTCTGGTCCAACCGATCCTCCTGAAATTCTAATTCCTCCGGAGAGAGAATCTCAGCATCCGAGGATACACCTTTTGGCGATGGGGATCTAGTCCGCTTCTTGCCAGAAATAGAGCCAGCGATCATAGCTGTTAACTTTTTTCTCTAGCCCCCCTAGGGTGACGGCTAACATCTCCTCTGTGATAACACAGGGTTGGGCCGATCTGGGCCAGCCTCAGCACCAGACCCCCTTAATGGTTTATCCAAGGTGACCCCTATAGGAATAACCTGTGGGGAAAGTATTGGCATATCATCAGAACCAGAGGAGGAACCCCTTTGTCTTTGCCCCTTTTTTTTTTTGTGTGTTTTGATCCTGAACCTTTGGAAGCCATAATACAAAACCGAGGGACTCCGCTTACAACAGACTGTTATAGCCAGGAGTACAAAAAATAAGGTTTAGGGGACAATAGGATCACTAATGCCCAAAAACGGTGGGGCTCAGTATGTTTTCCTTTATAATATTATTGTCTTTCACAACATACAGCCCCACCCCAACATGTTTGCCAGCATTCAACCTGTTGCCAAGGGGATTTTTGGCTTAACAAAAAGTATTGGAGCTGACTCCAGCATGTAGTACCCCTTCTCGCCACCGGGAGTCACTGTGTTGCCAGCTCTACGTCCTCTCTCTTCCAGCTCAGCTTTGAACTGAGCTAAGAACGCGCCTGCTGTGTATAACAGCAATTGAAGGCACGCCCAGTCTACACTGCAGTCACGCTAACCGCCCCCCCCCCCCCCCCCCCCCTCCCGAATGGCGCGAAATTTTTTCTATATGCATGCGTGCGTGCGCGAGCGACTGTCGGGGGAGGAGAGCCCAGGAGGAGACGCACTCTGGAGCCCAGGAATGCAGGCTGGAGGACGCATCAGGCGGCAGATTTGAATCCCGGCAAGGTAAGGCTAAAACAGGCCCCTAAGGAGTCCCTTTAGCCTAGAGGCAGATCTGTTTTTTTTTTTTTTTTTTTTTTTTTAAAAGATCTTCAACCAGCGAGCAGCAGGTAGCTAGCAAACATACATAGATAGGTAGGGGGATCAAGTGATGGGGGGGGAACATTTCAGGGCATCCTGTCCATCAGACATAGTGACCATGGTGCCAATGCAGAGCATACTCAGGCTACCCCCCTTAAGATCTCCCCTGGAGAGCCTGCTGTCGAACCAAGTCCCGCAGGCTCCCCTCTTACCTGCTCCATGCCGCAGGACGTTTTGCAAAACGGTCCAATCTTCTCCCATCTCCGTGGGTAGCGTAGTAGACCTTCAGGCACTGGGGTCCTGGAAGGAACCGCTGTCCTGGACCTATACAGCACCCTGGCAAACAGGATCTTTTGGTTTAGAAAACTCCAAGTCCTGGGCCCAGGGTCCAGCCCTCTAGAGAGGAGCATTATAGGCAAAAAGCCACGGTTTGGGGCCCGGGTACTGTCCACTTTGGCACTGAGGCTCCTTGGACAGATCCGGTTAGCCCGCCTTAATCCCAAGGATGTGGAGGCAAAGCTATTCCGTGACCAACACCTAAGACACTGGCGAAAAAACTGAGGTACTTCCTCTATGGGAGGGGGTTATATAGGGCGGGGACTTCCTGTTTGAGATTGCCAGTGTCCACACCTGAAGGTACTCCATATAACCCATATAGTAATGAATATGCTGCTCTGTGTCCCGTGATGTACGAGAAAGAAAAAGAGATTTTTTAATACAGCTTACCTGTAAAATCTTTTTCTTTCTCGTACATCACGGGACACAGAGCGGCATATTCATTACTATGTGGGTTATATGGAGTACCTTCAGGTGTGGACACTGGCAATCTCAAACAGGAAGTCCCCTCCCTATATAACCCCCTCCCCTAGAGGGAGTCCCTCAGTTTTTTCGCCAGTGTCTTAGGTGTTTGTCACGGAATAGCTTTGCTCCACATCCTTGGGATTAAGGGCGGGCTAACCGGATCTGTCCAAGGAGCCTCAGTGCCAAAGTGGACAGTACCCGGGCCCCAAGCCGTGGGGTTTTGCCTATAATGCTCCTCTTTGGAGGGCTGGACCCTGGGCCCAGGACTTGGAGTTTGTAAAAACCATAAGTTCCTGTTTGCCAGGGTGCTATATAGGTCCAGGACAGTGGGTACCTTCATAGGACCCCAGGGCCTGAAGGTCTACTACGCTACCCACGGAGATGGGAGAAGATTGGATCAGTTTGCTGGACAAACATCCTGCAGCATGGAGCAGGTAAGGGGGAGCCTGCGGGACTTGGTTCGACAGCAGGCTCTCCGGGGTAACCTAAAAAGGGGGATAGCCTAAGTATGCTCTGCATGGGCAACCTTGCTCACTATGTCTAAGAGAGACAGGATGACACCCTTTTCTCCCCCATCACTAGGTCCCCCTGTCTAAATATGTGTTGCTAGCTAAACCTGCTGTTTCTTCCTAGGGCTAGTAAGGATCCCTAGGGGCCTTTGGAGAGTCCTACCTGGCCGGGGGTTTGAATCTGCCGCCTGTTTCTGCGTTCCTGGATCTCCAGCAGCGCGGCTCCTCCATGTTCCTCCTGTTTCCGGCATACGCGCGCGCACGTCTTGACGTTTTTCGCGCCGTTCAGACAGGAGGGCGGGGGGGGGGGGGGGGCGTGCCTGCGGCATCATACAGGGGCGCGCCTTTGTGCTGTTATAGACAGCAGGCATTGTCAGTGCTCAGTCTGAGGCTGATTTTCAGAGGAGAGGACGCAGAGCGGCAGAACAGTGACTCCCGGTGGCGGAAGAGGGGTAGTACATGTGGACTTTGTTCCAATGCCTTTTTGTTAAGCCAAGAAATCCCCCTTTTTTGCAGCAGGTTGGAGGCTGGCAAACTTAGTTTGGGGTCACTGTATGTTGTCAAAAGAAAATATATAATATATTTAAAAAAAAAAAAAAAAAAAAAAAAAAAAAAAAAACATACGGGATCCCATCAGTTTTTGGGCATTAGTGATCTATTGTCCCCTAAACTCTGATTTTTGTACTCCTGGCCACTACAGTCTGTTGTGTGGGCGGAGTCCCTCGATTTTGTATTATGGCTTCCAAAGGTTCGGGGTCAAAGGGTACAAAAAAGACCAAAAAACAAAAGGGTTCCCTTTCTGATTCTGATATGCCGATACTTTCCCCGCAACTTATTAACATAAGAAGCGCCTTGGGTGAGCCATTAGGGGGATCTGGTGCGGAGGCTGGCCCAGATCAGCCCAGCCCTGTGTTTATCACAGAGGAGATGCTAGCCGTATCCCTAGGGGGGCTAGAAGAGAGAATAGCAGCATTGATCGCTAGAGCTATTCCTGGTAAGAAACGGGTTAGATCCCCATCACCAAGAGGTGTATCCTCAGATGCTGAGATTCTCTCTCCGGAGGAATTGGAATCACAGGAGGATCAACTAGACCTGAACCAAGAGGGTTCAGGGATTGAGGGGTCTGCCTCGGAGGAACCATTTTCAGACTCCCAGACAGAAAGACTGTGGGTACAGTCTTTGACGGACATGGTCCACTCGGCATTTAGTTTACCATTGCCAGAGCCTCAGGTTCCTCCGGTATCCTCTCTGGGCTCTTTGAAAGCTCCGTTAAGCAACGCAGTTTTTCCAGTCCATCCTCTTTTGGAGGAATTGATCTTTCGGGATTGGGTACGGCCGGACAGGATTTTTCTGCCACCGAAAAGATTTGCGGTCATTTACCCCATGGAGGAAAAATTCTCCAAGAGGTGGAGGCTCCCAGTAGTGGATGCAGCCATCTCATGTGTGAATAAATCACTAACTTGCCCGGTGGAAAACATACATATGTTTAAAGATCCGGTTGATAAAAGGTTAGAGACACTTTTAAAAGCATCCTTTGCTACGGCAGGAGCAGTGGTACAGCCAGCTGTGGCTGCAATTGGTGTTTGTCAGGCGTTAAAAGACCAAAGGAAATGTTAAAGGACATGCCTACCCAACAAGCAGAAGAGTTTTCTGACATTCCCAGAGCTCTGTGTTTTGCTGTAGATGCTATAAAAGATTCCATCCAGCAGGCCTCTCGTTTATCACTATTTTTGGTACACATGAGAAGGCTCTTATGGTTGAAGAACTGGGCGGCGGAGCCCCCATGCAAAAAGCTTCTGGCAGGGTTTCCCTTCCATGGAGGACGACTCTTCGGAGAGGATCTGGATAAATATATTCAGACTATTTCAAATGGCAAGAGTACCCTTTTACCGGTCAAAAAGACATTCCGGGTGCCTACATTTAAAAGGCAGCTCTTTCCTGTCTCGGGGCCCTCAAATTCCAGGCAGTATCGACGGCCGCCTGCACGATCCAACGTTAACAGTAGATCGCAGGGACAGGCCCCTGGGGGTAAGAGGCCGTGGTATCGCAAGCCGACAAAGACAGCCCCTAAGTCTGCCTTATGAAGGGGCGCCCCCACTCTCGCGGGTGGGGGGAAGGCTTCGTTTCTTCTCAGAAGTTTGGGAAGCCAAGATCCCCGACAAATGGGTCCGGGCATCTGTAACCACAGGTTACAGACTGGAGTTTCTAAGGTATCCTCCGCCTCATTTTCAGGAATCAAGGCTACCAAGGGATCCAGCAAGGAAGGCCTCAATGCTGGCAGCTTTGGATCACCTGCTTTGCCAGGACGTAATTATAGAAGTGCCAGCCCAAGAGCAAGGGCTAGGTTTCTATTCCAATCTCTTTGTCATACCAAAGCCCAACGGCGATGTCAGGCCAATCTTGGACCTAAAGAGGTTAAACGGTTTCCTAAGGGTTCGTTCCTTCCGGATGGAATCCATCCGGTCAGCAGCCGCCGCGCTTCAGAAGGACGATTTTCTGGCCTCCATAGACATAAAGGATGCTTACCTTCATGTACCAATCTGTCAGTCGCATCAAAGATTTTTACGCTTCGCGGTGGGGCAGCGACACTTCCAATTCAGGGCGCTCCCCTTCGGGCTGGCCACGGCCCCCCGGGTATTCACGAAGATCCTAGCCCCAGTTCTGGCCAATTTAAGGGTCCAGGGGGTCACAGTCCTAGCATACTTGGACGACCTTTTAATCATAGATCACTCACGGTCGGGTCTGCAAAAGGCAGTAAACCTCACGGTTCGGTACCTCGAAGAATTCGGCTGGGTCCTAAACCGGGGAAAGTCAGCGTTCCAGCCTACAAAGCAGTTGGAATACCTCGGCATGAGGTTAGACACAGAACAGCAAAAGGTGTTCCTGCCCCTGGTAAAGATCGAAGCTATCAAGGAGTTGATTCAGTTGGTTCTAAACAAGAAAAAAACAACTATTCGCCTATGTATGCGAGTACTAGGCAAGCTAGTGGCCACGTTCGAGGCAGTACCATACGCTCAGATCCACACTCGCGTCCTACAGGCAGCCATTCTAGCAGCCTGGGGCAAGAGAGCACATGCCTTAGAGTCCCCTTTGACGCTATCATCAAGGGTCCGACAAAGCCTGGCCTGGTGGTTGAACCCCCAGAATCTTCTAAAGGGAAAATCCTTCAGCCCTGTTGTCTGGAAGGTAGTTACCACAGACGCCAGCCTGGCAGGCTGGGGGGCGGTCTTCGAGGGGTTCTCTCGCCAGGGAACTTGGGTAAAAGCAGAGAGGCAGCTCCCCATCAATATCTTGGAGATCAGAGCTGCTCGCCTAGCCCTTCTGGCATGGACCTCCAGATTAAAGGGGTTCCCGGTGAGAATCCAGTCAGACAATGCCACGGCGGTGGCATACATAAACCACCAAGGGGGAACCAGGAGTCAGGCCGCTCAGAGGGAGGTGAGCTTGATTTTTCAGTGGGCAGAGGTTCATGTACCCTGCATTTCGGCGATATTCATTCCCGGAGTGGACAACCTGCAGGCAGACTTCTTAAGTCGCCAGAGTCTGTTGCCAGGGGAGTGGTCTCTGCATCCCCAGGTCTTTCAGACAATCTGCCAGAGGTGGGGAATGCCGGACGTAGATATAATGGCATCCAGGTTCAACAAGAAACTAGACAGGTTCGTGTCTCGAGCGAGGGATCCTATGGCCTGCGGAACCGATGCGTTGGTTTGCCCTTGGCATCAATTCAAACTTCTATATGCATTCCCTCCGCTACAGTTACTCCCTCGCCTGTTGCGCAGGATCAGAGTGGAGCACAAGCCAGTCATTCTAGTAGCTCCGGCTTGGCCCCGGAGGACTTGGTACTCACTAGTCCTGAAGATGGCAGTGGGAGACCCTTGGACTCTTCCTCTACAACCAGACCTACTCTCACAAGGCCCGATCCTCCACCCTACATTACAGCGTCTAAATTTGACGGCCTGGAGGCTGAATCCCTGATTCTCAGGGGTAGAGGTCTGTCTAGGCAGGTAATTGGGGCTAGAAAGCCGGTCTCCAGGGTGATTTATTACAGGGTGTGGAGGAACTACGTAGGCTGGTGTGAATCCAAAAGATGGAATTCCCGCAAATATACTATTGATAGGGTGTTAAGTTTTCTCCAGCTAGGAGTGGATAAAGGCCTGGCACTAAGCACAATCAAGGGACAGATCTCAGCTCTGTCAGTGTGGTTTCAGAGGCCGCTGGCCACCCACTCGCTGGTAAAGACCTTCATACAGGGGGTCTTGCGTATTAATCCTCCTGTCAAGTCACCAATTTGTCCATGGGACTTAAATCTTGTCCTGTCCACTTTACAGAAACAACCCTTTGAGCCGTTGGCTGAGATTCCTTTAGTCTTACTGACAAGAAAGTTGGTTTTCTTGGTCGCCATAGTTTCGGCCAGGAGAGTGTCAGAATTAGCAGCCTTATCGTGTAAGGAACCATATCTCGTTCTGCATAAGGACAGGGCAGTTCTCCGGCCCCATCCTTCCTTTCTACCAAAGGTTATATCCAAATTTCACTTAAACCAGGATTTGGTACTTCCATCCTTCTTTCCAAAACCTACATCTAGAAAGGAGGGGTTGCTGCATACCTTGGATATTGTCCGGGCCATGAAGGCCTATCTTAAAGCTACAGAAAAAATCCGGAAGACAGATGTATTATTCGTTCTACCAGATGGCCCCAAGAAGGGGCAGGCAGCTGCAAAATCCACCATTTCGAGATGGATTAGACAATTAATCATTCAAGCCTACGGTTTGAAGAGGTTGCCTCCTCCTTTGTCGGTAAAGGCCCATTCTACCAGGGCCATGGGCGCCTCCTGGGCAGCACACCATCAGATCTCTATGGCTCAGATATGCAAGGCGGCAACGTGGTCATCAGTCCACACGTTTACAAGGTTTTATCAACTAGACGTGAGAAGGAATGCGGATTCTGCCTTTGGACAGGCAGTACTACAGGCTGCAGTTTGAAATCCTCGGGATCAGAAGCACCCTTGGTTAAAAAAAAAAAAAAAAAGAAGTTTTTTCTTGACTAAGTTGGAATTATTATTATTATTTGAGTTTACCTCTAAATTGAATCCTTCTTTGGAAGATGTCTCCCTCCCCTCATTAAAGCATTGCTTTCGGACATCCCACATAGTAATGAAAATGCCGCTCTGTGTCCCGTGATGTACGAGAAAGAAAAAGGGATTTTTAAATACAGCTTACCTGTAAAATCCTTTTCTTGGAGTACATCACGGGACACAGAGCTCCCACCCCTCTTTTGGGTGACCATTTTGGGAGGCATACTGCTTGCTACAAAACTGAGGGACTCCCTCTAGGGGAGGGGGTTATATAGGGAGGGGACTTCCTGTTTGAGATTGCCAGTGTCCACACCTGAAGGTACTCCATATAACCCACATAGTAATGAATATGCCGCTCTGTGTCCCGTGATGTACTCCAAGAAAAGGATTTTACAGGTAAGCTGTATTTAAAAATCCCTTTTTCTTGGAGTACATCACGGGACACAGAGCAGCATATTCATTACTATATGGGTTATATGGAGTACCTTCAGGTGTGGACACTGGCAATCTCAAACAGGAAGTCCCCTCCCTATATAACCCCCTCCCATAGAGGAAGTACCTCAGTTTTGTAGCAAGCAGTATGCCTCCCAAAAATGTTCCCCAAAAAGAGGGGTGGGAGCTCTGTGTCCCGTGATGTACTCCAAGAAAAAGATTTTATAGGTAAGCTGTATTAAAAAATCTTTTTCTTTCTCGTACATCACGGGACACAGAGCAGCATATTCATTACTATATGGGATGTCCGAAAGCAGTGCTTTAATGAGGGGAGGGAGACATCTTCCAAAAAAGGATTTAATTTAGAGGTATACTCAAATAATAATAAATCCAACTTAGTCAAGAATGTAAATCTGAAATCTAAATCAAGGGAGCCCCCTCAGATCCTGAGGAGCTTGAATCGCGGCCTGCAGTACTGCCTGCCCAAAGGCTGTATCCGCATTCCTTCTTACGTCCAATTGATAAAAAAAATTGTAAACGTGTGGACTGACGACCACGTTGCTGCCTTGCATATTCGAGCCATAGAGATCTTGATGATGTGCTGCCCAGGAGGTGCCCATGGCCCTGGTAGAATGGGCCTTTACCGACAAAGGAGGAGGCAACCTCTTCAAACCACAGGCCTGAATGATTAATTGTTTAATCCATCTTGCGATGGTGGATCTAGCCGCTGCCTGACCCACCTTGGGCTCCTCCGGTAAAACGAACACCACATCTGTTTTCCGAACCTTCTCTGTAGCTTTAAGATAGGCCTTTATGGCCCTGACAATATCTAACGTATGCAGCAACCCCTCCTTTCTAGAGGTGGGTTTTGGAAAGAAGGATGGAAGTACCACATCCTGGTTCAGGTGGAACTGGATATAACCTTTGGTAGAAAGGAAGGATGAGGACGGAAAACCGCCCTATAAAAATGAGATATGGTTCCTTACAAGATAAGGCTGCCAATTCCGATACTCTCCTGGCCGAAACGATGGCGATCAGAAATACCGACTTTCTAGTCAGTAAAACCAAAGGTACTTCAGCCAACGGCTCAAAGGGTTGTTTCTGTAGAGTTGACAGAACAAGATTTAAGTCCCATGGACAAAGTGGTGATTTGACTGGAGGATTAACACGTAAGACTCCCTGTATGAAGGTCTTAACCAGCGAGTGGGCTGCCAGCGGCCTCTGAAACCACACTGATAAGGCTGAAATCTGTCCCTAGATCGTGCTTCATGCCAGGCCTTTATCCACCCCCAGGTGTAATATTGAGTTTATCCACTGGGGGGGCCACATTTTAATTTCTTCCCCGTTGTATTCAGGTTTACATACCAGAAATGCAATATTGTCCAGAAATATAATTTTTATATGTATATGTTCTATTTTATCAAGTTGGAGGATTTGTCCCAACCTTAGATAAATGGGGCTACTCTCTTTCCCCATTGATATATACCCTTAGGGGGACATTATCTCCTATTTTGAATATTGTTTTTAAGTTCAGCAATTGAACAATTTTTATTTAAATTTTATTTTCAATGCCCATTTATTAGGAATCTCTCGCCGGGATCATTAGCCGGATGAGAATCCTCTGTAATAATACTTTAAACAGACTTAATCACTCTGTTTTGGTTAAAGAAATACAGTTTATTAGGGCATTTTTCCTTCTACCAAAATGGCGTTGCCTGTGTCATTGATGATTGCACTTCCTTGGTGGTGTGCTGACCTATGACTAGGCCAATTCCGATGAAGGGGCATGCTCATGGTCCGCCTAAACTAGTCGTGATGACGCGCTTCTCGATCGGGTGACGCGCAGCGTCTAGTATGGGCAAAGATCTGCCTAGTAAGTGTTGGGAGGGCGTGTTGTCCCGATGAATGGGCATGCTCATGTTCGCCTAAACAAGTCGTGATTGCGCGCGTCACGATTGGATGACGCGCAGTGTCTGTCAAATCACGCCGTGTTTTGCGATCGCGCGTCATCTTCCGGGGACGCGCGGACTGTACACATGACGCGCTTAGTGTGGGCAGTGTTTGCCCACACTCTCCCTGCGCCTCGATTGGTGCTTCTGTTCACCTGACTAAGTAGTCATGTGACTACTTTGTATACTGTAGAGCGCAGAGCGCTCTGGATGATCAGATGTCACCCACTGCAAATAGGGATGAGTATAACACACATGGAGGCTGACACCAAGAGCAGGGAGATACCACAAATAAGGGACATGGACAGACTTGCACAAGTGATTCCTGATCCTATAAGATCGACACCATAATCCACCAATTACTGTGAGTGGCAAAAATGTCTTTATCATTTATCATTTACAATATTATCTCTTTTTCCTTTTTCTTTTTTGTAACGGCAGTAATTACAATTAGACAGGCGAGGTATTATTGGATTTGCCATTCCCATATATTGGATACATCCCTTATCCAAGATGGCCACATTAGCTTCAAGGATTCTGGGAGCTCAGATGGGGGCGGTACCATCTGTATTTGTTAGATATAAATTGCGTTGAGTCAGTACGCCGCTCGTGCCCCAGGACAAAGTCTTTAGGAGACGAAACGGCGTACGGTAGCGGCGTGCTGACGTCCTTCAAACCGCAAACTGTGTCCCGGAGTGAACGGGTGTGCTAGCCGGCCGGCTATTTTTCACATGCGAATTTTATCTACTTTCTTGTAAGTGTGATTTTAATTTTTTTATTAAACAAGTTATATGGGTTCACACTATGTAGCTTTTTTTCTTCTCCATACTGATTTCATTACAACTCGGATCATCGGTCCACTGCTGGAGAAAACCTGACCTTTGGATATCCTGTCACGTTAACCCCTGGCTGGGGATTAAGCCATCTGCTGTCAGAAGATCTCTAGTTGGGATCTTCCCCTCTGGTAAGGGGCGGTGTGATTGAAAGGTGGAGGTGTTTATCTATCCATGCACTGTTTCTGAGGTTTTTGCATTTGATGTCACTATCTATCTGGAGGAAAGAACGTTTTCTGCTATCAGTTCCCATCAGAAGCATAACATGTTCCGCACTTGATTAATGGATTTTTCATATTAATTATATTTCTTTCATTACCTGCTTGACGGGACTCTCATTCACCCTACACTGGACTATTAATTGAGTTCTACACTGTAGTGTTTATATTTGCGCAGCTTTTTCCTGTTTTATAGCTTTATCCACTCCTAGCTGGAGAAAACTTAATACTCTATCAATGGTATACTTGCAAAAAAAACATCTCTTGGACTCACACCAGCCTACGTAGGCCCTCCAAACCCTGTAACAAATTACCCTGGAGGCCGGCTTTCTAGCCTTAATGAGGGTAGGGATTACCTGCCTAGACAGACCTCTACCCCTGAGAATCAGGGATTCAGCCGCGAGGCCGTCAAATTTAGACTCCGTAATGCAGGGTGGAGGATCGGGCCTTGTGAGAGTAGGTCTGGCCATAGAGGAAGAGTCCAAGGGCCTCCCGCTGCCAATTTCAGGACTAGTGAGTACCATGCCCTCCGGTACCAAGCTGGGGCTACCAGGATAACCGGCCTGTGCTATGATCCTGCGCAACAGGCGGGGTAGTAACTGCAGCGGGGGAAATGCATATAGAAGTTATGATTGATGCCAAGGGCAAACCAACGCATCGGTTCCGCAGGCCATAGGGTCCCTCGTTCGAGACATGAACCTGTCTAGCTTCTTGTTGAATCCCGATGCCATGACGTCCACGTCTGGCACTCCCCACTTCTGGCAGATTGTCTGAAAGACCTGTGGATGCAGAGACCACTCCCCCGGCAACAGGGTTTGGCGACTTAAGAAGTACGCCTGCAGGTTGTCCACCCCGGGAATGAATATCGCCGATATGCAGGGTACATAAACCTCTGCCCACCGAAAAATCAAGCTCATCTCTCTTTGAGTGGCTTGACTCTTGGTTCCCCCTTGGTGGTTCACATATATGCCACCGCTGTGGCATTGTCTGAATGAATTCTCACCGAGGACCCCTGTAATCTGGATGTCTATGCCAGGAGGGCTAGCCGAGCCGCTCCGATCTCCCAGATATTGATGGGCAGCTGCCTCTCCGCCTCTGCCCAAGTTCCTTGGCGAGTGAACTCGTTCAAGACCGCTCTCTAGCCTTCCAGACCACTGGGCAGAAAGACTCCCCTTCAGAAGGTTCGGAGGGTTTAACCACCAGCATAGATTCTGCCGGACTTTTAATGACGGCGTCACAGGAAACTCCAAGGCCTTTGCTCCCTTGCTCCAAGCTGCTAGAATTGTTTGGAAGGACGCCACGGCAGGCACTGCTGAGATCTGAACTCAGGATCTCCAGTTTACTAGACAGGCACTTTCACCAACTAAGCCACAGCGCCTCGCTTCTGTAGGACGCGAGTGTGGAAGCGTGCGGTATCGCCTCGAACATGGCCATTAGTTTGCCTAGTAATCGCATACATAGGCGAATAGTTGGTTGTCTTTTGCTTAGAACCAACTGAATCAATTATTTTTTTTTTTTTTTTGATAGCCTCGACCTTTACCAGGGGCAGGAACACCCCTTTTGCTGTTCTGTGTCTAATCTCATGCCGAGATATTCCAACTGCTTTGTAGGTTGAAATGCTGATTTTTCCCCGGTTTAGGACCCAGCCGAACCTCTCGAGGTACTGAACCATGAGGGCTACTGCGCATTCCAGCCAAGGAAGCGAGTGATCTATGATTAAGAGGTCGTCCAGGTATGCTAGGACCAAGACCCCTTGGATCCATAGATTGACTAGAATTGGAGCTAGGACCTTTGTGAATACCCGGGGGCCGTAGCCAGCCCGAAGGTGAGCGCCACGAATTGGAAGTGACGCTGTATCACTGCGAAGCGCAAAAAAATGTGGCTGAAAGATTGGTACATGAAGGTAACCATCCTTTATGTCTATAGAAGCCAGAAAGTCGTCCTTCTGGAGTGTGGCGGCTGCTGACCGAACGGATTCCATCCGGAAAGAGCGAACCCTTAGGTAAGCATTTAAACCTTTTAGGTCCAAAATTGGTCTGACATCGCCGATGGGCTTTGGTATGACAAACAGATTGGAATAGAAACCTAGCCCCTGTTCTTGGGCTGGTACCTCTACCATTATGCCCTGGTACAGCAGATGATCCAATGCCGCCCGCATTGAGGCCTTCCTTGTGGAGGAAACTTTAGAAATTCTAATCTGTAGCCTGTGGCCACAGATGATCGGACCCCCTCTGTCGGGGATCGATACCATGGCCTCTTGCCCCCAGAGGCCTGTCCTTGCGATCCATTGTTAAAAGTTTGATCGCGCAGGAGGCCCGATACTGCCTGGAATTTGAGGGCCCCGGAACAGGGGGGAGCTGCCTTTTAAACGCAGGACCCCGGAACTTCTTTTGACTGGTAAAAGGGTACTTTTGCCACTTAACAGTCTGAATGTATTTATCCAGATCTTTCCATGGAAGGGAAAAACCTGCCAGTAGTCTTTTGCATGGGGCTCGGCCGCCCAGTTCTTCAACCATAAGAGCCTTCTCATATGCACTAAAAATAGTGACAAACGAGACGCCTGCTGGATGGAGTCTTTTATAGCCTCTACCGCAAAGCACAGAGCTCTGGGAATATCCAATAACTCCTCTGCCTATTGGGCAGGGATGTCTTTAAGCATCTGTCTTGTCTGGTCCTTTAACGCCTGACAAACTCCAATTGCAGACACTGCTGGCTGTACCACTGCTCCTGCCGTAGCAAAGGATGCTTGAAAACGTGTCTCTAAACGTTTATCGACCGGGACCTTAAACATTTGTATGTTTTCCCCCCCCCGGGCCAGTTAATGATTTATTCCCACATGAGATGGCTGCGTCCACAGTTGGGAGCGCCCATTTCTTAGAAAAATTTCTCTTCCATAGGGTAAATAACAGAAAATGTCTGTCAAAGACTGGACCCGCAGACTCTCCGTCTGGGAGGCTGAAAACTATTCCTCAGTGGTAGATCCTTCCTCTAGGTTCTGGTCCAACCGATCCTCCTGAAATTCTAATTCCTCCGGAGAGAGAATCTCAGCATCCGAGGATACACCTTTTGGCGATGGGGATCTAGTCCGTTTCTTGCCAGAAATAGAGCCAGCGATCATAGCTGTTAACTTTTTTCTCTAGCCCCCCTAGGGTGACGGCTAGCATCTCCTCTGTGATAACACAGGGTTGGGCCGATCTGGGCCAGCCTCCGCACCAGACCCCCTTAATGGCTTATCCAAGGTGACCCCTATAGGAATAACCTGTGGGGAAAGTATTGGCATATCATCAGAACCAGAGGAGGAACCCCTTTGTCTTTGCCCTTTTTTTTTGTGTGTTTGGATCCTGAACCTTTGGAAGCCATAATACAAAACCGAGGGACTCCGCTTACAACAACAGACTGTTATAGCCAGGAGTACAAAAAATAAGGTTTAGGGGACAATAGGATCACTAATGCCCAAAAACGGTGGGGCTCAGTATGTTTTCCTTTATAATATTATTGTTTTTCACAACATACAGCCCCACCCCCCAACATGTTTGCCAGCATTCAACCTGTTGCCAAGGGGATTTTTGGCTTGACAAAAAGCATTGGAGCTGACTCCAGCATGTACTACCCCTTTCTCGCCACCGGGAGTCACTGTGCTGCCAGCTCTGCGTCCTCTCTCTTCCAGCTCAGCTTTGATCTGAGCTAAGATCGCGCCTGCTGTGTATAACAGCAATTGAAGGCACGCCCACTCTACACTGCATTCACGCTCCCCGCCCCCCCCCCTTCCCGAACATTTTTCTATATGCATGCGCACGTGCGCGCGTGCGACTGTCGGGGGAGGAGAGCCCAGGAGGAGACGCACTCTGGAGCCCAGGAAATGCAGGCTGGAGGACGCATCAGGCGGCAGATTTGAATCCCGGCTAGGTAAGGCTTAAAACAGGCCCCTAAGGAGTCCCTTTAGCCTAGAGACAGATCTCCTTTTTTTTTCTTTTTAAAAAGACCTTCAACCAGCGAGCAGCAGGTAGCTAGCAAACATACATAGATAGGTAGGGGGATCAAGTGATGGGGGGGGGGGGGACATTTCAGGCCATCCTGTCCATCAGACATAGTGACCATGGTGCCAATGCAGAGCATACTCAGGCTACCCCCCTTAAGATCCCCATTTCACATATGAGATCATCTCTCATTGGCCGCACAGATCGTGCTGTAAATAGCCGCTGTGATTGGCTATTTACCGCAATCTGTGTTTGGCTGTGTCCTCGGGGAACGAGCAAAGGGGCGGCCGTAAAAACACGGCCTGTTAGAGAATTAGAGCCACGCTGCCGTCAGCAAGTGGTTAAACAGTCCCCCCTCCCCCCATAAAAAAGCTTTTGAAAAATTGTGCAAAAGTTGCAATGACAACCATTTTATTCCCATTTTCATTCTGCTAAAAACAAAAAAAACAAATGTGTATATATATCTATATCCATCGAGATATCTATATCCATCGAGATATCTCGATGGATATAGATATCTCGATGGATATAGATATCTCGATGGATATAGATATCTCGATGGATATAGATATCTCGATGGATATAGATATCTCGATGGATATAGATATCTCGATGGATATAGATATCTCGATGGATATAGATATCTCGATGGATATAGATATCTCGATGGATATAGATATCTCGATGGATATAGATATCTCGATGGATATAGATATCTCGATGGATATAGATATCTCGATGGATATAGATATCTCGATGGATATAGATATCTCGATGGATATAGATATCTCGATGGATATAGATATCTCGATGGATATAGATATCTCGATGGATATAGATATCTCGATGGATATAGATATCTCGATGGATATAGATATCTCGATGGATATAGATATCTCGATGGATATAGATATCTCGATGGATATAGATATCTCGATGGATATAGATATCTCGATGGATATAGATATCTCGATGGATATAGATATCTATATCCATCGAGATATCTATATCCATCGAGATATCTATATCCATCGAGATATCTATATCCATCGAGATATCTATATCCATCGAGATATCTATATCCATCGAGATATCTATATCCATCGAGATATCTATATCCATCGAGATATCTATATCCATCGAGATATCTATATCCATCGAGATATCTATATCCATCGAGATATCTATATCCATCGAGATATCTATATCCATCGAGATATCTATATCCATCGAGATATCTATATCCATCGAGATATCTATATCCATCGAGATATCTATATCCATCGAGATATCTATATCCATCGAGATATCTATATCCATCGAGATATCTATATCCATCGAGATATCTATATCCATCGAGATATCTATATCCATCGAGATATCTATATCCATCGAGATATCTATATCCATCGAGATATCTATATCCATCGAGATATCTATATCCATCGAGAAATCTATATCCATCGAGAAATCTATATCCATCGAGAAATCTATATCCATCGAGAAATCTATATCCATCGAGAAATCTATATCCATCGAGAAATCTATATCCATCGAGAAATCTATATCCATCGAGATATCTATATCCATCGAGATATCTATATCCATCGAGATATCTATATCCATCGAGATATCTATATCCATCGAGATATCTATATCCATCGAGATATCTATATCCATCGAGATATCTATATCCATCGAGATATCTATATCCATCGAGATATCTATATCCATCGAGATATCTATATCCATCGAGATATCTATATCCATCGAGATATCCATCTCTACGGTTGTCCCGATACCGATACTAGTATCGGGACCAATACTGAGCATTTGTACTCGCGCAAATGCTCCCGATGCCTGATCCTTTTTTTTTGAGCGCTGGTGGAGAGGGGGTGGAGAGGGTGAGGAGAGCGGAGAAGAGCAGTCCTCGAGTATGGAGGAGAGGAGAGCTGCTGCCGCCTAGTCCCCTAAGAAAAAGCCAAGCCCCCCCCCCCCACTGCTGCCGACATCTTGTTAATTTGCGCTGGGGGAACATAACAGCTTTCATTTGAATAACTGTGTTCCCTGCCGCGCCTAGTTATGTATAGACACTCCACCTTGCCCAGAAACTTTGATAGACAGATCACCCGTCCCGGGATTGGATGGGTGATCTGTCTATCAAAGTGCCCGGGCAAGGGGGAGTGTCTATACATGACGAGGCACGTTGGGGAACACACAGCTATTCAAATGAAAGCCATTATGTTTCCCCAGCGCTGATCAATTAGATGTCAGCAGCGGGCGAGGGGGGTGGCTGCATTTGGGGGACACATGGCTGCATTTAAAAAAAAAGTATCGGTAATCGGTATCGGCAACTACATGAATAAAAAAACATCGGTACTCGAGCGCTATCGAGATATCTATCGCTATCGAGATATCTATCGCTATCGAGATATCTATCGCTATCGAGATATCTATCGCTATCGAGATATCTATCGCTATCGAGATATCTATCGCTATCGAGATATCTATCGCTATCGAGATATCTATTAGGGGGTTCTGAGAGATTTTTCTAGCAAACGATTTTTACATGTAGGAGAGAAGTGCCAGAACAGGCCTGGTATGGAAGTGGTAAAAAGTATAACCGTATGAATTTACACATCCACATAATCGAACATTTTAAACAAAATATTTCTGACTGCGGTAAAGAAACTTCTGATACATGAAGACTGCTCAGATATCATGTCATTAACCATTTTCTCATGTATTTAGTACCCATACAAATTGACATCCTTATGCAGCGAGGGAAATAGTCTACTATATTTTATTGCAGTCTGAACAGATAAACCACAACCTAAAGTACAGTTCAAATGCACAGGGAGAAGATAGAGCCACAAGCAAAACAACTGGATGCTCAGACCAATAATTAGCAAGATGCCCAGCATATCATGCCAGTGCCCTAAGAGAATTCTGTAATCACAATGCTTCACAGGATGCCTGAAGGCAAGTCTGAAATATCTGTAAATGAGTAGAAGACCAACTATAAGGGCTGAGTTATCCAAACCATTATATCCAATTTCACAATCGTGCTTTTTGCATCATGTCTGATATTTGGAGCTTAAAATGTAGTAGTGTTTCAGGTAACTATTATTTAATTTGCCCTCACACTGACAGATGAGCACAACGATGAATCCATTGGCATGCTAATCTTCCCACTGTAAGGGCCCATTAACACACAAAGAAAAAGTGGCATTTCACAGAGGAGCCGATGCGCGTGCCTGGCCTCAATGTCTGCTGGGCATCCGATTGCTCCTGACAGTTAGAACGGGGATGTGTGTGTGTGTGTGTGTGTGTGTATAAACACACACATCCCTGTTCTGGCAGGGGGGAGGAGACAGATTGTGTGTTTCTAGTATATAGGAACAATGATCGCTCTCCTCCCCCAGGCAATCCTATCCCTCCTACAGTTAGAACATGCTAAGGGAACACATTTAACCTCTTGATAGCCCCCTAGTGTTAACCCATTCACTGCCAGTGACATTTATACAGTAATCAGTGGCTATTTTTTTTTTTTTTTAGCTCCGATCGATGTATCAATTGTCAATGGTCTCAAAAAAGTGGCAAATATATGTCCGATTTGTGCCACAATGTCACTACCACTAAAAACGCTAATGGCTGCCATTACTAGTACAAAAAAATATATATTTTGCATGGAGCCCCAGACTGAGGGAGATTGACAGTAATTTTGTGTTCCTCCCATTTGCAAATAATCACAACAACTGTTGTCACCCACTCACCAACCTGCTTGGCGATGGTCTTGTAGCTCATTCTAGCCTTGTGTAGGTCTACAATCCTGTCCATGACATCCTTGGACAGCTCTTTGGTCTTGGCCATGGTGGAGAGATTGGAATCTGACTGCTTCTGTGGACAGGTCTTGTATACAGGTAACAAGCTGAGATTAGGAGCACTTTCTTAAAGGGAGTGCTCCTAATCTTAGTTCATTACTTGTATGGAAGACAGCTGTGAGTCAGAAATCTTGCTGAGTGATAGATCAAATACGTATTTCACGCGATAAAATTCAGATCAATTTATAACTTTTTTGAAATGCGTTTTTCAGGATATTTTTTTTTTTTTTCCTCTGTTAAAATGAACTTGCCAATAAAATTATAGACTGATTGGTGGGCAAATGCACAAAATCAGCAGGGGATCAAATACTTTTCCCCCTCACTGCATTTACTTCTCTCCCATCAGATCCTGGTCTCACCGTCTTTGCTGAGTAGGGCGGAGTACCGCTGTCCTTTAAGACACAGACAGCAGGGCTCAGGAGCAAGCCTGCACGTGAGCCCACATGGAAAGCGGCTTTCTATGGGGGCACTCGGTAAAGGAGGGAGGAGCCAGCAGCGGTGG
This sequence comes from Rana kukunoris, assembly GCA_029574335.1. NCBI lineage: Eukaryota > Metazoa > Chordata > Amphibia > Anura > Ranidae > Rana > Rana kukunoris. Next base: position 76,266,793 of record CM056057.1, on the reverse strand, counting down.
TGGGTGACCCGAGAAGGAGGTTTGGGGCTGTTCAGGCAAGCATAAACCGTTTTATTTTTTAATTTAAAATCACTGACTGGCCAAGGCAGTATATCCAGTACAATTATGCAAGCTTTTGAAAACAAATGTGAAGCTTAGGGACACCTTCTCATTCTTACCTTGGAGTCATAAGCAGATTGTTGTATGACTTCCGGTGCCATCCAGAAAGGAGTACCTACAAAGGTGTTTCTTTTGATCTGTGTATCAGTTAACTGGCCAGCAACACCAAAGTCAGCAAGTTTGACATCCCCTTGCTCAGATAGTAGGACATTGGCAGCTGGAAGACACAAGAGTAAATTAAGCCAGAACGTACCACAGCTGTAGATAGGGGGTAAATAAAATTTTACTTGTGCAAACCTTTGATGTCCCTGTGAATTTTATTTTCTGAGTGCAGATAATCAAGACCTTTTAAGATTTCTCTCAACATGGTTGCAATCTGGAGTTCATCAAAAGGACCAACACGTAGCTGAAAGAGAACAGAAAAGTTCATAAAAAATAAATAAATAAAAAAAAGTTACCAAAAAAAAAAATAGATCACTGCAGGCTAAAACACTTTAGACATGAGAACCCTTTAAAGCTAGCCACAGACTTGGGACATTCACCTTCCTAATAAAATATATTTGCATAAACATGTTGCCTTTATTTTGGATTAACATACACACCCAGAAACAAAAAATAAAATTAAAAAAATAACAGCCTTTCTTCCTTTGAGACAGTAGGACAAGGTGTAGAAATCGGTATGCACCATTTCATAGGCAAGATATTTCTCTGGACATTATAGCAGCTGGCTGCAAATTTTAGATGGCTGTCCAAACACAAGCGAAGTGCAGCTACACAAGTGATAAAGCTCTAGTGTAAAATCTGTCAGCGCTTACAGGTCAGAGACGTCATCTCTCCATACGGCTATCCTCTTAAAGAGGAACTGCAGTCTGCACACATCATTTGTAATAAAAACATCTTTGCCATTCTGAAGCATTCCTCCAATTACTTTATTATATTATTTTATATATACTGCGATTCTGTACTTTCCAAATGTGCTCCTTCCACCGTGTCTGGCTGCAACCATTTTAACTGTGGGCAACTGCTGCCTGTTCACTTCCAGGATTTACACAGACACTCCCAGCTCTGCAGCTCTCATTGGCCCTCTTATGACACCCCCCCCACCCCCGGCAAACTCTCATGCGAGTTGGAGAGAGAGCAGTGCGTGATGTCATAAGCCTAGGCTTTTTTCCCCAGACAAGAAACAGGAAGTGCGCTGTACAAGGTATTTACTGGCAGAAAATGTTTACTATCCAAGTTAAAACAAGGGCAGAAGATTTGATAGATAAAAATATGACAAAATGACTGAAGTTAATTTGAGTACAGCTTTGCACGTCCGCACAATTGTCAGTTAAAGAGTCGCAGTGTCGAATCGCAAACAATGGACTGTCATTGGGCAGCCAATTCTTCTGGGGCTGAAGTGGTTGAGGTAGAAAAAAAAAAAAAACACCACGTCTTTTGATACAAGCACCCCCCCCCCCCTCCTCCTCCATACTCACCTGAGCCTGATCAAGTGCTGTGCATGTCTGCAGTTGCTCTTCCTACCTCTTGCCACTCACAGGCTTGGCTCCTGATGCGATCAGTCAAAAATCTGTGAGCAGAGAGCAGGGCCGAGCCGGGCTGTGTGTCTGAATAGATGCAAACAGCCCAGCTTAGGATTGTGCACGCACAAGTTTCCCCCCTATTTTCATAAAAAAATAAAATAAAAATAACTCCACTTTTATAGAAAAAAAAAATCCCCTTCTGGGAATAAATTTGCAAGGATTTTAAATAAACTGTTGCAGATTCCTACCTTTTGTTATTCTGAAGATAATTTGTGTTTGTCTGTGCCCATGTTCTGAGTGAATCTGTATGGGGGTGGTTTTATAATATAAAATCTTCTGTCTGTAACTACATGCAGTAATGCAAGGCTTTCTCCCTGGTGTGGAGAAAGCCTCTTGAGGGGATGAGCAGGAGGGTCGGCACACTCTACTTTGCAGATATAGAAAGGAGCTGTGTGTTAGTGGGCGTCCTGCTCGCCCCCTCAAGAGGGGAGAAATTCTTGCATTACTGTGTGGAGTTACAGACAGAAGAACAGAAGTGAGGATTTCTCAGAAGAAAGAAGGACATTTAAAAGCAAAATCGAAGGATGAGGTAAGTGAAGGAGGACTGCACTAAGGTAAAAAAAAAGCTATTTAGGAAAAAAAATAAAAACCATTTACAACCCCTTTAAGTTTACGTAAAAACATTAAAAATTTAGGTGAACTGCAGAAATAAGCAAACCACTTTGGGAAACTTAGCATGAGTGATCGTCTTATATAAAATATACAGAAAGACGTTTGTTTTGAAGTTTAGTCTTTCCTGGCTTAGATGAGCACATATAAAAAGGAGGCTTATGTTCAATAAAAGATCTCCATACACCAAAGCACTGTGAGGCAGGAAATGACGGCTATGGCCTTTCAAGAAGAAAAACCTGACACATAGAAGGCAAGTCCTGGTGTGAAAGAGGCTCTTTATTACACACAGGTAGGGCTGGCCCAGCCCCTGGAAATAGACACCATGTAAACAAACTATAAACCTCAATAAGTTTCCTTTCCAGTCTTAAAAATAGCAACTGGCAAGGCCTTACTGGAAGAAGCATGGAACAAACGCATAATGCTGCAGTCTTACAGTCCTCCTTCAAACCAAACAAGCCTACTTTATGCTCTGACTTTTTAGGTACGGAAAGCAAAAGCTGCAGAAAAGCTGCTTTGTATTGCATTTAAACTGCTTAGCATTTCCTGTTCAGAGAAGCACGGCTATGGGGCTTTGAGGAAACTCCATGACTCAGTGCAGCATCAGTTAGAACAGAAGTGTTGTGCTATAAACAAGCACATGGTGCGTTCATATAGGTGTCAGCTACATTCGCTGAACAGCCACGTTTCTCCAGTTTAAGCCTTCATACAATAAAAACACAGAAGGCACATTACACCAAAGTCCTAAAACTATAGATTTTGAACAGAAACACCCCACACTAGAGCCAAAAGTGATTTTTACATACACGAGTTTGAAATATTCTCAACTATGTAGGTGAAAATGCAATCTCTCCACTAGATAAACATACATTTACAAAATTAGGGATTTAAGGCGTCAATGTGCCACATTACAATCAATGATCTGAAATTGCATAACTTATTTATATCCAGAAATGGTGGAGGTTCCCTTATGTACAGAATATGAAAGGAAGCTTTAGGAACATTAGGCCCTGTTCACTTCACATGATGCCCATCACTAGGGATTTGCACAAAGCCACACAATTCCATCCAATATAGAACAGAGAACTCCTAATCAAACAATCCTCCGAGATATAGACTAAACCCTGTGCACATTGACCGGTTCAAAAAACGGCCCGTGTGTGTGTCAGTTTGGCCGGCTTCAGTTGGGGGGGGTGTACCGCAATACAACAGCTCAGTGTGGGAGATTGCTGTGCCAACTTCAGATAGAACAGCGGCTCCAACTGGAGATTACTTTCGCAAAGGTGAAAAACCTGTGATGCAGCAGCCATCCAGAGCCCCTCTTTACTTACCTGAACCCAGTCTCTCCAGCGATGGGGACGAGCACACCAACAGGTGTCTCCAGACCCGATTGGATAGATTGATAGCGGCGCAGCCATTGGCTCCTGCTGCCATGAAACCCAATGACGCTGGAGCTGGGGGGTGCTAAAGTAATGTCCAGTTGGAGGTGCTGTACACAGTGCAATGCAGTGTGGCACATGCCAAGCACGACCCATTTAAGTGAATGAAACTGCTCAGCAAATGACCTGCAACCTTGTGCAGTACAGCAAACAAGGAGTTAAAGCAGGCAGCATTGTGTTGCTTCCTCACCACCTGCTTTAACCCCTTGGATCCTGCAGAAGAATGCAGTTGCAGGGCACTTGCAGAGTGGCCCCATTTACTAGTTGAATGGGTTGTGATTGGCAGGCGGTATCCCCCAACAAAAGAAACAGGGGGTTTATATCCTGCTGCGACATGTGTACACCTCTGGCTGCTGCCTCAGCAGCTGAAGGGGGCATGGATTGGGGGTCGTAAAACTGCAAAGAAACTGCAGGGTTTCACTACCCCCAACTTTATGCGTCAATGACCCCACATTCACACCAGTGCGCTGTGCAATATCGTATAGCGCTGCAAATCACATGCAATGTCTGTGCGATGCGATTTCAGCCACACAGATAGTATGGCTGTGTATGGCTGCGTATGCATCACATGCAGACCAAACTCGCACAGGACCCTTTTATTGGTCCGCACCAGAATATGTTGCCTCCTCACTACCCGATTTAAACCCATGACTGTGGTACAATGCAAAATGCTAGTACAGACAGAGGTTTAAATGTGAGCAGGCGACAATGCCTGTGATCTTTGACTTCTCCCATGTTATCCAGGTAGATCTCCACCTCTTTAACATTGCCTACTGCTGCTATAAAGAAAATCATTTCAGATCACTGCGATTGTAATTAGTGTGAAACGTTCACACCTCCAAAAAAAATTCCCCATTTGACAAGCATGTGTTTATGTAGATGAGCAAAACAAACAGAAATGTCACATTTATGCAACACAGATATGCAGACAGTAATATGAAAGGAATAGTAATTTTTCTAGACAGATTATCCTTGAAACTGAAAGAGCGAAAGTAGGTACACACAGGAGTTAATTTACTAGGGAAATCCACTTGTTAGTGCAGTCACTAGATCTGAGGGGAAGCTCTGAAATTAGGGGACGCTTTGCTGATTTTATCATCCAAACATGTGCAAGAAAAAAAAATGCCATTTATTTTCCTTGCATGTCCCCCTTAGATCTACAGGTACTGCACTTGAAAGTGCGCCATTAGTGCAAAGTGGATTTGCCTTTCCGTAAAATAACCCCCACAGTGTTGGGTCTACAACAAAAAATATGACTGCATATTCTAAAGACATTTTTTGTTGCTTTGGATAAAGTGTGGAGGAGTTAGAACCATTGTCAGGTTTGCATCAGTATCTGTAACCCTGCTGGGGCAAATGACTATTTATCCTGTTGACCATTGCCAGATACAAAATCCAACATTTTGACCTGTTACAAGAATAGGAAATTAATGAAATCTTCTCATGACAACACCTGTTCTGTTAAAGAGGATTTATCTCACTTTAGAGGGAAAATATATATAAAAAAAATACTCCCTGCTCTATCCAATACTGGCTTTATAAACTGAGGTCAACCCCTTGACTTCCCTTAACCTCCCTGGCGTTGTTCCCGTGTCTGACACGGGGTAAAAATTTGCTGCTACTATAGTTGATCCCGTGTCAGACACGGGCTCGCCTCGCAGAATCCAGAGACAGTTTACTTACCTTCTTCCTGGATCCAGCGATGCATCCCCGCTGTGTGAGCGAGCGGGTGCTCGCTCGATTCACACAGCGTCCCCGTGTGCCGCCGAGCTCCGTTCCCTGCGACGTTACGACGCACGGGGACGGAGAACGGCGCCAAATTCAAAAATGTAAACAAACACTATGCATACAGTACAATGTAATCTTATAGATTACAGTACTGTATGTAAAAAATACACACCCCCCATGTCCCTAGTGGTCTGCCCAGTGCCCTGCATGTCATTTTATATAATAAAAACTTTTCTTTCTCCCTGCAAACTGTAGATTGCCCATAGCAACCAAAAGTGTCCCTTTATGTAAAAAATTGTTTTAGATCAGCTAAAAAACAGCGATAATAAATTATAATCACTTGCAGAATTTAGCGATAGCGATCTGTGGGGAAATTTGTCATAAAAAAAAAAAAAATTATGACAGCAAAAATTCTGCAACTGAGCAAATTTCAGTGATTTTGATTTGATTACATTATTGAATAATTTTTACTATAATTATATTATTATTTGTTATAATTTTTTATAATTATTTATTATATTATCATTTTTAATAAAAAAAAAAAAAAAAAATCATACCCGGGATGCCTATTAGACTCTTGTTTAGATAGATTTAAGTAAGTACTTACTAAGAATTGCAGGCCTATAATACATAACACCACATTTCCTTGCAAAACAATTGCAACGCTTTTGGTACAAAATTCCAGACAGAATCATAACGCCAGGAAGGTTAAAGCCCAACTCCATGAGCTATAAAATGTACCCCTCGTTTTAATTCTAAGGAACACAGAAAAGCAGATTTATCAATTCAAATTTTCCACTCCTCCCCACTAGGGTCCCGTTGTCATAAAAGCTATTGCAGGGGCCATTAGCCCTGCATTGGATTGCCATAGGCCCATTGAAATGGATGATTTTATAGTTACACAGTGTTGGGTTTTATATTTGCTGAAGGACAACACTAGCTAGGTGATTTTTAGATTGCCCAAGTACAGACTACCATATGCATAATATACCAGAGATGATCAAGAAAATTATAAATATACATATTTGAAGAAAAATCCTCAGCTACACAGCCCACAGATGTAAGAGGACAGTAGGGCTGGTCATACACATTTTCCAATTCTAATAAAGTCTAGTAGATTCCTCCAGCCATGTGTGGATAGATAAACAGCCAATTTTTGAGAACCATTGGCATTTTTATAGCGATCCGTGCTATAAAAATGCATAGATTACTATAAAAATGCCACTGGCAGGGAAGGGGTTAACACTAGGGGGCGGGGAAGGGGTTAAGTATGTTCCATGGGTGTGTTCTAACTGTATGGGGGGGTGGACTCACTAAGGGAAATTACTGATCACTGTTCATACATTGTATGAACAGACGGTCAGGCATTTCTCCCCTGACAGGACCGAGAGCTGATGTCAAGGGACATCTGCAGAGCAGCACTGGGTGGGGTTGGGGGTCTTCATAGTGCCCAGAATGCATAAGATACAGGAATCCGTGCCAATGCATGGTGTGCCTTTATCTCTTAAAAGCATTCCCGGGAATGCAAAATTACCACTACAGCATTGAAGCAAGGGGAACTCTAAAGATCACCAGGATTATAAGAGATGAAATAAAACACTACATGCTATATTTATTAGGAACTAGATGCATAGCCTGCACATAACAAGCCTTAGCTTTTGGGGTTACAGTTTAAATTAATTTTGATTATACTTACCAAGTCTAGTGCAGAGCCTCCACCTAAATATTCCATAATGATCCATAGTTTTGTGCCCTAGAAGAGAAGAAGAACTTAAGTTCCATGTCTGAAATAACAACTGCATTGCATTAAAACGTACAGTAAATACTTTTGCCAAGTTTTTATTGCTGTCCATAACATTGTTACAATATTTCACATCACTTCAAGTTCCTGAAACAAGCTTTATACGAAATGCAACAACACACCTTTTGGTAATGCGCCGCTAGTTTTAGCGGCGCTTTTCGGTCGAGCAGTGTATACTGCGCTCCCTCACCACCCCGAAAGATGCTGCTTGCAGGACTTTTTCTAATGTCCCACAAGCACACTGCCCCAGTGTGAAGGCACTCGGCTCTCACACTGGGGAGGCATGGGAGGAGTTTTCAGGTGCTTTACAGGTGCTATTTTTAGCGCTAAAAACGCCTGAAAAACTCTAGTGTGAAAGGGGTCCAAGTGGCTGAGAATCTAAAACAAAAAATAAATAAATACGTTTTGTTGCAGTTTGTGTGCCCAGAGAGATTTCTCATCACTTCCACTGTGTGGCAGGACAGCACTCCCCCTGTGGGGACACAAACAAAAACCTGACAAAATGTTGGAACTTCTAACCCTACCTCACTCTGAAAACTCCAAAAACAAGGTTTGAAAAAGAAGGATTTTTGTACTCGCCGTAAAATTAAATTCTCAGAGTTCGACAGACACAGCACCTCCTTAATTTTGACCATTGGGTTTTAGCGCCTATGCAGGAGTAGGACTTAGAAAAACATAAAACAACTTGCCTACGCCCCATGGGCCATCCTCGGTCAGTATAGAACCCCCTTCCTGCTCTAGGTATTCAGTTTAGTAACAAGCATTAATAAATATCAAAAGCTCCATAGAGGGGTGGGTGCCGTGTCCGAACTCTGAGAAATGGATTTTATGACCATTGGGACATCCAAAAGCACTGCCAAAGAAAGATGAGGTGTGGGGAAAATAACCAAAGGCTACACACAAAGAGCCCTAAACCAGGACACAGGAGACCCATCTGAAAAACAAATTTTTCCTCAAAACACCCCAAGCGGGAACCCCCCCCACCCCCCTCTTAAACAAAAGAAGCATTCACAGATGCAAAAAGGTCTACTTTATAGAATTTAGTGAACCTATGCACCGACGGCCAAGTGGCCACCTTGCAAACCTGTGATTTTGGCGCTTGATGACGCAAGGCCCAAGGACTAAGCACCGGAATAGAATGTGCCATGACAGGGAAAGGAGGAACCCAACCTTTAATAGAATAGACCCGGGTCACACACTGTCAGATCCACCTGGAGATGGTAGCCAAAGCAGCGGCCAGCCATTTGCTTGGTCCTTGTGCAACCACTGAAAGGACTCGGGCTAACAGATACACCGGAATCACAAACCACAGCAAAAAGGTATGCAGAGCAAATTCCTTAGGATGAGCCGGCTTGGGACACAAGGAAGGCAACACAATGTCCTCATTTAAATGGAAGTCCGAGACCACTTTAGGTAGGAACAATGGACATGGACAAAGAACCACCTTATCTCTGTGGACCAAATTGGGAGCACAAGATAATGCTGCCAACTTGACACCCTACGGGCAGATATAGCCACCAAGAATGCCACCTTCTGGGGCAACATAGGTAAGGGAATCTCCCAAATATTCTCGAATGGACCAGGTTTAACCACTTCCCACCCACCAGCCTTCATATGACGTCCTTGGCTTTGTGCAGAGATATCTGAATGATGCCTGCAGCCGGAGTCTCTATGATCGGAGGCCGGGCGCGATGTTATGAATGGTGCGGGAAGCCAGGATCTTGGCCTTACTCTTGGTCTCTTACTGCCCCCATATCTCACTGTAAAGAGGACCTGTCATGCCATATTTTTATTACGGGGGATGTTTACATTCCTTATAATAGGAATAAAAATGATCAAAACTATTTTTTTTTAACGTGTCAGACTAAAATAAAAATCATGACATTTTTATTTTTTTAAAGCGCCCCTGTCCCCGTGTGCTCGCATGCAGAAGCGAACGCATACGCAAGTCCGGCCACACATACGAAAACAGTGTTCAAACCACACGTGAGGTATCACCGCGAACGTTAGAGCAATAATTTTGGCCTTAGACCTCCTCTAACGCAAAACATGTAACCAATAAAAAAATGTAATTGCCGCCTATTGGCATTTTAAGTAGCAAAGTTTGGTGCTATTCCATGAGCGTGTGCAATTTTGAAGCGTGACATGTTGGGTATCTATTTACTGGGCATAACTTCATCTTTAACATTATGCAAAAACATTGGGCTAACTTTACCAGGTTTTTTTTAAAACACAAAACTGTTTTTTTTTTGCTAATAACGCGTTCGAAAAATTGCTGCTCAAATACCGTGCGAAATAAAGTTGCAACGACCGCCATTGTATTCTCTAGCGTCTGCTAAAAAAAAAAAAAAACAATGTTTGGGGGTTCTATGTAATTTTCTAGCAAAAAAAACATTTTTAGATGTAGGAGAGAAATGTCACAATTGGCTTGGGTTGCAAGTGGTTAAATCCCATGGCGGAAAAAGAGACCGTACAGGTGGAGCCACATGCTGGACTCCTTGAACAAAAGGTACGAACTAAAGCATGCGTGGCAAGGGGTCGCTGAAAGAAGATTGCCAAGACAGACACCTGGCCCTTGAGGGTACTCAAGGCCAACCTCTGCTCAACGCTCCGTTGAAGAAAGGATAAGATCCGAGCCACAGCAAAGGATAGAGGAGGAGTGCCAATCGACTCAAGTAATGTACGTTTTCCACGTACGATGGTATGTCCTGCCAAGAGTCCACTTCCTCGCCTTCAAAATAGTTGGAATCACTGACCCAGACAAACCTCCATCCCTCGGTACCTGGCTTTCAACAGGCAAGCCATCAAACCCAGCAACTGTAAAGCAGGATGGATGCTCAGCCCTTGAAATAACTGGTTCTCCAAGAGGTAGCTTCCAAAAGGAAATGACCAGAAAACCATCGCCCTCGATCCTTCGCAAGCACTGCAGAAGAGGAAGTTGTTGGCCCAACAATGGCACTGGGTCGACTGTGGCGCTTACCAGAGGAGCCTGTGACATTGCCTCAAGTCTTGGTAACTTCCTGTTGAACTGGAGCCACTGAAGGTCCAGGTAATTCAATTTCCGAAGCATTGTAGTAATTATCGGCACAAAGACTCATGGCCCCATGAAGCGGATGAACTCTGCCCCCTTTTTTGTACCCCCAAAAGGCTGAATTTGTGGATCCCCTTGATGCTCACAAAAGCAGGTCCACAAAGCTGAAACAAGTGAAGAGGTTTACCCCCACCCCAGTTATGGGTGAGGGCAGACCTTCATGCTGAGGGGGTCTTGTCTGCTGGACTGGAGAAGCAAACTCTAGACTTACCAGACCAAGATTGCCTGGAACTTCCCAGGGAAAACTTGAGATCTGTTTCCCTTGTCTGCAGTCCCAGGAGCCCAGAAGAATTTGTGGGCTGAGAAGCTATGCTCACATTTACGAGGCCCCTTCTTTTTTTAGACTATGGCAGGAAGGTACTCGCAGATGAAAGAGTCAAGTGTTCGTTGAAGTTTGGCTAGGTCCTCCATTAGCAGTGGTAATGTCCTGAAGAGGTAGAGGACGTGTGGAAGCAGGAACATTTATTTTTGTTAGGGCTATTCGTCCCGCCGAGGATGCTCTGATGGATGTCAATTTATGAGCTTATGGTTTGTAGTTTGTTGTAGGGAGGAAAGATTAGAGCAGAGAATCATGGAAGAAGGCGATATCAGCTGAATGCCCAGGTAAGCCAGAGGAGTTGTTAGCCCAGGAAGAAAAAAGGAACAATTTAGAGATGGCCATTTTGAATGAGAGAGATCTGCCAATCATAGAAGACTTGGACCTAATACACATTTTCTGCAGATTTTTGTCTTCAGATTTACCAAAACCATATAATATGAGGTCAAACCTTAAGAGTTTGAATTTGTATGCAACCAGGCAGGCCCTTGCACTACATGGTTTTGGTAAATCTGAAGAAAAAAAAAAATCAGCAGAAAATCTAATAGTGTGTATGGGGCTTTAGAGTGATTTAACTTGTACATAGAATTCATGCTGAAATCATCAAGTACCTGGCATAGGGCGGGGGGAGTAATAGGTCCGTGAGTGCAATGGAGGATGTCATCTGCGTATAGACCTATTTTGTGGAGGATGTTTCCAATTCCAACTACAATCTCAGAGATAGAGTGGATTGAGTGGATTGGTTGAGCTAGAGGTTCGATCACCAGGGCAAAGATCAGGGGTGAAAGGGCGAAAGTGGGCATCCCTGTCTAGTGCCATCATTGATGATTGTGAATGAATCAGATAGGATACCTGATGTCCATACTTCAGCACTAGGGGAGGAGTAAAGACCTACAACGGCTTGTAGAGATTTAGCTTCTACCCCAATTTTTTTTTTAGCATGGCTTAAATATATCTCCAGCGAACTCTATCAAATGCCTGCTCTGCGTCAAGGGAGATCAGCAGTAGAGGTGTTCGGTGATGTTCCACCCAGTGAATGATCTATAAAAACAGCAGGTTCCATCAGAGGCCTGCCACTGGGGGATGACTCCCACTAGGTCTGGGTGTATAAAGGTGTCGGATGTGTTGTGCTAAGGTCCGTATTAACCACTTAAGCCCCGGACTATTTTGTTGCTAAAGGACCAGGCCACTTTTTGCGATTCGGCACTACATCGCTTTAACTGACAATTGCACAGTCGTGCGACGTGGCAACCAAACAAAATTGTTTCCCACAAATAGAGCTTTCTTTTGGTGGTATTTGATTACCTCTGCGTTTTTTTTTTTTTACACAATTTTGAAAAAAAATGCAATGTTTTTTACTTTAATATACCCCCCAAAAAATATATAAAAACCATTTTCCTTAGTTTTGGTACATATTCTTCTACATATTTTTGTTAAAAAAAAACAAACAAAAAAAAAAAAATCGCAATAAGCGTTTATTGGTTTGCGCAAAAGTTATAGCGTCTTTTATAAAAAAAATACTAGTAATAGGGCCATCAGCGATTTGTATTGTGACTGCGACATTATGGCGGACACATCGGACACTTGACACCATTTTGGGACAAGTCATTTTGACAGCGATCAGTGCTATAAAAATGCACAGATTACTGTGAAAATGACACTGGCAGTGAAGGGGTTAACCTGTAGGGGGCGCTGAAGGGGTTAAGTGTGCCCTAGTTAGTATTACTGTGCGGGGGCGTGGCTTTGCGTGTGACTATGACAGGGAACAGACGATCAGTGACACTCACTAGGAAGAACGGGAAAAGGTTTGTGTACACTTACCTCACCCCGTTCTTCAGCTCTGTGACCCGATCGCGGGACATCGGCGGCGATCGCGCAAGTCTTGTAATATTCGTTGCTGAAGCCATCTGGCCCTGGGGCTTTATGTAAGGGGAGTGTCATAATAGCAGTCTGGACTTCTTGTATTGAGAAAGGTTCCTCTCACAGCCGTTATTTGTGTGGGAGATTAAAGAGGGAAGACTTGAAGAAAGCTCTGGATTGGGTTGCAGTTCAGTTGGGTAGTGGTTTAGGTTGTACAATCTAGAATAGAAAGAACCAAAACCATTGGCAATATCTTTAGGGTTTTGAAGTCTTTGGCCCTTGGGAACTAGTAAAAAAAAAAAAGGGATCTTGGACTGTGCTGCTCTGCGTTTATATTGCTGCGTCCAGAACCTTCACTGCCTTATTTCCCTGGGAATACCAGGCGAGTTTTAGTTTTCTCAGGTAGAAGTCAAAGCTACTCTGTACGTGCGAGCTCAAGTCAGACCTAAGTTTGCGGAGTTCAGCGCAGGCTGCTTCTAAGGGGTCTAATTTTTTGCATTTTTCTAGGGATCTTATTTTTATCTAGGCGTGTGTTAAGGATTGCATTGCATTTTTTTCATTACCCCTCTGATTTTCTTGTTGGTTTGTGATTGGAAGATGCGTGGAAACAGTTTGCAAGTACATTGAGGTGGATTAACTGAGGATAAGTGCGTTTCATGGATTCATAGGGTTTAAATGGACTATTCAGGCCTTGACATTTAGGGAAGTGATTTTGAATGACATGAGGGTGGATTGCAAAGATGTCAAGGTGGCACAGAGATCTGGGTGGTCCTATTTGAATGCAGGCAACTTTTCATATGAATCTCGGGGACCAGAAGTACAGTTGCAATATTTATGTGTAGGTAAATTGCAAGAAAAACGTGACTTCTACAAAGTAATCACATAGGCAGGGATTCAGGCAGGTGTTGTGGCTTATGAATCCTGTGGGCCCCATCTATGAGTAGGTCTTGTGTTGCAAGAGTCTGCGTGATCTTGCAGAATAACCGATGTAGGTAGGGGACCATTTTCCGCAGGCGTTATTGCCTCTGGCACTCCCCTGGTTTTAATGTTGTTCCACCTGGAGCGGTCCTCCAGGTTGGCTACTTATAGTCGCAATTGGTGGGTGGCGCCTGAACGTTCATCTTGTATTTCCACTATAGTGTTCTGAGCTGCTATGGCTGATGAAAGATGCTGCTCAATGTGGTCAGAGCACTCCACTAGATTGTCAATGTCAACTATAGCATGCAAGTGGTTAATGAAGATTCTGAATTCTCTTTGCATGTCAGCTTGTAGTGAGAGCAACATTGCTTTTAGAGAGTGTCCTGAAGCAGGGTTGTCTGTGGTTTCAAATGCTGCCAAGGATGAAGTGGAGATAGCTAGCAGCACCGGTGGGACTACAGAGCTCAGCACCATGTTGTCTTTTCACAGGGGGAGGCTTTGTGGGAGAGTGCTGGTGAATTTCCAGACCTCTTACCTGTCTGCAGGGGAGGCAGCTGGGTGACGTCGCAGGGCCTCAGATTCTTCCATGTCTGAGACAGGGTCTCAGTTTTGTATATGCACAGGCGGTGGCGATTGTAATGGAGCGGCTCTGTTCTAGCCAGCGCCATCTTGGGGCAGCTATGGAAGCTGCATGTAATAGTTGAGTAGCCTGTGTGATACTCTTGAACTGGATCTCTGGCAGGTCATACTTGGGGGGGGGGGGGGGGGAGTGGGGGGGTTGTGTGGTGGCAGGGGGTAGTGGAGCTTGGATGGGTGGCAGGATATGGGTGTGACGCTCTATGGAAGAGCCAAGCCCAGTGTTCAGGCGGCCATTCTTGTCTGGCCAGGCCACGCCCCCACATACTCCATTTTTAAAGTCTCACGCACTAACTAGTGCATCCACCAGCATTTTGTTCTTTGCTGCTGCGACCATGGAGGGGTCATTGTCACTATCAGAAGGATCAGGGAGTGTGGTGTCACGTCCACAGCAGCAGACACAGATGAGACAGACTAAGCAGGCGAAGGCGGAGAACGCTTCCTGCCAGGCTTTTGCCTGCACGCCACTTCCACCCGGGATACTAGGGACCACTGTCAGCGCATCGGCACATATGCACTGAAGAGACCCCTCATCCATACAGTGAAGCATGGTGTTGGAAGCATTATACTGTGGGGATGTTTTTCAGTGGCAGGAACTGGGAGACTAGTTGGGATAGAGGAAAAGATGAATGCAGCAATGTACAGAGACCCTGGTTTTTAAAACGGTCCCAGAGAGCTCTGGACCTCAGACTGGGGCGAACGTTAATCTTCCAACAGCACAACGACCCTAGGACACACAGCCAAGACACCAAAAGGGTGACTACGGGACTACTCTGAATGTCCTTGCGTGGCCCAGCCAGGGCACAAACAAGAACCTGATTAAACATCTCTGGAGAGATCTGGAAACTGCTAAACCAACTTGCATAGCTGTGAAGCAAACAAAAAAAATCAAGCACAGTGGTTTGCTTTCTTTGTGCCCTACAGTGCCTGCCGCCGAGAATGTGTTTTCAGCACGCCAGCATCGCGCTGAATCTCGGCGACAGGCTGCCGACATCTCGCACTCGCTGGAATAGTAAAAGTACATTCCAGCGAGCGCGTCATAGAAGCGACGGGGATCCGACGCGGATTCCCGCCAATTCTACACGTGGGCGGAGTTTGTTATGAATCCTGAAGGAGAAATCCCCGCCGGATTTTTTAAAGAAAAATCCGGCATGGGTTCCCCCCTCAGGAGCATAACGGGCCCTTAGGTCTGTTATGGGTTGTAAGGAGACCCCCCTACGCCGAAAAAAACGGCGTGGGGGTCCCCCCACAATCCATACCAGACCCGTATCCAAAGCACGCCGGCCGGCCGGTCAGGAAGGGAGTGGGGGCGAGCGAGCGCCCCCCCCCTCCTGAGCCGTACCGGGCAGCATGCCCTCAACATGGGGGGGTCAGGTGCTCTGGGGCAGGGGGCGCACTGCGGCCCCCCACCCCAGAGCACCCTGTCCCCATGTTGATGAGGACAGGGCCCCTTCCCGACAACCCTGGCCGTTGGTTGTCGGGGTATGCGGGCAGGAGGCTTATCGGAATCTGGAAGCCCCCTTTAATAAGGGGGCCCCCAGATACCGGCCCCCCACCCTAAGTGAATGAGTATGGGGTACATTGTACCCCTACCCATTCACCTGCAAAACAAAAGTTTAAACACAAATAAACCACACAGTGTATTGAAATATTTTATTAGTTGGCCGCCGGGGGGGGGTGTGTATGATCGCTTTTATAAAAGCGCCCCCCTCCGGCGGGCTTCTGTGGGGGGGTGGGTGCCGCCGTCTGGTTCTTTTCCGCCGCCGGGGGGGGCGCTTTGATAAAAGCGCCCACCACCCGGCGGGCTTCTTTCGACGTCTTCGGCGGCGGGGGGGGGTCTTCTCCCACTCTCCGGGGGTCTTCTCCCACTCTCCGGGGGTCTTCTCCCACTCTCCGGGGGTCTTCTCCCACTCTCCGGGGGTCTTCTCCCACTCTCCGGGGGTCTTCTCCCACTCTCCGGGGGTCTTCTCCCACTCTCCGGGGGTCTTCTTCTTCTTCAGGACTCGCCGCCGCTATCTTCGTGTTAGCTCAATTACTAGCGGCGGCGGTCCCCTCTTCTGCGACGTCGGCGTCTTCTTCTTCTTCTTCTTCTTCTTCTTCTGCTGCTGTCCAGATGTTGACGCGACGCTTCCTCCCGCTGTTATGCCCGGCGCGCGGCTCGCAGCGAAATATATAGGCCTGTCTTGTGACGTCGCAGTCCCATCATGCTCCGGTAGGTACCACGTGCTACCTACCGGAGCATGATGGGACTGCGACGTCACAAGACAGGCCTATATATTTCGCTGCGAGCCGCGCGCCGGGCATAACAGCGGGAGGAAGCGTCGCGTCAACATCTGGACAGCAGCAGAAGAAGAAGAAGAAGACGCCGACGTCGCAGAAGAGGGGACCGCCGCCGCTAGTAATTGAGCTAACACACGAAGATAGCGGCGGCGAGTCCTGAAGAAGAAGAAGACCCCCGGAGAGCGGAGAAGACCCCCGGAGAGTGGGAGAAGACCCCCGGAGAGCGGGAGAAGACCCCCGGAGAGCGGGAGAAGACCCCCCCCGCCGCCGAAGACGTCGAAAGAAGCCCGCCGGGTGGTGGGCGCTTTTATCAAAGCGCCCCCCCCGGCGGCGGAAAAGAACCAGACGGCGGCACCCACCCCCCCACAGAAGCCCGCCGGAGGGGGGCGCTTTTATAAAAGCGATCATACACACCCCCCCCCGGCGGCCAACTAATAAAATATTTCAATACACTGTGTGGTTTATTTGTGTTTAAACTTTTGTTTTGCAGGTGAATGGGTAGGGGTACAATGTACCCCATACTCATTCACTTAGGGTGGGGGGCCGGTATCTGGGGGCCCCCTTATTAAAAGGGGGCTTCCAGATTCCGATAAGCCTCCCGCCCGCATACCCCGACAACCAACGGCCAGGGTTGTCGGGAAGGGGCCCTGTCCTCATCAACATGGGGACAGGGTGCTCTGGGGTGGGGGGCCGCAGTGCGCCCCCTGCCCCAGAGCACCTGACCCCCCCATGTTGAGGGCATGCTGCCCGGTACGGCTCAGGAGGGGGGGGGCGCTCGCTCGCCCCCACTCCCTTCCTGACCGGCCGGCCGGCGTGCTTTGGATACGGGTCTGGTATGGATTGTGGGGGGACCCCCACGCCGTTTTTTTCGGCGTAGGGGGGTCTCCTTACAACCCATAACAGACCTAAGGGCCCGTTATGCTCCTGAGGGGGGAACCCATGCCGGATTTTTCTTTAAAAAATCCGGCGGGGATTTCTCTTTCAGGATTCATAACAAACTCCGCCCACGTGTAGAATTGGCGGGAATCCGCGTCGGATCCCCGTCGCTTCTATGACGTCTTTGTCTCCATCGCGGCAAGCCAGCTCGGCGCTGGCTCCCGCGATGGGGCTCGTAGGTGGTCAATCTCGCCGAGAAAGGGAGCGAGATTGACACAATATCCCAGTCACCTACTGTAGGAGAATAAATATATTTTCTGCTCCAAACAAGAAACTGAAGCATAAGGGAAGTTGGAGTTACACCTGGCCGATTAACAGCTTGCCAGCCAACTCCCCTGCAGGCAGGAGCATAACCCAGTGGTCTCAGAACTTGTTCCGACACTTAAAGTGGATATAAAACCAAATCATGTCCTCATTTGAACTGGGCCCACATGTATATGTTTTGGCTAAACATTTTCCCCAAAACGGCACCTTTTATATTCTCACGCAGACCTAGCCACAAACAAAAGACCAGAAATTCCCACTATGGACATACCTCCAACTACAAAACTCACAGACCCAAAGCTCAAATCACAATAGTCTAGACTAGGGGGGGTCTCCAAACCAGCTTGAGGGCCAGATGTGGCTCTTTGCTAGCCTTTATCTGGCCCTCGGGGTACAATTCCTCTCACTGATACGAGACACTATTTCTTTCCACTGACACAAACAATTGGGCACTATATATTTCACTGATACCAAAGATGGGATACTATTCCTCCTAATGGGGGGGGGGAATACTCCTATTGACCACCAAGCCTGAGGCCATGTTTATTCTCACTAATGTGACATTTTCTGCCCCTACTGGCCACAAATTCCAGCCCTCCTAAAGTCTGAAGGACAATAAAGTGCCTTTTGTTGGAAAAGTTTGAAGACCCCTGGTCTAGATAAATCACACCCAGAGAATTTTTATCCTCTTAAAAGACCCAACAAAGGCACCTAGTTTCCACCATGTATGCCCTACTCACAGCAACCTCACCCACAAAACATGTCTACTTTGAGAAAGAACTCACTAGATCTTTGAGGACCAGTGGATGCAAATACACTCAAGGGCTCAATAAATGTATCAGACCAAGAAAACGGTTATAAGGTCTTTAAATGTTGGTATAGAGTCCCAACTCTTATCCATAAATTTGCACCGACCACATCCAACTTATGCTGGAGGTGCAACGCAGAGCCCGGCTCACACATCCGGTGGTCCTGCCCCACCATTCAAAACTTCTGGAATGGGGTAAACAATATCAAAAGTAGACATGGAAAAAAAATCAAGAGATGATGTTGTGCTCAAATAGCATAGAACGGTGTAATTGGTAAAAAAAATGTATAAATAACCAAAATAGTATAATGGATAAATGAATATGCAAATAGACTGACTGAAAGATAAAAATTGCTATAAATGCCAAGATAAGGTGCATCCAAAAGGCGTACTGAATAAATGTGCAAACAGTGCAGATAAGGTGACTCGGGTGCATAAATAAAATCACAACGTAGAGATAATGGTATATGCAGTCGCTGCTCGTTTCTGATATACACTGCATTATTGTTTTAAATGTGAGTACCCAATTTGTTATGTTTGAATAAACTGCTAAGTGTTTAAAACAAATTACACTACCTTCCTCCCCGATCAGCCTATCTTACTCTGTCTCCCACAACCCTACCCTCCTACGACACACACACACACACACACACACACACACAGATTTGTTTAATCTCAGTGTAACATTTGTTTAATCTCAGTGTAACATCTGAGGTAGGGTTTTACCGATACTAGCATCGGTACCGATAAGCATTTGCCGAGTACTTTTACTCGGGCAAATGCTCCTGATGCTTCACCCGATACTTGTACAGTCAGTGGTGATTAGTGCGTGGGAAAGTTACAAGCACCGATCACCGCTGTATAGATTTAAAAGTAATTTCAAAAGGGTGGGCTTCAAGGTGCACATGCGTCACAGGGTAGCCGATGTTTAGGGACTGAGCCATGTTGGACGGCTTGGTCTCTTGTGCGGAGAGTGGCATTCAGCACAATGATCAGCAGCTGGCAAAACCGGCTCCCAATCATGTAACCATTGAGACAGCCATTCACACTGCTCATATAAAACTGGCTATCTTGCTCGCCCCCCAGGCATACAGACCCTGTTAAGGTATGCTGTAGCTGGGCAGGAAGAGGTTCAAGTTTTGGTTGAAGATGGGCCGATTTATAACTTGCTCTGGAATGCCATTCTGAGCGTCACACTGCAAAGGCGACTCTTCCGATATACATAGCATAGTATACGCAATGGCACAATACAACAGTAAATGGAAATATATTACCCTCCCCCTCAAATATCTGTCACAGTGACCATCGCAAAGGCATACATCTTTCTCTCCTATGCAAAATTGAGGGAGGAAAAGTTCTATAAGAGCTATTAAAACAATGTTTTACATGAATAAAGTCAGTTGTAAAGGTTAAAAAAAAAAAAAAAAAAAAAAAGTTCCCTTAGATAGCTTCCTTTACCTTGGTGCAGTCCTTCACTTACCTCATTCTTCGATTTTACTTTTAGATGTCCTTATTTCTTCTGAGAAATCCTCACTTCCTGTAATTCTGTCTAACTACACACAGTAATGCAAAACTTACTCCCTGGTGTGGAGAAAGCCTCTTGAGGGGGCGAGCAGGAGTGTCAGGATGCCCACTAACACACAGCTTCTTTCTCCATCTGCAAAGTAGAGAGTGTCCTGACTTGCCTGCTTGCCCCCTCCCCCCTCAAGAGGCTTTCTCCACACCAGGGACAAAGCCTTGCATTCCTGCATGTAGTTACAGACAGAAGAACAGGAAGTGAGGATTTCTCAGAAGAAATAAGGACATTTAAAAGCAAAATGGAAGGATGAGGTAAGTGAAGGAGGACTGCACTAAGGAAAAGGAAGCTATTTAGGGGAAAAAAAAAAAAAATATATATAGTTTACAACCCCTTTAACTACACGATTTCTAATCTTAGCAGAGGGACTGTACTTGCTGACAAACTGATCAACCAATCACTTTGTTGAAGACCAAGCATTTTACAGTGCCTAAAAAATCGTTGGGGAAAAAAACAAGCATTCAAAACGTCAATGACCTGAAGTGAATAGTATTAATACATACAATAAAGGAAAGAAAGGCTTTCTCTACGAATGCTGGAAATTAATGAGCACTTCAATGTCTTCAATCTTTGAAAGGGAACCAATTATTTCCAATGCTTCTTGGATATTGTAGCCAACATTTTTACTGAAACTGCCTTTCATTTAAAGGTAAAAGGTCAAGAGCATAACCGTATCAAGAGTACCAAAGATCTTTGGTTAAAAAAAAAAAAAGGAAGGTTAATAGCAAAAGGTAAAATAAATTACCACTAGGCTTTATACTTTATTTGAATAGGTCCTAATGTGCTGCTCAAAAAACACTAGTTTCCTTTCATTTACGTAGCTGCACTAGACAAGTGGAATCTTACTGGTTACTATGGACAACGTCTTCAAATTTTCTATCAGCTTTTATAAATGATGCCGACCACGGCCATTTAGCTCCGAGAGCTGCTGCAGCAGCAAGCACATGCTGCCAGCAATAGGTTTGGCCTGGTGCTCACAGTTCTGTTGGTACACTTTGTATACCAGTGACGTTTGTACCCAAGATAAATAAGGAAATATTTTAGACAGAAATGTGTTTCTATATTTAGCAATTTCAACATTCGTCACAATCAAGCCTTTGTAGGAACATGTATTTTTCCAAATTATAGGGCTGTCTGCAGTTGTCCACAAGTGACGGCTAATTAATTTGACGGCTAGTGATTACAAGGGTGTTAAGCAGCCCCATCAGACTCACATTTTTTCAAATACCCTACTGCAGAAGAGCAGAGCTGTGGAAATCCAAAGTTAGCCATTGCCTAACTTTGAGAGTAATTTAAGGCAAGCGTACACATTTCATTAACCCCTAAAAGCCGTTTGGGGGATCATAATGTGAATGTCAGGTGGGCCCATCCATTAAGAATGTTTTTAATTTTAGAGAATGCCAATGGGTAAGGGTCCAAACTGCAAGGGCACACCAACAAAAAAAAACAAGCGTAAAATAAGCAGAGCAGCAGGGGGCTACTTTCATTAAACCTAGAGTTACTGAAAAGATTTTTTGCTTGGCTTTCAACATACCTGCAATGAATTACAAGGAGGCCATGTTTCATGTTTCACTGACAGAACGGCATTTCTCCTTTCTAAATCTGCCTACCTTAGAGTAAAGAATCGGTGGTGCTCTGCTTTTGCTCACATACACTGTTAGCTTGTGAATGGAAGCTGGAGGGTTCATTTTAGTACGCTTCACTCTATGAGGGTAGTACTTCACAGACTGACATACTAAAAGTCTTTTCAAAGACCATACAACTTATGCCAAGAACACAGATGATCAATGTTACAGGGGATGAGAACTCCATGTTTCAGCAGAATCCAACTCAAGTTTTTAAATGAAAAAAACCCAGATAACCAAATCAGCTTTAGAACCTGGTAGCCTAACCACTAGCGTTGGCGTTCTTTACAATTATTATTATTCAGGATGTATATAGCGCCAACAGTTTGCGCAGCGCTTCACATCAGCTTTACAATGTACAAATGCCCATTTTTCTCTTCTGCACAATGCCCAGCTACATTCTTTCTACACCAGCAGTGGTGGGGGACCCCAGGAGTCATTTTGCCATACAAAATACAAAGGTGTAAATGGGCCTGCAGAGTATTTTATTATTGGGTCAAGCTGCCACATAGGAAAAATATGATTGCTACAGGAAGTAGATTTTCAAGCAGTAAAATGCATGAGATGAAAAAGGTGAGAATCTGCCTATGTTTAGGAAAAGGACCCTGTTTAGGAAAAGGACCCTGTTTGTTTTTATTGCATTTTTTTTTTGCCCAGAGTCCATACAGCACTACATCTAATGTAAACACTAAGGCCCCTTTAACACGGGGCGGTTCAGTAATGATCCGCCTCCGTATGCTCAGCAGGGATCGCTCCGTTGATCCCCACTGAGACGGTGGATGACAGGGTGGTCACCCATACACTGCAGGGACCGCCCTGTCTTTTCTGCACTCTCCCCCATGGGGAGATCGGATGAACCCGGACCGTATGTCTGTTCATCCGATCCGCTCTGCAGATGGAAGAACAAATAGGGTTTTCTTCCGTGTGCAAAATCGGCTCTTTGCGGAGGCGGACGAGATCAAGTGTCAGCCGATACCTATAAACTGCCTAAAAAGAAGCCCATATACTTTGAGCTTCAGGAGCCAAAATGCTCAGATGTAAACATGGGCCATTTAAATAAATGGGATTTTGCTTGTTGGATGTTTTGGAACTTTTGAGAGGAGCATTTTAAGGCCCCATGTACACGAGAAGCAAATGCAAGCAAATCTGAACTCACGTTTTCAAAAGAAAATTGAAAAGTGTGAATTTCAAAAATTGAAAAGTGTGAATTTCAAAAATTGAAAAGTGTGAATTTCAAAAATTGAAAAGTGTGAATTTCAAAAATTGAAAAGTGTGAATTTCAAAAATTGAAAAGTGTGAATTTCAAAAATTGAAAAGTGTGAATTTCAAAAATTGAAAAGTGTGAATTTCAAAAATTGAAAAGTGAGAATTTCAAAAATTGAAAAATGTGAAATTCGAAAATTGAAAAATTCGAAAACTGAAAAATACGAAAACTGAAAAATACGAAATTTGATTGTCCACTTGTTGCCACGTCACCTGCCACAAGTTGTAGATTGTCCACGTCACCTGTCACGTCAACTGGCCACTTCACCAGCCACAAGTTGTGGATTGTCCACTTGCCACAAGTTGTGGATTGTCCACAATGCAATGCAAGCAGTTTAGGTTTTTTAATGTTTTTTCATCATTTGCCATCATTTTTGAGATTTCTAATGTAAAAAAAATAGGTCGCCTTTAAAAACGCCTATAAATGAAATCGCGGCAAAACGCCGGTACCGCGGTTTGCCGCGATTTGCATCTGAACCGCGAAAACGCCAAAAGCGTCTGAACCCATTTTTTTGCTTCTGAAAAAACGAGCCTAAACCCAACTGCTTTAAAATGCAAAAAAACGTGAATGTGTGCATGGACACATAGGATAACATTAAATGTGTGCCCAAATGCCTCTGAACTCGAGTTTACCAGCGTCTCGTGTGCATGGGGCCTAAGAGCTGAAAACGCTCAGGTGTGAATGGATCCTTAGGCACCATTCACACTTGGCAATCTGAAAGCGACAGAATAGCTGCAATTCTGCCTGTAAATCAAAAATCGTACAATTAGGTGCCATTATTTTTAAAAGGCAACCCCAAACAGTGTGATTTTGCAACGATTGATGCATGACGCAATTGCGGCAGAATGTGCATTTACAAAAATCATGAAGCTCATCACCCATAAAAGGAGAAGGAGCTTCTTTTTGGATGATAATAATGCCTATGGCAGCCCACTGAAGTGAATGGGCTGCTCTATGCGCCACATGCAGAAACATTTAACTCACACTATAAAAATCCATGAGCGGGAATGCTCGTTTTTAATGTCTGTTTTTTCTTGCTGTATGAAACATTTGGTCATGGAAGCCCATATGTAGCCTTCTGAATGCTATGGAACTATCCATGACACTCAAGAAAGACAGTCAAAAATGAAAGGTATGTTGCATTGCATCACCTACATGGATGCAAGCTTCCCATTTAAAGGCCCATACACATGTTCTTGTGCTCCAAACTTTCACTTTGTGGTGCGACACACCCCTCACCAGATATAATGGACCCCTAGCTTTTCAGTCTAGGGGTCAAAAAAGCTGAAATTTGGCAAGGAATGACAGCTCAAAGAGGTTCAATAGAGACCTCCGCTGTGGGCATCATCCCGGTATAATCCCCGAAAGCCGAGGACGCACATGTAAGTACGCTCGACGCTCAGGGGCTCAGTTCTCAGTGCAGAGATGGCAGAGAACAGATGGAGCATCGGTCTGATGCTCCATCCACCAGGGCAAGTAAGAAATCAAAAAATAAAAATAAAACCCATACTTCTTTTAAGATAGCTTGGGCAGAAAAGACATTAGCTAGGCCTCTATATATTTATATTTATTCAGTGTTACTGTCCCGCATGAGCCTCACATCCCCAGGTGATGTAAGCGAAAGGTGTTTTAGAGGGGCCTCATGCACGACTTGATTCTGCAAGTCAGCCTGACCGCTTGGACCTGCTGTTCAACACATGCCGTATAATTCCTTAAAAATTGCAAGTGCAATTTTCACATTTTATTAAAATCTTGGTAAAAATACTACAGTATGTGGATTTTCCACTGTACTTTAACTTTCTCCATGAAGTCTACCTTGGCTTAGAAGATCGTGGAACCGGTGTATATGGCTGCTATGCAAAGCGTCCAATTATCTCAGAGCAGCTGGTAAGGAGCTTGTTTAACCACTTAAGGACCTTGCCCGTTTTTCAGATTAGGTGTTTACAAGATTAAAAGAGGTTTGTTTGCTAGAAAAAAAAAATTACTTAAAACCCCCAAAC
This sequence comes from Rana kukunoris, assembly GCA_029574335.1. Classification (NCBI taxonomy): domain Eukaryota; kingdom Metazoa; phylum Chordata; class Amphibia; order Anura; family Ranidae; genus Rana; species Rana kukunoris. Next base: position 76,241,960 of record CM056057.1, on the reverse strand, counting down.
ATTAGAAAAATTATATATATATATAACCCTAAAGAATAAAATGGCAGTCATTGTAATACTTTGTCGCACCGTATTTGCGCAGCGGTCTTACAAGCGCAAGTTTTTTGGAAAAAATTCACTTATTTGAATTAAAAAAGAAAAAACAGTAAAGTAAGCCCAATTTTTTTTTATATTGTGAAAGATAATGTTACGCCGAGTAAAATGATACCCAACATGTCACGCTTCAAAACTGCACCCGCTCGTGGAATGTCGTCAAACTTTTACCCTTAAAAATCTCCATAGGCGACGTTTAAAAAATTCTATAAGTTGCATCTTTTGAGTTGGAGGTCTAGGGCTAGAATTACTGCTCTCGCTCCAACGATCGCGGCGATACCTCACTTGTGTGGTTTGAACGCCGTTTTCATATGCGGGCAATACTCACGTATGCGTTTGCTTCTCCGCGCGAGCTCGTCGGGACAGGGCGCTTTAAACATTTTTTTTTTGTTTTCTTATTTTATTAATTCTTACACTAAAAAAATGTGCTAGATTACCATCTGTAAAAAAATGACATATATACAGTGAGCGGTCCTTGTACATTTACAGGACCGCCGCATGTACATTTACATCGGCAGAATGGCACCGACAGGCACATCAACGTATATACGGCGGTCCCTGTAGCTGGCCGAGCGATCCGGGATGAGGGGGCGGCTATTCGTTTTTGTCCGCCCCCTCCGGATCAGCATTTTTTTCAACCACCGCTGAGGAGAGATCACATCACACAGTAAGTCTGCACAGCACTACACTGACACCAGTACACGCAGGCACATTAACCCCTTGCGATCGCCCCCCTGTCACAGAGTCACTGAATGCAGTAATCATACATGTATGATTACTGTATTTAGTGTCAGTGCGACAGGCAGTGCGACAGGCAGTGCGACAGGCAGTGCGACAGGCAGTGCGACAGGCAGTGCGACAGGCAGTGCGACAGGCAGTGCGACAGGCAGTGCGACAGGCAGTGCGACAGGCAGTGCGACAGGCAGTGCGACAGGCAGTGCGACAGGCAGTGCGACAGGCAGTGCGACAGGCAGTGCGACAGGCAGTTAGTGTTAGGTTCAGGGTACCCACCCCCCCCCCAATAAAGTTTTAACCCCTTGATCACCACCCTAGTTAACCCTTTCACTCCCTATTGCCAGCGTCACTAAGCGATCATTTTTCTGATCGCTGTATTAGTGTTGCTGTTCCTGCTAGGTAGCTAATTTATTTTTATTGCGATTTTTTTTTACTAAAGACATGTGGCTAAATAAATTTTGGCCTAAATGATTGACTAAAATTTTATTTTATTCTTCTAACAAAAAGTAAAAAATACTGATTTTTTTTCAAAAATGTCGCTCTATTTTTGTATATAGCGCAAAAAAATAAAAAATAAATCGCAGAGGCGATCAAATACCACCAAAAGAAAGCTCTATTTGTGGGAAGAAAAGGACGCCACGTCGCACGACCACGCAATTGTCAGTTAAAGCGACGCAGTGCCGAATCGCAAAAAGGGGCAAGGTCATTTACCTGCATTTTGGTTAGGGTCTTAAGTGGTTAATCACTTGAGTGGATTCCTTTTGGGAGCACTACTCCAGTGGTACACGTTAATCTTTCACAGGGCAAGAGAAACTTTTGACGTTTAGAAAATCTGTGCACCTTTTTGCACTTTCTATATTTGTTAGAATTATTTTTTTGCAGTGTATTTGCACAGATATGTCAATGTTGGATGAATCATATGTTTAATGCATTTTTGTGTATTTTTTTTACAATTAACCTATAACTAGCACACTTAATTATTGGTTGGAGCTTCTATTATGAAAAGTGGAATTCTCCTTGAAAAGATGAACTTATCCTTCACTTCACTCTACCAATCAAAATTTAACATTTTTAAACCTTATGCTGTTAGCATTAGTAAATAGATAGGAAAATTAGATCATATTTACTTGTTTTAAACTTTGTTATTTTACATTTGTTCAGCTACTTTCTGGTTTCTTGCCTAGGCAAATGTCATACATACAGGAGTCGTCTTCAGGGGGGGGGGGGGGGGGGTGATCGCACCTTAGCGCACTCTACTGCATGCATGTTTGGGATAAGGGCAGATGAATTCCAGAAATGTGCCTGCAGGTTCAGTTTCATTTTTAATCTAGTTTCATGTTTCTGTGAAGTACAGAGACACACAGAACAGAACAAAATAAACAAACACAGGGCAGTGTTTGTTTTTAAAATCAATCTGATTGGTTCTGAGGGGTTTTAAAACGCACAGTAATCACACCTCCTTGATCAGGGACCACAGAGAGAAGCTCCCATGGTTTTTTTCATAAGGAAACAGACAAGCAGGAAGTGTGGAGATCAGAGAAGGATTACAGCAACTTCAAAGCAAAAAATGAACAATGAGGACATGAAACCAGGATTGCAGTAAGGTAAAGGAAGCCATTTAGCTAAAAAAGAAAAAAATCCTTTAGTGACCCTTTAAACAAGAAGCTGGTTGACAAAAATAACGCTAGAAACTGCAGGGGCACATGAAGCCATTTATATTGGGGATTGCCTCATATCAGATTACCAACAGACTGACAGCAGCTTGCTACCAAATGACCATCCTTTCTCCAATAAACTGAACAAATCTTGGAATGAAATGCAATACACCCCAAGGATGACCACTTACTAAAATGTACTGGATACAACAGGATGCAATGAGGCCTTTTCTTTGACAACTAATGAAAATGAAGGTTTAACCTTACAAATTAATCTTGCCACGTTGTATAAAATCAGACCCTTTGGACAATTATTCACTTCTTAGAAGTGATTTGATGGGCTCCATGCCATAGTCACATAGGAAGAGTTAGATAGCCTCTTGTTTACAGACATGAACAAGCATGTAGTAATGTTTAAAAATACTCCAGGGAGGCATTTAACCAGATTCCAGGACCCCACTATCACTAGCTGAGAAAAGTGGGCCTCATGAAATAAACAGCACCAGATGGAAACATTGATTACTTCAAATTGCACAACTCCTGGGATAAACAGTACCATCTATTCATGGAGATCACAGCACACCACCTATTGTGGGAAGATTGTTAGTCTCCTGCACCATAATGTACCTTGAGATAGGATCCATAGTACTTTGTCACATAGGGGCTGTCGCACTGACTAAGAACAGTTATTTCTTGTTGTATGTCCTCTATTTCATCCTCTGCTTCTTCCAGATCTATGATTTTTATAGCAACCACATGCTGAGTCCGGTTATCAATACCCTTAAAAACTTCTCCAAAGGACCCCTTTCCAATGCGTTCCAGTTTTGTGAACAACTCTTCTGGATCGGCCCGGTGGTTCTAGAAGAAAAAAAAAAAAAAGAAAAGAAAAGAAGAATCAGCATTAAAAACTTAAGATTTTCAATGGGCTTCCTGTATATTACATGACAGTTTTTACTCCAGTCTAAAAGCATAGCATAAGCTGCACCCTGGTTTAGAGAAAATTGCCATTGTAACAGATAGATACACACACACACACTGTCCCAAGGGCTGAAGGATACTGCAGGCAGCCCAGAGGGACCTTCCAGCAACATATGAATGTGACCAACTAAATCTAAATTGACAAAACATATAGGCCTTGGTAAGGGTTAAGGGCCAATCTGTATCCAATCACGTAGGCCAGCCCTCAAAATTTCCACTCGCCTACTAGCATTTGGCGAGTGGATTTAAGCTGGGGGCGAGTGACGACAGGGCTACATGACCAAACTCCCTCCAATCTGTGCCTACTCTTAGAGTCCCGATGAGATTGGCGGCCGAAGAGGAAAGGTGCATGCTTGGGAAAAGTAGTCTGGTGAGCCGCGCACAAGCAGAGCAGTACACAGGTGCTCTCCTTACAATTCTCATTAAGCCATGGGACCTAACAGTATGACCTCTGAGCCTGCCCCCCCCCCCCCGATCAATGTAGCTGGAGAGCAGAAAGTAATGAGTGAGGTGGAGGATTGCGAAAATTACCACTCCGGTGCAGCGCTCACTGAAAGTTGCCTTGACATGAGTGGCAGCCTTCCAGTTTGTGCAGTTTTTTTCTCCTTGTGCTCTATGCAAGTGTCCAACAGTTCAGCCTGAGCACTGTGAACAGACTGGTCTCAATGTGTGCTGTGCGGTGTCAGTGTGCGCTGGCTATGCAGTTGTGTGGATCTCGGCACTGGATTGTACTCCCTCCCGCTGTGCTGCAGCTCCTCTCCTCACTGCCAGCCTGAATAAAAGGGGGAAGTGGGGACATGCAAGCGTGGAGCCGCACACACGGGCTCCTGATGATGAGATGAATGGGAGAGAGAGAGGATGGATGGGAGTTGCAGAGGAGACAGCAAGAGAATGGGGAAGAGACCCAGTTCTCGTGCCCTGTCCCTCTGGTCTGCCCCCAGTGCCCTGTCCCATTTTGTTAAAGTTGTTGATGGTAATATTTAATTTTGTAACTTGATTCTGCATAAAAAAATTAACAGTGTCATTCCATGAGATAATCTATGAGGGTGTTTACGGGTGCAATTAGGCGCAGGGCAGTGTATGAATTAGGTGGGGCAACTGGTGGCGAGCAACTCTTGAGGCCTGGCTAGTAGCTCAGGACTTGAAATTTTGAGCCCTGACGTAGGCTCTTGTGTTACATAGCTGTTGACTGGATTTATTTTTCCCGCTCATATAGGTGCAGTATCTCAACCACTGCCCCATGTCGCTCTAGTCTGCCCCTTACCCACCTCCCAGCAATACCTCTGGTCTTTGTCCCCAACGACCCACTTAAAAAAAAAAAAAAAAAAAAAGAAGCCTGGCAGCAACCATATGAAATGAGCATGGTATACAGAATGACAGTACACAATAGGGCAGGCACAGCATGGCATATTGGATAAAAGGTGGTGTGCAATAGGAAACGCACAGCATGTATATGGAAGGCTGTCGGTGTTGAATAGTGAACAGGATTGGATACCGTGTCTACCAAACACTTCTGTACCTTTAGTTAGGATGTGTCCCATTCAAACCTGCAGTGAAAGACCACACAATTGAACACTGCACTGCAAGATTTTCTCCCCCGCTTCCAGCCAATGTTCACATGCTGGTTTTTCCACCATGCCCCTTCAACAAAAGCTTTCAATTGGCCTTTGCTGGGCTTTCCATTTGATGTCATCATAGACTTTATCTGCAACTGTCTGTCCCAGTGAATGCCCACTGGACGGAGGTCTGAAATCAGCACAACTTACCTGGGGGCAAACATTGTCCCTGTGTGGTACAACACCCCCCAGTCAGGACCTGTGAATGCCAGAGGCATGGTTGTTGGTAGACCTAAAGGTGATTGTACTTTTAAGACTAATGTGTTTGTTGAGCTGTGAAAAGGTAGGCCATTGTACACCTGATCTGCTTTATGTGTGTATACATACATACATACAGTAGAGTCTGAAAGGCAAGATTGAGCATATTCAAATGTTAATTTAAAAAATGAATGCTTACTCTCATTTTTAAAGCATACAACCAACAAATAGGTCAGCAATCTAAAGTCTTAGCACTTTGTCTAAATATCTTGCACAGTCTATGCTGCCGAGAGTGTGAATGGTGTTGATCTTCATATAGCAAAATTGCTGAATACACAGTCTTAGCACTGTTAGTGCAAGAAAATCAAAAGGACTATCTGGGCGTTTAATATTCAGCTACTGCCAAAGGAGCTTAGTGAATCAGTCTGAGAACAAATGGTTCGCCCAAGTGCTGAAAGTGGACCTTATAAATAAGATCCAAGCTTTACGTCACTTACAAGACCCATAGAGGGCAATCTGTGACAAAGGCCTGAAGAACCGAACTGTATGCTGTCTACTGGGCGCTCGAGTTCAGCACATCACGGATTTGGTGGACAGATTACTGGGAGAGGCTGGGGAAGACCTGGCTGTCATTTTGCATGTTGGCATCAATAGTATGCAAGCTCTTTGAGGGGATAAGGGACTATATACAAGGTTTTAGTGATGAAAAGGCATTATTGGCAGTAATCAGCATGGATTCATGAAGAATCGTTCTTGCCAAACCAATCTATTAACCTTCTATGAGGAGGTGAGCTGCCATCTAGATAAAGGAAGGTCCATAGACATTAGATAAGCACCTGAACGACTACAACATACAGGGATATACAATATATTACTGACATAATCACACACATAGGTTGGACTTGTCTTTTTTTCAACCTCACCTACTATGCAACTATTGCCTGTTGTCTTCTGGCAGTTAAAAGTAATTGTAAAGGTTACAGACAGCAGGACTTTGCTCCTCCCCTGTGTCACTGGATTTGATTGACAGCAGCAGGAACCAATGGCTCCTGCTGCCATCAATCTATCCAATAAGGACCCAAGATAGTGGCTGGGCTAGTGCTCAGGTAAGAAAAAAAGATTTTTTAATACAGCTTACCTGTAAAATCTTTTTCTTGGAGTACATCACGGGACACAGAGCAGCATATTCATTACTATATGGGTTATATGGAGTACCTTCAGGTGTGGACACTGGCAATCTCAAACAGGAAGTCCCCTCCCTATATAACCCCCTCCCATAGAGGAAGTACCTCAGTTTTGTAGCAAGCAGTATGCCTACCAAAAATGTTCCCCAAAAGAGGGGTGGGAGCTCTGTGTCCCGTGATGTACTCCAAGAAAAAGATTTTACAGGTAAGCTGTATTAAAAAATCTTTTTCTTTCTCGTACATCACGGGACACAGAGCAGCATATTCATTACTATATGGGATGTCCGAAAGCAATGCTTTAATGAGGGGAGGGAGACATCTTCCAAAAAAGGATTTAATTTAGAGGTATACTCAAATACTAGTAAATCCAACTTAAACAAGAAATGTAAATCTCAAATCAAGGGAGCCCCCTCAGATCCTGAGGAGCTTGAATCGCGGCCTGTAGTACTGACTGCCCAAAGGCTGTATCCGCATTCCTTCTTACGTCCAATTGATAAAATTTTGTAAACATGTGGACTGACGACCACGTTGCTGCCTTGCATATTCGAGCCATAGAGATCTGATGATGTGCTGCCCAGGAGGTGCCCATGGCCCTGGTAGAATGGGCCTTTACCGACAAAGGAGGAGGCAACCTCTTCAAACCGCAGGCCTGAACGATTAATTGTTTAATCCATCTTGCGATGGTGGATCAAGCAGCTGCCTGACCCATCTTGGGCCCTTCCGGTAAAAACAAACACCACATCTGTTTTCCGAACCTTCTCTGTAGCTTTAAGATAGGCCTTTATGGCCCTGACAATATCCAACGTATGCAGCAACCCCTCCTTTCTAGAGGTGGGTTTTGGAAGAAGGATGGAAGTACCACATCCTGGTTCAGGTGGAAACTGGATATAACCTTTGGTAGAAAGGAAGAATGAGGACGGAACCCCGCCCTATCCTTATGTAAAATGAGATATGGTTCCTTACAAGATAAGGCTGCCAATTCCGATACTCTCCTGGCCGAAACTATGGTGATCAGAAATACCGACTTTCTAGTCAGTAAAACCAAAGGTACCTCAGCCAACGGCTCAAGGGGTTGTTTCTGTAGAGTTGACAGAACAAGATTTAAGTCCCATGGACAAAGTGGTGATTTGACCGGAGGATTAACACGTAAGACTCCCTGTACGAAGATCTTAACCAGCGAGTGGGCGTCCAGCGGCCTCTGAAACCACACTGATAAGGCTGAAATCTGTCCCTAGATCGTGCTTAATGCCAGGCCTTTATCCACTCCTAGCTGGAGAAAACGTAATACTCTATCAATGGTATACTTGCGGGAAACCTATCTCTTAGCCTCACACCAGCCTACGTAGGCCCTCCAAACCCTGTAACAAAATTACCCTGGAGGCCGGCTTTCTAGCCTTAATGAGGGTAGGGATTACCTGCCTAGACAGACCTCTACCCCTGAGAATCAGGGATTCAGCCGCCAGGCCGTCAAATTTAGACGCCGTAATGCAGGGTGGAGGATCGGGCCTTGTGAGAGTAGGTCTGGCCATAGAGGAAGAGTCCAAGGGCCTCCCGCTGCCAATTTCAGGACTAGTGAGTACCATGCCCTCCGGTACCAAGCTGGGGCTACCAGGATAACCGGCCTGTGCTATGATCCTGCACCACAGGCGGGGTAGTAACTGCAGAGGGGGAAATACATATAGAAGTTATGATTGATGCCAAGGGCAAACCAACACATCGGTTCCGCAGGCCATAGGGTCCCCCGTTCGAGACATGAACCGGTCTAGCTTCTTGTTGAATCCTGATGCCATGACCTCCACGTCTGGCACTCCCCACTTCTGGCAGATTGTCTGAAAAAACTTGGATGCAGAGACCACTCCCCCGGCGACAGGGTTTGGCGACTTAGGAAGTACGCCTGCAGGTTGTCCACCTCGGGAATGAATGTCGCCGATATGCAGGGTACATAAACCTCTGCCCACCGAAAAACCAAGCTCCTCTCACTCTGAGTGGCTTGATTCTTGGTTCCCACTTGGTGGTTCAGATATATGCCACCGCTGTGGCATTGTCTGAATGACTTCTCACCGAGGACCCCTGTAATCTGGATGTCTATGCCAGGAGGGCTAGCCGAGCCGCTCTAATCTCCCAGACCTTGATGGGCAGCTGCCTCTCCGCCTCTGCCCAAGTTCCTTGGCGAGTGAACCCGTTCAAGACCGCTCTCCAGCCTTCCAGACCACTGGGCAGAACCAAGCTGCTAGAATTGCTGTCTGTAGGACACGAGTGTGGAAGCGTGTGGTATCGCCTCGAACATGGCCATTAGTCTGCCTAGTAATCGCATACATAGGCGAATGGTTGGTTCTCTTTTGCTTAGAACCAACTGAATCAATCTTGATAGCCTCGACCTTTACCAGGGGCAGGAACACCCATCTTCTGTTCTGTGTCTAATCTCCTGCTGAGATATTCCAACTGCTTTGTAGGTTGAAATGCTGATCTTTCCCCGGTTTAGGACTCAGCCGAACCTCTCGAGGTACTGAACCATGAGGGCTACTACGCATTCCACCAAGGAAGCGAGTGATCTATGATTAAGAGGTCGTCCAGGTATGCTAGGACCGAGATCCCTTGGATCCTTTAGACTGACTAGAATTGGAGCTAGGACCTTCGTGAATACCCGGGGGCCGTAGCCAGCCCGAAGGGGGGCGCCACGAATTGGAAGCGACGCTGTATCACTACGAAGCGTACAAACAAAAAATATTTGATGTGGCTGAAAGATTTGGTACATGAAGGTAACCATCCTTTATGTCTATAGAAGCCAGATCCTTCTGGAGTGTGGCGGCTGCTGACCGAACGGATTCTATCCGGAAAGAGCGAACCCTTAGGTAAGCATTTAAACCTTTTAGGTCCAAAATTGGTCTGGCATCGCCGATGGGCCTTGGTATGACAAACAGATTGGAATAGAAACCTATCCCCTGTTCTTGGGCTGGCACCTCTACCATTATGCCCTGGTAAAGCAGATGATCCAACGCCGCCCGCATTGAGGCCTTCCTTGTGGAGGAAATTTTAGAAATTCTAATCTGTAGCCTGCGGCCACAGATGATCGGACCCCCTCTGTCGGGGATCGATCCCCAGAGGCCTGTCCTTGCGATCCCTTGTTAAAAGTTTGATCGCGCAGGAGGTCCGTACTGCCTGGAATTTGAGGGCCCCGGAACAGGGGGGAGCTGCCTTTTAAACGCAGGACCCCGGAACTTCTCTTGACTGGTAAAAGGGGTACTTTTGCCACTTGAAACAGTCTGAATGTATTTATCCAGATCTTTTCATGGAAGGGCAAACCTGCCAGCAGTCTTTTACATGGGGCTCGGCCGCCCAGTTCTTCATAAGAGCCTTCTCATATGCACTAAAATTAGTGACAACGAGACGCCTGCTGGATGGAGTCTTTTTATAACCTCTACCGCAAAGCACAGAGCTCTGGGAATATCCAATAACTCCTCTGCCTATTGGGCAGGGATGTCTTAAGCATCTGTTTTGTCTGGTTCTTTAACGCCTGAAAAAACTCCAATTGCAGCCACTGCTGGCTGTAGCCAAGGATGCTGGAAAAGTGTCTCTAAACGTTTATCGACCGGGACCTTTGTATGTTTCCCCTTAGGCCAGTTAATGATTTATTCACCCATGAGATGGCTGCGTCCACAGTTGGGAGCGCCCCCTTTCTTAGAAAAATGTCTTTTCCATAGGGTAAATAACAGAAAACCTTCCAGGTGGTCTCCCATCCAGGCACTAACCAGGCCCGACCCTGCTTAGCCTCCGAGATCAGACGAGATCGGGCGCTTTCCGGGAGATGTGGCCTCAAGGACCTCACGGGTAGTTGAAAAGCAGTGCCCGAACCGGGACCTGAACCCTGGACCCTCAGACCAAAAGTCCGATGCTCTACCGACTGAGCCATCCGGGCCCCTTTTAAAGAGCAATTGGTCAGGGGAAAGAGTGCCTGCAAGCACAAATATTTCCTGGCAGAGGTGCATAAAGACTAACCTCTCGTCAGCTTTAGGCGGCAGAAAAAAATTCTGTCCGGTCGTCCCAATCCTGGAAAAAACAATTCCTCTAACAGAGGATGGACCGGAAAAGCTGCGTTGCTTAAAGGCGCTTTTAAAAGAACCCAAAGAGGATACCGCAGGAACCTGAGGCTCTGGAAATGGCAAATTAAATGCCGAGCGGACCATGTCTGTCAAAGACTGGATCCACAGGTTCTCCGTCTGGGAGGCTGAAAACGATTCTTCAGTGGTAGATCCTTCCTCTAGGTTCTGTCCCTTTTGGCGATGGGGATCCAGTCCGCTTCTTGCCAGAAAAAGAGCCAGCGATCATAGCTGTTAACTTTTTTTTTTTTTCTCTAGCCCCCCTAGAGTGACGGCTAGCATCTCCTCTGTGATAACACAGGGTTGGGCCGACCTGGGCCAGCCTCAGCACCAGACCCCCTTAATGGCTTATCCAGGGTGACCCCTATAGGAAGCCACCGGGAGTCACTGTGCTGCCAGCTCTACGTCCTCTCTCTCCAGCTCAGCTTTGAACTGAGCTAAGAACGCGCCTGCTGTGTATAACAGCAATTGAAGGCACGCCCACTCTACACTGCAGTCACGCTCCCCGGCCCCCCCCCCCCCCCCGAACGGCGCGAAAATTTTCTATATGCATGCGCACGCGCGACTGTCGGGGGGGGGGGGGGGAGAGCCCAGGAGGAGACGCACTCTGGAGCCCAGGAATGCAGGTTGGAGGACGCATCAGGCGGCAGATTTTGAATCCCGGCAAGGTACGGCTAAAACAGGCCCCTAAGGACAGTCCAATCAAAACAGTCCAATCTTCTCCCATCTCCGTGGGTAGCGTAGTAGACCTTCAGGCACTGGGGTCCTGGAAGGAGCCGCTGTCCTGGACCTATACAGCACCCTGGCAAACAGGATCTTTTGGTTTAGAAAACTCCAAGTCCTGGGCCCAGGGTCCAGCCCTCTAGAGAGGAGCATTATAGGCAAAACCCCACGGTTTGGGGCCCGGGTACTGTCCACTTTGGCACTGAGGCTCCTTGGACAGATCCGGTTAGCCCGCCTTAATCCCAAGGATGTGGAGGCAAAGCTATTCCGTGACCAACACCTAAGACACTGGCGAAAAAACTGAGGTACTTCCTCTATGGGAGGGGGTTATATAGGGAGGGGACTTCCTGTTTGAGATTGCCAGTGTCCACACCTGAAGGTACTCTATATAACCCATATAGTAATGAATATGCTGCTCTGTGTCCCGTGATGTACGAGAAAGAAAAAAGGGGGGCTTTGGGGGACAGCTGCATAGGCTATAATAAGGTGAAAAACCACGAGACTTTACAACCCCTTTAACTTCTCCCCATTACTGACCTACCCAAAGAGTTAGAAACTGAAAGTAACCAAGCTTGGTTGCCTTGGATAAATGCCATATTTTATGCATTTTAAAGCCCAATAAAGATAATAGGTTTGTATAAGGATTTCAAAATCTGTGGAATGTTTTACTTATCCTAAAGTATATAAAAAAATAAAAAGAGCTCAATATAAATTGATGAGTTTGCATGTTAAATATTAAAGCATTTACTTCTGGCTTGCTGATCAGGAAAAACCAGCATTCCATATGCCACCAGTCTAATCCCATAATCCTTAGCAACTGATTATCTAAAAGTGACTGCACATGTGAAGCACTGGACCACAGATTTTTTTTTTCATACTATCAAATATTGAAAAAGAGGCCCTATCTCACTAGAAAATGTGGTCAAGTGCCAAGAGTCTGGTAGTGAATTAATGCCATGGAGATTGATACAAAAGCACAGCGCATAACAGTGTCTGACCCCTGCTGTCAACCAGAGACAGTTAAAAACCTATAAAGCTTGCGCAGGTCAAGAGAGGTCAGAAGTAAAGTCTGAAATGGAAGAACATTTAACAGCATAACAAATGCCAGTAACGCTCAGGCCCCTTTCACACTACCGTGACTTTAAAGTCACACAATAGTGCTGCGATTTTACGGCCGCGATTTCAGGGAATGCTTATGTAACTCGCATCAAAGTTGGGCCAAAGTAGTACAGTGACTACTTTGAAGTCGCAGCGACTTCAATTTGCAGATACGAATGGTACTCATTGGAAATCATGGGGTACGACTTGTCATGCGACTTTGCAGTACCAAGTCAAAGGACAAGTCGCACAAGCGTGAAAGGGGCCTTAATAGATTTATGTATGCTACTCTGTATGAGGAATTTTTTTTTCTTTTATTCAGAAAGAAATAAGACACAAGCCTGCCTACACAGTTTTATATTTGCAACATCTGCTGTGTGATCTCCATTTACTCCTTTATATTTGTATCTTACACTTTAATTTCTGTACAGGGCTGATTCACAATAGAAGAAACGCTGATTGCAGCGCTGCTGGGAGGATACAGTGTTGAAGCATTGATGCCGGTGAGTCACACAAATTTTTTGGATTATAACCTTATCAAAAATGTTACAAATTACATTTAATGAATTTCATATTCACTGCAGCTGCATTGCAGTGTAATCGTTTGTGTTGCAACGAAATGGAAATTTCAGAACCGAAACAAAAAAAAAAAAAAAAATGTAAGGCCGAAACCGAAAAAAAAATTTTTTTTCAATTGCATGTTAAAACAGTACAGTCTGATTGCAAAAACGTATGGAGCATCCCATCACTGTCCCTCAATTGCCACCTTTTGTTTCTTTTTTATTACTTTATCAGTTTTTTTTTTTGTAGCTTGTCGCTTTACTTTTTTTATTTTTGTATAATTTAATTATTTTTAAATTTGATTTCTTATGTCTCCATGCTGCTCGTACACAGCCCCGCCTCCTGCGGGCAGAGCGTAGACAATTTCAGTGTGTGTTTTACAGCTCTGCAATCTCGCGTTGCACCACTAGTCATTATCGGCAATTTTTAAGTTGTTTCGGCATTTACCCAAAACAGCTATTTTCAGCAGATATGTATCGGCTGCCGATATATCGGTGCATCCCTAGTTGCAACCCTTTCCACCGAAAAAAACAAAAACAAAAAAACAAGCACCCTTTTCCTCCTCTAGACTACCAGCACATCTCAACGTAAATGGTGCGAATGAGTCTCGCAGTTGTGTCCCTTCTGCCCGGTTTAAATTTAGCCATGTTTTCATGGGCTGAGAACAGACCTTTTTCAGTCATGCCCCTATGACAGAAGATGGCCGAACAACTGTCGGACCAGCTGCAGTACACAGGCCAAAGGCTTCTATTGAACTGGCCGATGCCGCCCGACAGTTGGCCCATGCGTACGGGAACTGGCTGATGCCGCCTGACAGTTGGCCCATGTGTACGGGGGCTTTAAGCCACATTTGTTGTTTTCAAGTGTACTAGGATTACAGTAAATAATGAGCAGAGGGGAATGTTTTGTAAAAATGCTTATAAAAGCAAATAACCATAAACTCAAATTCTTGTGCCACTATGCACATATTTTAGCCACTTAGATTGTTACTAAACCCAGGACCCCGCATTCACTACATCCTTTTTAGTAAAAAAAACTGCTAAATATCTTTTCTCATCGCTAGCTTGAGCAGTTTTGTGACTATCACAGTGTCTGGTTAAAGCTTGTAGGCGCTTCTTTAATTTTACCCCGATTGTCTTATGAGGCTGCAGGACCCTCGGTCCCTGTATCCAGACAGTGCCGATTGGCCCTGTGTTGATCAAATGCACCCTCCCAAGAAAAAAAAAAATGCTCTAGCAATACACACCAAACTGAGCATGTGCAGAGTGCCCCAAGGCTCTGTACTATCAGGAGATGGTTTGGGGATTGTGGAAGGAGGATCAGAGAAGACAGAAACAAAACAGCCTTTTTACACAATGCAGAGGATTAACACCTTAAGTTCCACAAGCATGCTTTACTGCATGTACAGACAGATTTTTACTGTTGTGGGGTAAGCAACACCTCAAGGACCAGGCTTTTTCTGACACACACACACACACGGTAAAATAGAAAAAATGCCACACTTCAAAATGTTGCATGCCTGTGCAGCAGCGACAACGTTTGCCAACCATAGGCAATGCTTTAAAAGCCTTTACAGCATGCCACTTCATAATTCACACAGAAGGTCTGGTGCCAGAAATACTGGCCATGATTTAACAATTGCATTGTTACCTCATATGTGTGGAACGATTGCCGTTTGCGCGCGGGACCGATGCGCACATTCACCTTTGCATGCAAGCACAGGGGCATGTTCAATTTTTTTTTCCACAGCTCTACATGTTCGGCTACTTTCGAAAACTCAATTGAGGTTTGTGACGTGCCTGCGCAGTACGGGGGGGGGGGGGGGGGTTCCTTATACACCAGGGGTGCCTTCTTTGGAAGGACATGACACATCTGGGCGAACTCTCAGATTACATTGCACCTCAGGCTAGAAACGTCTACTCTCGCGGGACTGTACCCGGAACCCAAATCTGAACCAGGCAAAATACGGTATGTACAACATAAAAAAAAAAATGGTTAATGTACATGTTAGTAGTGTAAGGAGTGTCCTCCTATATAGATGTTTTGGGTGAACCTCCGCTTTAAATACAGACATGTGTCTATGGGCACCTGCAAACTCACATATATCTATCTCCGTATCCTCCAGTGAAAGAACAAAGCTCATACACGCACCCCCTATAAAGGGTCTTTACTCAAAAAAGGAAACTTGTCACCTATTCAGCTTAAAGCAAGTATTTCTTGTGTAAACCCAACCACCACCCGAAAAGCACAGACCCTGCATTTCACGCGATATCAGTGTACCTGCAAGTGCCGGAAGAACCGGCAGAGAAGGAAGAGGTCAGCGCAGACACCCAACTGACATTTGACAGTTTTTTGGGAACCAGTGACATTACCACCATTATCAGTGCTAAAAATATGCACCGACATTGTACCAATGACACTGGCAAGAAAGGGATTATCAGGGGTGTTCTAGGGGTTAGCCGTTTTCCCTGGGTGTGTTTACCAACTGTATGGGGGAATGGGGTGCCTGGCATAACAGAGATCCATCTTCCTGCATAGCAGAAAGACAAGAGCTCTGTGTAATCCACAGTCAGAAAGTAGATCTGCCTTGTTTATGTCGGCACATCCCTGTTCTGTGGGGGGCGCAGAACCTAGTGCACAAACCGATGTAAACCTACAGTGATTAGCACAGCCGAGCCACCTGGCTGGTTGTAGAGTGGTTAACCACTCTACAAGGACTGACCAAATTGGTCTTAGCCCTGGTTCACACTGATGCTACTTTGAAATCGCGCTACTTTACTTGAAGTAGCGCGATTTCAAAGTAGCAAGGTCAGCGCGATTTCAGGTGCTACTTGATAGACATTTGTGTGGCTTCATATACAGATGTCTATTGAAATCGCACCTGAAAAATCAGCAAAAGTAGTGCAGGAACTACTTTTGCAAATCGGTGCGGCGCCGCAAAATCAGTGTCGCACCGATTGGAACAGTGCCATTGCCGCCAATAGGCTGGGACTTGTCATCCGATTTGATCTCTCAAATCGCATGATAAATCACTCCAATGTGAACCTAGGCTTAAACAGTTTTTCTCAACTCCAGTCCTCAAGGTGCCCCTAACAGGTCATGTTTTTAGGATTTCCCTCAGGTGAAAAAACTGTGGTAATTACTAAGGCAGTGAAACAGATCAAATCACTTGTCTAAAATAATGGAAAGCCTTTAAACATGACCTGTTGGTGCGCCTTGAGGACTGGAGTTGAGAAACACTGGTCTAATATCAGGAAGTAGCAGTAAAACATGACCATACATTCAGGAGCTATCCTCACACTATACTACACAAACATATACTTACAGGTCCTACACAGCACATGTATGGCACACTGCACTCTGAACACTGACACTATACAAAAAGAAACCAGCACAAAATGTACAGACTTTATTTTGCCATAATTAAAAATTATTAAAAGTAGTTGGAAAAACAAAAAAGCAGCATGTGACTGGTTTCACCCAGACTCCAAACAGCTAAAACTACACCAATAGCTTAGTGTGGCATGATAAAGAGGTTCAGTGTTCAGTGTCAGTAAAGCGTTTGTTTCCCCAACATTTCATATTCCTGATACGAGCCTGCTGTACCATGCGCTTGAATGATAAAGTTTAGCATTTTCCTTGAATTGTTTCCTGTGTGTGAAATCCCTGATGTTCCTGCCAGCCCCTCTGCCTTTCTATTAAAAACTGACCACACCAAGCTGGAGAACACATCGTGGTCAGCTTTTTAGCAACTGTGTGTGCTCACTTCCACTTGTCCTGATACCCCCCCACCCTGCATAGCCTGTCACTGGGAAGCTCAGTGTGCTGCTGTTTCTCGCTCTCCCCCACCCAGCTTTTATACAGCCGAGAACAGAGGAAATGCGATAACTTGCTTTTTTTTTTTTATAACTATACAATATGGTTTTCATTTCTATTTTAAAACTGAATGGGTTGTTTTACAAGGTGATTATTTACAACCACTTTAACTTATACTAATCACATAGGGTGGGGTAGAGGACTGCTGTTTTTCTCCTTATAGAACATACAGCTATGCATATTAAAACTGTTCTGCTGCTGCTTAGGGTGTGTCAGGGTCATACTGGATACGTTTTATTTACCTTTAGCTTACACCAGGCATTATCAGTTCTGAACAGACCCATTTGCTTGGACACACCCTCCATCGCTGACCGCAGAGTCAGAATCTAAGCATTAAAACGAAAGTCTAGTTCCTATCTAGAAACTGTAAACATTTGGCATGAGCTTAGATACAACAGGCAGTGCTAGATGTAATGTTGCTGCAGCAATGCAGTAGCTACAACAAATCTGCAGTCTCTGCTTCATTTTCAATACTTTTGTCATTTTAGGAACCAGAAAGGTAAAATGTGTAATAAAGGATGGCAGCAACAGAGGTATGTGATCAGAATTGAAGAGATCTGCTTTTATAATTACCATAGACAAAAACAGGACTTAACAGTTACCAGAGCTGCCCATTTATCAACTGATGTACATAACATATTTATGAACAAAAAAAGAAATGTATATTGAGCTTTATGGACTTTGCTGGCTTTATCCCCTGGCACAAGGCCAAAGTATACCTTGGCATTCAAAAGGGCTCAAAAGCATGTTGCCTACTGCACGCTATAGCAGACAATTTACAAGTTGCATTTAAACCAGAACCTGACATCCGTTCGATTTTTTTATTTCTTGTCTACATAAAAGTGCTGGTTAAAAGTTGGTACAACATGGTTCTTTTCTTTTTGCTAGCGAGAACAGCTACTTTGATCATGGCCTTGCTTTACCATCAATGGCTCAGCTTTGCTGAATTTGGGGCCAAGAACTACCACTAAGGCTGGTGACTGGTGGTTGGGGCTTAGCTACAAAAAAATCCTTAAATAGCTTCCTTTACCTTAGTGCAGTCCTCGTCCACTTCTCAAACTTCCATTTTGCTTTTAAATGTCCTCCTTTCTTCTGAGAAATCCTCACTTCCTGTTCTTCTGTCTGTTACTACATGCAGTAATGCAAGGCTTTCTCCCTGGTGTGGAGTGTCATGCTCACCCCCTCCCTTGGACTACAGGAGATTTAGGATGCCCACTAATACACAGATCCTTTATCTGCAGCGTAGAGCGCATCCTGACTCTCCAGTAATCCAAGTGAGGGGGCAAGCACGACACTCCACACCAGGGAGAAAGCCTCATATTACTGTGTGTAGTTACAGACAGAAGAACAGGAAGTGAAGATTTCTCAGAAGAAATAAGGACATTAAAAAGCAAAATGGAAGGATGGGGTAAGTGAAGGAGGACTGCACTAAGGTAAAGGAAGCTATTTATGGAATTTTTATTTTACCTTTACAAGCCCTTTAATGTGGAAAAATAAATAGTGGCGCTAAATCACATAAAACTAAAGTTCTATAACGGATAAAACCTACAGTGTGACCAATATATGATAATCCGCTGAACCTGTAAGTGAATAAAATGTATGTATGAATGCCCTATAGCAGGGGTGGCCAACCAGTGGCCCGGGGGCCACATGTGGCAGGCAGAAGCCCTGTGATGTGGCCCGCGACTTCCTGCTCTAGAATGGGGGGTAGCAAGCCCAGATCACAGGTTGCTGACCTAACCCGATCCATACCACAGCATTAGTGTTGTGAACATTGCTGGTGGTAGAGGAAGAAAGCAGCTGCAGAGCAGAGCCCCATAAGCCATAGCTTCCTGTATAGCGCTGGCTTTTGCCACAGGCGGAGTCTATGGCAAAGTTCAGCTAACGCAGGATAGACACATGTGCAGTACGCTGCATCCGCGGTGTGGGCAAACCGCAGCACATCACTGGGAAAGCAGCATTAGTCCTTTTTCACACGATCGGCCAGACCCAATTGGATCCTCAATTCACCTCTATAGAGCGGCAGATGTAAACAGACTTGTGTCCGCTTAAGCCCGCCTTCCACCAATTTGCAAAAAAAAAAACAGAAGGGAATTTGTCCCCTTCCATCTGGGCGGATCGGAGGGCCTATAAAATAGCCGTGACCTGTCATCCGCCCACTCCGCTCATTGTGGCCCGCGACTGGTTAGCAAGTTGCTTAAAGTGGATGTAAACCCCCCCAAAAAAAAATGTAGAGTATAAGATTTCCTATTGTCTGTGCCCAGTCTTGCCACATAGTTAATCCAGATCTGAGAAATCCTCTTATCGTTCAGTAAAAATTAACAGCCTTCCAGATAAAAACCTGCCCAAATAAAAAGTCTGTTTTTTCTCTTCTTGCTTTGAGTGAGAGGTTATTTACATATCTAGCTAGGACATGTTTATCATATGTTATGTTTTGTTTATCATAACATGAGGTGATATAACAGAACACATCCTAGTAATATACAATGAACTTTGGATCACCTCTTGTTATGATAAACATGTCCAAGTTAGATATTGCTTTCAGTAACAGGTTATTTACATAACAGGGAAACGGACTTTATAATTTGGCAAGTTTTTATCTGGAATTCTGTTAATTTGCACTGAACATTAAAAGAGGATTACTCAGCGCTGGATTAACGCTGTGTGACAAGACTGGGTTTACATCTACTTTAAGTGAACCTCGCTCTTCAAAAGGTTGGGCACCCCTGCCCTATAGTGTATCTACTGAGTCAACAATAAACAAAGGCATCTAAATAATCCAAATGAAATACCACTAAAAAAAAATAGATCACATATGTATATATCCCAGATTATAAACAATCATATAAAAAATTGTGAACATAAATTAAACCGTGCTTAATCTTAAATCTCACTAAGAAGACAGAAGATGGATAAACTTGTGAACCAAAAGATATTAAATGTCCATCAGTTAAATTAAGTGAAAAAGTCCATATTGTGATGAATAAAAAACACTTGTGCACACTCCAGATGACTACTCTTTCGTGATGCAGTATGGAACCCAGTGTGAATCCACCACCGAAAGCCAATCAATCCGCTTACCAGATCACATGGTCCCACTGGACCAAGCTCAGCATGTAAAGAGCCAACACGGGGGGTAATGTCAGCTACATCCGCAGTAAGGTATGCCGTGAATGGACTCCCAAATTGAACCTCTCTCCATGGCAATCATGTAAGGAAAGAAACCGCCTCACATAGCATAAAATCAGGTGATGTATTAAATCGTAAAAAGCAGTAAACAACTCACATTTAAAAAAAGTAGACAAGCCTTGAGCCGTTTGCGCTAAACAGACAACCCGTCCGTGGAGAACAAGCGAAAGAGGGCGATGACGTCAGCGCTCCGCCCAACGTGTTTCGTGATAAATCACTTCGTTTCGGGGCACTCAGTGTTGGGTCTTTACATGCTGAGCTTGGTCCAGTGGGACCATATGATCTGGTAAGCAGATTGATTGGCTTTCGGTGGTGGATTCACACTGGGTTCCATACGGCATCACGAAAGAGTAGTCATCTGGAGTGTGCACGGGTGTTTATTCATCACAATATGGACTTATTCACTTAAAGGGGTTGTAAAGACAAAAATATTTTCCTTTTAAATTAAAGTCTGACAGCAGCTGATAAAGTAAAAAGTAATGTTTTGCATTATAACTAGTTTGATACCTGTTGAAACCGAGCTGTTTTATTCACCTCCGTCACTCCTGAATCGTTACTCTCACTGACTTCCTGGTTTGCGGTGCGCATTCATTCTTGCTACATCACGGCCTAATGGGAACTACAGTTCCCATTAGGCTTAGCCTCCATGCCTGTGAGGGATACAAGAGCATCTTCACGCAGGGCTGTAGTCCTAGGGAGGGGGTGAGCACATTCTGCTTTCCACCATGCAGGTGCTGGTGGAAAGCAAGAAGAGGAGAGACAGGAAATGGCATTTTCAAACCTGGATTACTGTATTTTGGAGGTCAAAAGGAAAAACGAGGTAAGTGATATTTAAATGCTCTAGCTTACAGCAATCAATTGATCTAATAAAAAACAAACCTTTAGTGTTCCTTTAATTTAACTGATGGACATTTAATAATATCTTTTGGTTCACAAGTTTATCAATCTTCTGTCTTAGTGAGATTTAAGATTAAGCACTGTTTAGTTTATGTTCACTATTTTTTATATATGATTGTTTATAATCTGGGATATATACATATGTGATCTATTTTTTTAGTGGTATTTCATTTGCATTATTTAGATGCCTTTGTTTATCGTTTACTCAGTAGATACACTATAGGGCATTCATACATACATTTATTCACTTACGGGTTCAGCGGATTATCATATATTGGTCACACTGTAGGTTTTATATGATTTAGCACCACTATTTATTTTTCCAAATTTTGTTCACTGTTAGTTCGCAGATTAGCGACATCATTTATCATTTACATAGCGCAGTTCTCCAAACTTTTTTACACAAGCCCTTTAATGATTTCCGATTTTTTTGAGGGTGAACTTCCACTTTAATGAGTAAACAGTATTATACCTAGGCGCTCACATAAGGTTGTGCCCGTCTGCCTTTGCCGAATTTGAATCTAGACTAGATGTTTGAGCGCAGTAGACTGTATAATTTAATGCTGGATATGGAATGAACAGGCTTCAACAATATAATGTTGATAGAAACAATGTACTGCTAAAGCGTTTTGTGTAACGCACTGGGAAACCTTTTTTTCCCCAGCAGCACTGGGTGGGCGCCATCATGTTACAGCATCAAATGTTTGGTGGACTGACAAAACGTATACAAAAGTAGTGGTAGGTGAGAAGACTTTGAATGATTTCTGCACAGCTTCCTTGAAAACATGCCGCAGTGTTGTGTCTACCCTGCATTAAAGAAGAATAGTTGTTGGTCTGGTTTGTGTATAGTACCTAGATAAAAACTAAAAAGGAGGTTCACCCTACGCATGTGGATGGAGTTAGAAATGGCAAAGAAATGCTAGAATCCCTACAAGTGTGAATGAGGTCTGTTTCTGTTCCTAAATGTTAGCATTTGTAGCTGCAGTCTGTGCCCAGCGACAGCAATGTATATATACGTCCCCTTTAAGAGCCCAGCAGTGGGTCGCCGGCATGTACACGCGACCTGGTCCGAAGCTCCATGACCACACCCGCGGCCCCAATCGGTCACAGGAGCTAAAGAGCTGGGAGAGGCGTGTGTAAACTCACCTTCCCTGTGGCAATATCAGCATTCGTCTGTTCCCCGATATAGGGAAGGATGATTACCAACGTCACACGTCCAGCCCCGCCCCCTGCAGTTAGAAACACACATGAGGTCACACTTAACCCCTACAGCGCCCCCTAGTGGTTAACTCCTAAACTGCAATTTGTCATTTTCGCAGTAATCAGTGCAATGTTATAGCACTTTTCACTGTGAAAAGGACAATGGTCCCAAAAATGTGTCAAAATCGTCCGATGTGTCCGCCATAATGTCGCAGTCATGAAAAAAACGCCATAAAACTATCTCCTATTTTGGAAACGCTATAAATTTTGCGCAAACCAATTGATAAAGCGCTTATTGCAGGTTTTTTTTACCAAAAAATAGGAAGAATACGTATCGGCCTAAACGGAGAAAAACATTTTATTTATTTTTTGGGGATATTATAGCAAAAGTAAAAAATATTGATTTTTTTTCAAAATTTACGCTCTATTTTTGTTTATAGCGCAAAAAATAAAAACCGCAGAGGTGATCAAATACCACCAAAAGAAAGCTCTATTTGTGAAAAAAGAAAAAAGAAAGGAGGACCCAAATTTTGTTTGGGAGGCACATCGCACACAGCGCAATTGTCAGCTAAAGCAACGCAGTGCAGAATCGCAAAAACTGTCCAGATCCTTTACCTGCATAATGGTCCGGGTCTTAAGTGGTTAACAACCCTAAGTGAAGTTCCTATTTAGGTTTCATGCATACGGGATGTTTTGCCGACTCTCGCTTGACACTTTTTAAATTTGTGTAAAGCATCTTGGCGCATGATGCACTTGGACGTCAATTTATTGCCCAGAATCATAATTTATTTTGGCCACTGAATTGAACACACCTGGCACTTCGGTACATTTTTTCTGCCCAAACTGTTGCTACTCTGGGCTCACTGGCTGTGGGTATTTATTCTGCTACTAAACGCCTGTAAACATGTGCATGGACCCAGGCTAACATGCAGGGGTGTTTAGGAGGCAGGCGGGAAAAAAAGAAAAAATAAATGCCCCTCGCAGAAGCAGAAAAAAAAAAAAGAAAAAAAAACACACAGCATGTACGGGGCCTAGGGAGAGACCAACTCATTGAAATCATATTCGTCACTCCAGGTACTGAGGGAGTCAGACATCAGAGTTCTATTATTGTAGTACAGGCTACACCTATGACAAACACAAAGGCATGCCTGTAACCAGAGAATGGGTTATACCCATTCTGATCATTTCCTGCTACTATGACAAATCCATACAGCCAATAGTCTATTTTAAATATACCTTTACGTGGACCCATGCATAACCTTGTAAGTGCACATTAACAAATTCAACAAACGAATGAATGTTAGTAGCCAATCAGCTTCTAGGTTTTAGCCTAGGTTTGCATTGGAGCGATTGGGCATGCAATTTGACAAAGTCGCATGGTAAATTGGTGGCAATTGCACTGTCCAAAACGGTGCGACGCCTCACTTGCTGTGCTGCACCGGTTCCCAAAAGTAGTTTCTGTACTACTTTTGGTGACTTCGGGATGTGATTTCCATAGACATCTGTGCAGAAACTCGCAGAGATGTCTGAAATCAGGGACTGACATGCGGGAATGAAATTGTGCGAGTTCAGCTGAACACGCACAATTTTATTCCCACTGTCAGTGTGAATCTGGGCTGAATGTGAAAGCTTGTAAACCCAATTCATGAAATTTGCGCTGGGCATATATCTGCAATATTTTGTTATCTCTTTCCAATGAGCCAAGTCTTATAGCTCTCTTGTCCCTCTGTTATGAGCCCAAGAACGTGGATTTGCCTTTTGTAAATAACCCTCGTTGTGTTAACCAGGCAGAGAAAATCTAACAAAATCTGAACTTTCTAAACAGTATATAAATGTGAAGACAGCAGATATACATATAAAAACTATGTAGGGAGATTTGGTTAATCTCCGTGTATCATCTGAGGCTGTTCACTTCATTGGGTGTATGGAGGGTTTACATCCACTTTAAGCTTAGAAGCGGATTGGTTACTACAGCTGCACTAGATTCTGCAAGCACAGGTTTCAGTAAATCTCCCCCTTAGGGTCTGATATGCCATCATGCTTAGAAGAGAGGAGAACAGCAAGACAACCTCATCAGAGCTTCTTCACTGTCAACACACATGGGGGTCAAGTCTTGTTTCCTTGTCTGCAGTTTAGTATGAGGAGAGACGACCTGGCTGTGTTGTCTGACTGGACACAAGAATGGATACACAAGTAAAAATCTCTTGGCAGTTAAGATCGTTCACCTATGTAAATCAGCTGTGTAATTAGCGGTCTTCTGCTTTAACACCAATTTCAAGTTGGTATCATTATAGTCACATCTCCATTCAAGCTCTAGGGCTATTTTGTTTCCAAATTCTACATCAGCATTGACACTCTAGCTTGCACAATGCCTTGGACGTATATGCTGCATACAGGTGTGGCTGTGACATGTTAAATGGCAAAAAGCATTAGTACAATACAACTGGATAGACAACATTCTACAGTATTGTGTCACCTCGCCTTTTAATCAGGGCCTGGGCATAAACTTTCCAGCAGTAATCAACTGTGTAGTATAAAGTAACACTAGAAATAAAAGGCTTGATTTTTAAGGCACAGTGGATTCTTCCTTTATGAGGATAGATCCAACCCACCCTCCAAGAACACCAATCACAAAACATATCACATATGTAATTTGATTTGCGTTTCTTACCCAACATTTAATCATTTATGGTATAAATGACATGTATAGCTTAAATGTGGGTGTGACTGTGCGCACACTCATTATGGAACTTACAGATCACCGTCATCTCCTTTGTGGCTGTGTGTGGCGAAGAGACGAGGTCGGGCGTGTTATTTGGATATACTGTATATATTTATTTTGTGGCCCCAACGAATCCTAGAGCGCCGCTTAGGACTAAGGATGAGCTTGGGTGTGTTATTTGGATATACCGTATTTATTGGTGTATAACACATACAGCCTCACATGTGCCACGATTACA
Organism: Rana kukunoris; assembly: GCA_029574335.1. NCBI lineage: Eukaryota > Metazoa > Chordata > Amphibia > Anura > Ranidae > Rana > Rana kukunoris. The sequence goes on along the minus strand of CM056057.1, from coordinate 76,216,900 downwards.
GCCTCACCATTGCAACCAATGCAGCCTCACCATTGCAACCAATGCAGCCTCACCATTGTCATTAGTGCATCCTGAACGATGCCCATCTGCAGGCTCGGAGGGCAGAGGTAGGGGGGCGGGATGAGTGCTAACAGATTACAGTGGTCCAATGGCATCCCAGGAGACAGGACTTCCAATAGAGACGCTGCTGAGTAAACAGGAGATTCTCTTCATGTAATCTGACAGCGCTCGTCCTGCCCCCTCCCTGTCCTCTCCAAGGCAGCGCCAATAGAGAGTTACCGCGTTTATAGGCTGTTAGAGGCATTTGGCATTTCAAATGCCTCTGAACCCATTTTTTTTGCGTTCCAAATATCGCTTCTAAACTCAACTACCTAAAAACGACTATAAACAACCCTGTGTACATGTACTGATAAAATAACAGAGAAGAGTTCAGGGGCAGCTGAAAAAGATGCCCAACTGCTCCTAAACGTCAGTTTACCAGCAGCAGTGTACATGAGGCCTAATAGTTCTGCCAACTGTAGGGGGCGTGGTCTAGCCGTGATCAGAGATGGAGGCTTAATTGGAGAGCTCCCGCCGCTGCTGACTGAAATTTGTCGAATAGGGCGCCGGTAAGACACCCCGATTGTCGGATCGAATCGGACCTGACTCCCGCTAGACCAAGGATACTACTCATACGATCTTTTCGTATCCCCGGGCATTTTTGACTGACTTTCAGCCCTGTGGAAAAACGGCCTGGGATGCCAATGGCCGACATCCAAGAAGGAGCATCACACACTATGCAAGGTCAGCGGGGAAATGACGGGGTAGCCCACCAAACAGCCACCGGGACTCTTCACCCCTCTTCAGAGCGAGAATTGAGTCCTAGTCTGAACGACTTGCATATGGTGGCAGCAGACATAAAAACTGTCTTATCAGCAGCCATAGCGGATCTGAAAATTGACATACGCGCGGTTACAGCGCGCGTATCTGAGGTGGAAAAAACAACTGCGCAACAGAACGCGGCGCTGCGCCATGTAAACCGCAAAGTTGACTCTAACACCCTATACCTGAGAGAATTAAATAGACAAATCGAAGATTTGGAGAACAGAAGTCGAAGACACAACATTAGGGTTAGAGGCTTGTCTGAAACGATCAATTTCGATCGACTACCAGCGGCTATACTGCACATATTCAATGACCTATTGGGACGACCACCCATGTCTACAATTAAAATGGATCGTATGCACAGGGCCTTAAAACCTAAGAGCAAACCTACTGATCCCCCAAGGGATGTCATTTGCCACATAAACGACTTTAAACTAAAAGAAGAAATACTACGCAATGCGAAACTGCGTTCTCATATCGATTTTGAAGGTTTCACCATTTTGCTTTTTCAAGACCTCTCAAATATCACCCTACAAAACAGACGCGATTTAAAACCTCTGCTTGATGCATTGCGGAATAATAACATCACCTACAGATGGAAATTTCCATTCGGATTACAAGCATCCAATCAAGGTCGCTCAGCTATTTTGAGAGTTCCAGAAGACTTAAATTCTTTTTGCAAAACTATGGACATACCATATTTAGACTTGCCTAACTGGTACGCGGAGTTTAGGCCTACTAGCTCGGCTAAGAACCATAAACCGGATGTTGCTATGGAAACCAATCCGTCTAGATTTAGAAGACGTCGATCGCCTTCCGACGGCAGCCCACCAGGAACTTCAGACAAACAGGAGCCATCCCTCCAATCGATGAATCAACCTCGCTCCAGGAAACCAAGACAAGAAAAATGATTGTGTGTATGTAATGTAGACATAATTTCTTAAAAAGTCATACGGTAATGTCAGCATTCGCCTATACTCTCACTCCTTTTTCCAAGTCAGGAGGGGAAGGGGGAAAAGGGTTGAGAGTAGTGTAGCGAATTGCACCTAACTAGTTTTCATTGCGTATATTACTCCTAACTTTTGGAAACATACACTGAGTTAGATGAGGAGAAACCTTTGTTTATTTTCATTTCTTAGGTTTATTTGTAGCTGTCTATTTTGTTTTTAGACTCATATGGTTAATGTGTTATCACTTACAGATTCTCGTTCTTTGCTTATCCTCACGATGTGTCGATGTCTTACATCCAATTGTGGAAACAACAATGAAATAATATTTACATGTTGGACATATGTCCATATTTTTCAATGTTACCTTTAAGTTTCCAACTGCTTGTAAGAATTTGATTGAGTCATTCAATTTACACTTTTACGCCCAAATCTAATTGTTTTGCCAGTCTGTCTGCGGCGGTGGACGTGACAATTGGGCTATTCATCTTAAGACCTGGTTCACACCAACCCCCGCAAAGTAGTTCTTGTTGGACTTGTTCCTTGAAGAATACTACTTTTTTTTTTTCTCCCATACCGTACACCTCTTCCCGTTAGGGATTAGCCCTTTCCCCATTGTTTTTCTTTTTTTTTCTCATTGATATTGTCATTTATACGGTATTGTTTTTCACATCTATAGTTACAGACTTCTTAGCTCCTCCCCCCTTGTGCCTGTTCCATCCCCCTATCTGTTTTTATTTCTCCCCCGGTTATGACCATGACGACCTACTGTAATAGTACAAAGACTGCCCAGAATAACATCAAGGTCTACTCCCTTAATGTTAAAGGCCTCAATGTCCCTGAGAAGAGGTCCAAACTCATGCTTTTATTAAAGAGGTCTAAAGCAGATATAATATTTTTACAAGAGACCCATTTTAAGACTGACAATTTCCCTTCATTCTCTGACAAATTGTTCCCTCATATGTTTCATGCAACTTGCTCGGACTCTAAAACCAAAGGAGTATCCATACTCATATCCAAACATTGCCCTTTTCAGATATTGGATACCAAACTTGACTGTGATGGCAGATACCTGTTCCTCAAAGGGTTACTACATAATAGACCGTTAACTTTAGCTAACATTTATGCCCCGAATAGATTACACGCCCAGTTTTTCAGGACTATGATTCAAAATCTAGATTCCTTTACGATTGGTTCGTTGATACTGGGAGGTGATTTTAATTTGGCCCTTAATCCACTGCTTGACACGTCTTCTGGCTCTTCCAAATCTTCATATAAGGCCTTAAGTGAGGTAAAACGATTATTACGTGACTTGTCGATTCACGACTCTTGGCGTATACTGAACCCCTCCTCCAAAGACTTCACATTTTACTCTCCTCCTCACAATACCTACTCTAGAATAGACTATCTTTTTCTATCCCAAAATGATCTAACTTCTATAGTAAATGCTTCAATTGAACCTATGATTCTGTCGGACCACAACCCGATCACCCTAACTTTGACCTTCAAGGATACACCGTTTATCCCTAAAACATGGAAACTTGATGATTCTTTATTAAGCAACGCTGACAATTTGCAGCATCTAGACACTAAAATCTCTGACTACTTCAAATATAATTCTGACGATATTACGCATCCCTTGTTCGTTTGGCTCGCTCACAAGTGTGTCATTAGGGGGGAATTAATATCCTTGAGGGCCAAAAGGAATAAATTGTGCCGTGCCCAAACTGATGACTTGATTAATAGGATAGCTGCTCTGGAGCTTCTACATAAGCGTTCACTAGCTCTTGATTCCCTTAGGGAACTCTCAGACCTTAGATCGGAACTATCCCATATCTTAGATAACAAGATCAAACGTAATTTTATTCTCTCTAGAAAATTCTTTTATGAATTTGGGAATAAAACTGGAAAACTATTGGCCAAATCTTTAAATTCGACACCCAAAAAATTTGGAAATGTATATTCTATTACTGACCCGCACGGTATTAAACATACCTCAACCTCTGAAATAGCAGAACAATTCCGTGTTTTCTACTCCAAATTGTATAATTTACCGCCTGAAGCCCGTCCTAAAGACTCTACCTCACGGATAGACTTAATAGCGGATTTTTTGAAATCATTTAGCCCAAAACCTCTGAATGTGGTCATTTCACGGGACCTTGATAGACCTCTCGAGTTGTCTGAGGCTCTTCTGGCCCTACGACAACTTAAGACTGGCAAAAGCCCGGGACCAGATGGTTTTTCTGTTAATTATTATAAAACCTTTCAAGACTTATTGATCCCTCAGTTCATTAAAACGTTTAATTCTGATCCCTTTCCTTCTCCACTTCCAAATGAACTTTTGGAAGCCCATATTGTTGTAATCCCAAAGCCAAATAAAGACAAAACATTAGTGTCCAATTATAGGCCCATTTCTTTATTAAACGTTGATATCAAACTATATGCCAAAATTATTGCAAACCGCCTTTTGCCTTTGATCCCACAGCTTGTTTCCCTTGACCAAACAGGCTTTACACCAGGGAGGGAAGCTAAGGATAATACTATTAAAACTCTTCTTATCCAACAATGGCTTGTCAAATCTAAATCCCCGGGTTTTCTACTGTCCCTGGACGCTGAGAAGGCCTTCGATAGGATTGCCTGGGATTATATGCACGAAGCTTTAAAAGCTCTGGGATTGCACGATCGTATGTTGAATTTTATCAAACTCTTATATTCATATCCCACAGCGAGAATAAAAGTCAATGGTGACCTGTCGGAGGCCTTCTCGGTGACAAATGGCACTCGTCAGGGTTGCCCTTTGTCTCCAATAATATTTGTGCTTATTTTGGAACCTTTCCTGCAAAAACTGAGAGAGAATGTAGACATTAAGGGTATTAAAATAGGCGATAAAATCTATAAACTAGCGGCCTTTGCGGACGATATTCTATTGTACCTGTCAAACCCTATAATCACTATCCCAAACTTATTGAAAGATTTTTCTTTATTTAGGCGCATCTCAAATTTCAAAATTAACTTCTCTAAATCAAAGGCGCTTAATATTTCTTTGCCAAATCCATTAGTTGACCAATGTAAACTTAATTTCCCGTTTATATGGGAGGATGATTCAATATCTTACCTAGGCATTGCCTTAACATCTAATCTAGATACTCTATATGTTAAAAATTTCATACCTCTACTAAATACGATTAAATCGGACATGGTCAGATGGGAGAAAGGTCTATTCTCATGGTTTGGCAGAGCGAATATTGTCAAAATGAACATTTTACCTAGACTTTTATATCTATTCCAAACAATACCTATTAGGATCCCTTCCACTTTCTTCAAAACCTTTAAAAAAGTATGCTTGAAGTTCCTTTGGAACGCTAGGCAACCCAGAATCAAGTGGGACAAACTTACAACCCCAAAGCACCTGGGCGGTATTGGACTACCAGACATTAAAAAATATTATTGGGCCTCTCATATAACCAGGATTGTGAACTGGCACCTTCATGAACCCTATAAGGATTGGGTTGATCTGGAAAACCGTTTATCTTCCACTCCTATTCCTCTGAAATGTCTCCCATGGATTAACACTTCTAAACTCCCACCGAAAACTAGTTCTCATCCCATTACAGGTACTTCCCTAAAAATTTTTAGACACTTGTGCAAAACTTACAACTTATCCACCATGTATGGACCCCTCACCCCTATTCACCATAATCCCGAAATCTTTCAAAGATCTCACTCTACTGTATCCTCCGACTTTCTTACATTTACACATTGTAGAGCTGAATCTTTCTTTGAGAGGGGTACCCTATTGACCTTCGAAACCTTCTCCTCCCTTTTCGCGAATTCTGCCATCACGCACCAAGACTTTGACAAGATTGCTTTGTTTCTGAACAAGTTTGGTTCCACAAGTATCTGGCATAGGCAAAGGACACGATTCGAATCCATTTGTTTAAGTACTGACCCCCAAAATCATTTAATATCTATCATATATGACATCTTGAATAAAGATGTAGACCCACAATTGGACGACACAAATATGAAATGGGAGAAGGATCTGAAAATCTCAATCCCAAATGACCAGTGGGATTCAATTTTTTTCCACCTACACAAAGGTTCGACGAATGTCCTGACTCAGGAGAATAGCTATAAGTTATATTCGAGATGGTATAAGACTCCTTTGGTCATTAACAAATACAATCCGAACTATTCCCCAATGTGTTGGAGGTGTAAAGCTAACCCCGGTTCACTTCTCCATATATGGTGGGAATGTCCTCTCATCTCACCATTCTGGACTGATATTCACAAGCTCATCTCTTTAATTACTTCTTATACCCCTGATTTTACAGCCGGACAGTACTTACTACACCTATCGTCTTTATCTAACTCAGTCTATAAAAATTCTATTATCGTTCATCTAATTAATGCGGCCAAATTATGCGTCCCCAACAAGTGGTCCCAAGCATCTCCTCCTAGAGTCTTGGACTGGATACGTAAAGTTGACCATATTGCTAAGATGGAAGAGTTGATTTCACAATCTAGAGACACTTCGAGAAAATATAGCGAGAAATGGGCTTGTTGGACACAGTTCACGAAATCTAATGATTATAAGATGTTGATGCATACTTAACTAAGTTTGGATTAGGGAAAACATTCTTTAACATTCTTTCATCTTCCTTTTTTAGGGTTTGTCTTTGTATATTCTAAACGCTTGTTATATCGCAACCACATGTATTTATCCCCTCTCTTACCCTTCCCCCTAAGTACTTCTTGTTCAATTACTACTTATTCACTGATTTATTGTGCTCTTATATTTATACTCTTGTATAGAACCACTTGTTATTTGCTTATACCTATTGTATGATGATGTGCTTTATATTATTGCTTTATGTATACTTATATATCTTAAATACCAATAAAACATATTAAAAAAAAAAAAAAATAGTTCTGCCAATACCACCTGGAAATCGGCAGGTTAAATACACAAAACACGTAAAATGAACAAAGGAAATAAATTGTGCTAGAACAGCCAAAAATAATAATTACAAACACTAATGTATGAAATGTTTTCCTGTTTAAACGGGTTTATTTCTGTATAATTTAAAACAAACCTATGTTACCCTGGGCAGTTTTTCAGCCTTTCTACAAGCTTATGAATATTTTATGAAATTCAGCCTCAAGACAAACCTTTTTCATCCCTCTGTGCTATTCCGCAAAGCTATACTGTAGTTTCAAGCACACGTTTCTAGAACAGCTTTGCAAATTACTTATACTGCGTTTCCCACAAAAATAAGCATGGGTCTTATATTCATTTTGGCAACCAAAAAAACAGTAGGGCTTATTTTCAGGGTAGGGTTTGCCATGCAATCTCATCTCGGACCCCACCTCTCCCTGCCTGTCAGAAATCCCCAGTGTGAAGATAATAAAATTGGTTGCAAAATGCTAGAATCCTCTCTATTACAGTATTATATAATGTAAAAGGCGTGCGTTTCTGTAATCTAATTTTGTCAAATACCTTATAGCGCTGCTCGGTGCTTCTGTGAGCCGCCTGAGCCATTTTCGGAGCACTGCAGACAGGGCTGTCAATTTTGATTGGGTACAGCATGCATTTATCAAAGGTGTTGCAGCTTTTTCAGTGAAAATTATTTTTTCACATTTTCATTCACTTTAGCGCAGTACAGCTCCCCCTTGAGAATCTACACCTTGTCGCTAGACGTAGAATTAATTACTCCCTTGCACATGTGCGGGATGACATCATACCTACCCAGTCAATCAAGAGGCAGGAAACCAGCACTCAAAGATTACAGTGGCTAGCAAGCAATGCTGCAAGGAGCTGGAAAATATTCAGGATTTCAGTTCACTTAGATCAGGGATCTCCAAACTGTGGCCCTCCAGCTGTTGCGGAACTACATGTCCCATGAGGCATTGTAAAACTGACATTCACAGGCATAACTAGGAATGATGGGAATTGTAATTGCTGAACAACTGAAGGGTCATAGTTTGGAGACTTCTGACTTCGATCATAAGTTTGGATGATGGTCTACCCAATTCACCTAGAGATAGTAGACAGTGAGACAAAAATAGGGTGAGCATTACCTTAAAAAAAAAAAAAACGAACAGAGAAAAATAAACTGCCAATAACAAACTCACAAATTGCTATGGGCAAGAAAACGTAGAATACACAAGTCTGAAATACAGGCAGGTCAGCATATGGTGGTATCTATTCACACGGGAGCACAGACAATAAAAACCAGACAGGTGTTTTAGTCCCTCTCCACCATGTCCAATACAAAAAAAAAGAAGATTGCCTCAAGCTATACTTTAGTCCAAAACTCACCTCAACCGCCCAGATGTACTACAATACCAAAGACAAGAAGTGCTTACAGACAAAACGCTAGAATGTCATCCGCGGATCACTTGATGCGATGGATAAACACCAGAGTAAACATGTCAGTGTAGGTATTACTGCTGGGGAACTTCACATAACAATCCCCAGCAACTTTTTAAATGACGATGTATTCAATACTTAGACTGACCACTACTGCAAAACTGCGGTGATATAGCAAACACACAATATTTGGCAGCGAGACTTTTTAGTTAATACTTCAATCAGATTCACATATAGGGCTCTTTCACACGGGGCGGATCAGTAATGATCCGCCCCCCGTGCACCTCAGTTTGCTCAGCGAGGATCACTCCCCGCACACTGTGCAGGGACCGCCCTGTCTTTCCTCTACTCTCCCCTATGGGGGGGAGCAGATGAACACGGACCGTATGTCCGTGCTCATCCGATCGACGGATGGAAAAGTAGGTTTTTCCTCCGTCACACTTTGGCGAATCGCAGCGGGTCGGATGTCAGCGGGTATGTCACAGCTGACATCCGCGGCTACAGAGAGGAGCACGGAGCGTCCGTTCAGGTCCGCCTAAAAAACTGGCATGCGGATCTGAATGGTCCGCCCGTGTGAAAGAGCCCTTACTGTTCAATTTTTTTTGTATAATGTCCAAACAGTTTATTGTACATACAAGAATTCCTAAAGGCAATTACATAAGATATTTCGATTTTGTTTTATGTGGGAATATTGGCATTGCCTACATAATTATTCCCAATAAAAACCCCACCAGTCAACCTTATAAACATGTGTACCATGTAGTCCCATTTCTTTTACGTGGCCGTCTCCTCTGTTGGGTTATGGGAGAGAACCGACATTTTAAAGTAGTGCAGTGTTTAACTGCTCCTGCATGAACTGTGGAGAGGTTTACATGCATGCCAAATGGTAGCTCCTCAGACAGCGCTGTCCAGAAAATCTGATTTTGGTTGTTTTTATACAGCAAGTTTTCCTGCCTGCGTGTACAGAATTTAAAATCAATGGGCCGGTATTACATTAGAGAAAAAACATTGTGGTGTTAGGCATCAGTGTGCAAGAAATAGGAGATTCCTAGGAAAACCACTGCGCTAACAAGTGGTAAATATAGTGAAATAATGTGAATGAAAGAGCGGCCGGTACCTGTTGCTCAAAATACCCAAAGCAAAAAATACAAAAAAGGTACAGCGCTGTTGAATATGTGATAAACCCAAATTAATGAAAAAATATATAGGAGGGTTGTGGTGAAATGTTCAAAAAAATGAATAAGTCCATAAAGTGTTAAGTAATGAAGGCAATAAAGTTGGTTCTCTTCCACCAAGAGAAAACACCCGTGTGATGAATGTAGTCTGCTTACCAGATCCACTGACCGGTAATAAGGCGGTCAATCGGGCTTAGAGATGTTTATAGTCTCAATCAGACTCAAATCCAGCAGATGGAACCAGGGGGTTAGATACTCAGCAGCAGTCACCAGCATATGAGAGGTTAACGCTCATACATTGAAGGAAAGAAAATAGGAACACTCCATAGTGAAGTACTGTGAGTTTAAAGGCTTTTCCATAAGATAGATTGCACTTACAATTCGACTGATGTCAAATGGCATGGAAAACAGAACGCGGCGTGTGCATCCCATCAGGTCCCATCAGCTCAAGTATTCAAATACTGTACAATAAAGGGGTTGTGAAGTCAGGTTTTTTTTTTTTACATCTTAACCACTTCCCTACTGGGCACTTAAACCCCCTTCCTGCCCAGACCAATTTTCAGCTTTCAGCACTGACGCACTTTGAATGACCATTGCGCGGTCATACCACACTGTATTCAAATGATATTTTTATACCCACAAAATAGAGCTTTCTTTTGGTGTTTTTTGATCACCTCTGCGGTTTTTATTTTTTGCGCTATAAACAAAAAGACAGAACATTTTGGGGGGAAAAAAACTTTTTTTTTTTACTTTTTGCTATAATAATAATATCCCATTTTTTTTTCCTCTTAGTTTAGGCAGATGGATATTCTAAAGAAAAATTCTATCGACACAGACCGGACTCAGTTTACAAGCGCTTTCAACTAGGGCTTATTTTCAGATTAAGGCTTATATTGCAGCCCTCCCCGAATAGGATAGTAGGTCTTATTTTCAGGGAAACAGTAGTTGAAGGTAAATCTAAAGAAAATTGTACAGAGATGTATGGCCAGCACTTACCAAAGCACCATCTCTGTCCAGCGATGTCCACGAGTGTCTCAGGCTATCTGGGACTCTCCCACCTCCTGCAGTGGCGCCATTGGCTAATTGACTTTGACAGCCAATCAGGGAGAGAGGTGGTAGGGCCGAATCGCAGCTCAGTGTCTGAATGGACTCAGCTCAGCTTAGGTAAGGCGCCCATGATGGAGGAGCCGCCTCTCTCTAGTGAACATGTTGACATAAATGGTTGTTGTCCCTGATGAAGATTGTTTTATATATGCACCTTTTGAAAAGCGTTGACTTCTCACCCATTCATAACTGAAAACTGTCTATACAAGGTTGTTGGTATCTGATGCAGTTACTATGTATCATTGCCAGATGTTCATGTACTTTGATGTATTCAAGTTTTTGTATATGTCGAGTACTCATGGTCCCATGACATTTTTGTAATAAATATAATTTTTTATATATAGAATATTTTGCTTTATTATACAATTGCCTTTAAAATACCATTATCTGAGGTAATACCTTTCCAATTAATTCAGGGATGATGGCAATTTACATGCCATTCTACAAGAGTCTAATTGTCTACAGTCAGAAGAGAAACACAGGAGGCTTTTCATTACTAAACTCTCCTCCAAAAAAATAAAAATAAATTATTACTTGGCTGTCACACTGATCCTGCAGTTCAAATGGTTCGAGATATCAACCTGGAAAAAAAGTATGTACAGAACCCTCTCTGACTTATGGATTTGTACACAAAGCAGGAAGTTCCACTTTTAGGAATATGCATGAAACGCACATAAAAACCATGTGCGAGCACAATTGACTGCAGGCATGTTTTTATGTGCATTGTAATAAGAAGAGGGGGGAAAAAAAAAACTCACCCCGATTGTTGATTTACAGTGAACCACAAATACTCTGAAACATATCAAAAAATGTTTTTGCAAAATAAAAGTGCCATCTACAAATCATCATACTAGTGCCATCTACAAAATTTCAGATGAGCTGAGGAACGTTTTGGTGTGTTTTGCAACCATACAACACACATGGGGTCTACACATCATGAGAACCTCACTTGTGTGGAGGCCTGCGGTTTTTGTGCAGGAGAAAAATCCAACTCTTTGAAAGGGCACACGAAAACAAATCATTTTTCTATCAGTTCAGACCACACTATAATGCCGTGTACACGCGATCGGTTCTTCCGATTAACTTTTTTCATCGGAAAAACGATCGTGTGTGGACCCCATCGGACTTTTTCCACCATCGGTGTAAAAAAAAAAAAAAAGAACATGTTTTAATTTTTTTCAATGAAAAAAAAAGGGATTTTTAAATTCAGCTTACCTGTAAAATCCTTTTCTTGGAGTACATCACGGGACACAGAGCGGCATATTCATTACTATATGGGTTATATGGAGTACCTTCAGGTGTGGACACTGGCAATCTCAAACAGGAAGTCCCCTCCCTATATAACCCCCTCCCCTAGAGGGAGTCCCTCAGTTTTGTAGCAAGCAGTATGCCTCCCAAAATGTTCCCAAAAAGAGGGGTGGGAGCTCTGTGTCCCGTGATGTACTCCAAGAAAAGGATTTTACAGGTAAGCTGTATTTAAAAATCCCTTTTTCTTTCTCGTACATCACGGGACACAGAGCGGCATATTCATTACTATATGGGATGTCCGAAAGCAATGCTTTAATGAGGGGAGGGAGACATCTTCCAAAGAAGGATTTAATTTAGAGGTATACTCAAATACTAGTAAATCCAACTTAAACGAGAAATGTAAATCTCAAATCAAATCAAGGGAGCCCCCTCAGATCCTGAGGAGCTTGAATCGCGGCCTGTAGTACTGACTGCCCAAAGGCTGTATCCGCATTCCTTCTTATGTCCAATTGATAAAATTTTGTAAACGTGTGGACTGATGACCACGTTGCTGCCTTGCATATTCGAGCCATAGAGATCTGATGATGTGCTGCCCAGGAGGTGCCCATGGCCCTGGTAGAATGGGCCTTTACCGACAAAGGAGGAGGCAACCTCTTCAAACCGCAGGCCCGAACAATTAATTGTTTAATCCATCTTGCGATGGTGGATCAAGCAGCTGCCTGACCCATCTTGGGCCCTTCCGGTAAAACGAACACCACATCTGTTTTCCGAACTTTCTCTGTAGCTTTAAGATAGGCCTTTATGGCCCTGACAATATCCAACGTATGCAGCAACCCCTCCTTTCTAGAGGTTGGTTTTGGAAGAAGGATGGAAGTACCACATCCTGGTTCAGGTGGAAACTGGATATAACCTTTGGTAGAAAGGAAGGATGAGGACGGAACCCCGCCCTATCCTTATGCAAAATGAGATATGGTTCCTTACAAGATAAGGCTGCCAATTCCGATACTCTCCTGGCCGAAACTATGGTGATCAGAAATACCGACTTTCTAGTCAGTAAAACCAAAGGTACCTCAGCCAACGGCTCAAGGGGTTGTTTCTGTAGAGATGACAGAACAAGATTTAAGTCCCATGGACAAAGTGGTGATTTGACCGGAGGATTAACACGTAAGACTCCCTGTACGAAGATCTTAACCAGCGAGTGGGCGGCCAGCGGCCTCTGAAACCACACTGATAAGGCTGAAATCTGTCCCTAGATCGTGCTTAATGCCCGGCCTTTATCCACTCCTAGCTGGAGAAAACGTAATACTCTATCAATGGTATACTTGCGGGAAAACCATCTCTTAGCCTCACACCAGCCTACGTAGGCCCTCCAAACCCTGTAACAAAATTACCCTGGAGGCCGGCTTTCTAGCCTTAATGAGGGTACGGATTACCTGCCTAGACAGACCTCTACCCCTGAGAATCAGGGATTCAGCCGCCAGGCCGTCAATTTTAGACGCCGTAATGCAGGGTGGAGGATCGGGCCTTGTGAGAGTAGGTCTGGCCATAGAGGAAGAGTCCAAGGGCCTTCCGCTGCCAATTTCAGGACTAGTGAGTACCATGCCCTCCGGTACCAAGCTGGGGCTACCAGGATAACCGGCCTGTGCTATGATCCTGCGCCACAGGCCGGGTAGTAACTGCAGCGGGGGAAATGCATATAGAAGCTATGATTGATGCCAAGGGCAAACCAACACATCGGTTCCGCAGGCCATAGGGTCCCTCGTTCGAGACATGAACCTGTCTAGCTTCTTGTTGAATCCTTATGCCATGACCTCCATGTCTGGCACTCCCCACTTCTGGCAGATTGTCTGAAAAAAACTTGTGGATGCAGAGACCACTCCCCCGGCGACAGGGTTCGGCGACTTAGGAAGTACGCCTGCAGGTTGTCCACCTCGGGAATGAATGTCGCCGATATGCAGGGTACATAAACCTCTGCCCCCCGAAAAACCAAGTTCCTCTCACTCTGAGTGGCTTGACTCTTGGTTCCCCCTTGGTGGTTCACATATATGCCACCGCTGTGGCATTGTCTGAATGACTTCTCACCGAGGACCCCTGTAATCTGGATGTCTATGCCAGGAGGGCTAGCCGAGCGGCTCTGATCTCCCAGACCTTGATGGGCAGCTGCCTCTCCGCCTCTGCCCAAGTTACTTGGCGAGTGAACCCGTTCAAGACCGCTCTCCAGCCTTCCAGACCACTGGGCAGAACCAAGCTGCTAGAATTGCTGTCTGTAGGACACGAGTGTGGAAGCGTGTGGTATCGCCTCGAACATGGCCATTAGTTTGCCTAGTAATCGCATACATAGGCGAATAGTTGGTTCTCTTTTGCTTAGAACCAACTGAATTAATCTTTTGATAGCCTCGACCTTTACCAGGGGCAGGAACACCCATCTTCTGTTCTGTGTCTAATCTCATGCCGAGATATTCCAACTGCTTTGTAGGTTGAAATGCTGATCTTTCCCCAGTTTAGGACTCAGCCGAACCTCTCGAGGTACTGAACCATGAGGGCTACTACGCATTCCACCAAGGAAGCGAGTGATCTATGATTAAGAGGTCGTCCAGGTATGCTAGGACCGAGATCCCTTGGATCCTTTAGACTGACTAGAATTGGAGCAAGGACCTTCGTGAATACCCGAGGGCCGTAGCCAGCCCGAAGGGGGGCGCCACGAATTGGAAGTGACGCTGTATCACTGCGAAGCGTAAAAACAAAAATATTTGATGTGGCTGAAAGACTTGGTACATGAAGGTAACCATCCTTTATGTCTATAGAAGCCAGATCCTTCTGGAGTGTGGCGGCTGCTGACCGAACGGATTCTGTCCGGAAAGAGCGAACCTTTAGGTAAGCATTTAAACCTTTTAGGTCCAAAATTGGTCTGACATCGCCGATGGGCCTTGGTATGACAAACAGATTGGAATAGAAACCTAGCCCCTGTTCTTGGGCTGGTACCTCTACCATTATGCCCTGGTAAGCAGATGAACCAACGCCGCCCGCATTGAGGCCTTCCTTGTGGAGGAAATTTTAGAAATTCTAATCTGTAGCCTGCGGCCACAGATGATCGGACCCCCTCTGTCGGGGATCGATCCCCAGAGGCCTGTCCTTGCGATCCATTTTAAAAGTTTGATCGCGCAGGAGGTCCGTACTGCCTGGAATTTGAGGGCCCCGGAACAGGGGGGGAACTGCCTTTTAAACGCAGGACCCCGGAACTTCTTTTGACTGGTAAAAGGGTACTTTTGCCACTTGAAACAGTCTGAATGTATTTATCCAGATCTTTCCATGGAAGGGCAAACCTGCCAGCAGTCTTTTACATGGGCTCGGCCGCCCAGTTCTTCAACCATAAGAGCCTTCTCATATGCACTAAAAATAGTGACAACGAGACGCCTGCTGGATGGAGTCTTTTTATAACCTCTACCGCAAAGCACAGAGCTCTGGGAATATCCAATAACTCCTCTGCCTATTGGGCAGGGATGTCTTAAGCATCTGTTTTGTCTGGTTCTTTAACGCCTGACAAAACTCCAATTGCAGCCCCTGCTGGCTGTAGCCAAGGATGCTGGAAAAAGTGTCTCTAAACGTTTATTGACCGGGACCTTAAACATTTGTATGTTTCCCCTTAGGCCAGTTAATGATTTATTCACCCATGAGATGGCTGCGTCCACAGTTGGGAGCGCCCCCTTTCTTAGAAAAATGTTTTTTCCATAGGGTAAATAACAGAAAACCTTCCAGGTGGTCTCCCATCCAGGCACTAACCAGGCCCGACCCTGCTTAGCCTCCGAGATCAGACGAGATCGGGCGCTTTCCGGGAGATGCGGCCTCAAGGACCTCACGGGTAGTTGAAAAGCAGTGCCCGAACCGGGACCTGGACCCTCAGATTAAAAGTCCGATGCTCTACCAACTGAGCCATCCGGGCCCCCTTTTTAAAGAGCACTTGGTCAGGGGAAAGAGTGCCTGCAAGCACAAATATTTCCTGGCAGACGTGCATAAAGACTACCCTCTCGTCAGCTTTAGGCGGCAGAAAAAATTCTGTCCGGTCGTCCCAATCCTGGAAAAACCAATTCCTCTAACAGAGGATGGGCCAGAAACGCTGTGTTGCTTAAAGGCGTTTTTAAAAGAACCCAAAGAGGATACCGCAGGAACCTGAGGCTCTGGAAATGGCAAATTGAATGCCAAGCGGGCCATGTCTGTCAAAGACTGGACCCACAGACTCTCCGCCTGGGAGGCTGAAAACGATTCTACAGTGGTAGATCCTCTAGGTTCTGTCCCTTTTGGCGATGGGGATCTAGTCCGCTTCTTGCCAGAAAAAGAGCCAGCGATCATAGCCGTTAACCTCTTTTCTCTAGCCCCCCTAGGGTGACGGCTAGCATCTCCTCTGTGATAACACAGGGTTGGGCCGACCTGGGCCAGCCTCAGCACCAGACCCCCTTAATGGCTTATCCAGGGTGACCCCCTATAG
Source organism: Rana kukunoris (assembly GCA_029574335.1). Lineage (NCBI taxonomy): Eukaryota > Metazoa > Chordata > Amphibia > Anura > Ranidae > Rana > Rana kukunoris. Next base: position 76,200,706 of record CM056057.1, on the reverse strand, counting down.
GAATAACCTGTGGGGAAAGTATTGGCATATTATCAGAACCAGAGGAGGAACCCCTTTGTCTTTGCCTTTTCTCTTTATTTTTTTTTTATTTTTTTGATCCTGAACCCTTGGAAGCCATAATACAAAAGCGAAGGACTCTGCTTACAACAACAGACTGTTATAGCCAGGAGTACAAAAAAATAAGGTTTAGGGGACATTAGGATCACTAATGCCCCAAAACCGGTGGGGCTCAGTATGTTTTCTTTTATATGTTATTCACCACATACAGCCCCACCCCCAACATGTTTGCCAGCATTCAACCTGTTGCCAAGGGGATTTTGGCTTAAAAAGTATTGGAGCTGACTCCAGTATGTAGTACCCCTTCTCACCACCGGGAGTCACTGTGCTGCCAGCTCTACGTCCTCTCTCTCTCCAGCTCAGCTCTGAACTGAGCTAAGAACGCGCCTGCTGTGTATAGCAGCAATTAAAGGCGCGCCCACTCTACACTGCAGTCACACTCCCGCCCCTCCCCCCCCCCCCCTCCCGAACGGCGCGAAAATTTTCTATATGCATGCGCGCGACTGTCGGGGGAGGAGAGCCCAGGAGGAGACGCACTCTGGAGCCCAGGAATGCAGGTTGGAGGACGCATCAGGCGGCAGATTTGAATCCCGGCAAGGTAAGGCTAACACAGGCCCCTAAGGAGTCCCTTTAGCCTAGAGACAGATCTTTTTTTTTTTTAAAGATCTTCAACCAGCGAGCAGCAGGTAGCTAGCAAACATACATAGATAGGTAGGGGGATCAAGTTATGGGGGGAAACATTTCAGGGCATCCTGTCTATCAGACATAGTGACCATGGTGCCAATGCAGAGCATACTCAGGCTACCCCCCTTAAGATCCCCCTGGAGAGCCTGCTGTCGAACCAAGTCCCGCAGGCTCCCCACTTACCTGCTCCATGCAGCAGGACGTTTTGCAAAACGGTCCAATCTTCTCCCATCTCCGTGGGTAGCGTAGTAGACCTTCAGGCCCTGGGGTCCTATGAAGGTACCCACTGTCCTGGACCTATATAGCACCCTGGCAAACAGGAACTTATGGTTTTTACAAACTCCAAGTCCTGGGCCCAGCCCTCCAAAGAGGAGCATTATAGGCAAAACCCCACGGTTTGGGGCCCGGGTACTGTCCACTTTGGCACTGAGGCTCCTTGGACAGATCCGGTTAGCCCACCCTTAATCCCAAGGATGTGGAGCAAAGCTATTCCGTGACCAACACCTAAGACACTGGCGAAAAAACTGAGGGACTCCCTCTAGGGGAGGGGGTTATATAGGGAGGGACTTCCTGTTTGTTTGAGATTGCCAGTGTCCACACCTGAAGGTACTCCATATAACCCATATAGTAATGAATATGCCGCTCTGTGTCCCGTGATGTACGAGAAAGAAAAACCTATAGGAAGTTCCAATCATCTGTGTGGAATTCCTTTGGAGAAAAATCAACGCATACTCAGAATCATGCTTCCGCATGCTCGGAAGCATTGAACTTAATTTTTCTTGGCTCGTCGTGGTGTTTTACGTCACCGCGTATAAAGACTGATGGTGTGTATGCAAGACTGATGAGTCAGCTTCATCGGAATTCTGACGAAAAAACTGCAACTTCTGAATTTTTCTGCACTGCTCCACGGATAAAAGCAGTTTGACTCATGAAAAGCAAAAAATAACACAGCAGGAAGTAAATGAACTACTTCAAGTCCGGGCCAATTGTGACATCTCTCTCTTACATGTACACTGCAATTTATTGGCTAGAAAATTACTTAAAAACCCCAAACATTTTTTTTAAAAGCAGAGGCTCTGGAGAATTGCAATGTCTATGTTTTATGATATTTCTACAGTGATCAAATGCAAGCTTTCAAAAAAAAAAAAGACTGGTAAAGGCGGCGGGCAGCAGCGGGACCACCTTCCACCACCTTCCATGAGTGACCAAGCAGCTGATAAATCACTCTGATTGCTTTTTCTTTGTAGGGGGGGAATCTCTGGCTGGACAAAATTAAATCTCAATTACCTCAGCGATGATAAAGATCCCATTCGAAGAATTCATACAGCAGACCAAAATAGGTTAAAGATTTGATATTTGACAGATTCATGTCCATTTGAAAACGGATATGAAAGAACAAAAATAAACACATGCAGGTAAATACGATATAGAGAGAAAAAAAAACGCAAGCAAAAGCAAACGTGAACCTGCCCACAATGAGGAAAACAGCCCACTTCTGAGCGTACACAGTTTGCAAAAGCCTGTAGAAAATAGTGATCCAAGTGAGAAGTGATCATGGTTTTAGCTCCTCAGCTACATCCTGATAAAGTGCTCTCAAAAGTGGCTTTCCATTTACTTATTAACAGAGGCAGATATTGTTACAATTATTATGTTACCAACCAGATGATAAAAGCTTGGCCTTGTCATGACGGACTGCAAAAGAATGTCAAAGCCATAAACATAAAAAAAAAAAAAAAATGTTTGTTATGCAGGAATAGATCATGTTGGACCTGCAACACAACGTGAACAAACCCTCACTTTATTACTTGTCACACCCATAACTACGATCAATGTTTTCTACATACTGCAAAAACAGGCCTGTATGAACCAGATCCAATCTGATTTTTAGGGTATGTCAGGTTAGGTTGGGCACACACACGCCAACAGGATTGGGTGAGAAAAAGAACGTGAGCTTAAAAAATCTGTGCAGAACTGCAAGGGCGGTTCCGTTCACCAACATGGTAAATGAATAGGGGGAGGCAGAAGGGTTGCAGGCTAGAATAATGACAGGATTATATAACCTGCCTGATCCACCAAACAGCCTTCAGGCAGAGAGGGCCCAGAGACATTAAAACTACCATCTGATGAGACCAAAATAGCAGGACCAGGCAACAGTTCTCATGTCTATAGGTAACCTAAAGTAACAAAACACATGTAAAATTCATTGACAACACACACACACGAGGGGGTAGACAGCCAGGATAAATGAGCAGGACATGCAGCAGAGTGAAAAGATCACACCGAGCATTGGCTTGACAAAGGGGTCGGAGCCCCAGAAACACATAGCAGCCAGCTTTTGCCAACAACGTTGGTCAGATCTGACAGCTGCCTCTGGTCAGCAAACCCCAGAAGCCTCTAGATGGGTTGGACCGCTGGTTCTTTTTCAGTTTGGAACTGTGCTTCGTGCCGTCTGTTCACACTCTGCTGCATGTCCTGATGCCTGTGGTATTGCCCTGCTGTCAATCAAGAATTTTACAAGTGTGCCATGTTTAACAAAATGGTTTTTATGCAGTTTCACCAACTCAAGCGCTCAGTTTGTTTTCTCACTCAACAAACGCCGACTGACTCAACAAGTCAACTGCAGTATTCCATAAGTCTGGACGGAACACAAAAAACCCTTATGAAACCTATCAAATATTCACAGTAAACAGTAGGTTAAGGGCTAATTTTCCACTCTACACCAACAGAATTCGCTTTATTTTGTTGCCCAATGTTGGCACACAGCCACCAGCCTGTGCAAATCAATGACAAGCTGATGGACAATGCATCTGTATACACATTCAAGCAGTTACATAAAAACCTTTGTAGAAACCCAATCACCACATCTATTTGAACTCACTAGATATCTCAAAGCCATCAACATGGAGTCAGGGCCGGTGTTCTAACAAGATTGGTCGTATAATGCCTGGACTGTGCAGGCGCAGCATGTGCGCAATTGGAGCCACCAAATATTTCCGAGGATGAACAACTGTTCTTCAGCTGTACACAATGCCTGCGCAATCAACACGCTGCCTCTTGCTCCCTTTGAGAAAAAGCACTGGCCATCATGCGGCCTCTTCTGTATGCATCCACCCCTTGTATTCAATGAATACACAGCGTGTTGACTGTGCAGGTGTGGTGCACAGCTGAAAGACAGCTGTTCATCCTCAGATTTTCAGCGGCTCTGTTTGCTCCTGCGCAGTTTAGCCCGGGCATTATCTGATGGGGGGACACAGGTACAAGGGGTGGGAGGGAGGGGTCACTGTCCTGGGCGGAGTGTAGTAGGGGGTACCAAAACTCTGGAGCATCACCCTATATCTTAGACTCTGTATTTTTACATTTTGTTCTAAAGCAGAGCAGAGAATGTGCTCATACCTCCCTGCCCCTTGCCAGAAATAACACAAAACAGTTTTATCGGGACAGCGAGAGCTCCTGTACAGGTGGGAGGAGCAGGCAGACAGCAGTACACTGCAGACCTGATCACTGCTTTCTGCTTAGCAGACATCTGAGCTTTCCTCTCTCCTCCAGCTGACTGAAGATAAGTAGTGACAGATAACAGGCCGATTTCTCTCCTCCTATGAATCCCGACCTGTCCTGCCTTTTAGACTGTGCAATGCTGTACTCACCTTTGCAGTGCAGATTTACTAATGTGAAAGTAAAATGTTTTAGAATAGCTTAGATCAGGGGTGTCAAACTGGCGGCCCTCCAGCTGTTCCAAAACTACAAGTCCCATGAGGCATTGCAAGGCTAACAGTTACAAGCATGACTCCCACAGGCAGAGGCATGATGGGACTTGTAGTTTCGCAACAGCTGGAGGGCCGCCAGTTTGACACCCCTGGCTTAGATGATATATACTGGGACTTTTCACGCTCTACATTTTTAACAGATCGTATTGGAGGTAGGACGGGTGTAAACAGACATGTTTGTTTACATCTGCCGCTCTATAGAAGTGAAAGGAGGGTCCGATTGTGTGAAAGGGGCTTTCACATGGATGTGCTATACCCACACTGCGGGTGGAAATTAAGTGCATCTGTGGCTTTCCTGTGTTAGCTGCACTTTGCCAAAGACTTCTATCTTGCAGGTGTGGGGTGTACCAAACTCACAGGTAATAACAGAAGTCTACGGCTCAGTGCAGGTAACCTGCAGGTGTTCTGCACTGCACCCATGGATCAGTTAGAAAGCAGCCCAGTAACCACTGCAGAACAGATATGCCCATATAAAGACACAGATTTTAGTTATCGCCAGCTGTTGCTGTCTCTGGCAAAGTGCATTCTGTATCACTCCGCTGTGACAGGAGTCGGCGCGATACAGGAAGCATCAGCTTACTCTGCTCCGAAGCTGCTTGCTTCCTCTACCCCTGGCTTTATTCACAACACTGATGCTCTGGGGTGGCAATCCTGATCTGTGCTTGCCAACCTGACAACCCAGAAAAGGAGGTCGTGGGCCACTGGTCTAGATCTTTGTTTCTCCCAGGCATGAATCCATTTATTTTTGTCTGATTTACTACCTAAATGCCTTTCTATGCTGTAGAATTAAAATTTCCATCCACTGGGAACACCTGACGTTTGATATCCACATACTTTTGTCTATATTCTATAGCTGTCCATATTGTTTTAACCATATGGACCATTAACCACTTACCGCCTGGCCTATAGCAAAATGACGGCCGGGCGGTGGTTCAGTTCTCCTGACTGGACGTCATGACGTCCAGCAGGATAAAGGCTGCCGCACACCCATCGGTGGTGCAGTGTGTAGGTCTCAATCATGGCTGGTCACAATGTAAACAGGAAGAGCTGTTGATCAGCTTTTTCTCACTCGCACCTGACTGACGCGAGTAGAGGAGAGCCAATCAGCGGGTCTCCTAATGGGGGGGGGGGGGTGTCGCGCCGATTGTCAGTGCAGCCCCCCCCTTTGGATGCCCACACTAGACAACCAGGGAAAAGAGCCCTTTCACACTGGGGCGTTAGCAGTAAGGCGCTGCTATTTTTAGGCGGCGCTTTACTGTCATTTTAGCAGTGCTTTTTGGCCGCTAGTGGGGTACTTTCAGCCCCCGCTAGAGTCCGAAAAAGTGTTAAAAGCTCCCGCAAAGCGCCGCTGCCCATTGATTTTAATGGGCAGGGACACTTTAAGAGCGGTGTATACACCACTCCTAAAGCACCTCAAAGATTTTTTTTTAGACGTCCTGCCAGCGCAACACTCCAGTGTGAAAGCTCTCGGGCTTTAACATCAAAGTGGCAGGAGAGTCGCTTTACAGGGGATATTTTTAGCACTATAGCGCCTTAGTGTGAAAGGGGTCTAAACGTCTTAGGCCTGGTTCACTCGTGTTTTTTGGTGCTTTTGCAAAATCGCACTACAGTTCATTTAACTTGGTAACCTATGGGATGCGTTCACATCTATACTTTTTTCAGCCACTGCGTATTTGGAAAAGGTCAAGTCGTTTTTTTTCAAACGAAAAAAAAAAAAAACAGTACTTTTTTGGTTCAATAGAGACTTCAATGGAGAAGCTGCAGAAAAGCATGTAGTGTGTTTTTTTACATCAATCTGCTGCCCAAAAATAAAAAAGCATAAAAAAAGCAAGTTGCAGGAAAATTGTGTGTGCAAAATTTCAAAACACACCGCAAAAAGCACTATAGAAAGGGATCAAAAGCAAACTGCATTAAGTGTGAACCGAGCCTTATGCTGGACACGTATCGATTTTTGGACGAGAGCATTCATACAAAAAATCTTTGTACATGCGCTGAAAGAATGTCGTTTGACACTTTCACTTGCTTTTAACACGGTTGTAAAATTAAGGTACCCGTATTTGCTGGTGTATAAGGCGACCGGGGGTATAAGACAACCCCCTAATTTTACAAGATTTTTTGCCTGTACTCACCGTATAAGACGCCCCTTCTGAGGCTTCCGACGCTTCATATGTCTTCCTTCTGGAGCCATATTCTTTTTCCTGCTTGCTGGAGTTAAAGCCAATCACGGCGAGTGATGTATTCTATTAATGAATACAAAGCCTGCCTGGATTGGCAGAGGCTGTAAAATCATCAGCCCACACCTCTCTGATTCTCAAAGCCAATCCGAGCAGGCTACTGTATGTAGCCTGCTCGGATTGGCAGAGGTTGTTACTCCAATCCAAACAGGCTCTGTATTTATTTGAATACAATCGCTCACTGGGATTGGCTAAGCGGTATATACTGTATGTAGCCAAAGCTACACACAGTATTACCGCACATCCAGCAGGCATCCGAGCAGCTGACCCGGCATTTAAGACGACCCCTGCTTTTTTACCATTTTTTTTTTAAGTGTAAAAAGTAGTCTTATACGCCAGCAAATACAGTAATTTCTGGACGAAAATCAGTGCGTCTAGAAAATGTATTGGTCAAAGGAATTTTCATTCTACTCCTTTCGAATTTTCCCATCGCTGTGGACAAAAACGAATGACGATTTGACCGCACTAACAATTAGAAAAATCAAACGTTCTTACAATGAATTTTTTTGGAAGGAAGACATTGTTTTTGTATGGCCAGCATATAACATATTACAGTTGTGTCAAAATCGGCAAAACAGTCTTAAATGTTTTATTTAAAGAAAAAAAAAAAAGAGTCCAATGATATTTACCAGATTCAACCTCTAATAGTATATACAGTATATCTGAGAGGATTAGAGATTTTGCTCCCTAATCATATAGTTAAAGCGGAGGTTCACCCTAAAAACATGTATATAGCATTACATTCTGCATATTTACAGTATGCCGTTTTTTGCTGTACATACCATCTTTTTGCCATTTTCCACCCGGCTTCCAGGTGCTCACTCCCGCGGGAGTAGGCATTCCTATGCGGAGGCTAAGCGTTATGTGGGACTTCGCCCAGATGATTGACGTCTTAAGAAAAAAAATTCTTCCCGGCGGATAAGGCGCGTCACGAGTTTCCGAAAGTACCCGAATTGCGAGTCGGCTCTAGACGGCGCATGCACACCGACTATGAGCCGTATAGAGCCGACTGCGCAAGCTGGGTGCTTGGCGATACCAAAACAAACGCAGAAAGTTGAGATAGGGTATCCTATCATTACAATAGGTGAAAGTACAAACACGCATGCTTGGATTCAATGCTCAAACACAAAATTAGCAGAAGGGGCCCAAAGGTTGGCGCTCAAGAGCTGAAATTCCTTGTAGGAAGTCACCGTTTGTTTCTAGCACAATAATTGTGTACTGTTAGCATGCAAAACAAGACCCTGGCACGTGCCCCTGTGACAAAAATCAAATGCTCGGTTGGCCAACAATTGTACCGTGTGTACGAACGAGGCTTAAGGGTTCAGAGTGTCTGGTAGGAAGAAAACTGCAATAACACAGGCATTGACAAAGTTCCTGTGGCTAAGTTTCTAAAAGTAAAAAGGCAATAAGTGAGACAGCAAACAATCAGCTTGCATTGAAGGAGGCAGTCAGAAGTGTGAAATTAAGAGAGTCTTATAGGCACTATGTAACTAGCCAGAGAGACCTTATAGTAATGATGTAAAAGAAAAGACCAGGTTAACACTATTAACTTCACCTATAAGATGTAGATTACGCTACATCCTGTAACTTCATAACTGCTTGTCAGCTTAGTACTGCGGTGTATCTTTCAGGATAAAATGTAGTGTATAATACAGATCCAAGTAATGATACAAGAGATGTATTGCCAGGAGCCAGTATGTAAAAGTTAAAGGGAAACCCTGTCCTACCCTTCCCATGTCACTAGCCCCGATGCAGAGTCAAGGCGACTACACACATTACAGTGGGCATGTCCCCAAAGGGGTCTTCAGGGCCTGTGTGCCACAGGAGTGGACCAAGGCCCCAGTCCTGCACAGTACCCTGTTAACTAGTTGGACCACATACCAAGGTAAGTACTAACATGATCCAGCACCTGAAGTAAAACACTTACAGGCCAGCCCAAAAAAAAGGGGGGGGGGGGGGTCCATCATAAAAGGACACTAGTAAAAAACTGGAGCTTAGTGGAGTGGGCAGGTTATATGGGTACACTGCAGGGGTGGTCCCAGCAAAGAATTTGCTAGTGTCCAATCATCTGAAGGTAGCTCCACACAACCTATTATATCCAAGAATCGATTCCTGTGCCCTGTATGATTAATAGAAACTTTTTTTTTCCCCCTAATTTCGATAATTTGGCCAAGCCAAGAACAGGGAACATTAAAGAGCTTTATGAAAATAATAAAACATGGGCGAACAGGCAGGATTTGTAATGCAGAAGAGACATTGTATCTTTTGCATTAAAAGTTACTTACCTGCCTGTCCACCCCTGTACTGTGAGCTGCACAGCCAATTGAAATGACAGAACAGCACATGAGCGACACCACCAGCCACATTATTTTGACTCCAACTTTAAGATCCATAAGGCACATCCAGATATCTGGCTGATGGATACAACCATCTTTGACCCATGATGTTCTGGATGATTTAATTTTTGATCTACACTCTTATCAACTGGACCTGTATCGAGGGGAAAATTGTATTTTACCTCTCCTCTATAGCTATGGTCTATATATGGCATTATACCACCAAGTTACACAATAAGACCGCTCCACATTATACAGACCTCTGGCTGATGTCATTCGCGTTTTCTGTTGCTTGTGCGCTGCTCTGACGGACATCGCTTTCTTTTTATTATTTTTTTAGTTCAGTTTTTCGTCTTTATGGGTGGAGCATCAACGTTTGGGATGTAAGCCACAGATCTGGAACCATGAATAAAGATCTGCATTTTGTTTTTCAGAAACGTGTTGGCTGTTCTGGGCCTTTCCTTGCAGCTGGTTTCCATTCGGTTACCAATATTTGTGTTTGTTGTGTAAATCCCCATGTTCATGTTATATATCAAGGTGCAATAGATTTTGAATACTTTACTATCAAACTGTTTGTGGCCCGGTTTAAAGTCTCAATCTGAGGAATTCATGTTCTGACTTCTCTACAAAGTGCTGCCTTCAGTGCCATCTCTCCATTGCTACTGAGGACCAGATACCCAGCCTCACCAGAGCGCCCTCATCGCTCCTTCCTTTCTGCATGTCGAGTCGCAGCCCATTCTTTTCAATAGTCCCTGTTCAAATCAGTGCAACAAAGTTGCAGCGACTTTGAAAGGGTGCCTGCACTACCTTAATGCAACTTAGAATCAAGAGTATCAAGTTAGATCACTGGAAATTCTGCGATTTTGGAGTCACGCCATTGTGAATGGAGCCCAAGGAAGAGTTAGGACCTCAGCTTTATATTGTGTTCCCATTTGGGCAATTTTGTCCAACATTGATTATGTGACAGAGGAAAGTTAAAGGGTTTGTAAAATAATTTTTTTTTTTATCTTATTAGCTTCCTTTACCTTAATGCAGTGCTGTTTTCATGTCCTCATTGTTCATTTTTGGTCTCAAGTTGCTGTAATTCTTCTCTGATCTCCACACTTCCCAGTTGTCTGTTTTCTGATAACCACAGTGCTGGGAGCTTTCTCTCTGTGGTCACTAATCAAGGAGGTGTGATTACTGTGTGTCTAAGGCCTCATTCACACTTACGGACCTTTCAGGTCCGCCTGTCAGTTTTGACGGCGAAATTGAACGGCCGCTCCATGCATCCCTATGGAGCGTCGGATGTCAGCGTAGACCTGTCCGCTGACATCCGACCTAATCCGATCCGCTAAAAACAGACGTATAGGGGCCACGTCCCTATCCGTCATGGCGGATCGGGTGAGATCTGACGAAAAACGGACATGCTGTCCGTTTTCATCAGATCGCTCCATTGGAATCAGTGGCACTGCACAAGCCCATCCCGGCTCAGTGAGCAGAGAGGAGCTTGTCATCCGTCGGCTCAGCGGAGATCTGCGGACTGATCTCTCACTGAGCTGGCGGACGCAGGCGCGACAGAGTCCACCATGTGTGAATGAAGCCTTAAACACCTCAGCACCAGTTTCGTTTTCCACATAGGACAGCACAGGCAGGACATTATCTATAAATTATTATTTTTTATCTATTAATCATTTTTAAAAGGAAAAAAAAAAAAAAAAAAAAAAATCGGTTAACTATTATGTCTATACCCTGTAAACATTCATTTCAGCAAAAAATTGTTTTTTATTTACAACTCCTTTAAGAGAAATACCTTGAGAGAACACAGGAGCAACATACATCTTAGTTGAACCATCACTTGGCACCCCAGATGTTTTGGAACTACATTTCCCATGATGCTCATGCACTCTGCAGTGTAGGTGATTATGGGAAATGTAGTTCCAAAACATCTGGGGTGCCAAGGTTCGCCATCACTGGCCTAGAGCTAATCCAGATTTTAGTGCGGTCTGTCCATAAATCAAACTCCCCTATATGGGCTTTACCTAGGTATAAATGGTCATCAAGTAGCAGATATTAAATGCAATGAAAATGAGCTAATATTTGTATTAAATTTAGGAGGTACCAGCCCTGCACTAAGAATAGAATATGAATATCTAAGCTGAAGGGTGCTTCCTTATTTACAAAAGTGTACTCGGATAACAGCAAGCAAAGAAACAAACACTGGTTTACAGTATAATTCTAAGCAGACATTGGGAGGGGGCACACACCATCATGGGCAATTTGTAAGCCACAAAAACACACACACACAGGACCTAGTGTCTACATAATGCAACATTCACTTTGGGAAAATAAAAATACTGAGCAAAAACAGCACTGAAAACAGAAAGGCTAACATTACAAGGCATATAAAAAAAATAATCCCAAAGGGATAGATTTGTAGTTTAAGCTCCTCCGGGGGAGGCACAGTGGTGGAAATTCGGTGGCAATTCTGACTAAACTACACAGGACCCTTTTTTGGTCCGCAGCAGAATCAGATCACATGGTGTTCACACCTATGCAATCCGATTCCTGTCCGAATTTGCAGATCACACTGCGACATGCAAACTGATTTGGGGGCGTCAACTTTTAATTTGACACTAATAGCAGTTCGCAAAGGGCAGTGTGAACTGCCACTGGGAGACATATGATGCAGGAACCCCCAGTGGATTTACAGGGTTCTCGCATTGCGGCAGTGTGAACTGGCACTAATGTATGCAGGTGTCAATAGAAAGTCAACTACACCCCACACGCGGGTTGCAAAGGCAGTGCGTTTGCCCGCACTGGATCGCATGGTACCTTTGTGCCCCGACTAAAATAGCCAGGGGTTCCAGGGCAAACAGGGAAAGAGATAAGGGGCGTACCTCTGTGAGGAGCGAACGATTCTGACAATCGGTCGTCTGTGCGTACCCACGCTCTAGGAGCTCGATAAAGTAGTTGGAGCCAGTGAAGGTGTTTGGGGCCAAAACCATAACATTGCATAACCTCCCACCACAGAGTCAAACGCCTTCTTTGCGTCCAACGAGGCGATGACCTTAGTGCCCTGGTTATCATGGGGGGGGGGGGTTAACAAATTTTGAAAGAGGAGTCCTAAGTTAATGTCTGTTCCCTTGCCCAGCACAACAGCAAAAACCTTGTCTGGTCAGTGTGTATCAAATACTCTATAAATGGTGGAAAAGCGGTTGGCCAGAGAGGCATTTTATTTTCTGCTGGATGAAGACTCAGCAACCGGAACCCCTGAACCATCAAAGTTATATACAAGGACAAATGCAACCTAAATGTAATACATGAATAAATAAATGACTAAATGTCACGCAGGTAAAATACTAACAAAAGTAGTCAAGAAAAGATCAGACATGCACCTCTCCAGGTCCAATGTCCCTGAAATCATGGGAAGCAATGAGAAGCTTAAAGTGGATGTCACAATGTAGAGTATAATATTTCCTATCATTTGTGCCCAGTCTTGCCACACAGAGTTAATCCAGCGCTGAGTAATCCTCTTATGTTCAGTGAAAACGAACAGCCTTCCAGATAAAACCCTGCCTAAATCAAAGTCCGGAATCTCTCTTCTTGCTTTGAGTGAGAGGTTATTTACAAATATAGCTAGGACATGTTTATCATATGTTTTGTTTATCATAACATGAGGTGATATAACATAACACATCCTAGTAATATACAATGAACTTTGGATCACCTCTTGTTATGATAAACATGTCCACGCTATATTTGTAAATAGCCTGTTACTGAAAGCAATAACAGAGAAACTGACTTAAAGCGGATCTCCACCCTAAAGTGAAGATCCGCTGATCGGAACCCTCCCCCCCTCCGGTGTCACATTTGACACCTTTCAGGGGGGAGGGGGGTGCAGATACCTGTCTAAAGACAGGTATCCGCACCCACTTCCGGCCCGCAGTCTCGGGCAAAAGACGGGCTTTTCCCGTTGTGTGCTGGGAACTCTCAGCTCCCAGCACACAGCGGGAGCCAATCGCCGGGCGCAGCGCGACTCGCGCATGCGCCGTAGGGAACCGGGCAGTGAAGCCGGAGCGCTTCACTTCCTGGTTCCCTCGCCGTGGATGGAGGGGGGAGCAGCAGGGTGATGAGCGATCGCTCATCCTCTGCTGCGGACGCCGCTGGACTCCAGGACAGGTAAGTGTCCTAATATTAAAAGTCAGCAGCTGCAGTATTTGTTGCTGCTGGCTTTTAATATTTGTTTAAGGTGAACCATCCGCTTTAACCTAATTTGGCAGGTTTTTATCTGAAGTCCGGTTAATTTGCACTGGACTTTAAAAGAGGATTACTCAGCGCTGGATTAACTCTGTGTGGCAAGACTGGGCACAGATGATAGGAAATATTATACTCTACATTGTGACATCAAAAAAATTTTACATCCACTTTAAAAGATACACAGGTGACTCTTCCAGGGACACCAAGAGCAGCGAATATTCCAGGTCCATGTATTTCAAATTTATGTGAATAATTCATCAATAGTGACTTCACTGCTTTATAAATAGGCCCCGAAGTGTGTAGTTAGTCAACCATCAAGTGTATACTGTGGAACCTGGCAGAGCAACACCTGCCAAGCACTCCCTTTTAAAGCCTATGGATACACAGCCTTCTAGACACTGCTCTATTCTACTGACAAAATCACAGAAGTCAAAACACTTGCATAAACCATACAGCAGCCATTTAACCACCTCAATATCAGACACTTTCACCCCCTTCCTGCCCAGGCCAAGGGGCAACTGTACTAAAAAAATAAAAATAAAAAAAAGTGCAGTTGTCTTTTAGAGAAAGCCGACTTCTCAACTATCATATATGCAACAAAGTGGTCATCAGTGTCATTCTGCACCACCATCGTGGAGTTTCAATTGCCAGCCACAATCCAAAAACATAAATTGCAATTAAAATATATGTAAATCTTAAGATTGAGATTCTCGGTTCTGAAAAAATTAGGGCATTTTGTCACACCCACGTGTGTGTTGGTCCTGCCAGAACTCTTGCAAGCCAATAGCTACCTGTGCACTCTGCATGTGCTGCATTTTAAACACAGTTACAATGTTCCCAGTTCACTGAACTGGATAACACACTCGTCTTATGGAGGCAGTGTGTGTATAAAATATATTATATATATATATATATATATATATATATATATATATATATATATATATATATATATCAACACACACGTTTACAAACATGCCTGTACCTACTAATAGTTCTGCACATAGCAGCCCTGATTCTCTTTTTCTGGGGTCCCCAATAGGCGCTCAAGCCAGAAGGTTTTAATACAGTCTACGCATTAAGATAAAAAGCCTTCTGTGTGCAGCAGCCACCCTCAGCCCCCCCTCCATCCAGCGATGTACACTTCGGCCATATGGTACTCGCCATCCTGATTGGAGACACAGTAGTGGTGCCATGGGCTCCCGCTTCTGACAAAGTTAGCCAATTAGTAGAGAGATTGGGAAGGGGATCCATGTCTTAATGGACACACAGAGCTGCAGCTTGGCTCAGGTGCCCCCATAGCAAGCTGCTTGCTCCGGAGGCACTAGACAGGAGGGAGGGGCCAGGAGAGCCAAAGAGGGACGCTCTGTGCAAAACCAACTGCACAGAAGAATTTATTTTTTATAAAAGGAAAAAAAAGTAACACAAGTGTTACCAGCAGTGAAAAAAAAAATAAAAAAAATAAAGTAGTAGAAGAAATGCAGCCATAAACAGCTGCAATATGTAAAATTTTTGTTCTTTGGCTTAAATATGCTTTATCGAGATCTGGTCTAAAAAATAATTTTGCTTATGTGGCTATACGACTGACAGGGAAGAAATGTATTTAATTTGGCACAGAATGATGTTAATAACCACATTTTCTCTGCCACATGCTTTATATGTCTACAGCATAAAAATTCCAACAATATGCTTATCATACAGAACAAAACACCGACATAAGTATCACAAATATATAAAATTAATGCTGATAAAAAAAGGACAAGCAGGACTGCTAAGGGTATTTGGCTGGTAGGGTTAATCTGCTGAATCTTTGCAATGCAGAGCTGTAATACTGCAGTGTTATGAATTTGCCAAGTTATCAGATGTTGAGGAAGCGTGAGAGTTGTGCAGTTCACACCGTGATGCTTTTAGTATGTTACCCCAGCACCCTAGTCAGGAAGAACTTTCATTTAATTCCTGGTTTCCACACAAAGGGCAAAGAGCAAAAAGAAGGGAAATAACATTTACAGTACGTCTCCATGACAGAAAGAGAGGACACAGCCTTGCATTCTTTGAGTTCAGTTCATTTAGAAAGTCTGACATAGGTAACCTCTAACAGCAGCTGGCAGCACAGTCATGTCTTACCAAACCCTGGCTAAAAACTTTACAGTAGGCCATGATGGGATCCGCAGCTCCCCAACAGTTATAATCTTGATTTTAAATGAAAAGTACCATGGACAAAAAAATAAATATGTGATGCATTTGTAAGCTCCTTATTTATTCATTACACTTCAAATCCAAAAATTGTTTCCACGGTCAAGGTGACTAAAGTGTTTAGTTGTGACTAACAAAAAATAAAATGAATAGTATCGCATCGGTTAATTTGAGTTAAAACAAACCCAAGCCAAAAAGCTGATACTGCAGATGTGCCATTTCATTTCTGAATTATGACCTTGAAAAACAAAAACACCTAGGTAATCCAACCCTGCAGCTGAGCAAACGTTTCTATACCTTCACACTGCAAATATATATAGGCCTGACTGTACATAGAAACAAACGTGCACCCTAGACTGCTGTAGTAGCACCATAAACTAAACGACACAAAGTAATTACACTCAAAGCTTCTATAAACCAGAATAAAACTGGACGTTAATGTACAGTAAAAAAAAGCTGATCTACTTCTAGTCCATTTCATAGGACTTGTTCAAGAACTTCCATAAAGGATTAGAAGGCATTTTGCAAAAAATAAATAAAAAAGGCATTCAGCACTCAAAACCACCACTCAAGGTTATAAATACAGGGTGGAAAATGACCTTAACACACGCACAGGAACCCAGTAATATAATATTGTGACAAGATTCCACAGGGAGTTGCAAATGAATCTTTTACTAAAGATTTCAGATAACAGAAAAGGCACACGAAGATACTCTTACAGTATTACCACCTACATCAGAAACCTGCAACACATTTTCACATGACATACTCTTGGAAATACAAATGGCCATAACACTTGTCATGAACCTGAAACAGAAAAGTAGCAAAAAATAAAATAAAAACACCTGCAGGACAATAGCATTGCATACTAGCACATTATTAAATACCTTAGAATAAAGCTTCTGCAGCGCACCCAGTCACCGCTGAGGGAGCCGACATGTTCCCTCTGCGTTTCTTCCGGGATCACTGGCTCTGCGATTGGCCAGAGACAAAATGAAGCCCTTCATTCCGGCAGGATGTGCAGCAGCTGCATGCAGGGTCAATATCAATATCAAAAATCAAGCGGGCAATACAACCGCCTTCAGCCCCAATTCACACCAGTGCAACTTGTCATGTGATTTGACAGTTCAAAAACGGCATCCCATCGCTGGCAATGGAACTGTTCATATTGCTGCAATTCATTGCACAGCAATAAAAAAAAAAAAAAAAAAAAAAAAAAAAGAAATTATAATATTTACAATAATGCTACTTTCACACTAAGCTTTGCAGGCCCTATAGAGCTAAAAAAAAAAAAAATTGTGCCTGCAAAGCGCCCTGAAAGAGGCGTGAAAGGAGAGGCTGTTTCAGGGCACTTTGCATGCCAGAGGGCCTTCACACTAGAGTGGTGTGCTGGCAGGACGCTCAAAAAAGTCCTGCCAGCTGCATCTTTGAGGTGCTGTATACACCGCTCCTAAAGCGCCCCTGACCATTGAAATAGGCAGTGCCGCTGAACCACCAGCTAAGGGCCGCTTTGCGGAGCGGTTTTAACCCTTTTCAGCTGCTTGCGGGGGTTAAAACCGCCCACTTGTGGCCAAATAGCGCTGCAAAAACACTAAAGCGCCGCTAAAAATAGCGGCGCTTTACCACCGACGGCACAACGCCCCTAGTGTGAAAGTAGCCTTAAATTCCTGCACTACTTTGATGATTTAATTGCTACTTGCAAAGAGTTCTGTTAATTTAAGACCACTTTCATAATGAGGCTATTTAGCGCTTAAATGGCACCTGCAAATCGTCCTGAAACGGCGGAGTTACAAGCACCGATCACCACTGACTGTCCTTGTATCCACCTCCAGCCCCCCTTCATTTTGCTTCTGTCCCCCTCCGTGCTTCCATCTCCCGCCGTGTCCCCCACTCCATGCTGCCGCCGTGTCCCCCTCGATGTGTCAGGATGGAGAGCGCAGGTAGGAGACGGTAAATCCGACTCCTACCTTTTGTGAATCTACAGTCTCTGTGTTTACAATGTTTCAGTTTATGAATGGAGAGGAGCCGCTGTCTTCTCTCCAATCATTTTCAGTGTAGCTGAGGCTGCTGAGAAAGGGACTGGGGAATCTGTGTCCCTTTCTCTGTCTCAAAGGGGAGATGTCAGAGGTCTGTTAAGACCCTTGACATCTCACCAAAGCCCCCCCAACAGGGCTGATATATAAAAAAAGTATCGGTACACGTGCTCGGTCCTAAAAAGTGGTATCGGGACAACCCTAGTTTAGTGGGTCGTAAGCAAAGACAAGGGATCAGCAGTTTTTAGAGCGGTATCATCTCTCACTCCATAGAGGAGACTGGATGGTCCAATCAGGTCCACCTAAAAAACTGACAGGTGGACCAAACCAGTTCACCCGTGTGAAGGGGACTTACAGTCCAATGATCCTTAGTCTGGCCTCCTGCATTGTAACAGAACCAAGCTTTAAAAACACAAATATAGTGAAAGCATCCATCTACACATGGCAATATCAGGACTACACTCAGCCAACTGAAATAGTTCCTAAATGCAGTTGGTTGCTTGATTATCTTTGCATTAGTCAACATCAAACTACTGTATTTACAAGTGTCTGCAGGGATCATGGATTCTCACACATTATATTATTTAACATCAAATGTATCCAAACTGCACAATAAACATTGAAGAATTTTCACTAAGATTTATCGGGTGCAATATCCTAAATTTGCTGCATGGACCAACTGCAGCTACAAACATTCAACAGGATCTGCATTCTTCTTACTACCAGAGTGAACATATTCTAAGGACACCAAGAGTTCTCCAGCTGTGGACCACAGTCCATCTTTGTACAGGGTTAGGGGAACATTAAAGTGAATGGA
Source organism: Rana kukunoris (assembly GCA_029574335.1). NCBI lineage: Eukaryota > Metazoa > Chordata > Amphibia > Anura > Ranidae > Rana > Rana kukunoris. The sequence goes on along the minus strand of CM056057.1, from coordinate 76,182,349 downwards.
TGACCAAACTTCTCTTGTTTGGACAGAGTAGAGATTGGTTAAAGGGTTAAATCATGTGTATTTTTTGCTGCCAGTGACCTTTTTTTTAAAAAAAACTTCCGTTTTCATGCGTGTTTCAGTGAGTTTTATACGCCTTGCAGATTCCGGCACGATACTAGTGCTGTGGGTGCGAACAGGACACACGGAGAACAATTTTCATGCGTGTCCACACAGAACATGTGCAGAAAAACTCGTGACCGTCATCATTCACAACATGCCTTGAACAGAACCGTTTTGTGAAACCTAAATTGATGGGTTTAGTTCCCCTATAATCCTTCTCTACTCCATCTAAAAACAAAACATTTGGGCTATACATACACTTTAAAGAAGAATTTAGAGTAAAACTTTTCCCCATGCAGTGGGGCTGTGCCTGCACGGGTTACCTGCCCATTTTTGCCTAGGGGTGAGGAGAGCGGTGATATACTTACCCTATCCTCCGAGCGCAAGAACGGTCGCCACCACTCTTGCGAGCGGACTAAATAACCAGAACACATGAATTGTTTTACCTGCCAAAGGATTTGTATTTCTATGTATCCACTTATGAGATTTAAAGAGCCCAGGCCTGACTTTTTTCACTGCTGCAGTTCAACACCTACAGGGTATTGTCACTCCCCCAGCCTGTGACAGTGAAATGAGGAGCAGAAGACTGACAAGCTCATCTGCCACTCTTCTCTCTCCTCCTGACCGCAATGTTCCATGTAGAGACAAGCCCTGCAACATGACGACTGACTTGTGCTGTCTCCCCCTCTGAGCTCTGCTGTAAAAAGGGACAGAAAGAGGCCGATACCATAAATACTTAAACTGCTTGCAATACATTACAGGTATTTATAAAGTGCAGACCCTTTAATTTACGTCATCAGTGCCTGTCCTCGAGCAGTTTACAATGCAAGGTCCCCCATGTCTACATACTAGGGCTAATTTACATAGGAGCCAATTAAACTACCAGCATGGGGTGTGGGAGGAAATTCATGCAAGCACAGGTAGAACATGCAAACTCCATGCAGATAGTGTCCAGGCCAGCACTTGAACTGAGGACCCCAGTGCTGCAAGGTGAAAGCACCAACCACTTAAGAGGAAGTAAAGCCTCAAGCCGCCAGTCATGGCATGACCTCCTTTAGAAGCGTCACGATCACCGTTTCTAAAATGCGCCAGCACCGTAGATATCAGCGCACCTCTCCATTGTAAATATCTCCTAAAACGTGGAGGTTTAGGAGATATTTCTTGCACCTACAGGTAAGCCTTAGGGCCCTTTCACATGGGGCGGATCAGTATTGATCCGCCTCCGTGTGTCCGTTTGCTCAGCGAAGAACGCTCCGTAAATCCCTGCTGAGCCGTCGGATGACAGGGCGGTCTCCCCACACTGTGCAGAGACCGCCCTGTTTTTTCTCCACTCTCCCCTATGGGGGAGCAGATGAACATGGACCGTATGTCCGTGTTCATCCGATCTGCGGACGGAAGAAAAAAAAAATAGAGTTTTCTTCTGTCTGCAAAAGCGGATCTTTGCGTAGGCAGACAATTACGGGTGTCAGCGGATGTTCATCTGCTGACACCCGCTATCCCATAGGGATACATGTATGTCCGCATTTCATCCACAAATGGATGGATGAAATACGGACATACGTTCCGCACGTCTAAAAGGGGCCTTAAAGGGTTGTAAAGGTAAAAAATGTTGTGTAAATAGCTTCCTTTACCTTAGTGCAGTCCTCCTTCACTTACCTCATCCTTCCATTTTGCTTTTAAATGTCCTTATTTCTTTTGAGAAATCCTCACTTCCTGTTCTTCTGTCTGTAATTACACACATTAATGCAAGGCTTTCTCCCTGGTGTGGAGAAAGCCTCTTGAGGAGGCGAGCAGGAGGGTCAGGATGCACTCTACTTTGCAGATAGAGAAAAGGATCTGTGCGTTAGTGGATGCCCTGACACTCCTGCTCGCCTTCCACACCAGGGAGAAAGCCTTGCATTACTGTGTGTAGTTACAGACAGAAGAACAGGAAGTGAGGATTTCTCAGAAGAAATTAGGACATTTAAAAGCAAAATCGAAGGACAAGGTAAGTGAAGGAGGACTGCACTAAGGTAAAGGAAGCCATTTAGGAAAACATTGTTTTACCTTTACAACCCCTTTAATCTAGGCCTTCCTGTAGGTAAAAGTTGTACAAGGTGTACAACCACTTTAAATGGAACTAAACCCAAAATGTATACATTTCCAAAAACAATTACATCCAAGGTGTGCCATGAATGATAAGTGTAACTGTTGCTTGTGCTCTGAACTGTCAATGCCACCAAATAGCTGTGTCAGTTAATCACATGTGTGGCACCATGGCAACCTCAGATCAAACGGAGGCCAAGGCAGGCCACACACGGTTTGAATCTCAGCCAGTTTAGCAGGAACCGTGTATGTGCAAACAAAATGTACCAAGTTGATCAATCAAACTGGGTACAACCAGCATGCCAAGTTTTACCTGCGATCATCTGAAGTGGCTGCTATAGACACTGGCGATATTTACTGTCTTCTCCTGGCAGGGACATCTTCCCCCACGAGAAGACAATAGCCTGGCAAGAGGGATTCTTGCATTAACACGGTCTGTGTGGATGGGGGAAATCGAGTAAAAGAAATGATTTCCATGTATGGCTGGCCTTGAAGGACAGCTTCCTGGGCTGTAAACAATAGGAGGGTTTAGTACCTCTAAGGTCACTGCACACATTATAAACAGATTCCTGGATTCACACAAATTATGTAGAGGGAAGAATCCAACTGGTTTTCTGTATTAAAGTGCCCTACTCTGGATGAAGGAGCACAGGGGGCACCTTAGGAAAGCAGCATTAGCAGTCTGGAAGGAGGGGAGCGTTGGGCTCCTTTCACACTAGTGGACCAAATCGGGTTTGCCTGTTTTTTCAGGTGAACCAGATCGGACTTTGCAGTCTCCTCTATGGAGGGGCAGGTGTCATGTGACACCTGCCAACATCAGATGTGCTAAAGACAGAGAGATGGGGATCCATTCCCCCGACAGGTGGTTCATTTACATCCAATCTCCTAAAGAGGAGAGCGGACTGTGTCTGTGTCCTCTGTGCAGAAGCGGAGCGGACAAGAACCAGCCATCGGCCTGCTCAGTGGGGATCAGAGGACAGATAACCCACTGAGCAGGTGGATTCCTACAGAGCCCGTCCCATGTGTAAGGGGCCTTAAATGTACTAGCAGATTTAAATACACTAACAAATTAAAGCCAAACTCCAGCTCGTACTTTATAACAAGTTACAAGAAAGAAAAAAAAAAAGTGGACTAAGAACACTCGCCACTCCAGGTGAGGCAAGAAAGCCTAATGGAACCTGTGGGTGCCGCCCCGGCTCACCTCCGTATGCAATAGAAAATGAAGGAATGGCTGCACACCACCTGTGCTTGAAGAGCAAGTTCACCAGTACAGAAAAATCTGAGCCGTACATTGGATAGGAACAGACGGGGGCAATTTCTTCATGTAAAGTTCCATAGGAAATGGTAGGATAAAAAACAGCTGGATGCCTGCAGATAAAGTTTATGAAGAGGTGGCAGAGCGACAGGCAGGCTGACAGTGGCAGAGCGACAAGCCAGCTAGAAGTTGCCGGCTGTAGAGATTGCAGAGTCAGTGGCCGGCTGTAGAGGTGGCAGAGCGACAGATCGCCTGTCAGTGGCCGGCTGTAGAGGTGGCAGAGCGACAGATCGCCTGTCAGTGGCCGGCTGTAGAGGTGGCAGAGCGACAGATCGCCTGTCAGTGGCCGGCTGTAGAGGTGGCAGAGCGACAGATCGCCTGTCAGTAGCAGGGTGACAGGCCAGCTGTCTGTGCCAGGCTGTAGAGGTGGCAGTGTGACAGACCGGCTGCAAGTGGTAGGCTGTAGAGTTGGCAGTGTGACAGGCCGGCTGCCAGTGGTAGCAGTGCGACAGGCCAGCTGTAGAGGTAGCAGAGCGACAGATCACCTGTCAGTAGCAGGGTGACAGGCCGGCTGTCTGTGCCAGGCTGTAGAGGTGGCAGTGTGACAGACCGGCTGCAAATGGTAGGCTGTAGAGGTGGCAGTGTGACAGGCCGGCTGCCAGTGGTAGGTTGACAGGCCGGCTGTAGAGGTAGCAGTGTGACAGGCCGGCTGCCAGTGGTAGGTTGTAGAGGTAGCAGTGTGACACGCCGGCTGTAGAGGTGGCAGTGTGACACGCCGGCTGTCAGTGGCAGGCTGTAGGGGTGGCAGTGTGACAGGCTGGCTGTCAGTGGCAGGCTGTAGAGGTGGCAGTGTGACACGCCGGCTGTAGAGGTGGCAGTGTGACAGGCCGGCTGTCAGTGGCAGGCTATAGGGGTGGCAGTGTGACAGGCCAGCTGTCAGTGGCAGGCTATAGGGGTGGCAGTGTGACAGGCCAGCTGTCAGTGGCAGGCTATAGGGGTGGCAGTGTGACACGCCGGCTGTAGAGGTGGCAGTGTGACAGGCCGGCTGTCAGTGGCAGGCTGTAGGGGTGGCAGTGTCACAGGCCGGCTGTCAGTGGCAGGCTGTAGGGGTGGCAGTGTCACAGGCCGGCTGTCAGTGGCAGGCTGTAGGGGTGGCAGTGTCACAGGCCGGCTGTCAGTGGCAGTGTCACAGGCCGGCTGTCAGTGGCAGGCTGTAGAGGTGGCAGTGTGACAGGCCGGCTGTAGGGGTGGCAGGCTGTAGAGGTGGCAGTGTGACAGGCCGGCTGTCAGTGGCAGGCTGTAGAGGTGGCAGTGTGACAGGCCGGCTGTCAGTGGCAGGCTGTAGAGGTGGCAGTGTGACAGGCCGGCTGTCAGTGGCAGGCTGTAGAGGTGGCAGTGTCAGGCTGAACTCCAGCTAGAAGTGAAGGATCCCTGAGTCCGTACAAAGGTCCCCTCTGGCAGTACACACGTATTTCCTCCTCTCTATACACTCACAATGACACACATATCCTGTCACCACACACACAAACTGACATGCCATTACACACAATGCACAGTACACAACAATACAGCAGTCCGCCCTCTCACCTGCATCCCAGGCACTTGGACGGCTACCGGGGAATGAGCCATGGCGGCGGCGAGGCCTCCTGCTCCGGTGGTGTGCTGTAGTGGAAGAGGCCTGTCCTGGAAAGCTAGGCCCGAGCGGCTGACGAGACGAGACTGGGCTGCTGGGCTGCCACTATCCGGCTGTGAGCATGTCTCGGTGAGCGTCAGGTACCGGACGGGCTCGGAGAGCTCAGCAGGCGAGCGGCGCCATATTGGGAGAGGACGGGAGGCTGCGGCAGCTTCTTGTGCGCAGGGTGGAGCCCAACTAAAGCCGGTCACGTGGTAGGCCGCTGACGTCCAACGCCCCGCCCTCGCCCGCACGACCCCGCCCAGTATGTGAGGTAAAGGTGAAGGTGGCGTGAGCGCGCCGTTGCTGGGACTGGAGGACGTGCTAGAAGTTCGGAGTCTGAGAGAGGAAAACCTCCACGGCGGTCATAATGATGGAACACGCCCAGCATAAGGTGTAACTACAGGAACAAAAACTTTTATTTTTTTTTTCATTTTGGAAGTGAACTGCTGTCAGGCCAAAACAGGAAATCCATTCTAAAAGAAGGAATCCCAGTGTGTCCCTATTGGAAGATTTTCACTCCTTTACTGTTCTGGTGACAACCCAAATCCTTTCACTTTTGGTGACAACAGTAAACAGGACAAATAGAGAGGGTAAATCTCCCTAATGGACACAAAGCAATAAAAACCTGATGGGGGCTCTAATACCTCTCCACCCCATCTAAAACGAAAACAAACTTACTTCTAGTTCTTGGATTTTGACCTAAGATCAGGTGTCAAGTCCAAGGGAAAAAAGTGTGGGAACTTCCACCCAAGATCCACTCCCCCACCAAAAAAAATAAAAAAATGATTTGCTCATATGCATATATATTTCACAGAAAATACAGTGCAACATTTATTGTAAAGTGCCAGTTTACAAAAACAAAATAAGTTAACTTGTCAAACTAACAGAATAATCACACACACTTCGGGGTACTCGGTAGTGGCCTGGCTGGTCTGACGGGTCTCGGTGCTGGCCTGACTGGTCTCGGTGCTGGCCTGACTGGTCTCTGTGCTGTCCTGACTGGTCTCGGTACTGGCCTGACTGGTCTCGGTACTGGCCTGACTGGTCTCGGTACTGGCCTGACTGGTCTCGGTACTGGCCTGACTGGTCTCAGTACTGGCCTGGCTGGTCTCGGTGCTGGCCTGGCTGGTCTCGGTACTGGCCTGACTGGTCTCTGTGCTGTCCTGACTGGTCTCGGTACTGGCCTGGCTAGTCTCGGTACTTGCCTGACTGGTCTCGGTACTGGCCTGACTGGTCTCGGTACTGGCCTGACTGGTCTCTGTGCTGGCCTGGCTGGTCTTGGTGCTGGATGGCTGGTCTCGGTACTGGCCTGGCTAGTCTCAGTACTGGCCTGACTGGTCACGGTACTGTCCTGACTGGTCTCGGTGCTGGCCTGGCTGGTCTCGGTACTGGCCTGACTGGTCACGGAACTGTCCTGACTGGTCTCGGTGCTGGCCTGGCTGGTCTCGGTACTGGCCTGACTGGTCTCGGTGCTGGCCTGACTGGTCTCGGTGCTGTCCTGGCTGGTCTCGGTACTGGCCTGGCTGGTCTCGGTTCTGGCCTGACTGGTCTTGGTGCTGGCCTGACTGGTCTCGGTGCTGGCCTGACTGGTCTCGGTACTGGCCTGACTGGTCTCTGTGCTGGCCTGACTGGTCTCAGTGCTGTCCTGACTGGTCTCTGTGCTGGCCTGGCTGGTCTCGGTACTGGCCTGACTGGTCTCGGTGCTGGCCTGACTGGTCTCGGTGCTGTCCTGACTGGTCTCGGTGCTGGCCTGACTGGTCTCGGTGCTGGCCTGACTGGTCTCAGTACTGGCCTGATTGGTCTCGGTGCTGGCCTGGCTGGTCTCAGTGCTGGATGGCTGGTCTCGGTACTGGCCTGGCTGGTCTCGGTACTGGCCTGGCTGGTCTCGGTACTGGCCTGGCTAGTCTCGGTACTGGTCTTGGTACTGTCCTGACTAGTCTTGGTGCTGTCCTGGCTGGCCTCAGGGTACTCAGTACTGGCCTGGCTGGTCTCGGTACTGGCCTGGATAGTCTCGGTACTGGCCTGGCTGGTCTCGGTACTGACCTGACTGGTCTCAGTGCTGGCCTGGCTGGTCTCGAAACTGGCCTGGCTGGTCTCGGTACTGGCCTGACTGGTCTCGATGCTGGCCTGACTGGTCTCGGTGCTGGCCTGACTGGTCTCGGTGCTGTCCTGACTGGTCTCGGTGCTGTCCTGACTGGTCTCGGTACTGGCCTGGCTGGTCTCGGTACCAGCCTGACTGGTCTCGGTGCTGGCCTGACTGGCCTCGATGATGGCCTGGCTGGTCTAGGTGCTGGCCTGGCTGGCCTCAGGTACTCGGTACTGTCCTGACTGGTCTCGGTGCTGGCCTGGCTGGTCTCGGTGCTGGCCTGACTGGTCTCGGTGCTGGCCTGACTGGTCTCTGTGCTGTCCTGACTGGTCTCGGTGCTAAATGGCTGGTCTCGGTACTGGCCTGGCTACTCTCAGTACTGACCTGACTGGTCTCGGTACTGTCCTGACTGGTCTAGGTGCTGGCCTCAGGTACTCAGTACTGGCCTGGCTGGTCTCAGGGTGCTGGCTGGCCTCAGGGTACTCGGTACTGGCCTGGCTGGTCTCAGTGTGCTGTACTCCCCCATGTCCACCTCTGTACATCCCCTTGTCCACCTCTGGGGTCATCTCTTTACCCTCCATGTCCACGTCTGTACCCCCCCCCTGTTTACCTCTGTACCCCCCATGTCCACCTCTGTACCCCCTCATGTCCACCTCTGTACCCCCCATGTCCACCTCTGTACCCCCCATGTCCACCTCTGTACCCCCCATGTCCACCTCTATACCCCCCATGTCCACCTCTGTACCCCCATGTCCACCTCTGTACCCTAGGGTAACCAGACATCCCCGGTTTTTAGGGGACAGTCCCCAGATTGAGGACAGTGTCCCCGGACCAAGTGTGTCCCCAGTTTTGTCCCCGGATTAGATTTGAACAGGGGCTGAGGCAATTTCAAAGACAGTCAGTACAGAATAAAATAAAAAAATCTGAATTACACTCCCCCCCCCCACTCCACTGCTCCTACTAGATTAGGGGGGTGTATTTTTTCCATTATCTGTGCCCCTTTCTGATGATCATGTGCTGGTCGGAGTGGAGGCAATATTTCTTCAGTTTCGGGTGCCCATTTAGCTCCCCTTGCATGTTCTTTTGCCTTAGCTCAAGTCCCAGCCAGCCGCTCCTTGCCTTCACTGGTGGAGTGATCTTTCTCCGCTCCCCACCCAGTAGTAGCCAGGGACCCGAGAGTACAACTTGACAGGCTGTGAGGTGGGTGGAGGCGGTGACGGGCTGATTGCCGCCATTACTAGTAAAAAAAAAAAAAAGATGTCCCCGGATTTCATTTAAAAAATCTGGTCACCTTACTGTACCCCCTATGTCCATCTCTGTACCCCCTCCACAACAACCTCTGTAATCCCCCCATGTCCACCTCTGTACCCCCTCCACCTCTTTACCCCCCATGTCCACCTCTCACTTCTGTACCCCCCCCCCCCATTTCCACCTCTCACTTCTGTACCCCCCCTCCCCATGTCCACCTCTGTACCAGCAATTCTCTGCAGTCTGCACATCGGTCTCATGCTGCATCCACCAAGGTAAGTGTGATTAGAAAACATATTTCTCGTTTAAGTTAAGAATACATATTTGAATACCAAATTTTATTTTTAAACTAGAGTTTATTCCCTAAACACTTAAATACTTCCAGCACATAGAGTTCTGTCTCAGAGTTTACCTGTGCCGTGTATCCAGAGATGTATCTTGGCCTAGGCCGACAAGGCCTAGGCCTAGGGCGGCACTTTGTGGGGGGCGGCCCCTGACACGAAACCCCCCCCACCCGTCCTCCCAACTCAAAGGCAGACACCCGCTCACATTGCTTCCCGCGGAGCTGCGGCTGCCGCCTCCCGCAACTGGCTGCCTGTGTGTCACGGCCCGGGAGCACGCCGCATACTGCGGGGAGCGACTGCCAGTGCCACCCCCATAGATGGAACGATCAATGGGCCATCTGTTTAGCTGGTGGAGGCAGAGCCTAATGCTCCGCCTACCAGCCTCTGTGCGGCATCATTGCATCTGCTATGGTCGGGACGGGAGGAGACGAGGAGCGAAAGAGAGAGTAGAACAATGGTGGACGGTGTAGTGTACTATGGAGGAAAACAAACATCAGGGACAGGCAGCACTCGGATCGGAATTTAGCAGGTACAAATTGATGAGACAAGACACTGAGCGAGGGATGATGATGTATTTGTAGAAATCAGGACCAATTTACTGCTCGGCGAAAATAGCAGCCGCAAGATTCACCCCTCCAACCCCTCAAACACCCCCCCCCCCCACACCCCCGCTTATTAACTTTTTTTTATTTTTTTATGTGAACCTAGCCTGAGTTCTGAACTGTTTACTGGACTAGTGATTCTCAGATTGATTCTGTGAGTGAGTGTTTTTTTTTTTTATTTAAGTGTTGGGGGGGAATACCGGATGTTAAAAATTAAGATTTTTTTTTAATTGAACTGTTCGACAAAACCCCCGCTTATTAACTTAACAATCATCTTTTATTTTTTAATTACTTTGTTATCTAAATTATCTGGTCATTTCATGCAGTAAGTCACATTTTCTGGTAATCTATGCAGTATGTTGCAGTCTCTGGTAATCTCGTGCAGAGCGTCGCAGTCTCTGGTAATCTCCTGCAGTAGGTCCGCAGTCTCTGGTAATCTCGTGCAGTATGTCGCAGTCTCTGGTAATCTCCTGCAGTAGGTCCGCAGTCTCTGGTAATCTCGTGCAGTATGTCGCAGTCTCTGGTAATCTCGTGCAGTATGTCTGCAGTCTCTGGTAATCTCGTGCAGTATGTCCGCAGTCTCTGGTATTCTCGTGCAGTATGTCCGCAGTCTCTGGTAATCTCGTGCAGTGTGTCCACAGTCTCTGGTAATCTAATGCAGTATGTCCGCAGTCTCTGGTAATCTTGTGCAGTAGGGGAAGGGGTGGAGCCTAAACAGGAAGGGGTGTGGTTTACAGATGACAGGGCGGGTCTTAAATAGGAAGGGGTGTGTCCTTGGCATGAAGGGTGGGTCGTGTTTAAATTAGGGGGTGCATGAATTCAGTCAGGCCTAGGGCAGCACAAAACCTAAATACACCTCTGCGTGTATCATCAAAAACAATGGAATAACATCCTTTAGGTATACATTATTGATGCAGCCCTCCTCTGATCAGGGATACAGGCAGTCAACAGGTTACAAACAAGATAGGTTTGTTCTAAAGTTGAATTTGTTTGTAAGTCAGAACAGGTACATTTTTTTAAGTTTATTTCCAGCTAAGAAAATATTTTTTACGTTTTTGGCTAGCATAAGGAAGGGTTGACACCCCTTTAACGTTTGTTTTGCTGTCTTTTGGGTTGTTGTGGAAACAAGGATTGGTGATAAAGCTTCAGTGGAGACACCTTTTCATATAAAAACTCTTACAGGAGTGAATTTCCCTTCCTAGGGGTAGATTTCCTCTCGCTTCCTGTTGTCTGCCTTCATTTGTAAGTATTAGTCGTTAGCAAGTCGGATGTCTGTAAGCCGGGGACTGCCTGTACTAGTAGACAACTGTAAAAGTGCAAACAGGAGGGCCCACATGCTTAGTGCATCACATCACATCTAGAGCTCTGAAGAAGGGGGTGCATCCCCCGAAACACATCAGCATGCCAACACATCAATATGGTTTGTTTAACCACTTTATTCCCGCACGGGATTGAGATTTAGTGTAATATAAATGCCTGTATACATTCATTTATGTGGGTATCCATTTAGACATAATGTTTTGTTTTATATATTAAACCTTTGGTAGGCATGTGTGCCCTCCTGTGCACTCTTTTGGCGTTTAGTGCCAATTTAACATTATTGCTGTCCTCTTTCCTGAGACATCAGGTTGTGTTCCATTATCTTCTTTGCCAGCCACAGCAACCATGCCTAACAACAGCTGAAATCAGAAGTGATGTAATACACATTGATTCCATGTTCATTCACCAGAGGGTAAATCAGCGATCAGATTTTCCTCCCCAACACCAGCAATGCTGGTCCCAGGTCCACAGGTGGGACAGCAAAGACTGAGACACATAACGGGGACATAATGGGGACAGAGAGGTGGTACTTTTGCCAGGCTGCGAGTGTTATCAGGCAGCTTTTACAGCCACCCAAGTCACTTCCACCCTGTGTTGACAAACAATACAGGGCTCTGTAGAGTAGGAACAATCTCTTTGTATCTTCTCCCTTCAAAGCAGGGAGAAGAAACAAGCATATGTTAAGTAAAAAGCAGCACACACATTAACACTTGTTAGGCACACACTTAAAGCGGTTGTATACCCGAAGCAGGTTTTTTTTTCACACCTGAAAGGCAAAAGGCATAATGAGCTAGTATGCACCGCATACTAGCTCATTATAAAATACTTACCTCAGAACGAGGTGTGGAGAACTTACCTGGTGCACGCCGAGGGAGATGTCATCTTGCCTCGGCGTGTCTTCCGGGTATCGCCGCTCCAGCGCTGTGATTGGCTGGAGCGGCGATGTCGTCACTCCCACGCATGCGCGCGGGAGACTTCATTCCGGCAAGGTCCGACGGCTCCCAGGCCTTTAGCCGAGGATCCCCGCTGCTCATGCGCCACTGCACTCAGCGGCGCATTGTGAGGGGAATATCTCCTAAACCATACAGGTTTAGGAGATATTCTTTATACCTACAGGTAAGCCTTATTATAGGCTTACCTGTAGGTAAAAGTGGTAGTAAAGAGTTTACTACCACTTTAACCCCCCTGATTACCCCAAAATGTTAACCCCTTCCCAGTCAGTTCAGTGACAGTACAGTGACAGTGCATAGTATCATTGGTGATGTCAGAGTAAGTGTTAGATTGCCCGCTGCAGTATTGCAGTCCCACTATACACTGTGTGCACAATTATTAGGCAAGTGCCAAATCATAATTTTTATGCATATGGTCCAACTCTAAGCTGTATAAACTTGAATGCTTATTGGATTTAAGCATATCAGGTGATGTGTATTTGTGTAATGAGGGAGTGGCTTAAGGAAATCAACACCCTATATTAAGGTGTGCATAATTATTAGGCAGCTTCTTTTCCTCTGGCAAAATGGGGAAAAAAAGAGATTTACCTAACTGAAAAGTCAGAAATTTGTAAAGGATTTTGGTGGGATGCAGAACTCTTGAAATTACTAAGATATTGGGGTGTAATAATAAAGCCAAAAAAATACATTTTGTTGGAAATAATCACCAGGGTCGCACGAAATGTGTTCAGAAAAAGACACAATTTAACTGCCAAAGATTTGAGAAGAATAAAACTTGAAGCTACCAGGAACCCATTATCCTCCAGTGCTGTCATATTTATAACTGCAACCTACATGGAGTGCTCAGAAGTACAAGGTGTTCAGTACTCAGACATTGCCAAGGTAAGGAAGGCTGAAACCCGACCACCACTGAGCAAGATACATAGGTTAAAAAGTCAAGACTGGGCCCAGAAATATCTGAAGAGGTTTTTCAAAGGTTTTATGGACTGATGAGTTAAGAGTGACTCTTGACAGACCAGATAGATGGGCCCGCGTGCCTGGATCAGTAATGGGCACAAGGCTCCACTTCAACGTAGATGCCAGCAAGGTGGACGTGGGGTACTGGTATGGGTCTTATTGAAGATAAGATAGTTTGACCTTTTCGGGACAAACTCAAACTCAACTCCCAAACCTACTGCCAGTTTTTAGAAGACACTTCCTTAAAGCAGTGGTACAGAAAAATGTCTATCTTTCAAGAAGACCATGATAATTCTACAGGACAATGCTCCATTGTATGCATCAAAGTGCTGCCTTATCAGTGCCCCCTTATCTGTGCCCATCAGTGCAGCCCATCAGTGCCCATCAAAAGAAAGAAGGGGGGTGCCTCTCTAAGTGTAGCATTAAAAGAGTATCTATTATTGGACAAGATTAAAAACACTTACAAGATATAAGTGGGAGTCATGTTCACCATAAGTTTGTAGTTCTGGCAGTTCTACTGCGTCACACAGGCTCCTCGCACGATCCGAGTAGCTGGTAAAGGTTCTGGTGTGATGTTGTGCTGAAGGTAGTCTGCTCCAGGAGTGTGCAAAATTATTATGCTGAATGAAAAACAATTTTTCACATCTCACTGAGAATAATAAACAAACTCAAAATTTACAAATAAACATTTCTGACAATTTAAAACAAAAACAAAAAATCAGTGGCCAATAGAACCACCCTTCTTTTCAGTAACAGTCATAAGCCTAAGGGCCCTTTCACACGGGCGGATCAGTATTCATCCGCTCCGTGTGTGTCCATAAGCTCAGCAGGGATCCCTCCGTAAATCCCCGCTGAGCTGTTGGCTGACAGGGTGGTCCCCGCACACTGTGCACGGACCGCCCTGTCTTTCCTCCGCTCTCCCCTTTGGGGGATCGGATGAACACGGACCGTATGTTCGTATTCATCCGATCTGACCCGCAGACGGAAGAAAAAATAGTATTTTCTTCCGTCCGAAAAACAGGATCTTTACGGAGGCGGACAATTACGGGTGTCAGCGGATGGTTATCCGCTGACACCCGTAATCACATAGGGACCAATGTATGTCCCATTTTCATCCGCAACGGATGGATGAAAATGTGGACATACGGTCCGTACGTGTGAAAGGGCCTTTACATTCATAAAGTCTGTCAGTTTCTTGGTCTGTTGATAATCCACTTTTTGTGTAGCAGCAGCAACCACAGCCTCCCAGACACTGTTCAGAGAAGTGTACTGTTTTCCTTAAAGGAGTTGTAAAGGTATAATTTTTTTCCCTAAATATCTTCCCTTACCTCAGTGCAGTCCTCCTTCACTTACCTCATCCTTCGATTTTGCTTTTAAATGTCCTTATTTCTTCTGAGAAATCCTCACTTCCTGTTCTTCTGTCTCTAACTCCACACAGTAACGTGAGGCTTTCTCCCTGGTGTGGAGTGTCCTGCTCGCCCCCTCCCTTGGACTACGGGAGAGTCAGGACGCTCTCTACGCTGCAGATAGATAAAGGAGCTTCACACAGACCAATCAATATACCTTGGGGTGGCCACCAATAATATGCCTTGGGGTGGCCACACAATCTCCAATCTATTGGGATTTTTTTTTTACCAAAGATATGTAGCAGAATACATTTTGGCAAAAGGTAAAAATGTATGAAGTAATTAGATTTGTATTAGATATGTTTTATAGCAAAAAGTAAAAAAACATTTATTTTATTTTTTTTCAAAATTTTTGGCCATTTTTCGTTTATATAATAAAAAATAATAAAAAATAAAATAAAAAACCCAGTAGTGATCAAATACCACCAAAATAATGCTCTAGTTATGTAAAAAAAAATGATATACAGTAAATTTAATTTGCGTACGGCAATGTATGACCACGCAATTAGCAGTTAAAGTAGCGCAGTGCTAAAAAGAACAACATGCCCTGGTCATGAAAGGGGTAAAACCTTCCAGAGCTCAAGTAGTAAAATTAAATTTTTATAACTGCTGTTTATACACAGCACTTGTAAATATGTGATTAAAGGTCTATTCCACTTTTAATGGGAAAAAAAGTGATAAATGCACCTATAATGCAAAATTAAAATGTGAAACAATGTCCTCCAGCACTGCGCTGTCAGTGCTCCTGCTGGTACAAGAGAGAATGATAATGTTGAATCTGAACTCTGGCTAGGAAAAATTACCCTTTTACTAGTTAATTTATGTAAGCAGGAGAAAGTCAGCACAGCACAGGGATGGTGGGAACCCTTCATAATGATCACAGTAGAAGTACAAACCCAGGAATTCAGCACAGAACAGGGATGGTGGGAACCCTTCATGAGGGGTTCCCACCATCCCTGTGCTGTGCTGACTTCCTGTGTTTGTACTTCTGCTGTGCTCATTGTGAGGGGTTCCCACCATCCCTGTGCTGTGCTGAATTCCTGGGGCTGTATTCCTGCTGTGCTCATTATGAGGGGTTCCCACCATCCCTGTGCTGTGCTGAATTCCTGGGGCTGTACCCCTGCTGTGCTCATAATGAGGTGTTCCCACCATCCCTGTGCTGTGCTGACTTCCTGGGGATGTACCCCTGCTGTGCTCATAATGAGGGGGTTCCCACCATCCCTGTGCTGAATTCCTGGGGCTGTACTCCTGCCGTGTTCATTATGAGATGTTCCCACCATCCCTGTGCTGTGTTGACGTCCTAGAGATGTACCCCTGCTGTGCTCATAATGAGGGGTTTCCCACCATCCCTGTGCTGTGCTGACTTCCTGGGGCTGTACACCTGCTGTGCTCATTCTGAGGGGTTCCCACCATCCCTGTGCTGTGCTGACTTCCTGGGTTTGTACCCCTGCTGTGCTCATGAGGGGTTCACATAATCCCTACAGCCCCAGGATGTCAGCACAGCGATGGTGGGAACCCCTCATAAGGAGCACAGCAGATACTATTAGTCCTCTTTAAGCGTCCAGTAATTGTTGGTAATTGTTACGAAAAGTGAACGAATCTAACGAAAATTCGTATTTCGTACGAATCTGAATTGAATTTCAGGCAGGAAATACGAAAATAACGGCTAATGCGAAACAGAACTAAACTAAATGAATTTATTGACGGCGCAAATGTCTAGTATCTAAATATATATAGATATCTATATATATATAATCTTGATATATCTACATAACAAATGATTTAGTATATTTACTGGTTCCTGGAGGGAGGAGGGGAGGATAGTTTTGCATAGATAAGGGGCAGCAAGTTCCTCCCGTTGCTATGGAAACCTGACCTGAATCTATTACATTGTTTGTGCAGCACTGAGCATGTGCGAGATCTGCAAGGCTGAAATCCAGGAAGCCATACAGTCTGGCTTCATGATGCCCACACTTAAGATGGCCCCAGTCAATTTCTATTTTATAAAGTATCTAAATGCTGTAACAACCTAACAAAACTGACCTTAGTTTACAGACTAACTTTACTAGAATACATTAAGCTTTTGTATTACAGGGGTATTTATATTTAAAAAGTGAAATTGTGGCCGGAACTCCGCTTTAAGCCTGTAAATATGTTAGATACTGTTATACAAGTTATGCATTGCGGGACTACAAATAGCAGGAGATATGTACTCCATTGACTTGTAGGAGAAATGGACTATAATTCCCGCAATGCTTTACTCTCCAGGAGGATGTGACGTTCCGCTAGTTCGGGGGAGGAGGTTACTTAAGGAGGAGGAGGTGGTCTGTTTTCACTCTCTCGGACCCGCCATCTCTCCTGTGCGGGGCTGCTGACGGAAATTGCCGTGGCCTAGGCCGGAAGCCAGGGCCTAGATCTGCCGAGAGGTCAGCAGTCCAGATGGAAGCAAGACCCCAACTCCAGCCAGTGTTCCGGGAGCTCGAAGGGGTTGCCCAGCTGACGACTGTAGCAGTGGAATATCCCTGTCCAGGATCCTGTGTGTGTTCTGGAGCAATATCCGAACGGCGGTTTCTTTTCTTCTTCCCGAGAAGGAATCAGGCGGGTCCGCCTGTGCGGGCCCTGTGTCAAGGGACTGAATTACAGACGAAAGGGGGGTCCCGAGCCGAAGAGATAGGAATTTTGGCAGCAAGAGTACCCAAGTATTATTGTGACATAGCTCAATTAAAGAAAAGCGATCTGCCACAGTTAACGAAGAAGGAAGATACTGAGGCATGACCAGAAGGAAGATCCTTTGGCCAATTTGGTTCTAGGGGCTCTGGAGAAACAGGACCCAAGAATGTTCCTGGCCAGTCCTTTAAAAGAAGCATGGTTGATGCATAAAGAGTGGGATAAATTACAGCTCCATCAAGGGGTGGTCTACCGTAGGGGCCCCTCTGACGGTCCTGAAGACAGGTGGCAGATGTCCTTACCCAGCAAAAACCGAGAGATTGTGCTAGCCGCGCTGCATGACCAGCATGGTTATCTGGGCCCATAGAGGACCTTTCAGTTGATCAGAGACCGATTCTACTGGTCTGGCATGAGGGCTGAAGTTGAAGGATATTGCCATGTCTTGTTTACGGTGTATCCAACGCAAAACTCTGCCTCGGCAAGCCGCTCAAATGGGCCACCTTCAAAGCCAGGGCCCGCTGGAGTTAGTATGTATCGACTTTCTCTGTGTGGAGCCTGATCTGAGTGTGATAGAGAATGTTCTAGTGGTACCTGATCACTTCACCAGGTATGCTCAAGCATACCCAACTAGAGACCAAAAAGCCTCCACAGTAGCCAAAGTATTGGTGGAGAAGTTTTTTGTCCATTACGGATTGCCTCAACGGATCCACTCTGATCAAGGGAGAGATTTTGAGAGTAAGCTAATACAGAAATTGCTGGGTCTCCTGAACATCGATAAAACTAGAACCACCCCTTACCACCCCCAAGGGGATGCCCAACCTGAACGATTTAACAGGACTCTCTTGAACATGTTAGGGACGTTGAACTCAGAGGAGAAACAACATTGGAGCAAACACATTGCGGCCATCGTACATGCATACAACTGTACTACAAATGACACCACCGGATATTCCCCATACCGGTTGATGCTTGGGCGGGAAGCCTGACTGCCTGTTGACCTGGCTTTTGGATTGTCTTTAGACCATACTTCTGCAGCTTCACACAAAGGCTATGTGGATCGTTTGAGAAGGAGCCTGAAGGTGGCCTATGAGAAGGCGCATGCTAACTCTGAACAACGAGAACAAAGGAACAAAAGGAACTTTGATTTGAAAGTTCAGGATCTACAACCTGGAGACAGAGTCCTACTGAGGAACCTGGGCGTTCCAGGGAAACACAAACTGGCTGACCGTTGGAATTCCCAACCATATCTTGTGTGTAAGAAGCTGCTTGACCTTCCTGTGTATCAGATCCGACCTGAGGGTAGTGTGGGGCCCTTGAGAACCTGGCATAGGTATCATTTACTACCCTTAAATGAAGCTGTCCGACAACCCTTGACCTCTGACTCTCTGGACTTACTCCCTACTCCCAAACCATCTGGGCCAGTCACTAGATCTCAAGTCTTACATCCAGACCTCGAGGATGAAGAGTTCACAGATGAATGGATAGGGTCAGAGTGGTTATGGCTCTCTCAACCTTCGGAGCCTCATACTTCGTTCCTGCCCTCATCTGAAACGACCAGTAGTGGGACATTTCGGCCAGAGGCCCCTGAATTCATTCCTCAGGATGTACTTAATGAAGTAACAGAAGGGGACATTGATTTGTATTCTGCAGGAGATTTCGTAGAGACCTCCGGTGTATCACATGTGGACTCCTACGATCCGGAAGATGTGGGAACTATTGTGTCAGACACAGAGGATGCTGTTGCCCCTCAGCACCACAAAACAGATTCTGTTCTTCCTAACCCCTCAACACCAGAAGAACCCAGAGAAAAGAGAGATATCCATCCTCCAAAGAGACTGACTTATAGCCCATTGGGAGAGTGTTCGGAAGAGACTGTCTTTACCTCCAAAAGATCTAATGCCTTAAGTGACCACCCAGCTATTAATTTGGTGGAGGCTGCTCACCCCCTGACATATCTGAATCGAATGCCTTTATGCTTGCAAACAGTGGACAGGGCTGCTTACCCATATTCGAAGAATGGTGGGAAGACCCCTTGTCCACTCTATGTCAGTCAATGAATAGTTTTGCTTTGAGTAATGCTAGGATGTACTAATGTACAAAGTTTATTGCCTTGCATGTTCTAACTATCATTTTCTCCGTCTGTATCTTGATAGCATGTATCAGGTCACATACTATAGCCTTCTTTGGGGACCAAAGATTTGAAGTGGGGGGAGTGTGTAGCGGGGTTATCCGGTCAGAGTCTAGTGACAGGACCCCTCCCTTTTCCCCTGGAACTTTACTTAAGCCTGTAAATATGTTAGATACTGTAATACAAGTTATGCATTGCGGGACTACAAATAGCAGGAGATATGGACTCCATTGACTCGTAGGAGAAATGAACTACAATGAACTACAATTCCTGCAATGCTTTACTCTCCAGGAGGATGTGACGCTTCGCTAGTTCGGGGAGGAGGTTACTTAAAAAAAAAAAAAAAAATCTGCGCTATCATATACAGCTACAAACAATCCAGTGAAAAAAGGAAAAGAAAAACAAATGTAGAAAAATATATAAAGTAGCGCTGAGTGACCCTAATAGAGTCTCCTACTTAAGGAGGAGGAGGTGGTCGGTTTTCTCTCTCGGACCCGCCATCTCTCCTGTGCGGGGCTGCTGACAAAGATTGCCTTGGCCTAGGCCGGAAGCCGGGGTCTAGATCTGCCGAGAGGTCAGCAGTCCAGACGGAAGCAAGACCACAAATCCAGCCAGTGTTCCCGGAGCTCGAAGGGGTTGCCCAGCTGACGATTGTAGCAGTGGAACATCCCTGACCGGGATCCTGTGTGTGTTCTGGAGCAACATCCGAACGGCGGATTCTTTTCTTCTTCCCGAGAAGGAATCGGGTGGGTTGGCCTGTGGGGTGAGAGAGCACTTGCTCAACCTTTGACTGCCTGGCTACCACAGACACCTAGTTTCTATCTACCAGTTACGGATATACGTTTAGTCTCTAGAAAATTCAGAGGCCTAGTTAATCATCTAAATACTTCGTAGTAGTGACTGACGCTGACGGGCGATCTGCCCCATCACGTTCTACTACCATAGACATTCTGTTGGGAATTTCCTTCTTGTTACCGTTACCAGTGGATTATAAATTCACGTGCACCAACCGGCCGCTACAAGCGCATTTACTAATCTAAAGGATTGGTCCGTTAGGGACGCTCGCAAGCATAGACTGATTCCTGAGTTTGGGCGGGTGGTACCACTCTTAGGTATAGAATATCTGTTAAAATTACAATGACCACTGATTCTCGCAAGGGCTCAGTTTGAGTTACTGCTGAATGATTGTGTTTGCATTTAAACCCTGTGCTTATTACTTCTAAGTGCCTTGCAGTAAACTTACTCTTTAAAAATAAATCATATTTACTGTGTGGAGTGTATTTTCTCGCTCGGAGGAGTCATATCACCACGGCAGGTAATTCATTGTCACATCACATTACTATTGTATACTGTGTGTCTGCTATTGTGACCTCAGCCGAGTAGGGGTCACAATACCCTACTGCCAGATGTGTCAAGGGCGGGTTCGAGCTGATTAATTAAGGGGTGAGTTGAGCTAAGAGAGTCGATCCCAAACAAATAAACCAACGGCTCCTTCGGGGTTGAGCGCTACATTTAAATGACCCTTTCACTTAGTTTATCAATAGTTTTTATTTTTAAATAGCATTTCAATTGCCCAGTGCTGGGCAGACACTGCTGGTCCTACAGCAGAAAACAAAAAGTCTCTTTGATATTTCTCACACAGAAATATCCATCAGCACCTCACCTCTTCAGTACTGGTTGTGACTGCTCCTTAACTCCCCAAAGCCTCAGGATGCAGCAATCAGTCGTCATCCTTAGGCTGTCTTTATAGGGGCTTTAATTGCTTAATTCTGAACAGCTGAAACCTTTTAACGCCCCAAACCTCTCTGGCCATCTCTGCAGCCGACGCCTAATAGTAATTGGTGTATTGTCTAAACAAGGCAGAAATATATCTCCCGTCTGGGACAACACACACACACACACAGATTTACCTGACTTCCTGTCACTATATATATATATATATATATATATATATATATATATATATATATATATATATATAAATAAAAGAAGTAAAAAAATATATAAACAATATATTTTTGTTTTATAAAAAAAGGGAGGTTGTCATCTGGAGCCCTGGGGATCTCCGGGCCCCTGGGGACCTCCAGACCTCTAAAAAAAAAAAAAGGGCCCTTTAATAAAAAAAAAAAAAAAAAAAAAAAATATATATATATATATGTTTGTTATCAAAAATAAATAAAAAAATGGGGGTTGCCATCCGGAGCCCTGGGGGCCTCTGGGCCCCTGGGGACCTCCGGACCTCTAAAAAAAAAGTTGGACCTTTAATAAAAAAATAAAATAAAAATATATAAAAAAATATATTTTTTTTATAAAAAATAAATAAAAAAAAAGGGGTTGCCACCCGGGGCCCTGGGGACCTCCGGACCTCTAAAAAAAATTTTTTTTTTTAGGGGGTTCCTATCTGGGCCCCTTACAGGTGTACTGCCTGTACCCCCCTGATGGCGGCCCTGGCTAAATCTTTAATCCAATTTCTTATTTGCTACATTTGTAAATTTCAAAACCAATATAAAGGATCAATAGTAGTAAAAAAAAAGCACTTGTGGGATAACTTATCTTTTTTCTAACGTATGATTTTCCTTTAAGGGGGCGTGACAGGGTGTGTGTCCTATGCCTAGATACATTTGCTAATAGATGGCCCTCATTCCCTTCTCAAAAATTTGGGAGGTATGAATTATGTATTCTCTGCTTGTAACTCCTGATTGGTGTTAGAAAATCTGTTGCATGCTGCAATCTTCTCCTCAAAACATTCAGCTATCAGTAAAAGGCTACAGAAGCCTGTTCTTTTGCAGAACTAACAGAAGTGAAAGTAGATCCAATAAATTCAATCACTAAAATCTCATATAAACTTTAACATACTATAGTAATATCATTTCAGTAAGGCCCCTTTCACACAGGCGTTCCATATGTCTGTTTTTCATCAGCAGAGCCCTCCTGCCCCAAAGTACCCATCCCCCCATGTTGAGGGCATGCAGACTGGTATGGTTTGGAGGGATCGCTCGCTCGTCCCCTCCCCTTCCTTTCCTGACCTGCCAGACTGCATTCTCGGATAAGGGTCTGGTATGGATTTTGGGGGACACACCACACACCATTTAAAAAAAAAATAGACTCAAAGTGCCTGGTATGGACCTGGGACCACCCTTTTTTTCTCATGATTCAGTCACTGTGAAGCCTGTCCCTGTATTTCTTTCTTTGTGAATGGAGGGCAAAGATACAGAAAAAAGTGCATGTGTGTAAAAATAAATATAAATTATTGATAAAAAATAAATACCTAAATCAGGGTTTGATCTAGTGTAGTGCCCCCTTACTTTCAGTATGGACACTACACTAACGTGGGGGGGAGTGAGAGAGTTATGTTGCTCTCACTCTTAATTTTGTTAGATTTGGGCTGCTGTCATTTTAGAACTGTCCTGTGGGTCAGTCTGCGCTCCGGGGGTGTCAGTCTCACCCCCAGACTACAGATGGCGCCAGAGGGGTTCTAACAGAGCCACTTTTCCCCAGCAGCCAATTGGAAGAGTTTTTCCCTTGCAGGGCATGCTGGGGGAGGATATATCTGTGGCAGACGCCATTTTCTTTAGTTCTTAGCGGGTTCCTGGTTCCAGGTGCGGCACCCACCTTCAGGGTGTGCGCATTCAAAAGACCCCAGCGATATGGCCTACCAGGCCGGAGTCGAAAGTTACGCGGAGTTCCTGGTGGATGCTGCCAAGTGGCCCCAGTGGCTTGCTGGGTCCCCTCCCCACTAAGAGAGATCCCAGGCTGCTGGCTGTACGGTGGGGAATCGGCTGAAGGAGAACCCGGAGGCAGGTTATCTGAGAGAATTGAACGAACCATCGGGGATCTAGTGACCAAAACACTGACAGGTACACTTCAGCTGTCAATCGGTCACCCAATTGTGATTGACTGGAAGGATTCGCTCTGCTGTTCACATTGTCAGCATAGAGCCTGTGGCAGAGGCCTCATCTGGCATCTTAAATTTAATCAGAGCCAGGTCCATTGCAAGGACCTGTTCCTTCCAGCAACTTTAAAGTAGAACTCCGGCTGCCAGGCTTGTGACAGAAGTCTGTGAGGGGATCACTTCACCCACTCTGGCTAGAGTGGCGACGAGATATATTGTTACTGAGAGCAGGCTTGCTCTCCTGTTCATCCAAGCCTGATACTGCAGGGTTTTCTTCACTTCATCAACCTGTCCTATCTACCTCCTGTTGATGTTGGTCGTGTTGGACCCAAGAAATAAAGCATTTGGAAAACCTTATTTACTGGCTGGACAATCACTTACTGCTCTGCTCACTGATTTTACCCCTAGACAAAAGCTGAAAGGTAACTTAATACGCCCATCCCAAATCAACCAGCGGCTCCCGAGGGAGTATTGCTACACTAGGTTAGTGCCATGGTTAGCGTGTGGGTCAAAGGTCAAGATCAGTATATTTTGGGCAGGATTTTTTTTAGATTTTTTAAATTAGTATCAGTGTTAGTGTGTTTTAAGTAGGACCAAAAAAAAGCAAAATGCGCACTATTGTTTTTGGGCTGTACTATAGGTGCAAACAAACTAGTACACACATAGGCCCAGATTCACAGGGAGTGGGCACACATTTACGCCTGCGTAGCGCATACACAGTACGCTACGCCGGCGCAGCGCAGAGAGGAAAGCACTGCATTCAGCAAGCCATTGCTCACCAAGATTGGCCAGCGTAGTGTATTTTCAAAGGTGCAGGCCAGTGGAAGTGGAAGTGGGCGTGATCCATGCAAATGAGGCGTGACCCCATGCAAATGATGGGTCGAGCACCAGACAAGTACATATAACGAACTGCGCATACGCCGCGCATGCTCACAACCACGTCGGAACAACTGCCTAAGATACGCCGGATCACTGTGTACGCCGCTAATGGAACCTACGCCCAGCCAGACACACGTCCAACGTAAAATACGCCGGCTTGTGTTCCCTGGTGCAGACCTGAGCATGTCTGTTGCTGAGTTACGAGAAAAGAGGGGTGGGGGTGGTGGCGCTGTCGCTGGTAGGTTGTTGGGTTATGCCAGTTAGTATACCCCAATCAGTGGGTGGATATGGCCTGCAGGGGCAACCTTCCACGTCCTATAAAGTGTGATGCAAGAATAGGAAAATGCCAAGGTTGGGATAATGTGGGAAAAATTGTATATGACAAAAATGAAACAAAAAATATATATATAACAAATCACAATAAATGCAAGTGAGGTGTGTCACCAAAAGGAGAGAATTAGGTAAAGTAGATCTAGCATATAATCTAAATAGCTAGGTGCTAAATGTGCATCCCATATACAACTGAACTAGAGTGCAATGTACGTCACATACAATATAAATGAGACCAGCACCCAATAATGGGAGTGGGTAGTCTCCTGGTTTAAACGATGTAACCACAGTAAGTACAAGGCTCCTTGGGCAGTCTTTAGAGGAGTGACTCAGTGAAGGTTATCATTAAACAAAAGTCAGTATCAAATAGCAAATTCATTAATCCACGTGGAGTAAGTTCAATAGAAATAACTGAATAAGTGAATGATGTGTAGTCCACGGTGCACCTAAATATGTGGGTGATCACATAAAATGCAATGGGTGCTTCTCGCAGTGGATCCGGTGCTCCCCTTATGGGTCCCCACTCACCAGAGGCACTCACCCCTGCTAAGGTAGAATGCGTATGAAAGTTACAGCTGCTCCTTCACACAGCTCTCCCGTTCCTGGGTTCCTAGTGTGTATCCTTAGTCCAGGTGGATGTATTCCTTTAAAGCTCCAAATTCAATATAAATGAGACCAGCACCCAATAATGGGAGTGGGTAGTCTCCTGGTTTAAACAATGTAACCACAGTAAGTACAAGGCTCCTTGGGCAGTCTTTAGAGGAGTGACTCAGTGAAGGTAATCATTAAAGGAACACTAAAGGTTTGTTTTTTATTAGATCAAATGATTGCTGTAAGCTAGAGCATTTAAATATCACTTACCTCATTTTTCCTTTTGACCTCCAAAATACAGTAATTCAGGTTTGAAAATGCAATTTCCTGTCTCTCCTCTTATTGCTTTGCACCACCATCTGAGCCGTTTTGCATGGTGGAAAGCAGAATGTGCTCACCCCCTCCCTATGACTACAGCCCTGCGTAAAGATGCTCTCTTATTCCTCACAGGCATGGGGGCTAAGCCTAATAGGAACTGTAGTTCCCATTAGACCGTGATGTAGCAAGAATGAATGCGCACCGCAAACCAGGAAGTCAGTGAGAATAACGATTCAGGAGTGATGGAGGTGAATAAAACAGCTCAATTTCAACAGGTATCAAACTAGTTATAATGTAAAACGTTACTTTTTACTTTATCAGCTACTGTCAGACTTTAATTTAAGAGGAAAATATTTTTGTCTTTACAACCCCTTTAAACAAAAGTCAGTATCAAATAGCAAATTCATTAATCCACGTGGAGTAAGTTCAATAGAAATAACTGAATAAGTGAATGATGTGTAGTCCAAGGTGCACCTAAATAGGTGGGTGATCACATAAAATGCAATGGGTGGATTCGGTGCTCCCCCTGTATCCCTTTAAAGCTCCAAATTCCTCCGAGAAGAAAAAACAGGATACCATGGCGTAGTACGTTTTAAAAGCTAAAATTTATTAGCACTACCAATCAATGGTGTGCATAAGAGCAGAGATACAAAGAAACTGTGTAGGCCAATCAGGGTCAGAATAGTACCTGCAGCCAATAACAGCCAAAATAAACAAAGCGAAAATCAATAAAACGAAAAATTCCTAACCCCCTATAGGGTATAGGCAGATACCCTTCACTGCACTTGGCTGTCCAATAGACGGTCGCACCAGCGAGGGAACGGCGTGCGTTCCACTGAACAGTCAGCTAGTCGACTCGGAAGTGCGTGAGGGTGTGTGTGTATCCACTTTACGCATGTTTCGTATTGTAACGTCTTCTGAAGCTGGTACACGCATACCTAGGCTTACTTACTAAATAGGGGACGTCACCATGATAACGCCCTCCCACTTCGCGGCGGTGTCTAATCAAGTTTTTGGTATCGGGTTATCCATCCAATCAGGTGAAGTTAATGCAACCCTATGGTGATATTCGTTAACATGTGACATCCGTGGTTAAAGCAATCAAGCAATGACACAGATGTAAGTTATTTAAAGTTTTGTTAGGAGACGCAGGATACACTGTCCTAATCATTATAATTTATAATAAAGTTGTATGGACCTACATGGGTGTGGTTGTAGTAAGTGAAAACACACATAAAAGAAAATATAGAAGTGAAACTAAATCATCTGTAAGTGTAACAGGATTCTTGCACAGGAGATGCGCTGTGCATGAAATTATATATGTGCATAAAATCAGAGGGTGGTCAGATACCAACCATTATTTTTATATATATATGTGTGTATGCTCAAATGGTGGCAACCGTTGCTACCTAGAGGCAGAGGTGTATTTAGGTTTTGTGCTGCCCTAGGCCTGACTAAACTCGTGCACCACCTAATTTAAATATGACCTACCCCTTCCTGTCACGGACACACCCTGTGTTGTTTAAGACCCGCCCTGAAATTTTCGAGTGAGGACACTAGTTCTGAGGGCATGTTGGGGGGGCAATGGATTCCCTTAATTTATTTAGATTTCCTCTTACTTCCTGGTTGCCCATAGAGCAGGAAGTGAAGGGAAATCTTTGCAATGGGACAGGGATGGTAAAAGTGTTGCCTATAGTTCTACTTTAAGTAGATGGTGCAGCAGAAACATATAACACAGTGAGGAAGGTTTGTGGTCCAGGATGACAAAACAGTCAAAATTGGAAGCGCCCCCCCCCCCACACAGTTGCGGCATGCCGGCCGCCTGCATACTAGAAGCAGCACGGCTACTTAATGGGGGCGCTAGACTAATTTTCCTAACAGTGTAGCGCAAGCCGGCGGGGACTCTTTTCGTGCTGCCCCCCTGCAAGGTGCTGCCCTAGGCCTGGGCCTTGTTGGCCTAGGCCAGGATACAGCTCTGCCTAGAGGACCATTAATGGATATAACTGGTCCAAAAAATAATGAGGAGTGTAAAATACATATAATCTATACATACAGACCACTAGGTACCATAATGTTCTCTGGTCATTCAGATGGCTAAAGTAATGGATACAGGTAAAGTGTGTATAATCGATACAGAGTTGGTGCATAATATTCAGTGCTATACATATGAGGTGTAGATATTTGAATGGAAGGGTATTGAAACCATGAGGGTAAGCGTAGGGGCCATCCATATAGGGACTTCCCTTGAAGTGAGTGAGGTAAATTCGTGGTGCAGTAAGCCTTGGTCCTGGTCCTGGTAAATAACTAAATTAGAAACAGAGAAATTGAATGTAAGTTCTCCAACAGGGGAGGGGCAAAAATTATGATAGTAAGAGGTGTTAGGCGGCGTACACACGTACGAGAACCTCGACGGGCGGAACACATCGTTCCGCCCGTCGAGGTTCTCGGCCGGCCGGCGAAATCGGCGACCCGCCCGTCGGGAATGGCAACCAGCCATTCATCCAGGCGGGCCATCGAGCAAATAGAGAGCCTGCTCTCTATTCGCTCGACGGGATTCCCGACGGGGCGGGGCCAGCCAGGAGCGTACACACGGCCAAGGTTCTCGCTGGAATGCAGCTCCCAGCGAGGTTCTCGCTGGTTTCTAGCGAGAACCTCGGTCGTGTGTACGCCGCCTTACAGGGATTCCTTGCACCAGTGTGAAGTGACATCCATCCTAGGATGGTAAGCCACAGTAGGTTGTTGATGGTACAACTATCCTATGCAGGAAGGGGGACCCCAAAAAATCTCCCTGTTCAGTATCTAAAGGTGGTATACGGGGGATCAGAATTGGGCAGATTTAGGGGTTGGCCAAAAAACAGTTGAGGTCTATGTCTGCATTTAGTCCATGCGGCCTTAGAGATCCTAAACGGTAGATGCAACTGGTCTCATTTTGGGAGATGGCTGTGGTTTTATTGCCACCTCTCCAATTGTCCTTGACTAAGTCTATACCATAGAAAATTAGTCCCGTCGGATCTTGTTGATGGAGTTTTTTAAAATGGCGTGAGAGATTATGTTTGGTCGACCCATTTTTGATCCTGTTGATATGTTCCCGGATTCTAACTTTCAAAGGTCGCTTGGTTCTACCTACGTATTGTAGGTGGCATGGGCATTCGATGACATAGGTCACATGGGTGGTATGGCAAGTAATGAGTTCTTTGATTTTATATTCTTTAAAGTCAAACCTCGATTTGAAACTCATTTTTCTTTTCGGTTGCTTCTTACTCACCCTGCAGGGTAGACATTTTTGACATTTGAAAAAGCCCTTTAATTCAGGACACAGACTGACAGGTTTTGGTGGGTCAATAACATTGTGTACAAGGTGGTGGCGTAAAGAGGGGGCACGTCTGTAAATGAAAGTAGGTTTTTTTCTTCTAATTTTTGTCAGGGCATGATCTTCTTGCAGGATAGGCCAGTATTTCTTGACTATATGTTTAAAATCCTTGTTTTGGGAGTTGAACCCTGTAATGAAGGCTACATCTGATCCACTGGGTTTGTTCCTTTCTTTGAGTGTCAGCATGTTATTCCTGTCCATGTTCAGGACTTCATCCTTTAGTTTGATCAGGTTGCTCTCTTTATATCCTTTCTCCTTAAACCTACTGACAATTACATCCGCTTGGATGCTGTAGTCTGCGATAGAATTGCAGTTTCTGCAGAGTCGTATTAGTTGGCCTTTGGGTATATTAGCCTTGCA
This sequence comes from Rana kukunoris, assembly GCA_029574335.1. Taxonomy (NCBI): domain Eukaryota; kingdom Metazoa; phylum Chordata; class Amphibia; order Anura; family Ranidae; genus Rana; species Rana kukunoris. The sequence continues at coordinate 76,153,787 of CM056057.1, read as the reverse complement.
CCCGGGGTGGTGGCAGCTGGAGGACGGAATATACCCGTTGCGATCCGTTGACTTAAAAAAAAAAATTTGTATGCAATTTGGAACCTTCTTTGAAAATCTGGAGGTCGAGGTAATCTATTCATTCCATGTCCCACTTGCCCGTGAAGGTGAGGCCGTATCTATTGGTATTCATGTTTTGTAAGAATTCTTGGAATGAATCAGTTGTTCCGTCCCATAAAATTACGAGATCATCGATGTATCTTCGATGTAATTTGATTTGGGGGATATTTTGATTATACACATACTCTTCCTCCCAACAGTCCATAAGTAGGTTGGCGACACTGGGGGCATAACGTGCCCCCATTGCCACTCCCTTAGTTTGGACGTAGTAATTTTTCTTGTACCAAAAATAATTACATCCCATCGCCATTTTAAAACCTTCAATGATGAAGTTGATCTGTTCTTGTTTAAGCCTGGTGTTTTGATGTAGGGCTTTTTCCACCCCATAGATGCCATCTTTTTGTAAGATACTGGTATACAGTGAGTTGACATCAATAGTGGCTAGCAATAGATTCTCTGCTCCATCCACATGTTTGAGTTCACTGATTAACTGCAAGCTATCACGAAGATGTGATCTCCCTTCCTTAACGATTGGTTTCAGGAACGTGTCAAGATATTCTCCTAACCTGGAGAAAACAGAGTTAATACCCCTTATGATGGGTCTTCCTGGAGGCTTATCATGTCTTTTATGTATCTTAGGTGTATAATATATGACCGGTGTTCTCGTAGAGTTGGACACTAAATATTCAGCCTCACTACTATTCAGTATTCCCATGGTTTTGCCCTTAACGAACTTCACCAGTTTTTTGTTAAACCTCACCTTGGGTTTCCCATTTAGCTTCTTGTAAGTATTTGGAAACTTGAGCAAATTTTCCATTTCCTCTTCATAATCTGCTTTGTTAAGGATAACCAGGCCACCCCCCTCATCTGCCGGCCTGATAATCACTTCATTCTTCTTCCTTCGCATGGACTGAATGCAGACATAGACCTCAACTGTTTTTTGGCCAACCCCTAAATCTGCCCAATTCTGATCCCCTGTATACCACCTTTAGATACTGAACAGGGAGATTTTTTTGGGTCCCCCTTCCTGCATAGGATAGTTTTACCATCAACAACCTACTGTGGCTTACCATCCTAGGATGGATGTCACTTCACACTGGTGCACGGAATCCCTGTAACACCTCTTACTATCATCATTTTTGCCCCTGTCATTGCTTGATTGCTTTAACCATGGACGTCAACATGTTAACGAATATCACCATAGGGTTGCATTAACTTCACCTGATTGGATGGATAACCCGATACCAAACACCTGATTGGACACCACCGCATAGTGGGAGGGCGTTATCATGGTGACATCCCCTATTTAGTAAGTAAGCCTAGGTATGCATGTACCCGCTTCAGAAGACGTTACAATACGAAACGTGCGTAAAGCAGATACACGCACACCCTCACGCACTTCCGGGCCGACCAGCTGACTATTCAGTGGAACGCACGCCGTTCCCTCGCTGGTACGACCGTCTATTGGACAGCCAAGTTCAGTGAAGGGTATCTGCCTATACCCTATAGGGGGTTAGGAATTTTTAGTTTTATTTATTTTCGCTTTGTTTATTTTGACTGTTATTGGCTGCAGGTACTATTCTGACCCTGATTGGCCTACACAGTTTCTTTGTATCTCTGCTCTTATGCACACCATTGATTGGTAGTGCTAATACATATTAGCTTTTTTTTTTAAAACGTACTACGCCATGGTATCCTGTTTTTTCTTCTCGGAGGAATTTGGAGCTTTAAAGGGATACAGGGGGAGCACCGAATCCACCCATTGCATTTTATGTGATCACCCACCTATTTAGGTGCACCTTGGACTACACATCATTCACTTATTCAGTTATTTCTATTGAACTTACTTTTTTAAAAACGTACTACGCCATAGTATCCTGTTTTTTCTTCTCGGAGGAATTTGGAGCTTTAAAGGGATACAGCCACCTGGACTAAGGATACACACTAGGAATTCAGGAACGGGAGAGCCGTGTGAAGGAGCAGCTGTAACTTTCATACGCATTCTACCCCAGCAGGGGTGAGTGCCTCTGGTGAGTGGGGACCCATAAGGGGAAGCACCGAATCCACCCATTGCATTTTATCTGATCACCCACCTATTTAGGTGCACCTTGGACTACACATCATTCACTTATTCAGTTATTTCTATTGAACTTACTCCACGTGGATTGATGAATTTGCTATTTGATACTGACTTTTATTTAATGATTACCTTCACTGAGTCACTCCTCTAAAGACTGCCCAAGGAGCCTTGTACTTACTGTGGTTACATCGTTTAAACCAGGAGACTACCCACTCCCATTATTGGGTGCAGGTCTCATTTATATTGTATGTGACGTACATTGCACTCTAGTTCAGTTGTATATGGGATGCACATTTAGCACCTAGCTATTTAGATTATATGCTAGATCTACTTTACCTAATTCTCTCCTTTTGGTGACACACCTCACTTGCATTTTTTGTGATTTGTTATATATATATTTTTAATTTCATTTTTGTTATATACAATTTTTCCCACATTATCCCAACCTTGGCATTTTCCTATCCTTGCATCACCCTTTATAGGACAGGGAAGGTTGCCCCTGCATTCCATATCCACCCACTGATTGGGGTATACTAACTGGCATAACCCAACAACCTACCAGCGACAGCACCACCACCTCTACCCCTCTTTTCACTTATTTACTTACCTAAATGTACGCCCACCCTACGCCGGCGTAAGCAAGTTACGTCAGCGGGGTGTAGCCTGGTTTTAGGCATATCTCTGTTTGTGGGTCTGGCACACAGATACGACAGCGCACATTTGCACTTACATCGGCGTAACTTGTTATATGTCTGAGTTAGTGCTCTGTGAATCCGGGCCATATGTGATATCGCTTCGAGGAGGAGGAGAATTTAGTTTGGGTTGTTCTTTGGTGGTAGGTTATGGTAGTAACAAGAAATATACAGCTAAACGTAAAAATGTTTTACTATTTTGGGCCGGTTTTTCTATGATAATAAAAAAATTAAATAGGAAGATGTCCATTACCACTTACTACCAAATGAAAGCCCAAGTAGTCCTGAAAAAACAAGGTATAATCCACCAGGATGCACAAAGTAGTTGTAATGATACGTGTGGTTTTACTAACACATGTCAAAGTTGCAAAACTGTGCTTCGGCATTAGGTTTGTTTTACCCTTAAGCCTGAAGGGGTTAAGGTGACAACCGTCTCCCAATTGAGGTCCTGTGTTGTTGCTCTGCCACATGTCACCCTGGTAGAAATTACAATTGACCATGCTAGTGTACGTTATAGAGAGATGCTGCACTGTTGTCACTATGAGTAAACTGGTCCAGAGTAATGATACTTGGCCAATGCCAAGCATACAATTGGTGAAAATATTATTCTGTGGAAAAAACATGGCAACTGCTTATGACAGAGAGTGATTTAGAAAACGAATGCCCCGTACACACGATCGGTTTTCTCGTTGGAAAAAGTCAGATGAGAGCTTTTGGTCGGGAATCCTGACCGTGTGTATGCTCCATCAGATTTTTTCCAATGGAAAAACTGTTGGAAAAAGATAGAGAGCAAGTTCTCTTTTTTCCCGTCAGGAAAAAATCAGATAGGAATTTCCTATTGTGTGTACAAATTCTCACGCAAAAAATTCTGACGCATGCTCGGAAACAAATTGACGTATGCTCAGAAGCATAGAGCTTAGTTTTCTCGGCTCGTCATAGTCTTTTAAGTCACCGCGTTCTTGGCAGTCAAACGTTCACCGAACTTTTGTGTCACAGTGTGTATGCAAGGCAGGCTTGAGCAGAATTCCGTCAGAAAAAACATCATTTTTTTTCCGACAGGAAAACCACTCGTGTGTACAGGGCTTAAAAGTCTTCCAGATGGGGTTTAGGTCTACTTAGACATTTCCCTTTTTTTCTAACCTTAACATTGGCTGACTGTCAGCTATGTGCTTGGGTACTCTGAAATGAAATACAATCATTTCATATACTGTATAGTAAAACAAATGGAATATTTCCTAACTGGCTCCTATTTTTTAATGCAACCTGAAAAAAATTGGTTCAACAGATCTCCACACGTTTGTAATTTTCAGCCTAAACAATAGATTAAAGATTGTGTGGACACCCCTAAGGCACATTATTCAGCGATACATGATAATGATTGCTCAGAAATGACTATTTCAAATCTTTGTCCATTCACAGACACCGTCAGACAATCTGAGCGTTCATATTTCTGACAGACGGTGAGTACTGGTAGACAGAGGTGCCTGAGGGTGGTTGAATCATGTCTGCACGTCTGACGCATTCTCAGGTCTAGGAAAAGTTTCACTGTTGAGATCTTTTCATACATTTCTTTTTCTATCCCTGTTATTAAAAAAAAAAAACACTTCACATGAATCAATAGGACTCACATCAACTTTGGCAAATAGCTTTGCACATACAGTACATATTTTATTCTAAATACATACTAATACCCTCAATTTGTGTGCTGTTGGCTTATTCCGAGGAAACATGAAGATTCCTGCTGCTGACCAATTCATCTAAAAATACTAGTTGCCTGCTTTAAATATTGTTTTTGTCATCAATCCTAAACAAGAATGCAAAACAACGGTTCTGCATTTACTTCAACTTCACATGCTACGTGCTTTTTCCTGGTCGATGACGTAAAGTGTTAAAGTGGTAGCAACGGCGTTTAATAAAAAAAAAAAGTATACCTACATATAATAAGGCTTACCTGTAGGTACAGTAAATATCTCCTAAACGTGCACTGTTTAGGAGATGTTTACCAATAGGCCCTCCTCCCCTTTTCCTTAAAGCGGAGTTCCACCCTAAAATGGAACTTTCACTTTTTGGAACCCTCCCCCCCTCCGTTGTCACATTTGGCACTTTTCAGGGGGGAGGGGCTGCAGATACCTGACAGGAATTTGCACCCACTCCCGGGCATAGACTCCCATGGGAGTGATGCCAATTCCCGCCCCATCCCCCCCCCCCCCCGTTGTCTCCTGGGAAACACACTGGTCCCAGGAGAAAGCAGGGACCAGGGAGGGCACGCCGCACTAATTGCGCATGCACAGATCAAATCAAATCCAGCAACTCCTACGGTAGTAGTGCTACACATCTATCTTATATGGATATCTGTAGTTGTAGGTGGCTTTTTTTTTACGTTTTCTGTTTGCATTTCCTCGACTGCCAACATAGCAGGCACTTTGGACAGGTAAGTGTCCATTTTGTAAAAGTCAGCAGCTGCAGTATTTGTAGCTGCTGGCTTTTAAAAAAAAATGTGAGTGGACCTCCGCTTTAATGTGACGTGCATATCCCAGGAAGCACAGGGGGCAGTGCGCTCGTCATTTCCCTAGGCGAATGATGTGCACTGGGGCAGACAGACAGACAGTTTTCTAAAAAAACAAAACAAAAAACAAACACAGCGCTATACATGCACAGAATGGGAAAATGGGTGGAGTGGAGGGAACTTGTTTAGGTGGGTGAGGATTCACTTTAAATCCTCAGATTTTGTATTTATTTGTTAAATTGTTATGCTGTTTCTGAATTCGGCATTGGGTTGTAGTTTTGGAAGTTTTGGAACAAAAAAACCTGGGAATATCATTTTAGTAAATTAAATGGGTGTTCCAGCCCAAAATTGTGCTTATTAAAAGTCAGCAGCTACAAAAAGTGTAGCTGCTGGCTTTTAATAAACACTCACTTACCTGCTCCTGCGTTCCAGCGACGCGCCGCTCGGGGCTCCGCTCCTCTCCCCCCCTCCCCAGCCGGCGTCTCAATTCCTACTGTGGGCACCCAGCCGTGACAGCCTTCGGATTCACGGCCGGGCACCCACTGCGCATGCGCGCGCGGCGCGGCTCGCCGCTGATTGGAGAGGGGATCACATGGGACCTGTCAGTGTCCCATGTGATCGCCTACAGGGAGGGGCTGGTGTAGGCGATTAAGGCTTAATCGCCTAACCAGCCCCTCGGCGGAAGCAGGAAGTGGGACAGGAAGTCCCACTCCTACTGAAGCCCCCACTCCCCCCCCAAAAAAATTACATGCCAAATGTGGCATGTAAGGGGGAGGGGAGTGGATTAAAAAAAAGTTATTTTTTAGGTGGAACTCCTCTTTAATGCATGCATTTTGATTTGTTAGCATTAGGGGTTCACATGCAGATCACAGACCACACTGCTGAAATTATTGCTGATTATATGTATATACAGACAATCTGCAGGATAATAGTGAGGATGGTTTCTAATTGTTTATTGAATTAGGCTGACACCTTTAGACCTACCAATGAATATAAATGGCAAAGATATGCCAGACTGGATACACATTGAATCTATCTATCTATCTATCTATCTATCTATCTATCTATCTATCTATCTATCTATCTATCTATCTATCTATCTATCTATCTATCTATCTATCTATCGAGCCCTGTTCCTGATGACCAGGCGCTATGTTAAATCTAGTGGATGTTTGAGCTGATAATTGGCTCAGACTTTGATGCTTGATACAAAATCAGCCTCTGTTCTGTCTGTGGTTGTGCTTGGAGGGAGCGATACCACCACCGCTGGGCATGCTGGGGAAGGATACTTAAGGGACAGATGCCATGTTGTAAGAGGCTCTGCCTCGAGGCCCTCCTGGCTCGAGGTCTGTGATGGTGGTTTAGCCTCGGGGCCTTGTAGGCCCGAGGCTGTACTTCTACCAAGTACCAAACTGCCAAACTGGGGCCTATGATTTCAAGTGATCCTGAACTGTCCGTTTCATGAGAGGAAGCTACTTAATGGAGAAAACCAGGGAAGGACCTGCCCAGGATGGGACCAAGCGGAAGGCTGATGTCTCGGGATAGGCTTAGTGACTCTATTAAAGGATGTTCTACAATCCATGTTACCCTACAGTTTCGCCGAGTCGGCTTAAAGGCTCTTAAACTGTATGGCTGGAAGTTCAGGTACCAAATCGTGTGGCAGAGGATTCCCGGACTGTTCACTTTTGCTTGCAACCAGTCTGTGGCAGAGACTGTTACTGATTATTGTTCGTACATCATTCCGGCTGCTAGGCCAGGTGAGAGGGACCTATCCGGGTAAGCAATACCCACTCAAGAGGAAGTGGTGAGTGACCCTTTTGGGACTTAGAAGTTTTCCCAAGTGATCTGTACTATGGGCCTGAACTTTCCCCTGCTCCTCCATCCTTCTACTTTCTTGCAAGTTATGGAAAAATAAAACCTAACAGCTAAAGGTTACAACTTGTGTGGACATTGGAGTTCTTTACAGACTTTCTTCCCCTAGACAACGAATGTTGAGGTAACGTGCAAGGCCCAAATCAAATCCAGCAGCTCCTACGGGGGTAGTGCTAGACATCTAGCTTTTTTGGATATCTGTAGTTGTAGGTGGCTTTTTTTTACATTTTGTGTTTGCATTTCCTCTTCTTGCTGCTTCTAAGAGCACAGAAAACCAACCCCCTTACTCATATAAGCTTTAACAATTGTCATATACTAAAGAATCTGTAGGTAATTTAAGCTGCAATGAAACAGCTGTCACAATCTGACCAATGGAGTAAGGTGACCAGATTTTTAAAATGAAATCCGGGGACATCTTTTTTTGGTTTTACTAGTAATTGCGGCAATCAGCGATTCTCTGCCCATTGCCGCCCGCCTGACAGCCTGTCAAGTCCTACTCTCTGGGCCCCGGCTACTACTGGGTGGGGGGCGGAGGAAGATCACTCCGCCAGGGAAGGCAATGAGATAAACAGGCAAGCGGCTGGCCGGGACTTGAGTCAAGGCACAAGAACATGTGAGCGGAGCTGAATAGGCATGCGCCCGAAACTGAAGAAATATTCCCTCTGCTTCGATCAGCACATGATTATCAGAAAGGGGCACAGATAATGGAAAAAATACACCCGCTAAGCTAGTAGGAGCGGGTGGGGGGGTTTAAATCAGATTTTTTTTTTTTTAATTCTGCACTGACTGTTTTTGAAATTGCCCCAGCCACTGTTCAAATCCAATCCGGGGACAAAACCGGGGACAGACTTGGTCCGGGGACAGTGTCCTCAATCCGGGGACTGTCCCCTGAAACCGGGGATGTCTGGTATCCCTACATTGGAGACTCATTTTTACTCAAAAGCTGTGTACATGTTTACATCAATTATTGCCGAATCAGAGACGAAGACCTCTTTTCACCTTCCTTCCTGTCTCTCACTGACAGTTGGTTCACACTGACATATATGCTGTGAGCTCATTTTCTCATTTACTAGAATCAAACTGCTTTATGTCTAACCTCAAGATTAAGTGCTAACCTCAGTCTTTGATGCAGACAGTTTCCAGTCCCACCTAATAGCCTGATTTCCTTAGGATTGTTCTACTATCTCCCCCTCCCCGTAACAAAAACCAATGTTGGTAAGCAACCATTCATTGTTCCATTAAATTGTAAAAGTCACATCTTTACAGCTGAAGTCAAAAGAAGCAATTAAGTATTCTTTAGGGGGTTGATGGTTTTTACATTTGAGCCATCGGTAATGGAGTACTATTAAATATTTACAGTTGCATGTTAAAGGAAAAATTAATAGTAAGTACACTAGCTGAATATAAAATCTTTCCCAGATAGACTTTTAGAAGTACTGTTGTATGGGGTTAGAAAGGTAACTCAATGGGGTTAGAAAAGTAACTGAATCATTCATAGCTCAGATATCAGTGATGTGCCATGTACAAAGCACATAGCAATTATTACTTTTTACAACACGTTTGCCAGCTTTAGAATCAAAGAGCAGGCTTAAACATGAGCACTTTGTTCTCTACTAGTAAACCAAATGTAGATGCGACTGTGTTATATCAACTTGTTAATTGCTTTAGTACAGCTTTTTATTTTTATTTTTTAAATAGCTTACTCTGACAGTAGCAGATCTATAGGGGTTGTAAAATAAAACATATAATAAAAGAGTTCCTTTACTGATCGTATTCCCCCTCCCCCTCCGGTGTCGCATTTGGCACCTTTCAGGGGAACAGGGGAGCAGATACCTGTCAAATCCAGGTATTTGCTCCCACTTATGGTGAAAGAGCACTGCACTACGCTATGTCTGACCCCCCCGTCTGGGAGACACACAGGTCCTAGAAAAGAGCAGGGACTTGAAAGCCTTCAAAGCCTGGTTCCCTTACCAGGAATGGCAGCGGCAGCACCCATGATTCGATCCGAAGATTGGGTGCCGACATTGCGGGCTCCCTGGACAGGTAAGTATCCATATATTAAAAGTCAGCAGCTAACAGTATTTGTAGCTGCTGACTTTTTTTTCCCCAGGTGGAACTCAGCTTTAAACACTTAAGGACCGCCACATGTACATTTACGTCGGCAGAATGGCACGGACAGGCACATCAACGTACCTGTACGTGGCTGCCTTGACGTGGGTCGGGGGTCCGATCGGGACCCCCCTGGTACATCCGACGGTCCCGGTGGCTGTAGGAGCGATCCGTGCTGAGGGGGCGGCGTCTCGTTTTTGTCCGCCCCCTCCGGATCGCTCCCAGCCAATCCGCGCGCTCCCCTGCAGTGTAATTTCCTCCTCCTTTGTTGAGGAGGAAGTGATGTGATCTCTGCTCTCGCCGGTTTTTTCAACCGCCGCTGAGAAAAGATGACATGACATAGTAAGTCTGCACAACACTACACTGACACCAGTACACACAGGCACATTAACCCCTTGCGATCACTCCCCCTCCCCCTGTCACAGTGTCACTGAATGCAGTCATTATATGTACTGATCGCTGCAGTTAGTGTCAGTGTGACAGGCAGTGTGACAGTCAGTTAGTGTTAGGTCTAGGGTAGCCCCCGTAACCCCCCCTAATAACGTTTTAACCCCTTGATCACCGCCCTAGTTAACCCTTTCACTCCCTATTGCCAGTGTCACTAAGCAATCATTTTTCTGATCGCTGTATTAGTGTCGCTGTTCTCGCTAGGTAGCTATTTATTTTTTTATTGTGATTTCTTTTTTACTAAAATACATTTTGGTCTAAATGTTTGACTAACATTTAGTTTATTTGATTTTTCTTATAACAAAAAGTAAAAAATATTGTTTTTTTTTTCAAAAATGTCGCTCTATTTTTGTATATAGCGCAAAAAATAAAAATCGCAGAGGCGATCAAATACCACCAAAAGAAAGCTCTATTTGTGGGAAGAAAAGGATGCAAATTTTGTTTGGGAGCCACGTCGCACGACCGCGCAATTGTCAGTTAAAGCGACGCAGTGCCGAATCGCAAAAAGGGGCCTGGTCCTTTACCTGCATTTTGGTCCGGGTCTTAAGTGGTTAAGGAAAATAGGTGAGCACAAGTTTTGGCCTTGGCATGTCTTGCAAACACTTTAACTATGGTGAGGCTTGTGCTCTTTTTCTTTTTCTTTTTTGAAATTCTAGTGACAACACAATGGTCTTGAATGATCAATTTGCAATAGCTTTTACAACAAATTTTTGTCTTGCTTAACAATTTGAATACCAGCTATGATATTTTTACTGACAATTACTTAGTCATGCAATAGTCACCCAAATTTATTTCATGTATTTTTTTGAGACATGTAGGGCTTTCCTTTTAGTATTTAATAACCACTGTTAGCATAGTGCAGTGCTCTTTCACCAGAAGTGGGAGCAAATACCTGGATTTGACAGGTATCTGCTCCCCCCCTTTTTTTTACTTTATAAAGGAAAAAGTTCAAACATTTTGAGAAAAACATGATTTCCTTTCTCTTACAAAACATATAAAAATGCAGAGGCAGTATGAACACTCCCAAACGTATACTTATTTTTGTAAAGTAGACACCGTGAAGTGGTCAAAATTTTTTGTCATTATTTTTTGGAAATGAAGAAACATGCTGATACTGAACTGGTTAAAACATGGAGCTTGGCTATGAAGCTTTCGATACAGCAGCATCATAGGTCATACACAGAGGTGGGAGGAAGAAGGAGTGACCCTAGGTTCAACTCTATGCAGCTGTGGTTGATGTTTTCTGGCGTGTTTTTGAACCCGTGTTTTTGCATGCAGTCTTCATGCAATTTACATTTATTTTTAGTTATTTTTTTTTAACAAACTGTGAATAGCTGGTTGTTAAGGAGGGGACTGGGAAGCCAGCCGGCATGTCCTTAGCAACCAATGAGCCATCAGCTGAATGTAAAAAAAAAAAAAAAAGGTTTTACCAAGAACCTGGTGTCAGCAGGAGGAGGAATTGTCTCCCATCATTGGTGTCAGTGGAAAGAATAGTGCCTCATCCTTGGTGTCAGTGAAAACAATAGTGTCCCATTATTGGTGTCAGTGGAATCAATTAGTGCCACATCTTGGGTGTCAGAGGGAGGATGAATACCCCATTGTTGGTGTCATTAGAAGGAATGGTGTCGCGCTGTATAGAGCTGCCTTGGACTCCTGTGACATCCAAGTTTGCTATCTCATGATGTGCCTACTAAAAACCACTTTCTAGTGAGCACAACCATTTGCGATTAAAGTTTGTTGTTAATATTACTACACTCAGATTAGTTCTGCTTTTTTGTCTTTTATGTTCCTATCACCAGAGTAACTTCTGCTCTACAGCTAGCTGCCTTTCCAGTGTGGATTCCCAGATTGTTACTATCCCTGAGGTTTTTACCCAGGACAAATGGACTCCTTATCTGGACTATTTATAACTTTTAACCCCTTGTCATGGTTTAATTGATTTTATTATATTTTTGATGCTTAAACCAGGAATATAATACCCCCTACCATCTTTCTTCCTTCTGTCCATACAATCCTTATTTTATAAGGCCTAAAGATTGACTTACCCTCACCACTATCACCACTTATACTTGGGAGTGCCTTGGCGTGACAAATATTGTTGTCTTAAATCTGCAAGACATTACATCCTCATGACCTAATGGTGGTCGCTTGGAAATGTTTGACGCGGGAACAGTGCAAACAGGACAAGATGGAATGGCTAGCATGGAGAGCACATGTCAGAGAAGCTAGTGGACCAGACTGTGTGACTGCAAAGAGGAGACCCAAAACATATATAGGTAAAATCGAATAATTTATTAGGAAAGGGAATAACACACAACCACCTCCAACAGAACACAGTGCAATAAATAAACCAACAAACAGTGACCCAAAGATAACTAAAGACAATATATACAGTGATGGGCGATACCGTAATCATACACAGGGAGATCAGAAGATAGATGAGGACGGGGGATGAGGGAAAAGGGAGATTACGGATGGATGTGCTGCAAAGCAGGGATCTAGGTAAAAAGGGGACAGGGATCTGAGGAAATTGGGAAGCAGGAAGGGCAAGTCCAGAATGTGTTAGGAATAGGGATCAGGTTGGATCGGATCAGGAAGATGCAGGCTCAAGGTCAGGATCACAGGCTCAAGGTCAGGGAGAGAGATACCAAGGCAAGGTGTGCTTTCACTCGCCGGGTATAAATAGGGATGTCCATAATTGGCTTCATGTTAGACCTGAGCGCAGAAAGAACCGTACACTCCACACTGCCAGGATCCATCCGCTGGTGAAGACCAGTACTGCATCCCAAAGATGATATAACACCAGCAGGGAGAAGTTCTCCTGACAGTTCCAAACTGCCAGGAGACACCTGCCGATGAACCACAGTACTGCAAGCCAAATAATAATAAATACTACCAGTGGATGGAACCTTTCCTGACAGCACACTGGGGAGAACACTGCATGCTTTCCATGGTGGTTGGCTACATTATTCCTCACTCCTTGTCAGCATATCTCACTAGGACTTCACAGTGGAGGACTTGTTGGTTTGCTCTCCATGCTAGCCCTTCCATCTTGTCCTATTTGCACTGCTGGACCCTTCGAATCCTACACCTTTGCAAACCATGCTTTTGTCTGGCCTCCTGGGGGCACGAGGACAGCAACCGATATCCACTAGCCATATTATCTGCTTTTAACACTTGAACTGCCTGTTACTATTATTATTTTAAACTGAGTCATTGCTATATCCCCATTTACTTATGCACTTTGTGTTTGTGCTAACAGTTACCTTTTCTATTGTAAGCTCATCTACATCAGCTTGTGGATGGGTTTTTATATTTTCTTTGATTCCTCATTATATTTTTACTCACTTATCAGCTTTTTAATATTTTATATGTTTTATATAGATTTTATCACATATTAATTAGCTGAATTTTACCAATTGTGATTTATATTTAGCAGGTTGATTATAGCGCAACTTCACATTTATATTTAATTTTTCACAGTGTCAGAGCACATTTTTTATTTGTGGCTTTTATCATTTGGTCATCTTAGATTTATTACTATTTATGTTTGGGTTGTATTTAAGGCCGCGTACACACGTCCGAGAACCTCGTCGAAAAAGGCGTCGAGCCATTAGTCCCGATGGCCCGTCGAGCAAATAGAGAACCTGCTATCTATTTTGGCTCGACGAGCTTCCCGACGGGACGCTCGACGAAAGTGTACACACGATCGAGCTTCTTGGCAGAATATGGATCCCAGCGAGCTTCTCGCTGGATTCTGCCGAGAAACTCGGTTGTGTGTACGGGGCCTAAGAATTTACATCAGCGCTTGAGTCTCCTTAAAAATATACACTTCTAAATAATCAACTATAAGATTGTTTTTTTGATGTAATGCTGAGGTTTGACATTAAGAACCCAGCAGTAGCAGTTTTAGCAATGAAAATCTAAGGGAGATTCCAGCTGGCCCTGACCAAAAAAAGTGTTTTTTAATTTCTAATTGAATTGCTGCTGGAGTTACCTTATTTTCCTGTATGGTACAATTGCTATCACCATGTTAGAAATAGAGGGGAAAATCTCTTCAATGGCATCCAAGATAGCAGTAAAAGCCAAAGGGGGTTCTTCTAACCATACCCATTTTGTTTTGCTTGAAAATACACTTTGGAAAATAAACGTATTTGATTTGTGGTGGAAGAAATTAATTACTAGTACCTTCTATTGCAAAACTATAAAGCCTCGTACACACGACCGGTTTTCCTGGTCGGCAAAACTGCCATGACAGCTTTTTGACGGGAAACCGGACGTGTGTATGCTCCCCTACAGTTTTCCCGACGAGAAAACTGCTCGGGAAAAATAGAGATCCTGCTCTCTATTTTTCCATCCGGATCTCCGTCGGACTGTTTCCCTGTCGTGTGTACAGGGCTTGAGTCATAGTTCCCTAGTAAAATATTATTTTTGGTCCTCCTCACCGTATTCCCACTGCCTCTCTGCAGCCTACATGACATGTGCATTAGATTTCAACTCTATCCTAAGTTGACAACAGTAGAAATATATAAACATTGCTGCGTTGTTTGTCATGTTCTGAAATTTACATTGGTATACATTATTTGTTAAGCTACATGCGATCAGATTACCAGATCCTATGCACGTTGGAGGTAATTTTATATTATGGATTTTTTTTCAACAATGTCCCTTCACAAAGTCAACCTGTGGTTTGATTAAATTATTTTCCTGGTGCCTATCCATGGCAACATACCTGTGACAAGCTCCGCCTTGGCTCCTCCCTCAGGACTAGTGAATATTATAAAATAAGTGGTTAGTGCAGCCCCAGCATTCTCCTTTCTTTCCTCATACCTCATGGCAGTGAAATATGGTCGTTTGTCCTTACCTCCTGCATTCGGCAGCTTCCGTCCGGGTTCAAGCCTCTCCCGGACGCGGTCCCATCTCTTGGGCAGCTAAACGCGCTTATAAGGTAGGGAGTCCCTTCTGTAGGATCTTTTGGGACAAGCAGTTTGTCTCTTAACCAAGAGCTCTATCTGCACGATTGTTTAGGCATTTGCTCAGTTTTGGCAACAGAGGTAGCAGCCATTCCTGTGTTTCTTTTTTTTTTTTTTTTTGTTGTTTGTTTGTTGTTCCAGGTTCCCCCAAACTTTCCTTTACTCTGGTCTCCTCTGATTTGTTTCCCCTCTTTACTTGCCTAGTCCCCTGTAACTTTCCCAGCTCCTTAGGAGCCGCGGTCGCTCAGCGCCAGTATTTTATCTACTTCCAGCGTCCTGCGTCGTGTTCTACGCACTTGTCGGCGGTGCGCGTCTTCCGGGTTCTCGTCCCGTCGGTCGGCGCATGCGTGGTGGATCCGGAGGCTGCGGTGGCCATTTTGGTTAGAGGCAGAGCGATGCTTTTCGCCCACAGAGCGTCAGGCACAGGACTGATCCCTCTAGTGGCTTGCAGGAAGAACTACACGCTCGGAAGATCCAGGGAAACACTCACTTCTCTCCAGGTAAGTAAAAGTAAAAAATAAAAGATATATATACATATTTTTTTGAAAAAATACAGGGGATATGTGTATTATATGTTTATTTAGGTTTCTTTTATATACTTAAATGTATAACAAAAAAAAAAAAAAAAAATCTAGGTAAAAAAATAATAAAAAATAAATAAAAAAAATAAAAATATTTATTAAAGGATAAATACACATATAAAATAAAATATATATTTTCGTGTTTCCGGGAACTTAAAAAAAAAAAAAAAAATGTATATATGTATATGTTTGTATATGTGTGTATATATATATATATATATATACATATATGTATGTGTGTGTGTATATATGTGTATATGTATAGATAAAATCACACCATTTATTCAGAGGTAAATTCCCAAATTTGGGTCTGGCCACCGGATCCTTCTCTATCCTTTTCTTGGCTGCTACTTCTGCTAAGCCACCCAGTATGAGCCATTCGCCGCCCGTACAAGATCCTACTCTACAGCTGAGGTAAGGACCTACACCCAGGTAAGTTTACAGATCTTAAAAAAAAAAAAGAGTGCACCGAGGCTGGTACCTTTTCAGCCCTGTACGCCAGAAGACGTCTAAGAGGACCTCAAGGCGACATGAGGACTATGGCGATCCTAGTTCCGGTAGAGACGGGTCAATAGTGGCAGGAAATCATCGGCCAAATAAACGCTGTCACTCATGCTCTCCGAAGCCTAGATCTCCGAAATGTCAGTCCCGGGGAGCCACCCCACTTCCGGGCAATCTGGTCTGTCAAAATTGCCCAGTGGCTAGAAGGCCCGAAAGCCTGCGAGTGGTGAACCTACCTAAAAAACGCAGTAAAGAACTCCCTCGCGGAATTGGGCCCCACAATGCCGCCGCGATAACCGGCATCTCCTACTCTGGAGGAAACAGCGGAAGTATCCATTCCCAGACCCATCTTTAGGTGAAACCTCGCCCGACGCCTGCTTCTTCCTTTAAACATCAGGAAGACAAGGCTAGCTCAAGGTCCTCTCTGATGACCTAGATACCTTTCGGTTTTGCCTTTACCATGGTCCTTATATGCAGGCGGTAAAACAAGCAATCGGCTAGATCTAAGTCGTGCTTTTTCCCTCCAGATTTCCTTTTTCCCTCTCATGGGCAAGATCAGGAGTGTGATTGAGGAAGAGTGGAAAAAGACGGAGACAAAATTCTCCATTGTTTGGCTGGGAAAGTTTTACCTCCTCAAAGACCGATTACGCAAGGCAGAAAGGCACTTGATGAAGCCGTGATAAGGTTGGTAAGGATCGTCACATTGCCCATGTAAAACTCGGCTTCACTTAAGGATCCACTAAGACAGAAGGATGGATCTCAACCCCCCACCAGATGGTGGGCAACGCTTGCAAACCTGCGAGGGTCCCGACATCAATGTCCAACGCCCTATACGCTTGGACAGATGATATGGAGTTGGCAATTCAACTGGATATCCCAAGGGCGACATCACCAGGGCCTTAGATGAGCTAAAGCTCTCAGCAGATCTTATTGGTGAACCTGCAATTGATATTATTTCAAAGTTCCCCTGAGTCAATGCTCCACACAGTTATGGCCAAACGGGCCTTGTGACTGGAACCATAGTCAACAAATATTGCCTCAAAACAGAGTTAGTACAAGATACATTCTGACGGGAAAGTCTTGTTTGGGGAGAAATTGGATAAAGATACCTCTCGCATTACTGGGGGAAAATCAGGTCTGTTACCCCAAGACAGACGATCAGGTGCTCCAGGACATTCACACCCAGTTTCTAATACTCCAAGAGTAAAGACTACGGACAGTCCAGACAGAAGAAAGCCTCTAGGCAAAGCTAGAGAAGCACGCAGTCCACGCTCCTCAAGTCCCGTAGACGGAGACTCATGCCTACCCCACAGGATTCTGCTAAATCCTTTTGCCACCGGGTCATCCCAAGCGATCATTGTGGGGGCCAGACTCAAGCACTTCTCGAGGAGCTGGGCACAAAGTGCAGGGATCCGTGGGTAGTCTTCACAGATAAATATGGTTACTTCTGGACGTCTCTAGACAATCCCCCCTCCAAAGACTTATTTTCTCCAACAAGGGTGTCGAGTTCCCCCCAAAAAATCGGAAGCACTACAGCGATTCCTTCTCTCCTTGCAGGAACAGCAAGCAGTGTTTCCACTATCTCTATCAGAAAGATTTTCTGTTTTTACTCCACCCTGTTTCTAGTTCTCAGGAGAAACGGAGGTCGGAGACCCGTGATAGACCTGAAGAGCTAAATCGTCCTAGAAAATTCTAAATGGACTCGCTGCAAACGATTATTTGCTTAATCCAACGGGGGGATTGGATGTTATCAATAGACCTGCGGGATGCTTACCTGTATGTTCCTGTACTCCCTCCTTTCCAGAAATATCGGAGGTTTGCAGTGAGGCATGTACAGCTTCAATTTTTGAGCCTCCCATTCGGCCGCTGCATGTTACCAAAAGTCCTTACAAAGATCCAAATTGCCATCATAGCCCCTCTAAGAGACTTAGGGCTCTGAATATACCACTATGGGGGGGGACCTTCGTCTCCTGGTGAAGGATCCAGCCCAATTAATCAAACAGAACGCTGCAGTATACTTCCCGCCTCAAAAGGTCACATCCATTATTCGGCAGATGAAGGGAGTCAGTGTGACGTTCTACCGGTGGGCATTGAGCTGTCTGAGCCTGATAGGCCAGATGTTCTCATGCATCACTACGGTGTTGGCATTTAAGACATTTCCAGCTGGAGTTTTAGAGGCTGCAGAATCAGACAGTATCTCTCTCAACCCATACACCTGACCACCCTGGTGCTCAGGAGTCTACATTGGCGGACGAAGAAACACATGCTTGTGAAATCACAACCATCAGGATATGTCAACTGGTTCACAACTACTACCGATACCAGTGCAGCAGGTGGGGGCTCACACTAAATCCAGGTCTCAGGGCAAGGAAGATGGTCCTTCCATACAACATGCCTGGTACCAAATATCCTGGAGGGCTGGGCAGCCTTCCTTTTGCATTGCCAGCCCTGGAAATTCGAGATACAGTTAAACCAATTCATCTCCGAGTGGCCAACAGGGCTGCAGTGTCTTATAGACATCGACAAGAAGGAACGCGCGGCAGGTCCCCGCTGGGAAGACTGGAAACCATAATCCTTTGGGCAGAAAGGAATCTAAAGACCTTAAAGCTGCCTATCTGTCCGGTCATCTCAACTCAAGGGCCAACCACCAATCTCAGTGGTTTGTCGATTCCAAAAAAAAAAAAAAAGGTTTCTGCCCCCCGAAAGTTTTCAACTGGATAGTGGACCAGATGGACCTATTTGCAACAGCATTCAATACTAAGCTTTCAAAGTTCATCTCGAGGAGGCTTCCTCATCCCCAAGTGGTAGAAGTAGATGTGCTCTCTGCAATCCAGTCTATACCTTCTCTCCAGGCCCTCTCATTCCAAAGCTCCGGTTGAGCCTTATGGTAGAAACCATGACGGTGATAGCAGTCCTACCGCACTGGCCAAGACATCCTTGGTTTGCCACAGTAATGTTCCTGAATACCCAGCCTTTCAGTCAAGTATGCAATAATACCTTTCTCCTGTCCTAAAGTACGTCGTACCCACCCAGATCCCGACAGGTTGGGATTCACATCTGGCCGATGAAAGGGAAAGGTTCCAATCCCTAGGGTGTCCCAACAAAATTATCGCAACTCTGCTCAGGGCAAGAAAGCCATCCACAAACAGTATATATGATAGGGTTACATAGTTGCATAGTTGGTCAGGTTGAGAAGGGACACAAGTCCATCCAGTTCAACCACAATCAAGGTGTGGAACACGTTCTAGGCCTTCAAGATTGTCAGAAACTGCGATCCAGATTCTCCATCATCCTCTCAAATTCTTGAATCCTTGCAGGCTTAGGCCTAGGCCATAGATGCAAGTAGCGGCAATTTCAGCGGCAACCAGTTAGAATGGGCAAAGGATTCATTAATAATCCAATTTTTTCAAAGCCGTCAAAGACCCGACCACCAACTAAATCTTTCCACTCGGGACCTTGCTATCATCCTAGAGTCCTTAGCCAATCCACCTCTTGCCTCTTCGGAGTCAGCATCGCTTGGAATCTAACCATGCAGCTATCCTTCTTCATAGCCATTATTTTTGGCAGACATATTTTCAGAGCTCCTAGCTTAGGAGCGGATTATAATCATAGCATATTCTATCCTGACAGTGTAGAACTGTACGGGGATTTAGCCCCGAGGTCACATCATCAAACATGTCAAAACTTGGGCACTTCCAACATTTTCGGAACAGGACTCAGGTTCTCTTGATGAGCTAGACATTGCCTCCACTTTGAGATGCCATCCGCAGGCTACGGCATCCTTCAGGGACTCTACCAGGTTGTTTATAAGTCCCCAAGGTTAAAAACAAAGGCATGAAGGCGTCGGCAAAAACGATTGCCTCGTGGACCGTTACTCTCGTCCTCAAGGTCCTACACGACAAAGGGACTGCGATCCCCTTTAACAGTCTGGACACACTCCAGAGTGGTTTCCGCCTCTAGGGCGGCAAGAGTGAGTGTATTAATTGAAGCCTTTTTGCAGGGCAGCGACATAGTCTTCTCAGCATACTTTTCTGAAAAATTTACAGAGTGGATCTGTTTTCATCGGTGGAGCGCTGCAGACAGGTGGTAAATTAGGCCTCTGCTTCTTCTTTTAAATGATGATAATAATCTCTTTAAAATAAACCTCTAAACATCATCCCACCCATCTCAGCTAGTTATTTGTCACAGGTATGTTGCCATGGAGGCACCAGGAAAACAGAAAATTGTACCATACTTACCGTAATTTTCTTTTCCTGGTGCCTATCCATGGCAACATACAATCCCACCCTCGGTATTCTATATTACGGAGAATGCTGGGGCTGCACTAACCACTTCTTTTATAATATTCACTAGTCCTGAGGGAGGAGCCAAGGCGGAGCTTGTCACAGGTATGTTGCCATGGATAGGCACCAGGAAAAGAAAATTACGGTAAGTATGGTACAATTTTCTGTTTTCTCCTTCCTTCTAACGTTCACTTCAGTATGATAAATATACTAACTTATTTTCAAACTGTGTGTAACAAGAGCTCTCAGGGCTTTAAAGCGGGGGTTCCGCGCAAATACGTATTTTTTTTTAAAGATTATTCTCCCGCTGTTCAGATAGCATATTGTTTACTCACCAGTCCCATGATTGCAACCATCAGGATTTTCATTTCACCGAAAAATATATTTTATAAAAATGTAAGATGGACATTTCCATCCTAATTGTGGGCACTCTGAAGCCCTCCAGTATTTAGTTCCGGGATGCGGTGAATGCTGATGCGTTTTACCATGAGTTAAAATGGCCAAATTGTATCCGCCCTCGTCACATGACCATCACATGACCGGCTGCAGAGTCATGTGACGTGTCAAATCTCACGAGAATTCGTCTCTTGCTGGTCAAAACAATATTCTCTTGGTCAGCGTGACGAGACCACTGCTGATCAATCCCATGAATCAACGCGGCGATCGCAGACAAATCGACATGCCCAGTCCCGCACGATTGAAACTAGGAAGTGCCTGGTTCAGGAGACAGAAATAAGGTATGGATTTTTTTTTACATTTTTTTAAACTGCGAGCTTTGAATAGACAGCCAGAGTACTTTTGTTTAAGGAGAAGTTGTAAATTAGGGTGAACCTCCACTTTAATATCGTGAAAGTTATTAAGGTTGTGGTGGTTACTTTAAATGGGTAAAAGTAAATGAAGGATCGGGTCTTCAGCTTGCATCAAAGTATATTAACTGGTTTGGAGCAGCCGACAACAATACTTTCAGATAAACTTGGCAGAACTTTGAGCTATAATCGGTTTAGAAGGATTTAGGAATATGACTTGATGAAGCTAGAGAGATTACGGCCACTACTTTTTGCTTCTACTTAGTGCTAACTCAAACAGTTTTTAGTTAGGCACCTCTGTGTTAAAAGGTAGGAGTAGTTATATTATCTATAGCAAGTGTTTATTGTAATTTTTTTTTTTTTTCTATACAGAAACAGTGCAGTTTGGTTGCAAGAGGCAGCACAATCCCTTCCAAACAAATTACATACTTGCAAGGAACTTCTACCATGCCTCACTGTTGCCTGTAGACACTAATTTTTGTACTGCTTTCCAGCCCTTCGGTGAACAAACTGCCTCCTACTACAGCCAAATATTTAAAACTTTGTCTCGCATATACAAAGCACTTGCTGACATTTTTCTGCACCCCAGTTCCTATGTTTTCATGTGTAGTTGAGTTTCTTATGCCATGTACACACGATCGGTTCATCTGATGAAGACAGACCGATGGATTTTTTCATCAGATGTCCGATGAAGCTGACTTTCATCAGTCTTATAAAAACGGGAAGAAAACTCCACTAATATATCATATTTATACTTAACATTTCTAAAAGCAAAAAATTGTATAAATACTACACCTCTATTAAAAACAAGAAAAAGGGGGAACAACAAGTTAGCTAATTCTGGTGACAGGGGGGACGATCTGCATCCCCAGTGTACCGGAAATCATTGTATTAACATTTTGCTGCTGGAATGAGTCTCCACTCCTCCTTCTCCCCCTGGAAAACACAGTGCTGGCCCCGCCTCCTCCCCAGGACACAGCTCCATCCTCTCTCTCCAGTCTCCACTGCCTGGCCATGCAGCTCACAGGCATTACAACATTAACCCTCTGATCGCCGGAGCACAGCGCCATTGTTTCCAGCAGAGGCAGCTTTTTAATTAGACAAGGCCCCTGTCAGTATGGGGCCTTATGCGTCCGCCTAGCTTGCCTAATTAGAGAGCCGCCTCTGGCTCAGTCTGTCTTCCATTAGGACCCCCAGATCTTTCTGCATCCTTGATTCCCCCAGAGGTTCTCCACCGAGTGAGTAGTTTGCATTTGTGTTTTTAGCCCCCAAGTGCATTACCTTACTGTCACGGCCCCTACTGTGCCAAGCAGACAGCGAGGTGTGGTTATGCCCCAAGTGGCTCTGGGTGGTATTGAACCTGGGACCTCTCTGTTGCTGCTTTGGTTCTTTACTTCTGAGCCACTCCTCAGTTTGGTATTCTGCTTGCTTTCCAGCTAAGGTGGTTCTGAATGATGTGCTGATCACCTTTCTCTGGATCTCCTTGCAATCTGCACCTGTCTCTCCTGGTCCAGCTGAAGCAGGTTATCCAATAAAACACTGCCTCACTCTGAGAGATTTGTCAGTTCATTGTGATTGTCCTGTCATTGACAAAGGTTCCTGTGTACCTGTATTCCTGTGCTTTGTTTCAGCTACAAGACTAACTCCGGCTTCTAACCCTGGCAATGTTTATCGTGTATTCTGAATTCTGGAATCCCTACCACGGCTTTACTTTGACCATCCTTTGACAAATCCCTGTCAAGCCCCTGTGCACAGACTCACAGCCCAGGTAGCTTCTTACTTTGTTACCGTGGGCTGTGTGTATTTATAAGGGTGAGCATACAACTCTGCATTATGGACTCCAACCAAAGTAAGCCCTTTCACTTACGTTTCTCAACATTAAACCTCATTTGCCATGTATTTGCCCACTCCATTATTTTGTTCAGGTCTTTTTGTAAAATTCCTATATCCTGCTGTGAAGTTATTGCCCTGCTTATTTTTGTGTCATCCGCAAAAACTGATATTGAGCTGTTTATCCCATCCTCTATATCATTTATTCATAAATTAAACAGAATTGGTCAAAAGACAGAGCCCTGGGGCACCCCACTTACCAATCCAGGCCAGTCTGAGTAAACGTTATTTATGACTACCCTTTGGACATGCCCCTGTAACCAATTTTCTATCCAAGAACAAACCTTATGGTCCATGCTAACAGACCTCAACTTGTAGATTAAGCATCTATGGGGAACTGTATCAAATGCTTTTGCAAAATCCAGATAAAACATCCTCGTAGAATGTTAACAGGTTAACTGCTATGTTTAGCAAATTCTTGGATATAGCCCTTAATAATTTACCTACTGTTGATGTTAGGCTGACAGGCTTGTAGTTTCCAGGAATATGTCTGTCTTTGCCCTTTTTTGAATATTGATACCACACTGGCTTTTCTATAGTCAGCTGGAACCAACCCTGTCAGTATGCTGCCCACAAAGATTAGGAATAATGGTCTGGCTATAACCGGACTTAGTTCTTTGAGGACTCTCGGTGTAAGCCATCTGGTCCCGGTGAATTATTTGTGTTTAGCTTATCTAGTCTTTCCTTGACTAAAATCTGAGAAGAAGAAAGCATTTAGTACAGTTGCCTTCTCTGTGTCAATTGTAACCATCCACCCTTCATCTTTTTATAATTCCTTTACTGTATTGACCAAATAAAGTTACACGTAACAGTCAAAGAAACCAAAATTCACAGTATTCCATTAAATAACGTTTAGGCTCTTAAAAGTCAAAAAGCAACAGGCCCAGCGTTGCGCAGAATACGTGGACTTAGTAACAACAAATATAGGGATATTGCTCAGTACATCACGCTGAAACAACTCGAAAATTCCTAAACATGGTCAAGGCAGTTAAGCTTAAAAGACAAAGAATAGTGAGACATACCAATCATAAAACAAATGATAGCAGGGAGTAACTTGGTTTTGGATTTTCCAGTTAAACTTAGAGGGAAGTAAAACCTCCCTTGGGCCTAGTGCGCCCGGGGATGGGGAAATGTAAGAACAAAAGATGCCTAAAGATACAAACCGTATCTGTGAGGTATTTCCCACCCATGAATCACAAAGAGGGGAAAGGTGAGGGGAGGAGGGAAAACAGGGGGGACGGAGAGAACGTCCCAAAACAGAGAAGCATTGAATAAAGAAAAAAGGAAGGAAAGAAAAAAGGAGGGAGAGAGAGCAGGAAATGCCTCTCGCTCAGAGGGTGAGGCCAAATCCGGGAGGCTCAGCTCGATTGAGCCACCTCCTGTAAATAAGTGTCAGTGTATGTAAAGTGATTCCAGGGTCGCCAGATCTCGCGAAAGGTCTAATGTAGGGTAGCAGTGAGATCCTCCAAGTCCCTAAATTCGTTCACCTTGGAAAACCACAGAAATTTGGATGGGGGGTCCTCAGATCTCCAACAAAGGGGAATGCATGACTTGGCCACGTTTAGCAACTGGATCGTTAGAGACGCCTTATATTTCTTGAGCGATCTACTTGAAAGGACCGACCGATTTGAACAAATCTGTCTGCTGGCCGTTTTGGTTTGATCGCTGTACACACGATCAAACCAAAATCCCCACCAGCAGACAGTGCGGTGACGTGGCGGTGACGTTGACGCCGCCACGTCACCGCACCAGGAAGAAAATTACTTCCGCGCATGCGTCGAATGCAAGAAGATATGTCTGCTGGTTAGCGTACTAACCAGCAGACATATCGGGTGGACGGATTCCCAGCCGACAGATTTTAAAGCTTGCTTTAAAATCTGTCGACTGGCCAAATCCGTCGGCTCGCCCGTACACACGATCGAATCTGTCTTCTGGGACGGTCGGGCCGACCGTTTCCAGCAGATAAATTTAATCGTGTGTACGCGGCCTAAAGGGGAAGTTCCATGCGGATGACGCCACCCTTGGGGCTGATTTCATGTTAGTAAAAGAGGATTCGCGCTTTTCTGTCTGTTACAGCGTGATGAATGTGCTTACTCCATTATGAACGATAGTTTTACCAGAACGCTTCCATCTCATAACTTGCTTCTGAGCATGCACTGGTTTTTAACGTCGTTTTAGCCCACATGCTATCATTTTTTACAACCCGAAAAACGTCATAGTTTAAAACGTTGTTTTTCAGAACCCGAAAAATGATGTGAAGCCCACACATGATCATTTTAAATTATTTATTTTATTTTATTTTTAAACGTCGTTTTTTTCATGCCGAAAAAACGATTGTGTGTACGCGGCATAAGAACTGCCTTAGTAGTGAGAGGTACAAGCAACTGAAGCAGGCATGGGGGTTTATGATGGTACATAGCATGAATGGCTTATTTCCCTCAGAAGACCACAAGTCATTGCCAAATCATTGTGTGAGAAGGAGATGTTGGCAATTTTTTGGTCCTCTGGCCTCTTTTTCTGGCCCTAGGTGGAACCACACTCCTGCTGACACCACCAGATTACCTTACTTGGGGACTCCCAGCAGTCACACAGAGGGCACACGCTGATCATTAGAGTATAAACAGATTGTATTAGCAGACCAAAGTAAAAAAAGAGTAACACATCAGATCAGAAGTTCAGTGCCAACATTTGAGAAAACGGTATGATACAAATCCAATGCAATAAACCTAGGTACCTTTAAGGGTAGACTCAACATGTACTGTAGTACCAAAAGCATAATTAATAGCTCTCTGACTAAAAGATTACGCCCCAAGTGACTGTGGAGGTCTAACAATGGGCAGGCAGACTTGTTCCCTTGAGGGCTCTCAGACAAGAGAAGCTAGGTTTAGGCCTGTGAGTTTGATATGCTATGAGCAACCCAGTTTTGCCCCCAGGTATGCAACAAGATCTAAACAGTTCTTTGATCTAAGCTTCTGCCGGCAAAGTTGGGGCCCTTTAACATTGGCATGCAAAAACAGTGCAATGATGCCTCATATTTAAATTTTAGGTGTCATGAATATGATGATAGATGAAAAACAGTGCAATTTTACTGGGACATAAAATGTAAGAACAGTTAAATGAGGAGTTAAACTCCTTCAGTGGGTGCCCCTTTAAGGCAGCTAGCTGACAATAAACACATTCAAAGGAAAGGGAAATGCAATGTGGAGAGAGGATTGGGAGAAGCTAACATTGGGGTATTATGCAGTAGGTTATGGTGCACAAGGAGTAATCAAAATCAGCAGTCTTGAGTAATGGCAGCTTTGATGGCTGTCTCTGGCGTTATTTTCAACTTAGAGCGGCAGCTAATGACTGCAAGTGTGTGTTGGCGTCTAATGGGACAGGTGTCAATAAAAGATAATGGCCTTCCCTTGGACTTAAGTGGAAAACAGGAGTTTAACTGTTGGTTATGGTTGTTTTATGGGTCAGAGACCCTCTCACCAAATCCGTCTGCACTTGTCTTGTGTGGCAGTAAGTTGTCTGTTCAGGGCAGGGATGCAGCAACCGTGATCAAGTGGAATGCAGCTTGAACAGTGATTCTGGACGATGGATGCTCCACCTCTGGTTACTTCTATGGCTCTTCGCTCCGCTCAGAAGTCTGCACCTCGGCTCTGATACAGCCTTCTCAGATGCAGTCCATCCTGGCCTGGTTCATCACAACACAACACAGCACAGCCAACACACCTTCCCAGTTGGTGTGCCTCTATCCAACTGCTTATTTTGTTTTTATATTATCCCTCACCCTCTCTGAGGATTGTGGGCCTTGTAGTTGTGACCCCAGTTTCACTGTGTTCAAGATCCTCCTTTAGACTACATCTCCCAGAGAAGTGCTCTGGGTACTTGTGTTAGAACTATGATTAGGCAAAGTAGTGGACACTCATCTTGTGAGCAAATAGAGTTCTGCATCTCAGTAAAAATAGCCATCGTTATACAAGCTTGTTTTTTGTTGTGTGTGTGTTTTTTTTTTATTGAGCCCTTCCGATACCTCACTGCAGTCCTGGTTTCATGTCCTCATTGTTCATTTTTGCTCTGATGTTGCTGTAATTCTTCTCTGTTCTGGACACTTCCTGGTTGTCTGTTTCCTGATGACCACAGTACTGGGAGCTTCTAGTTTCATTTTCCAAACCATCACTGCTCTATGGCTCTGTATAGCACAGATGCAGGATAACTAAAAAACTACAGGTACATTATATGATTGATTTTTAATCGTTTTTAAAAGGAATCAGTTAACTATTATGTCTGTAAACAGTCATTTCAGCAAAAACATTTTTTTCCTTTAACCCCTTGGGAACCGCATGCTGTCAAATGACAGCTGGCGGAATCCCCTATTCTGACAGGACGTCATATGACGTCATGTCATTCAAAGCCGCTAGGGGGTGCGCACGCACACCCGATGCGTTACTGGGAACACAGTGCGTGTGCCCGGTGGCCGCGATGGCCGCCGGGCACCCACGATTGCCCAGTAACTGAGCAGGGACGTGGAGCTCTGTGTGTAAATACAGAGCTCCACGTCCTGTCAGGGAGAAAGGAGACCGATCTGTGTCCCTTGTACATAGGGACACAATCGGTCACCTCCCCCAGTCACCCCCCTACAGTTAGAACACTCAATAGGACACACATTTAACCCCTTCCCCGCCCCTAGTGGTTAACCCCTTCACTGCCATTCACATTTATACAGTTATCAATGCACATTTATAGCACTGTTCACTGTATAAATGTGAATGGTCTCAAATGTGTCAAGTGTCTGATATGTCCGCAATAATGTTGCAGTCCCGGAAAAAAAATCGCAGATCGCCGCCATTCCTAGTAAAAAAAAAATCATTATGTCCCCTATTTTGTAGGCAATATAACTTTTGCGCAAACCAGTCACTATACGGTTATTGCTAGGGTTGTCCCGATACCGATACTAGTATCGGTATCGGGAGCGATACCGAGTATTTGCAGGAGTACTTGTACACCCGCAAATACCCCCGATACCTAAATAGAATACTCCCCGCCGCCGCAAAGCCGCCACCGCATACCGCCACGTTAATCCCCCGTGCAATACAGCGCGCATTACAAGTATTCGTTTGTATACTTGTAATGCCCGCCTTGCCATGTATAGACACTCCCCTTCACGGGATTGGACGGATCTGTCCAATCCCGAGCAAGGGGGAGTGTCTATGCACGGATCCATGTATAGACACTCCCCCTTGCTCGGGATTGGACAGATCCGTCCAATCCCGAGAAGGGGAGTGTCTATACATGGCGCGGCAGGCATTACAATACAAACGAAAGCTTGTAATGCAGGGGGATTAACGCGGCAGTATGCCACGGCATCATATTAGGTATGGGGGACATACATGGCTGCAATATGGGGGAAATACATGGCTGCAATATGTGGGGGACATACATGTCTGCAATATGTGGGGAACATACATGTCTGCAATATGTGGGGGACATACATGGCTGCAATATGTGGGGGACATACATGGCTGCAATATGTGGGGGACATACATGGCTGCAATATGTGGGGGACATACATGGCTGCAATATGTGGGGGACATACATGGCTGCAATATGTGGGGGACATACATGGCTGCAATATGTGGGGGACATACATGGCTGCAATATGGGGGACGTACATGGCTGCAATATGTGGGGGACATACATGGCTGCAATATGTGGGGGACATACATGGCTGCAATATGTGGGGGACATGGCTGCAATATGTGTGGGGGAGACATGGCTGCAATATATGTGGGGGGACATGGCTGCATCTGTGGGGGGACATGGCTGCAATATGTGGGGGACATGGCTGCATTTGGGGACACATTTAAAAAAAGTATCGGTATTCGGTATCGGCGACTACTTGAAAAAAAGTATCGGTACTTGTACTCAGTCCTAAAAAAGAGGTATTGGGACAACCCTAGTTATTGCGATTTATTTTTTTGGGATATTTATTATAGCAACAAATTTTTGTTTTGTTTGTTTTTTTAAATTTATTAACAGCCACTGGGTTCTCTGATTAATCCAACTTTAGACCTGAAGGAAGATGACTAAATAGTGAACAAAATTCTTCAGTGGTAGCTCCTTTTATGAAGCAGGACAAAGTTTCATTTAATAGAATTTCACTTAGTTTTATTTTTAATATAATAATTACAAAAAATAATAGTGACTGATAAGGAAGAGGTTTGTACAAAAGGATATTATTACTCATGTCTGCCTATAGCAGCATGTTGCTCAAGTACAGCCCTTACAGGGCTACAGATTGGAGGCCAGTGAGCAAGGATAGTAATTCAGATCTGTACATTATCTCACAACACAGTCAATTAATGTCAATGAATAATTTGTTTCAGGCTGGAATTCCCTAGTGCTAGAGTGATGTCAAAGAAAGTGTTAATAATATTAGTCCTTGTCAGATGTAAGCACATTTACAGTGAATTCCTGCACTTTAAAGTTCTGTGCCAACTGGAAGAATTACTTTTACACTACTTAATTGCAGGTAATTGGCACCTTTCTTGAAAACTAGAGTGGATGGGTAGCTGTTTCCTTGGAAACCTAAGACTATGGAGAACCTTAATGATCATTACTCACTTACAGAGTTCCCAATGTAAACACGTCCAAATGATCCATAATCATTCTCTTTTTCTAAAAATAAAAAATTTGAACCAAAGCATAATTCTTTGTATTTAACTCTGTTGGTTAGTGTAGCTTAGGCACTGTTAGCCCTGCTACATTGCTCTTCACCTATAGCAGCCACCTTTAAGGCCCTGTACACACGATCAGACATGCCTGATGAGACTTGTCCGATGGACCGTTTTCATCAGACAACTCTGAACTTGTCTGATGTGCGTACACACCATCGGACCAAAATCCGATCAGACCAGAACGCAGTGACGTAGAACACGACGTGATGAAAAAATGAAGTTTAATGCTTCCAAGCATGCGTCGCCTTGATTCTGAGCATGCGCAGGTTTTTGGTCCGATGCTTTTGTGTACTAACCATCGAACCTGTTTCCATCGGACAGGTTTTAAAGCATGTTTTAAAACTTTTGTCCGACGGACAACGGTCCAATAGGCCGTACACTCGATCGAACATGTCCGATGAAACTGGTCTGCAGACCAGTTTCATCGGACATGTTCGATCGTGTGTATGTGGCCTTAGAATGCTTTATGTGCACTCAGAGGACTCCAAGAACTTATGCAGTGAATAGCTTGACAGGGGCAAACTGTCTCCAGTGAACGGACTATCAACCTATAGTCTGGATAAGACAGCTAAACTGAGCAAGAGGGTTGCTTGGAAGTAGTCAGTACACAAAGATCCAGATTAGAATAGCAAAGAGTTACCGCCACATGTTAACAAACTCTACAGTGGGTATCTTGAGATTACAAGAGGTTGCCCTTGAAAAGGTCAGGACACACACCAACAGCCATTAACATGTGGGCATACCTATGTAGCAGAGCATGTATAACATCTGTACATTAAATTGGTATACACAATATCTCACAAAAGTTAGTACACCCCTCATGTTTTTGTAAATATTTTATTATATCTTTTCATGTGACAACTAGGGATGAGCCGAACATACCCGCGTTCGGTTCGCACCAGAACCGTCGAACAGACCGACTGTTCGTGCAAACATTGAAGTCTATGGGGCTCACACATTCAAAAACACTAATTTTAAAGACCAATATTCAAGTTATTGTTGGAAAACGTCTTTGAGAACTCGGGTTTTGCCCCAGGGAACATGTATCAATGAAAAAAAAGTTTAAAAACGGTCGTTTTTTCAGGAGCAGGACTCCTGAAAAAGTGACCGTTTTTAAAACTTTTTTCCATTGATACATGTACCCTCGGGCAAGACCCGGGTTCTCAAAGACATTTTCACAGGCAAGCTATAGACACCCAGCAGGTACAATATTTAAAGGAATTTTATTTATTTATTTTATTTTTAATTTAAGCATCATTAAAATCACTGCTCCAGGAGCAGTGATTTTAATAATGTTTTTAAATGAATTAAAAATTCCTTTAAATATTGTACCTGCAGTGCTGGGTGTCTATAGTTTGCCTGGGAAAACTTCTTTAAGAACCCGGGTCTTGCCCGAGGGAACATGTATCAATGGAAAAAAGTTTAAAAACTGTCTTTTTTCAGGAGCAGTTTTTAAAACTTTTTTCCATTGATACATGTTCCCTCGGGCAAGACCCGGGTTCTCAAAAACTTTTTCACAGGCAAACTATAGACACCCAGCAGGTACAATATTTAAAGGAATATTTCATTTTTTTGTATTTAAACATTATTAAAATCACTGCTCCAGGAGCAGTGATTTTAATGATGCTTAAATTAAAATTCCTTTAAATATTGTACCTGCTGTATGTCTATACATGTGATAACGTCTTTAAATAGCACAATCACCTGCCTGCCAGTAAATTAGGAAGAACCGATCTAGATAAGCTATACAGCGTATACATATATGTACAACTCCTAGGGATGTATATATATTCTCTAAACACTATAAATTAAGCTAAACTGACTAGCCTGCCTGCCTGCTCTATCTAGCTATATAAAAAGACAATCTCTCTGAGTGCTCTCATTAACCGCTTGCCGACCAGCCGCCGCAGTAATACGGTGGCAGGTCGGCACTGCTGCGCGAGAGCCCGTAGCTCTACGTCACGACTTTCGCGGCCACTAGGGGGCGCGTGCGCGCCGCCGGCGGCCCGCACGTGCACCCCCCGCTCGCCCCCGAGTCCCGTGCGTGTGCCCGGCGGGCACGATCGCCGCCGGGCACACGCGATCGCTCGTTACAGAGCGGGGAACGGGAGCTGTGTGTGAAAACACACAGCGCTCGTTCCTGTCAGCGGGGGAAACGCTGATTTTCTGTTCATACAATGTATGAACAGAAGATCAGTGATTCCCCCTAGTAAGTCCACCCCCCCCATACAGTTAGAACACAAATAGGAACACACTTAACCCCTTCCCCGCCCCCTAGTGTTAACCCCTTCACTGCCAATGGCATTTTTATAGTAATCCAATGCATTTTTATAGCATTGATCGCTAAAAAAATGCCAATAGTCCCAAAAATGTGTCAAAAGTGTCCGAAGTGTCTGCCATAATATCGCAGTACCGAAAAAAAACGCTGATCGCCGCCATTACTAGTAAAAAAAATAATAATAATAAAAATGCCATAAAACTACCCCCTATTTTGTAAACGCTATAACTTTTGCGCAAACCAATCAATAAACACTAATTGCGTTTTTTTTTACGAAAAATATGTAGAAGAATACGTATCGGCCTAAACTGAGGAAACAAATTTTTTTTTAGATATTTTTGGGGGATATTTATTATAGAAAAAAGTAAAAAATATTGCATTTTTTTCAAAATAGTCGCTCTGTTTTTGTTTATAGCGCAAAAAAAAAAAAAACCGCAGAGATGATCAAATACCACCAAAAGAAAGCTCTATTTGTGGGAAAAAAAGGACGCCAATTTTGTTTGGGAGCCACGTCGCATGACCGCGCAATTGTCAGTGCCGAATCGCAAAAAGTGCTCTGGTCTTCGGACAGCAATATGGTCCGGGGCTAAAGTGGTTAACAAGCTGGAACACACTATACAAGGCTGCCCAGCAGGAAGAGCCTAATACAGTAGATATGCGCGCGCACACATCCGCGCGCATGCACGAGCGTGGCGAAACCGGAAGTGCGGGGTGGAACGCAGGAGGGCCCCGCACTTCCTGGTTGAAGGTGGCGTGCGCTCCAGCGTGTATGGGCGCTGGTGTAGGCCATCCGAGACAGCAGTAGAGCGGCGGTGAATGGACTAGATGTGGGCCATCCCCCGGGCACAGGACGCCAACAGGTAGGGATTACTGTGATGTCTGTGCTTTCACACTACACACATTTATCTCTGTGTCCTGGCCAGTTGTATAGTACACTGGCCAGTTTATAGTGACACTGCCTATTGGCATATAGAGACAGGGACTCCAGAGATCCCACTATATTATACTATACTATAATACATAGATCTTCCTGGCACGGTCTGTCCCTCCGCACTGGTGTAACCTCCTTTGGGCGAAGAGTGGGATAGGCGGAGCCCCGCAGGAGAGGCGGGACTCGTCAGCCAGTGGCCAATGGCGTTGGCTTTTGCTGCGCCTCTACATACACATGCATGTATAAAGGATGACATGCAGGAAGAGAGAGCTATCACAGACCACCTAGGCTTTGAGGAAGGGGGTACGCCCCAGAAACGAGTCAGCCATGTTGATGTCAAGGGTTTGACTGGTAGGTGCCGTGAGGTCCAGTCTCAGCTGTTTTGAAAAGCACTTACTTCTGATTGTTTTGTGAGTAGGACCATTGCTTTTTTATCTTGTTTATTAAAACTTTTAAGTGGTAATGCACAAGGTCGGTGCGCCCTCCTTTCTTTTCTTTTTTATTCTAGCCATATGAACACCCTTTGTTCTGTGGAGGGCTGCAAGACTTTAGACTTTGCCATTAGACTATACTGACATACCCAGTTTGGCGATACACCAGAGCGCAGGATGATTTTGTGTTATAATGTGGTCTGATGAGACCAAGTTAAACTTATTTGGTTCAGATGGTGTTAAGCGTGTGTGGCAGCAACCAGGTGCGGAGTAAAAAGACAAGTGTGTGTCTTGTCTGCAGTCAAGCATGGTGGTGGGAGTTTTATTGGCCTGGGGCTGCATGATTGCTGCCAGCACTGGGAAGCTACAGTTAATTGAGGGAATGATGAATGCCGACAGACTGTGACATACTGAAGCCGAGCATGATCCCCCCCCTTCCAAAAATGGGCCTCAGGGCAGTATTCCAACATGATAACTACCCCAAACACATCTCATAAATGACCACTGCCTTCCTTAAACTGAGGGTAAAGGTGATGGACTGGCCAAGCATGTCTCCAGATCTAAACCCTATTGAGTCGAACATGAGTTTGACTCGAACAGCGAACAATTTGGGGTGTTCGCAGCAAATTTGAAAAGCCACAGAACACCCTTTAAAAGTCTATGGGAGAAATCTAAAGTTCTAATGTTAAAGGTTTATATGCAAGTTATTGTCGTAAAAAGTGTTTGGGGACCTGGGTCCTGCCCCAGGTGACATGTATCAATACAAAAAAAAGTTTTAAAAGCAGAAGTTTTTTCGGGAGCAGTGATTTTAATAATGCTTAAAGAGATGCGACGGCGCACATTTGTACTTACAGCGGCGTATCTTTTGATGCGCCAACGTAAATCCTTTGTGAATCCGGGCGTTAGTGTCTATGTGGTAGAGTACAAAATAGGGGGAGTTTAAATAGTTTAGCAAAAGACAACTGGGCAGGGCTTACACCTATCAGTCCACAACTGCCATGTGTTGTCAACCCAAAACAGAACTTAGGGGCCGAGTGAATTTCTAAGGCCTCGTACACACGAGCGGATATGTCCGCTGAAAACGGTCCGATGGACCGTTTCAGCAGACATCTCCGATCGTGTGTATGGGCTAGCGGACAGATTTGTCCACCCGACAGATTTCAAAGCATGCTTTGAAATCTATCGGGTGGGAATTTGTCCGCCCGACATGTCTGCTGGTTAGTACACTTACCAGCAGACATGTCGTCCCGCACCACCGCCGCGCCGCCGCCGAATGGATTCGGCGCATGCGCGGAAGTGTTTTACTTCCTGGTGCGGTGACGTGGCGGCGTCAACGTCACCGCCACGTCACCGCGCCGTCCGCCGGCGGGGAATCTGATCCGATGGTGTGTACACGCCATCGGACCAAACTCCAGATCGGACATATCCGATGGAAACGGTCCGCGGACCGTTTTCATCGGATATGTCCGATCGTGTGTACAAGGCCTAAGAGTTCAACAGGTATTTATTTTTTATCTTTGAAATGTAAGAAAATTCAGAAATCATCATTTTGTAGGCTGCATGGAATCAACTATTTGCTTGTTAAAGGTTCCACTCTTATTTTTAGGTGTCTATTGCATACATTTATGACATAATACATAATAATGTAAAGGTTGTTTGAGGTTTTGCATTTGTCCACATTGTTTGCAATTACTAACTTGGAATACCTGCAGTCTGAGAATAAAAGCAGCTCTAGTATACAAAATACACCAGCCCATATTTGTGTGTGTAAATACATTTTGCATAGCTTTATGGGGCACAAATATTATGTACTAAAGTCAATGCCAGCTTTATGATGCCAAGTGAAGCGTCTTTACCAAGAATTGACCCACATCAACTAGTCACATTTAAACCTTCATTTTCTAACTGTTATTTTACAGTGTTTGTTTAAACCTTAGGCCCCGTTCACATCTAGCAATTTGGGATCGCCTCCAATTGCCGCAATTCTCAGGTGATTTCGAATTCCACTGCAATGCTGGCAAAATGCAGTACACTTGTTTCGGGTGGCATTTATTTTCAATGGCAACTAAATGCAGTTCTGTTTTGTCACGTGATAAATCAATTAAGGCAAACTGCACCACTTGAAGCTTGTCACCCCAAAATGAGCAGGAGCTTCTTTTGCTTGCTAACTACCACAACTTCTTTAGTAAGTTGTTGTTCCCAAGTGGTTGGCACACTGAAGGGGAAGAATGGCGCACAAACTCCATCGGAGGGTTGTAAAATTATTTAGTTAAGTGGAAGATAACAGTTAACAATAGAAGCATCAACTGCAATGACCACCATTGTATCTGCTGAAACAGTGACAATTCTTTGCTAGCCAGACAATATGGAAATAGTGGTACCAGAACACAGGCATGCGGGTGTGGAAGGTTTAACAAAGTTGGCGCACAGGGGTTTATTTACTAAGGCTGGAGAGTGCAAAATCGGACTCACAGAGAAACCAATAAGCTTCTAACCTCAGCTTGTTCAATTAAGCTTTAACAATAAAACCTGGAAGCTGGTTTCTATGCATAAGTGAGACAGATTTTTGCACTCTCCAGCTTTAGTCAAGAAACCCCACAAATTACCAGAAACAAGGTTGCTCCTTGGATAAATCTTATGTTACCACAGCTGCTTCTGAGAAGCGGGAGGCTGATAGGCAGAGTGCAGTGCAAACAGCAGTAGAATACTGGTACAAATTCTAGTTTACAGCTCTATAGACTGAAAGTTCAGCAGAGCAGAACGTGGTGCCCCAAATCTGTTCATCTTCATCAAGAACCTTTTCCTATGGCTAAGTATGCTGTCCCTAATCAGCAGGAATCCTGTCTCACTACACTATTCACTTCACAACAGTGTACCAAATACAGCTTGGCACTGCTACTTATTAGTAGGGGTGGGCCAAACGGACCCCTGTTCGGTTCGCACCCGAGCTTTCGAACACTGCGAAAGTTCAGACCCACATAACGAACCCCATTAAAGTCAATAGGACACGAACGTCAAATATCAAAAGTGACAATTTTGAAGGCTTAAATGCAAGTAATTGGGCATACAATAGTTATAGGGGTCCGGGTCCTGCCCTAGGGAACATGTATCAATAACAATTTTTTTTTCGTGAAAAAAATAATTTTTAAATGAGCAGTGATTTTTAAAGTGAAAGCCTAAAAAATGAAAATTAATTTCAATATAGTGCTTGGGGGGTCCCCCTAGTCTAACTGTAAAGTGGCAGATCTGTACCATGTTTAGAATCTGCTGCAGCAATATAATTTATAAAGCCAAGAAAATAAATTTTTTCCCACATGCTGCCTTTCTTTTGCTCAGCAACAGCTGGGGAGCCAGTGTGTATGATGAGGCCACAATTTAGTGCAATAGGAACAATATTAGAGATTTTTTGGATACATTCTGGTGTCACTTTGACTTTGCATAGAAATAGAAGTAACTGTGTGTTAAAATTGGTCTTTGGGTGTCGGTGGCGTCTTCCCACCTTAACCCTATAGAGGTAGTCTTGATAAAAGCAAGAATTTGCCTTGCTGTAAAAAATTGCAATGATATGCACCTGTCAAACAGGTGCTGAAAAATTGGTCTTTGGGTGTCTGTGGTGCCTTCCCACTGTAACCCTATAGAGGAACTCTTGATGTAAGCAAGAATTTGCCTTGATGTAATATTTGCAATGATATGCACCTGTCAAACAGGTGCTGAAAAATTGGTCTTTGGGTGGTAATTGTGCCCATGAAACCTATACCAAAAACATTCTTCCAGATGAAATGATTGAACACCCTCAAAGCTAGGCAGCCTTGAAGTCCTGCAGAGATTCCACATCCCAAAAAGACTTAATCAGTGACATCGGCATCAGGGGCTTCATAGCTTATAATCCAGGACTGATTCATTTTTCTAAAAGCATTCTATGATTAGTAACAAAATCTCCTGCAGCACTGAATGCCCGTTCTGAAAGCACACTGGATGCAGGGCAGCCCAACAACTCCATTACATACTGGGCAAGTTCTGACCAGTGGTCTATTTTCATGACCCAGTAAGCCAGTGAATCGTCAGCTGGAAAGCTGTCTGTTTTGGCCTCAAGGTAATCGTCCACCATGTGATGCAGATGCTGCATGTGGAAGCTGACAGCCCTGGGCAGTGAGGACTAAATTAAATTCTGAAATTCCTCACTTAGGCGGACGCCTTCTCCAGCGCTCCTTTCTTGACCAACGGAAGACTCAAAACTACGTTTTCCACCACACTGTCACCTACTAGAGTCAGGAAAAAGTTCAATAAAATCCTCTTTAATGTGTCCTCAAGAGATTTTATCCTCTGCACTCTGTGGGGACGGGATGAGTTCAGAGACCTTCCCCTTATAACGATGGTCAAGGATGGTTGCCAATCAGTAATCATCCTTCTCTCCTTAATGCCACGTATTCTTGGGTCTTTTCTCAGGCTTTGAAGCATGAGGTTGCCCATGCGCCTCAAATTTGTAGAGGCTTGAGAAGCAGACTCCTCTGGGTCACTCAGGATGACAACATCTGGAACTTCCTCCTCCCAACCACGTACTACTCCCAAGGGTCCTGGGGTTGGAAAGCCATCGCTTACAGATTGACGCATGTCTTTCTCTTCTTCAAAGCCTATGAAAGTGCCAGAATCCTCCTCCCCTCTCTCCTCCTGTGTGTTTTGTGACATAGGAATGATGGTGTCTGGATAAAGTGGGCCTTAAGAGGAAAGGAAGTCCTTCTCTTCCTCCTGCTGCTCTGCCTGCAGTGCCCTGCCCATAACACCAACTGATGCGTGCGCTGTCACTGCTCACCATCCTTGGGGCCTTTTCAAATGGTGACAATACAGTGCATGCATCCTTAATGATCAGCCATTGGCGTGGGAAAAAACCCAAGGCGGCCTTAGCCTGTCATCGTGCTGCACTGACACAAGTACTCGTTGACGGTCCTCTGCTGCATGTATAGCCGCTGCAGCATTCCCAAAGTTGAGTTCCACCTGGTGGGCATGTCACAAATCGGGTGGTTTACGGGCAGGTGGAATTCCTGCTGAATTTCAGCCAACCGAGCACTGGCTGTGTATGACCACCTGAAATGGCTACAGACTCTTCTGGCCTGCTTTAGTACATCTTGCAACCCTGGGTACATACTTGGGAAACGCTGCACCACCAGGCATGGCACACGTGTCAACTTTCCCTATCTAAAGGCGGACAGGAGGTTTGAGCCTATATTGGACACCACCATTCCTGGCTGCAGCTGGCGTGGTGTGAACCACCTCTGGGCCTGTCCTTGCAGAGCTGCAAGAATCTCTGCTTCGGTGTGGTTCCTGTCCCCTAAACAAACCAGCTAAAGCACTGCATGGCACCTTTTAGCCTGACTCTGGGAAAAGCTCTTTGAACACTTAGGGGGTACCTGATGTTCATAGTACAATTCTGCAGAGGAGGGCATGGAGGTGGCGGAAGAGGAGGGGTAGAGCTCACAGGTCTGGCATCATCACCACCAGCTTTATGGAGATGTGGGGGCAAAACAAGCTGCAGCACTGAGACCTGTCCTGCATCCTTTTGAGTTGCAATCAGCGTTACCCAGTGTGCTCTGAACAAAATATATCATTCCTGCCCATGCTTGCTGGACCACGTGCCAGCAGTAAGATGGATTTTACGGCTTACTGCCTTGCCCAACGATGCCAGAACATTCCCTTTCACGTGATGGTAGAGATATGGAGCGGCCTTACGTGAAAAGTAGTAGCGACTGGGAACCTGCCATTGTGGTACAGCACATTGTGCAAATTCACGTAAGAGGGCAGAATTCACCAATCTGAAAGGCAGAAGTTGGACAGCCAACAGCTTTGACAAGCTTGCATTCAGGCGCTGGGCATGTGGGTGGCAGGGACTGCATTTTTTTCCGGTGCAGAAGATGGGGCGGAGAAATTTGCCGGCTACAGTCTACAGCTGGTGGTGTGCTGCTGGCAGATGAGCTGCTAGGACCTTGGGACACCCTGTGCTATACCATCATACTGAAGTGGGTAAGAAGGAGGATGGACAGGCTTGTGCCCCTTATGTGTGGATTTTAGGTGCTCTTGCCAACAGGCTGAGTGGTTGGACGTTAATGCTTGTTAGGCATGTGGTACCCAAATGGTTGGTGTTTTTGCCACGTTTGATGTGATTGTGACACAGTTTGCAGATAGCAAC
The DNA here is from genome assembly GCA_029574335.1 of Rana kukunoris. Lineage (NCBI taxonomy): Eukaryota > Metazoa > Chordata > Amphibia > Anura > Ranidae > Rana > Rana kukunoris. Next base: position 76,114,402 of record CM056057.1, on the reverse strand, counting down.
AGTGCGATCTGCTGCAGATGTGCTGAAAAAGACCCAGACAGCTGAGCTGTGGGGAGTGGGCCAGGAGATAACAGCAACAGAATGTGATGGAATAGCGTGTCTGTTCTCTACTCTTTCTTGATGTCGACCCCCTTGGGGTTGTGCCACCTCACCTTCAGTTTCCTGTTCTGCCCTATCTGGCACCCAAGTCTCATCAGTGACCTCATTATCATCTCCATCTCTTCCATCTTCATCATTACCACTGGAGACGACTTGGCAATATGGTGCAACTTGGGGAACATGAATGGCAATTTGTCTATCAGTGTTCCTCCCTCTATTTAGGCTCATGTTCCTGTCATCCTCAACCTCAGAACCAGCATCTGAATCCAGTATTGGCTGGGCAGCATCAGGGAGCAAGTGGCTCATGCTGTGGTCAAATTACTATGGCAGGAATAGATGTGGACAAGGAGGCAGATTTATCCACTCTGGCAACTGCAGGGGATTGCACACTTGTCTCTGCTTGAGGATGAGGAAGGTTTAGTAAGCCAGTCCACCACCTCCTCTGCATGCTGTGGCTGGCTGGATAGCACAGGCAAACTTACTAAACAGAGGAAATTATGCCCTGCCTGAGGACTGACCACCACCACGTCTACCTTTGCCTGTGGACACATATGTTGCTGGCCCCATTACAGTGCCAAGGGAAGGTCTGCCTTTCCTGGTTGTCCTCCCAGACAATATTGGGAGGGAGGGGGTGGTGCTTATAAGCAAATGTAGAGGATAAGTGGAAATCTGTACATAGATGCACTTTAATCAATGTAAAGAGATTTTTGGTACCCTTTAAATTGAGTACTCGCACTACACAGACACACTCCATGGATACAATATAATATACTGCAATATAATGCGCCAAAACATACAGTGACGCACAGAACTATATGGCATTAAACTGGTAGTAACAGTGGGCGTGACCGGAAGCTGCCCTGTATGGTAACCTGAGATCCTTCAGCCCAAAGCCCCGCAGACTTTTAGGGGGATTTATTCCGCTTGTATATGGCTGGCGCCAGGAGAACCCGCTCCTCCAAAGCCCGAGGATCGTCCCAGCCTCCTCCTGGCTCCTCTGCGACCTTCAGAGAGTACTTTTTGCCGCCTCCCATGCTTCTCAGTGGGGTGGACAAGATGGTGCCGGCCGCCTCCACCTCCTCCTTGCGGTCTCCGCTACCGCCAAGCTCCCAATCTCCAGCCCATCCACGGAGCCCACCCGACTCTACATGCAGGACATCCGGGCTGAAACCTCCAGCACCAGGCGTGGTGAGTCTGCCCCCGCTCCATGCCTCTCAGATGGCGACGCCACACGAGCTGCAGCACACCCCACTAGGCCTCACAGCAGCCTCCTACACATAGTGCACTGAGGCATTCCCACGGCTTCTGCACACGGCCTCGGATCCGGGCCTGTCTGCAGGGGGCCCTGACTCTCCAGCTTCCTCTGAGAGCACAGAAGATCCCCCCACCTCTTCCAGATCCTGCTGCGCATACCTGGGCTTCGGGACCCCCGCAGTCAGAGCAACATGGAGGACACTGTCACAAACTATGGTGAATGAGAGTGAACCACAACTGCAGAGCGTTAAATCTCCTTAAAGGAGACAATGCATTTCTCTATGCAGTATGACATTAGTATTGGACCCCAGGCGTCACTCTTAGGCAAAGAGTTTGAGGTTCATTACATCATCTGTCTCACAGAGAGGAATGCTTTTTAGAAAGAAGACGAGGAGGTTATATTGCATACCTACAAGCTCTAGTTTAAAATGCATATGTAAACATGTGTAGCGCTACCCCCTCAGGAGCCGCTGGTTGAATTGGAATCAGTGTATTTAAGTTACCTCAGATGTTGTCTAGGGGTGATAGAAGTGAGTAGAAGCAGTGAGCAAATGTACAGTCAGCAAAATGGGTTTTCTGTATGCTTTATTTCAAGGCCCAACATGACCAACATCGACATGAGGTAGGATAGGAAAGGTTGATGAAGTAGAAGAACACTTGCAGTATCAGGCCTTGGATAATTAGGGAAAGCAAGCCTGCTTTCAACAATAGTACAGTTCCAGCCAGAGTGGGTGAAGTGCCTCCGGACAGACTCCTGCCACAAGCCTGGCAGCCGAAGTGTCACTTTAGGTTGCTGGGAGGAACAGGCCTCTGCCACAGGCCTGGTTCTGGCCTCTGCCACAGGCCCAGTACTTGCATGAGCCAAATGGATTTGAGCAGATCCTCCCAGTGAATTCAGTCAGAGTCACCTGTTGACAGTTGAAGTGTACCTGTCAAACTCCCGGTCACCAGATCCCCGATGGTTCGTTCAAGCCCTCTTGGATCACCTGCCTCCGGGCTCTCCTCAAGCCGATCCCCCACCGAACGGCACACAGCCTGGGATCTTTTAGTGCAGCTGGTGACCCAGTAAGCCACTGGGGCCCCTTTTCAGCATTCGTATGGAACTCCGCAAAGCATGTGGCCCCAGCCTGGTAGACCATCTCGCCGGGGCCCATTTGGATGTGCACACCCCAAAGGTGGGTGCTGCACCTGGAACCCGGAACCCGCGAAGAACCAAGGAAAATGGCGTCTGCCACATATATACCCTCCCCCAGCATGCCCCGCGAGGGAAAACTCCTCTAATTGCCTGCTGGGGAAAAGTGGCTCTGCCAGAACCCCTCTAGCGCCACCTGTTGCCCAGGGGTGGGAATAGCACCCCTGAATGAATGAATGAATGAATGGGAACTTATATAGCGCAGCACATGCGAAGTAAATCGCCTCTGGGCGCTTGTTGTTCCTGTCTCTCTTGAGATCAAAAGAGATGAGTCTTAATCTTTCTCCTAAAGACTAAGTAGTTCTCCTCCAGCCGAATGCAGGCTGGTAAGGCGTTCCATAGTCTGGGACCTTGGACAGCGAATCTCCTGTCTCCTTTGGACTTGTATCTGGCTTTCGGTATCTGAAGCCGATTTTGATTGGTGGATCGTAGAATACGATTGGGATTGTGAATTTTTAATTTTTCGCATAGATAATGGGGAGCATTCCCATGGATACATCTATGCGCTAGACAGAGAGCTTTAAAGGTGATTCTGTCTTTAACTGGTAGCCAGTGAAGGGATCTCAGTGAAGATGAGATCGATTCCCAGGGTTTTTTCCCAGTCACAAGTCTGGCGGCCGTATTTTGAACGACTTGAAGACGAGCGATTTGGTACTTGGGGAGTCCGAGGTAAAGGGCATTTGCATAGTCCAGTCTGGAGTTTACAATTGCTCCCACCACGACCGCTATGTCTTTCTTGGGAATAAAAGGCGTGAGTCTGCGTAGTAGGCGCAGCAGATGGTGAGATCCGCTGACTACTGCCCCTATTTGTGCGTTCATTGTCATGTCGGAGTCAAAGATGACCCCAAGACTTTTGACTTTGGCGCTAGGGGTGATGATTTTGCCCAGAATGGGCGGGGGGATCCAGGTTGTTGACGATTGATTCCTACGCTTGGCGTGAAACAGAAGGAGTTCTGTTTTCGCTCCGTTGAGTTTGAGATAACTCTTTGTCATCCAGTCCTCTATCAAAGAGAGGCATGTCTCTAGATTGAGGTGGTGATCCTTTTTATTGCAAATGCGGAAGTACAGTTGCGTGTCGTCTGCGCAGACTGACCTACAGGACAGTTCTGGAATGACGGCAGCCTATAATTTAACACAATCATGAATGGGAGCAAAATAACTCTCCCATTCACCCGCTAACTTTAGCGTAGTGCCCATACTGAAAGTAAGGGGGCGCTACATATGCTTCATATACAGGGCAGTATGACTGCACTCCCAATTTTTCAGTTTTTTATTTGTTAAAAAAAGTTTAAAATATCCAATAAATTTCGTTCCACTTGATGATTGTGTCCCACTTGTTGTTGATTCTTCACAAAAAAATAGTTTTATATCTTTGTTTGAAGCCTGAAATGTGGCAAAAGGTCGCAAAGTTCAAGGGGGCCGAATACTTTCGCAAGGCACTGTATTCTACTGTTAATTTTGGTTATCGATCACTACAGTTCTCGACGTCCCCTCGGCCTGGTTCTTTCTTTTGGGCCCTGGTCGGGTGGACTTATTGCTTCTGCTTATTGCTTCTGAGCATGCGCGGGTTTAAAACATTGTTTTTAACATCGTTTTAGCCCACACAAGATCATTTTTTACAACCCAAAATACATTTTTTAAAACGACATTAAAAAATGCAGCATGCTCGATTTTTTTTTTGTTGTTTTCAGAAGATGAAAAACGTTGTGAAACCCACACACGATCATTTTAAATTACTTTTTTAAAAACGCTGTTTTTTTCATGACGAAAAGTGACCGTGTGTACGCGGCATTAGCCTTTTTGGACAGGATTCAATTTCTTAGGGACTGAGCAGATGCTTTTCACCTAGAAAGAAAAAAAGTTTGTCATTTGTTTGAAATTTGAGAAGAAAACCATTGCACAGATTTTAGCACACATTTTAAGCCTCTCTTTAATAGGCAACACTTTTTGAGGGAGACAGCAAGCACACTATCTGGAAATAAAAAATTTTTTTTTTTTTTTTTTGGAGGCTGAAGATGGAAAAATGTTTCGGACCACAGATCTTAAACCTTTGTGGACAATTTGCAATTTCTTATGAACTGAGCAGGTAAATTTAAAATGACAAATTGCACAAATTTGCTGCACATCTTTAAAGTTATTTGATGAGGTGACAATTCCGGAAGGAAGGAGCAAACACATGGGGCCAGATTCAGAGAGCCATTACGCCTGTCTAACTGGTGTTAGACAGGAGTACTTTCAAATTACGCGCGCCGTATCACTAGTTTGAATCCTCAAACCATGATACGGCGGCGTTGGGCTTCGATCTGAGAGGCTTACGTCTTTGTACGCCTTCGGATCTACGCTGCGATCTTTTTGCGGCCGCTGGGTGGAGTTTGCGTCATTTTCAGCGTCGGGGTATGCAAATGAGCTTTTTACGGCGATCCACGAAGTTACGAGCGTCGTTCGCAATCGCGTATGTCATTTTTTCGCTACGTAAAGTTAAACCAGCTATTAGCTGGTCTTACGTTACGCGGCCCATTTTAAATATGGCCGTCGTTCCCACGTCGACTTTCAATTTTTTTTTTGCGTAAGTCGTTCCGGGAATAGGAATGTCCGTAAACGATGCTACTCAAAAAAAAAAATTACGTAACAACGTGATTTCGCGCAATGCACGACGGGAAATTTCTGATTTCTAATTTAAATGCCTCACGCCCCCTAATCGCGTAGTTTGATTCCGCCGGGAGAAATACACTACGCCGCCGTACCTTACGGGCCAAAATCTCTCTGAATTCCTCCTAGAGCCAGGAAAAGTACGGCGGCGTAGAGTATCTCTGATACTCTGCGGGAATCTAATTCTTTCTGAATCTGGCCCATTGTATCTGGAAGTGAACGTTTTGTGTCCGTAAAGCAACAAGAATATTCGAGCACAGAATGTTACTTGTCCAACATTTAAATCCTTTGCAACTGTTAACCAGCAGAAATATTTGTGCAGAGCACAGGATGTTACCTAGCCAAAACATTTTACTTCTTTGCAATTACGAATTAACTGCAAAAAAAATTGGGCGTGCCAAGTTAAATGTGCCATTGCAAGGAACAGCAATGGGACCAGTAAAGGATGGTAATAGTGGTAGGCTTACAGAAGTGGCAGAAAATGTTAATAGTGCCAGGCTAGCAGTGAAAGAGCTGTTAATGGTGGCCAGGTGTGTTCATAAGGGGCAGGAGATGGCAAAGCGCATTGTACAGAAATGCTGTTAATTTTTGGCTACGTTTCAGGGCCGAATTCTGTCAAAGATTCGGCCCTGATTCATCCTTGAACCGAAGAATAGGAACTCACAGCATTCCTGTGCGATCTGCAGCTGGTTCCAGTGTGAACCGAGCCCAAGTGTCCCGTCTATAATGTTATGCAGTGGCTGCTACAGCAAGAAGACCAAACGAATTGTAACAGCACGTTGTTCTGGTTTCCTCCTCAAATGTCCGAAATTAGGTACCAATGAACTGTCATTACATCTATAAACATGAACTCTTCTGCTATTACGTTCTAATATCTACCCCTATCCCTCCCCATTACAGCACTATAACAAGAGGACATGCAAATAAGTGAAAAAACAAGCATTAGTACGGGAAGCAAAACATTTTTGCTACAAACGTTTCTATGATGTATGTTCATTGCTGGCTAGCATCATTCTGTCTTCTAAAATATCTCCAAATTTATTGCAGGCCATATATGCATAATCTATCCTCTAAGCATTGTATATACATGCATTTTTACATTAGGTGAAAGTGCATTTTTGGCATATAAAGAAAGAAAATATTAGAGCTGCACGATTCTGGCCAAAATGAGAATCACAATTTTTTTGCCTAGAATGAAGATCACGGTTCTCTCACGATTCTCACGGCGTAAAATCTTTTACATTTATACAAAAAAAAATGGGCTAACTTTACTGCCTAGTTTTTTTTTTTTTTATTCATTAAAGTATTTTTTTGCCAAAAAAATGCATTTAAAAAGACTGCTGCGCAAATACAGTGCAACATAAAATATTGCAACAACCGCCATTTTATTCTCTAGGCCAAGGTCTTTACTAAAAAATTATATAATCTTTGGGGGTTCTAAGTAATTTTCTAGCAAAAAAATAATGGATTTTAAATTGAAAAGAGCTGTCAGAAAAAGGTTTGGTGTTTAAGTTGTTAAAAATTCCTAATTTACATACAGAAGAAGTTAATTCCTTTAAAGAGATACAATGTTTAGACTTAACTTTCCACTGATAAAGAATGTTTCCAAAACTTGGCAGATTGCCCAGACTGACTTTTGGCTGAGAGCAGACAGGAAATTCTTTGCATACCAAAGTGCAGAGAGAAAATTATGTAAAAGATCGTGAAACACTGTATCAAGAATTGCAACGGGAAAAAGATCGCAATAACGATTCTTCACTATTAATCGTGCAGCTCTAATATAAATATATATATATATATATATATATATATATATATATATATATATATATATATATATAATTATTATTATTATTATTATTATTAAAGGGCTCAGAGGTCTCCAGGGCCCCCCCCCGCTCAACAACTTCAACCCCCCCGTTTAACAACTTTAATGCGCCCCCCCAGCTCCTGGGGGCCCCTTCAACACTCAAGCCCAGGGGCCCCCACCACCCTAAGTCCTGCCCTGATTGTATGTTATACATATTTCTGCTGTAAAATGAAGTCTATTTTTGTAAAAAATTAGCTTGTAACAGTTAATATGATAAAACGATGAACTCTTAAAATACCTTTTTACATTTTTGATAAATACATTGTACCAAATGTCCGAAATAGAACAGTAAATGGTTGATAACATGAGTTCTGTTACGTTGGTGGGCAGCTAGATTTTGTGTTATGCCCTGTACACATGATCGGTCCATCCGATGAAAACGGTCTGATGGATTTTTCCATCAGTTATCCGATGAAGCTGACTGATGATCAGTCGTGCCTACACACCATCATTAAAAAAAACGATTGTGTTAGAACGCGGTGACGTAAAACACAACGACGCGCTGAAAAAAAATGAAGTTCAATGCTTCCAAGCATGCGTCGACTTGATTCTGAGCATGTGTGGATTTTTAACCGATGGTCGCGCCCACAGACGATCGTTTTTTTTCTATAGGTTTTTTATCCATCAGATAATTTTAAAACAAGTTCCTAATTTTTTAACCGATGGATAAATAACGCATGGGGCCCACACACGATCGGTTTAGTCTGATAAAAACGGTCCATCAGACCGTTTTCATCAGACAAACCGATCGTGTGTACGTGGCATTAGTGTTGATATCTAAATGCTTTGAGTAACAATACATGTATATGTAATACAGTTGCACTACATAAATCAATTGGCCTTTATATCACTTGGTAACCAATAGTCCTATAACTGACAAAGTACTTTTTCATACTTTATCGTTTTTTATTTGCATGGAGGGGGCAACAATTCAGGACAGAATTTGTCTTTTGAAATCATATTTACGCTTATCTTTCTAATTTGTGCACTTTCTTGAAAGCTCTTGTAAATGAGTCATATTTACATTCCTGAAATTATCACCACAACATTTTGGCAAGCTTGGATTGTTTGTTTTCATCACAGTTCTGCATTTTAAATAGCCTGTCAGTGCAGCTGCTGTGGCTTGAGGTTCAGTTTATGATGACTAGTAAACATGATGTCCATGTGGTTTGAAGGCCATGTGGCTCAGTGCTTTCAGTCAGTGAAGAAAACTTTGCTTGTAAAGGTTACCACTGGCATGTTACTTATTAGAAGATGTTGCCAAGTGACCAAAAGTATCTCTATAGCTTCATTATGTTAAGTATAATATACAATTACTTATAGTTGAGTTGATATAACAACAATATTCATGAACATTCAGCCTATAATTATGAGTATATTTCCGTGGTCCTTTGTATATTTTTATCCCTTTAGTGGGATTTGAATAAAAATTATTGTGAAAAAAGCAGTGTTGTACAATTAGGCCGCGTACACACGGCAGAGATCCTCGACGGGCAGAACACATCGTTCCGCCCGTCGAGGCTCTCTGCCGGCCGTCGAAATCGGCGACCCGCCCGTCGGGAATGGCAACCAGCCATTCTTCCAGGCGGGCCGTCGAGCAAATAGAGAGCGTGCTCTCTATTTCTGCTCGACGGGCTTCCCGACGGGAAGCTCGCCGAGAATGTACACACGGCCGAGGTCCTCGCTGGAATGCAGCTTCCAGCGAGGTTCTCGCTGGTTTCCAGCGAGAACCTCGGTCGTGTGTACGCCGCCTTACACATTGCAGTCATTGAGATTTTTAGCAATGAGTTTTCATTCAATAGATAGAAGAAATTATGATAGGAAATACAAATAAAAGATCTATGACATTAGTTGTACATAGTACACCAGGGGTTGATGGGATTAATAGACAGGTATGGTGGCTAGCAACCCAGTGGATGTAAGGTGCACAAGTATGTCCTCTGCACTTCCTGATATGGCAACAGATCAGTTTTCGGATCTGATATAATGTGCCCTCTGCTCTACCCTGAGGCCTCGTACACACGATCGGACATATCCGATGAAAACGGTCCGCGGACCATTTCCATCGGATATGTCCGATCGGGAGTTTGATCCGATGGCGTGTACACACCATCGGATCAAATTCCCCGCCGCCGGACGGCGCGGTGACGTGGCGGTGACGTTGACGCCGCCACGTCACCGCACCAGGAAGTTAAACACTTCCGCGCATGCGCCGAATCCATTCGGCGGCGGCGCGGCGGCGGTGGGGGACGACATGTCTGCTGGTAAGTGTACTAACCAGCAGACATGTCGGGCGGACAGATTCCACCGGATAGATTTCAAAGCTTGCTTTGAAATCTGTCGGGTGGAGAAATCTGTCCGCTAGCCCATACACACGAGCGGAGATGTCTGCTGAACCGGTCCATCGGACCGTTTTCAGCGGACATATCCCCTCGTGTGTACGAGGCCTGACAGTTGACAATGGGGCATAAAAGGGTATACAGCTCCACAGCACCACTGGGAAGTGAGTGCAGATTTCCCTTCTTCCTTTATCCCCTTGTCATGTTCAATATCACATAACCAGAATCGGGTAGAAGTAGAACCTGCCTTTATTCCCAGGGAGCGCTGTGCACAGAAAAAGGTCAGAACTGAGTAAGTACACAGTGGGTGTGGTGGCAACTCGACTCTAAACATCCCCTTTCCTCAACAGTAACTCCAAGAGCCCTTAGCCACCACTGTCTCTTAGATTCCCTTCTGCCCCCTTCCTCCCTCAGAGCCTCCCCAGAGACCTTTAGTTCCCTGCACCCTAAAGGGCCCAAATCCAAGCTCCCCTCCTTCATCACTGACATAAATGCCATAGCAGTATTTTGCAAAATTAAACCACTGGCACAGGGGTATTTGTCTTAACTGAAACAGATTCAGCGCCATGTATCCTCTAAACAACATCACTGACCAGGGACATTTTACCTCTTTGCAACACCACTGATGCAGGGGTATTTTTGTCCCTCTCGTGACACCACCAACGCAGGGCCATTTTTTACTTTCAGTGAAACCACTGATGCAGAGGTATCATGTCCTTTTAGTGACACCACTGATGTATTCTCTGCATTAAGGTAACAAACGAACTTTCAAAGTCACCTCCCCCTTAAATACTTACCTGAGCTCCATTCTGATCCAGCACTTTGCACGTCTGCAGCAATGCTGCTCTTCTATCCCCTCTCTCACAGGAGGCTCGGCACCAGCGTGAGCCATTGGCTCCTGCTGCTGTCAATCAAATCCTGTGAGCAGAGAGTGGGTGCAGGGCTGAGCCACACTGTGTGAGTCAATAGACACACATAGTGCAACTTGGGATCAAGCCCAAATGTGTGCCACCATAGCAAGCTGATTGCTATGGGGCACTTTGAAAAGAGGAAGAGCCAAGACCACCAGTAGGTGACCCCAGAAATTGAGAATTAGAGCTGCTCTGTGCAAAACAATCTTCTGATAGACAAGAACGAGACTGGATGGAAATAAGCGCCTCAGACGATTTAGTTCGCATTTGTATCGCTATACAATTATTCACTCACTCACTCCCAGAGCAGGTAACCATGACATGTGTTATTTTATAAAAAAAATAAACCTTTAGAATCACTTTCCGGGAGCTGTGGTGGCTCAACGTGATTGGCACTGCGCTGACAAGCCATTCACCTCTGCAGCCAAGGGTTCGGATCCCGGTCTCGGCTACATGTGAATTGAGTTTGGTGGTCTCAGCCCGGCTCCCGGTGGGTGTGCTATGCAAGGTACGCCTGTGCTTAGTACGCCCACCCCCCCCCACAAAAACCACCACACTTGCACGCACACGAAATTGGTTTAAAACACACGCACTTTGGCCATGCGGTCTCCTAAAATAAAGAGAGGCGAAGGACCTACGGGGCTGGCTGGGTGGGCTAGGCCCCCTCACTCCCTCATAGGGGGAGTCCCTCTGCCCCATTGGGGTCCCGTTGGGCCCCAGTTGGGCTCCCAAGAGGAGCAGGTAGGGCGGGGTGAGTGGGAGGCCCCCCTTCACACCCGCCATTGCCACCAGGGGCATGGAGAAGGATGGCGATTGCCTCCGGGGGGAGGGTCTGCCTACTCCCAACTCCTGCAGTCCGGCTCCTCTCTCTCGAGTTCACGCACAAAAATACACTTTAAAAAAAAAAAAAAAAAAGAATCACTTTAACTAATCCAATCTTAAAGCACACTACACAAGAAGATCAAAGGTTCCATTAGACTTTCTTGGCAGCAAACAGCCTATCAAACTAATTAAAAAATATATAAACAAAAAGTATTTTATTTTACAAATATTAAAATTCACAAAGGTTTTAAAATATGACCTCTGGTTACAAAGATTCTTGTCATAACCCATCAAACAGGCAAAATAGGCAGTTTACTCCATACAAATTTTACAATGAACAATCCTGCCCCAAACAGATGCCCAAACATGTTTCTACCATCATGTATTATCTGAATGAAAACATATCAAGCCTTATAAGTACATTATATTACGAACAGACTTTGAAACTATCCATGTGAATTTATACAGTATAGTTACTTCCAATGGATGGGAGATGGCTGAAACCTGACATTTTCTTTTGTTATCCCAGACCTCACCTATATCATCCTGACTATCCACATGATGGGGCCCAATGTGTTTGTCTTACAAGGGACCATGCTTTCAGTGCTCGGAGTATTATAACTAGTTTTATTATCAAGTCCTATGAAGGGTGGGAATAGCATCCACATAAGATCGATCATGCCTACTTCCTAGATTACAGATTATATATACATAAATGGGAGTATTTCTCTTTGAAGCGGATCTCCCATGCCAAAACGTTTTTTTTTTGGGGGTAGTTAAACAGTTAATAGCAAGGCTTAAATAAACTCACGTTTCTCGTGTTCAACGTCCGTTCCTCTCTGTTGCTGTCTGTAATCATAACTTATATTTATTTTCGTCAGCCGTTGCCATCTTCACTGTGGGCATTAGAATCCCACCAGAGACTTCCTGGTTGCGGTGATGCTGTAATCCCAGCATCCACCGCTCGATCTCGCTCATGCGCACTCGCACCGATCGCTAGCAGTATCTGTCCTGTAATGGAGTTTTTTGTAATGCCCGCCCTCCTTCCTTTGTTTACATCGCGCGTCACTTCCTGCTCCATGAAATCGGGAAATGTTTCCTCTAATAGGCCAGAATATGATAACAAGGGAGCTATGACACAAGCTCCCAGAAGACACGGTGCGGTACAGGAAATAAGGAAAAACCCAACAGAAACCCGAAGGCTGCAGACCGGAAGGCGATCTAGTTTATCTGGTACTGTACAATTTTATTTAATAAAAATATCGGTTTAGGCATTGTTTAGCAGCAGCATTAATATTGAGATTATGTTTAAATTTGGGTGGAGCTCCGCTTTAACCACTTAAGGACCGCCTACTGCACATTTACGTCGGCAGAATGGCACGGCTGGGCACATCAACGTATATATACGTTGATTTTAGTACCCAGCCGTGGGTCGCGGGCACGCGCCCGCGACCCGGTCCGAAGCTCCGGGACCGGGACCGTGGGATTCGCGGACCCGATCGCCGCTGCAATGCTTCTCTGTGGCTGTAGCATCGATCGCGTCATCCCTGTAATAGGGGGACGCGATCGATGACGTCACACCTACAGCCACACCCCCCTACAGTAGTAAACACAACACATAGGCACACATCCCCTACAGCGCCACCTGTGGTTAACTCCCAAACTGCAACTGTCATTTCCACAGTAAACAATGCAAATTTAAATGCATTTTTTGCTGTGAAAATGACAATTGTCCCAAAAATGTGTCAAAATTGTCCGAAGTGTCCGCCATATTGTCGCAGTCACGAAAAAAATCGCTGATCGCCGCTATTAGTAGTAAAAAAAAAATTTTTTATAAAAATGCAATAAAACTATTCCTTATTTTGTAAACGCTATAAATTTTGCGAAAACCAACCGATAAACGCTTATTGCGATTTTTTTCACCAAAAATACGTAGAAGAATACATATCGGCCTAAACTGAGGAAAATATATTTATATATTTTTGGGGGATTTTTATTATAGCAAAAAGTAAAAAATATTGCATTTTTTTAAAAATTGTCGCTCTATTTTTGTTTATAGCGCAAAAAATAAAAACCGCAGAGGTGATCAAATAACACCAAAAGAAAGCTCTATTTGTGGGGAAAAAAGGACACCAATTTTGTTTGAGAGCCATGTCGCGCAATTGTCAGTTAAAGCGACGCAGTGCCGAATCGCAAAAAGGGGCAAGGTCCTTTACCTGCATTTTGGTCCGGGTCTTAAGTGGTTAAGAACCATTTTTTGTTTTTTTGGTTGCTTTTCTGCACCTGATGCACAACTTTGTGTATGTATACATTTTTTTATTGTTATTTACCATTAAAATGCTTCTGTAAATTTGCCACAGGTGGCCTAACTCCATCTCCTCCGAGCACTGAAAGCTTGGTCCCTTGTAAGACAGCCACATTGGACCCCGCCATGTGGATGGTCAGAATGATATAGATGAGGTCCAGGATAACAAAAGAAAATATCTGGTATTTGGGGTGTGTAGCTTTCTTACCTCCATGCGTTTTTCTAGATTTCATCTTAAAGCAAACTTTGCAGATCTGGGATGACATTAGGGATTCTGGGGCTTTACAATCCCTGGCCTTTCAACCTGCTTCCCAAAGGCCAGTTTGATTTTGGCAGTGAATCCTTGTAGTTTGTAAAGTTCATAAGTTGATCACTAAGGATGGTGAAGCCTTTCTCAATCCTTCAGAAAGAGTTGAGACTTCTGGGAGGTGTTCAAAAACCTCCAAATAAAACATTTCTTGACACAGTGTAAAATTCCCAGAAGGTCCCTTAACTTTAAGCCTAGGTTTCCACTATTGCGACCTGAAAGTCGCACGACTTTTCCACGATTTTGATGCGACTTGAAGCAATGCCTGTGTATGGACCTCAAGTCGCAATAAAATCAGACCAAAGTAGTGCAGGGTTGCTCAGATATGAATGTTACTCTTCGGAAATCATGGGGTAGGACTTGTCATGCCACTTTGCAGTCCCAAGTCGCAGGACAAGTTGCACAAGTGGAAACAGAGCCTTAGGCTCAGGCTCAGATTGAGGATGATGAATGTGCCCACATAAGGGCTACCACAAAGTCATGTCATGTAACATCCCAGCAACAGAGACAACGTACAAGATCCTTAAGCACCAGTATAGGGTGCCTGTTAGAATCCCCTGTTATAAACTGGGTTATTCACCCATGAGCTTCCGATGCTGTGGTCAGCTGGGTACCTTCTCACATATCTGGTAGATTTGTCCTAAAGTATACTAATTCTGGGTGGATTTCTTTCAAATGCTCATTACATTGTTTGGTTTAAGGATCCCACTGCAAGCCAGATACATGCTTCCTAATACCAGGACATGTGATATCACAGATATAAATACTAGGGCAAATTTAGACAGGAGACCAATAACCTACCAACATGTCTTTGGAGTGTGTGTGGAAACTCACTCAGCCACAGCGAGAACAAGCAAAAGTCCAGGTAGGTAGTGCCATGGTTGGTATTTGAACCAACAACTTGTTGCTGCCAGTGTTCTTCTCTAAATGTACCCTTGTTACCATGAAAAAAAAGAGAAATAGTATAGATAAGGAATTGCTTGGAACCTGCGGCTGAAAGTGAGAGTTCATAAGATACCCCAGACCAAAGGGGTTGAATTAAGGCAAACTCCCACTAAGGGACAAGTAATTTGCAACTGTTTAGATCCGACTGTTGTATATTTACGCATTCTTGTACATTCATTCTTCCATAAATATCTCCACTTTGCTATCTTGGGGTTCTGTAACAGAATGGCCGTGACACCCAGAGACTTTTGAAAGATGGGGGGTACTCCTGTGCCAGCGTCACTAATGACTCTTGGATCTAGGGTCATCCTGTGCCCCTATTGGGCATAGGATGGCTAAGAAATGATAATTCATGTATTGCAGGAGATCTGGACATATTACAGGTGATTTCATGCTGACCCACAACAGGTCAATAGAATGCCTCCTTCAATGCTTAACCTAGGCTGTTGAGATGCTAATTGGGTCTGCCACTGGGGTGATGTGGATTGAAGCTTGAGAGCCAGCCTGGCTGGCTATTATGGGATGTTTTAAGTATCTTGCTGTGATTACATTCTGTGTCCATTGTACTAATTAAGTCTGTAAAGGTCAGATGTCTAACTTTTAGGTGTTAATTAAGCCTGGCTCCAAAGACCTTTCATGGTGTATGCTAATGACACTGTTTTGTGTGAAAAGTCTATTTGATGATAAGATGTGGAATGTGACTTGTTAACTGTAGTAATTACCTCCTTCAAATGCGGAACCAGGGTGTCTGGATAATGATTAGTAATTATCCCATCTGAAGATGTATTGAAGCCCCATTGTGTGATGTTGGGGTGGAGAGTTTCATTGTCCCTGTGACATGTTTGTAACTGCATAAGAACCTGAGAGCTACCCATTAAAGAGTTCATTCATACATTTTGGAACCAGTAACTAGAGCTTGTGTCTCGGTTATTCTGGGAAATGGAATGGGTCGTGTCTGATGTCTGTCGGACTGTTGGATAAGCTGTCGTGGGGCGATGGAATGGGAAATCGTAAACGGTGGTGACCGATACAGGTTATATTTCCAGTTTCTTTGCCTGCCCTTTGGCCTGTCCACATCCCCCAGGACATTTACCAAAACTCTGCTTCCAGTCACCGGCAACTTATGCAAACAAGAGTTGCAAATGCTTCACTACTTGAACACGATCCTGCTAATAGTTTGACATTTTGAAACTCTTGTTGCTCATTGAGACATCCTAATTCGAAACCTAATAAAATTCAGATGGGTCATTAATTGGAGAAAAAAGCCAATTAAATCCCACACAGGATAATGTTCCTGGGGGAAGTCCTGGACCCTTTACATTTCCACTGTTTTGGCTTAGCAGGATCTACAGTCATCCAGTTGTTGTAATAGCTATCATTTTTCTGTGGCCTTGCAGGCCGTGGAATCCTTCCTTGCAGCCTCTGGCCCTGGAACCTCCTATTCTCTGCCACACAATTCCACACTTTCTCCAGTGGCAAAGGTGTTACATCCAAGCCTAGCTAGGTTACACCTAGCAGCCTGGAGGCTGAAAGGCAAAAATTAGCTTGCTTAGGTTGTTCATCTTCTGTAAAGCTGCTAAAAGCTAAGGCTCCTGCCTCAAACCTTCCATTCATTCCACTGCATAGTCCAGTAAAGTAATTTGTCCCTCCTTGATACTTACAAATAGTGCTGGACATGCTGTTCCATCCACCTTTATTTCTGGATTAGTGGTCTTTATTATAGACCATAACCCTGAAGTATTCATTATAGCTGTCATAAGAAGGAGGGTATTGGACATCCAAAACATGGGCTGTATTCTACCATATTGATGCCATTTCTCAGATATGGTAGTTCTAAGAACCTAATGTCATTTTCATCTAAATCAGGGTATTGTCATGCTATCATTCCAGAATGAGGTCACTATATCCCCTTATGCTGTAGATATTGTATGCGTTGAATACATTTATCAAGGTGACCTCTTCATTTTTCTTGGTGGTCCCAAGAAAGAACTTTCTGTATTCACTAGGATGATTGCATAGTGGCTGGTCAAATTATTCCAGAGGGTTTATCTGACAGAAGATGGATCCGCCTATTAATCTCAAGGTTCATTTTACCAGAAAAATGTTATCACCTAGTCATGTGCAGAACGAAAAAATGTGTTTTGTTTTGTTTCGTTTTGATTCAGTATTTACATACATTTGTTTAGGTAAATTTGTTTAACTAATTTAATAATTTTTGGAATTCATTTTATTTATTCAAATTCAACACGACTCAGATTTTCAGAATTAGTAATATTCAAATCGATTTGAATTCAAATCAAATTCCATTCAAATTGCATGTGAATCAAATTCCATTCAAATTAAAATGTATTCTATTCGAAATTTGGAAGATGGTTATAATCTTTATATTCCATTCTATTATTTTTTGTTCTTTTGTTTTCTTTACTATAATATTCTTTTCTATTCTATTTGAATTTAAAAAAAATGATATTCAAAATTAGGATTTCGTAAAACAGTTATGTTATTTTCTTAATATTCTATTATTTTCTATTGTTTGTTCTATTCTATTTGAATTTGTTCTATTAACCACTTAAGGACCCCCGCACGCACATATACGGCCACAGAATGGCTCGTACAGGCACAAGGGCGTAAATTTACGTCCCCGCCTTCGTGCGGTTCGGGGGTCCCATCGGGACCCCCTCCGCGACGAGCGGGCGGATGTCGGCGTTTACCCGCCCCCCCGCGATCGCTCCCAGCCAATGCGCGCGCTCTCCCTTTGTGTCACTTCCTCCTCCTGTGTAAACACAGGAAGGGGGAAGTGATGTAATCTCCCATCGCAGCGGTATTTCCAACCGCTGCGATGGGAGAAACACCTCAAAGTAAGTGTGCACCAACATTACACTGACACACACACACATAGGCATACTTAACCCCTTGCGATCTGCCCCCCCACCCCCCCTGTCACAGTGTCACTGAATGCAGTGATCTAATCACTGCATTTAGTGTCAGTGTGACAGGCAGTGTAAAATCAGTTAGTGTTAGGTTCAGGATAGCCCCCCCACCCCCCCTAATAAAGTTTTAACCCCCTGATCACCGCCCTAGTTAACCCTTTCACTCCCTATTGCCAGCGTCACTAAGCGATCATTTTTCTGATCGCTGTATTAGTGTCGCTGTTCCTGCTAGGTAGCTATTTTTTTTATCGCGATTTTTTTTTTTTACTAAAGACATGTGGCTAAATAAATTTTGGCCTAAATGTTTGACTAAAATGTAGTTTATTTGATTTTTTTTTAACAAAAAGTAAAAAAGTGTTTTTTTTTCAAAAATGTCGCTCTATTTTTATATATAGCGCAAAAAATAAAAATTGCAGAGGTGATCAAATACCACCAAAAGAAAGCTCTATTTGTGGGAAGAAAAGGACGCAAATTTTGTTTGGGAGCCACGTCGCATTGTCTGTTAAAGCGACGCAGTGCCGAATCGCAAAAACACCTTGGGTCATTTACCAGCGTATTGGTCCGGGTCTTAAGTGGTTAAAAATTAAAATAAAAATTTCTGAAGATGGTTATATTCATTCTATTCTATTCTATTGTATTCCTTTATGTTTCTATTCTATTTTATTTAGTTCTTTTTTTCTATTCTATTTTGTTTTGTTTTACTCTATCATTTTATTTTCTATGCTATCCCTTTATTTTCTATTCTATTTCTTTCTATTCTTTCATTTTCTATCATGTTCTGTCTCACTCTATTCTATTATATTAGTTTCTATTATATTTATTTATTCTCTATTCTATTTTATTCTCTAATCTAATTCAAATTAGATTCAAAAATGATTTGAATTAAAAACCTATTTGAATTTGAAAACTAGTTGGAATTTAAAACTTTTCTAATTCAAAAATGATTTAAATTTTAAAAGTATTCCAATTAGAGTTTAGTCCAAAATGTTGTTTTGTTATTTCAGATTTGTTCACATTTTTTATTATTGTAATTTGGAAATTTGCATACATCCGAATTTCTGAATAACGAAAAATATGTCTAATAATAATAATTCGGAATGAAAAAGAAAATGATCATGTCTAGCAGCGACCTGGTCCACAAATGTCAAATTTTTTGACCCATTACAAAGTGGAGTTTGGTTGTTCAATTCTGAATGATTCTAATGATTTGTCCAAGCACATTATTTCAGCATTATTCTCCCTTGTTCAACTTTGACATGTCTTAGTAAAACTGTACATATAATCGCAACTAATTTTTGTATCCAGGTGGATTAGATCTTTTTTCAGGATGAATTAAGATTTCTTTTGTGGTAAATGGTAACGGATATCTCTTGATTTATTTTTTTTATTACCAAAGGAAAACTGGGCCAAAATAGTTTTTCTAAATTTAACTGAAACTATCTAACTATTCCCATAATGTACCACCTAAATACACCAAAATGTATATGAAATAGGAGATAGATTTATGGCATTTTTATTACTCATTTTTATTAATTTGCTGTGATCTGCGATTTTTATTCAGACTGTGACATTGTGGCAGACAGATCGGGTACTTTTGACACTTTTTTGGGACCATTGATATTTATACAGCTCTCGGAGTTAAAGATAGCCACTGATTACGGTGTAAATGTAATTGGCATGGAAGGTGTTAACACTAGCGGGCGATCAAGGGGTTAAATGTGTGTCCTAGGGAGAGTTTTCACTGTGGGGGGATGGGACTGCCTGGGGGGAGGAGATCTGTCTATTTACATTGTCAGACCTCCATTCTGTCTCTATGTGGAGCGATCGCAGGGGCACGTGCATCGGCTCAGTCGTCGCGCTGTGGGCCTGTTGCATGCCCCCTAGGGCTACCACATTTCACCCAGGGGAGCCAACTTGGTCAGGAAGCAGTTAAAGAAAAATTATTTAAAAAAAACTTGTAAAACCCACAAGTGCTTATTTCTACCACTACTATTCCTTTTTACTGACTTTTGACATTTACAAATGTAGCAATTTTTTAATTGGAAGGAAGATTTAGCACTGGGAAACGCTTTCTGAAAGATAAATAGTACGTTATATATACACAACTATATAGATCAGACTAACATGAGGGACAAATGAGGATAAAAGAGGGACAGAGGGACATTGTTGCAAATCAGGGACAGTTGGGAGGTATGTTGAAGACAAAGGATATATATGACAGCTGGACAACTATCATTTTCTGAATAGTATAGCAATGGCAGCTCAGTTAAGATTTTCTTTAACCACTTACCAACAAGCCGCCATCATTATACTGCGGCAGGTCGGCTTGTTCCCACAAATCGCCGTAGCTGTACATCTGTCCCTTTAACAGCTAAAGCTGCACAGCGGAGGAGCTGATGTCCGCCTTCCACCCGCGATCGCCCCACAGAGAGACAAAATGGGGACCTGTCAATGAAAACAAACAGATCCTCATTCTGACAGGGAGGTACACAGTGATTGTCTGTTCCTAGTGATTAGGAACAGAGATCTCTCTCTACTCCCAGCCAGTCCACTCTCCCCACAGTTAGAAACACCTCCCAGGGAACACATTATTTTCCCTGGGAGTACCAAAAGTACCAAACAAAGAAAAGTGGGACTTTCTGGGCGAACTTCGAACTTGTATCAGGGGGGAACTTTTCCTTGTTTGGTTTTCCTATACACTAAAAATCAATGATCACCACTATTACTAGTAAAAACAAAAAATGTAATAATAAAAATGTCATAAATCTATACCCTATATTGTAGCTGCTATAACTTTTGCGCAAACCAACCAATATACGATTATTGCATTTTTTTTAAACCAAAAATATGTAGAATAATTGCCCTAAACTGATTAAGAAATTTGTTTGTTTTTTTTGGGATATTAATTATAGCAAACGGTTACCAATATTTTTTTTCAAAATTTTCTGTTTTTAGCGCAAAAAATAAAAACCGCAGAGGTGATCAAATACCACCAAAAAAAGCTCTATTTGTGTGAAAAATAGAAAGTCAATTTTGTTTGGGTACAGCGTCGCATGACCGCGCAATTGTGAGTTAAAGTGACACAGTGCCGCATCTCAAAAAATGGCCTGGCCAATAAGGGGGAAAATCTTCTGGGGCTGAAGTGGTTAAACACAGCCATTAACCTCAATCTAATGTAATAATTCAACAAGTATAAACCCTAGCACTATATTTTCAAAGGAATAAATACTATCGCTGCAAAAATATTATCACATTTAAAATGCCATGTTATAAATGTATTGTCGCAGAAAAACCTACAAATGATCAGGACTGTTGGTTTTATTCAACAAATGCAACTGCACTCCTGCCAAAGTGTATTCCTGAAAGGAACAAAGATAGTAAATCTCCAAATACAACACTTTCTGGCTATATGACTTCTGTTCTACATTTCTCAATTTCCTCTTTCTGTGTAATTTGTTCTGCTACCTGCTAGGCTGAGCTGCATAAGGAAGTTGTGAAACTGCCTAATAAAAGTCGAATCCTCCCTCTAGTGGAGTAAGTCTAACATTACACAATGTATAAAAGTAATATTTATTCTTTCACATTCTGTTGAGGTGATGGGAAATGTATCCAGTGGGAGCACAAACTACAACACAAAATGTGGCAGGGTTAGAACCTCTGTGAGGTTATTATTATAGTGTGTCTTCCTGTACTTGTGCCAAGTGCTTCCTTCATTTTTTGGCCTGCTCGAACAGGGTTTAGGAAGTGAGCTTTAACCTCCCCAAAGAGGGTGACAGACAAGAAAAAAAAATGTTTAGGGGTGTGTATATGACTCCTCATATAGGGTCACAGATCTATTCGTATCCGTATCACTATTGGGCAACAAAAAATGGTGGAAATTAATACTTTTGTAAATACTATTTTCACAGAATTCCAAAAGTCATCCACCTAAAGATAATAAAACATTATCCAGTTGTGTTGATTAATCAACTAAATGAATAATGATCTGAGAGTAAACTGTTTATCATGGTTATTCTATTACAGTAATTAGAGTTGTATAATGTTTTAAAAACTTTAAAGGGGTTGTAAAGCTTTACATAAAAAAAAAAAAATAACAAACATGTTATACTTACCTCCACTGTGCAGCTCGTTTTGCACAGAGTGGCCCGATCCTCGTCTTCTGGGGTCCCTCTGCAGCTGTCTCAGCTCCTCCCCATTTCTTGTAACCCCCAAGTGGGTTAGATTGCGCGGGCGCTCCCAAGTCCATAGCCGCTGACAACAGGACTCGGCCCCGACCCTCGCGTCATTGGAGTTGATTGACAGCAGCACGAGCCAATGGCTGCGCTGCTATCAATCTATCCAATGAAGAGCCAAGAAGACTGGGCCGAGACCGAGCGTGTTCTCGAGAAGGGACTTTCGAGGGCTCAGGTAAGAAAACCGGGGGGGGGCTGGCAAACATCAGATGTTTTTTTTCACCATCATGAAAGTGAGCTCTTCCACATTTCATTCAAAACTAAAGTTAGGCTTTTAAACTCAACTCTGGGCGTAAGAAAAACCGACTGCAGTGGGACATCTCTTGCTGCAAGGATTAGATGTTCATTTTGCCTACAGGTAAAGGAAAATTAAGTTGCCTCCTCTATCATTCCGGTAGGGTCTCCCTAGCTGTGCTGGAGCCTGCTGAAGCAAGGGTAAGGTAGGTATTGCAATCTTTTCTTTTAGCCCTTAGGCCTGATTCACACAGGTTGCAGTTTGCATATCCCTGTCTCTTTCTAAAAAATGCACAGATGTGAACTACATCCATAGGAAACCATGTTACGACTGTTGTGTGTTTCTGCAAAACTGAAAATGCACTAAAAAATTCATAGGTGTGAACCAGGCCTTAGACTTTAGCAAGCATTTTACTCTTGCAGTGAGAGGGAGGGCCACTACAAGGCTTTTTCTTTTTTCTTCCAGCCTCAAGTTGATGTA
The DNA here is from genome assembly GCA_029574335.1 of Rana kukunoris. Taxonomy (NCBI): domain Eukaryota; kingdom Metazoa; phylum Chordata; class Amphibia; order Anura; family Ranidae; genus Rana; species Rana kukunoris. The sequence continues at coordinate 76,091,832 of CM056057.1, read as the reverse complement.
GTGCTACCTCCTAGAGGGCTGCTAGCTTTTTGGGTTTACCTAATCCTGCACAGCCAGGCAACGTACATTTTTCCAGCTTGCACACTCAACAGTCAATAATGACCAGTCCTTGAACTTGTTTTTATGTTTAATTGAGGGAATAAAAACTTGGATGCGGATAAGAAGTTACGGGATGCCCAAAATGAGTTCAGCAACAACTTGGAGGACAACTTGTAGCAAAATGAATCTTAGACAGTACTCCCTCTGCAATAATATCAGTCCTTAATGGTTCAGTAGCAAATATCTCATCTGCTTACAGGAGCTCTATGACCCCTTAGTAGAAGTAGCAAGGTCCCAACTGAATGCAAAGCTCTATGTCCTCTTAGTAGAAAAAGGGGGGGGGGGGGTTAGGGTGTTAAGGTAATGGTGTGGCACTGTCTCTTTTTAGGCTAGCTAAATATTGCATCTGGTTGCTTTCTCCCTTTGTACCGTGGTAGGTAGAAGTACTCACACTAAATGGAGATAAAGTATAATCCGCGCTAAGGTAAAGTGTGTTGGCTGCTGCCCGCCTAGCAAGCCCCACAGAAAGGGGTGTGAATAGAGATATAAAATTAGAGAGAGGGGTGGTGGCGCTACCCAACATGCTGATATGATAATGCGATCCAATCCAGACCGAGTAAGGTTTCCGGAGCAATAAAACACGCTGCCCTATGTGCTGCAGGTATAGTATATAGTAAATGAATCTCGGGTGACCTCTGATGGGTATACTCATATGGTGATAAGAGCTGCCCTATGTGCCGTCAAAAGGTGAATCCTATTAATGGTCAGCCAAGAATGATAAAGGTTCTGTGATCCCTGTGCTGTAAAAATGATATGTGTAAAGAGTTAATGGATGCTTCCCCTTGGCAATGTGTGAAGTATAGTGATGCAATCCCTCTTAGTGCATAGCAAGATTAAGGATAAATGTATGTGTTGCTCATAAGTTCCCAATAGTGGGGTAAAAGAGCCTATGTTTCAAGTAAAATTTAGTAAAAGCCGTGTACAATTCAAACATGAAATACAAATAAAAATAAGTAAATTATTAGTGTCCCTTAATGAACCGTGTCCTTAATACACAAGTGTGTAAAAAACACACCGAATAGCCTATAAACGTGAGTAAACAGGCTGGTGCCCCCCCCTCACCAGATTGACGTTCCCCAGACTAGAGAGTGCTACATTGGCTTTAAACAGATTGTAAATTTGTAAACTGTTTTCTTTTCACATCTCTATTGAACACATTGTGGTGCATTTACTAAAGGAATAGATGCTGTTCACTTAGCAAGGTTCACTAACCAAGGTAAATGTTCAGCTTAGAAATTAAGATGAAACCGTGTTTGCTTTGATCAGTGCAAGGGGAAGTACAATAAAACAGGCCTTTTGCTCTCTTATGAATAAAATGAACACAGCTTCACAATAATTAATAGGCTTAGTGAACATTCACTTTGCAAAATGAACAGTCTCCTACTTCTTTAACCCTATGTCATAGGTGTGTGCAGCCTATTGCACTAGGATGTGCACCTCAAAGCTCCAACACATATGCGTTTGTGACCAGCCTCTCCCCCACTCATCCTGAAACAGGGGGGGGGGGCACACAGGGTCACATGGGCAGCAGAAAGAAAATGAACTGGGACAAGAGGGGTGGCATATATTGTTACCGATCCCCTGTAGCAGCTGAATGTCGGCGAGAGGGAGAGGAGGATAAGCCTACTTTCAGCTGCTGCAGAAGAAAATACAGATCAGTTCCACTAATTTCCTCCCCCCGCCACCTATCCTGTCCAGGTTTTGGGTTATTAAGTAAAGATAGTGGTTTACCTGTTACCTGCCCACGATTGACGGGTTATCAGTTCCAGGATTAGGGTGTGCCCAGGCACACCTGGCACACCCCTTGCGCACGCCTATGCCCTATGTCGGCATTTAAAATCCTGTCTGGAAAATGTATTTATTAGTTATTTATCTACCTTAACTACCTAAGCAGACTATTCAAATCCCTTCTGGGTGTTTACAGATGGAAGTTTAAAATGCCTGGGAGCTGTACTCGATCAGGTAAAAGATGGCTGTGAATGGGTGATTGTCTCCACCAGCCACAGCCTCCGGGCCTACCGAGAATAACTCCCCTAAATACAACTCCCTCAAACTTGAGTTACTGGCTTTGGTATGGGCCATCACCAAAAAGTTTGCGGAGTACCTCACAGGGGCAGACATAGAGGGCTTCACAGACAACAACCCCCTCCCCTTCTTAGAAACAGCCAAGCTAGAGATTAGAGCAAAGGTGGGTCACCCGTCTTGGCATGATTCAAATATAAACAAACATTCAAGTGGCCACTATTCCTCTTTAGCAGTGTTTTTCAACTCCAGTCCTCAAGGCACACCAACAGGTCAAGTTTTCAAGATTTCCCTCAGATAAAATGTCTGTGGTGATTACTAAGGCAGTGAAACCGATCAAATCACCTGTGCAAAATAATGGAAAGCCTGAAAACATGACCTGTTGGTGTGCCTTGAGGACTGGAGTTGAAAAACACTGCTCTATAGCACAGGTGTCAAACACAAGGCCCGCGGGCCGAATCCGGCCCTCCAGGCCATTTCATGTGGTCCTCTTCCAGACCCCTTCTTTCTGCTTTCAAGCAATGCATCCAGCTAATTCCCAGCAGCAGCATAAGGAAAGGGGTGCACTGTGATGTAAGGGAGAGTGGGGGACTCAGCTTCAGATGGTGGGGTGGCTCTTGACATCTAATGTAAGGGGAGGGATGCACTGGACATCTAATCTTACAGATACAACCGTCCCTTTGAGGACAATCATAATGCTAATGCGGCGCACAATGAAATTGAGTTTGACACCCCTGCTCTAGAGCGTATTTCTGTGATAAACTATAAGCAGCGTATATGTAATGAAATGTCTGTGTCTCCACAAGAACGTGCCTGTGTACAAAAGCAAAATAGTGAAAATATTGTGACAAAAAATCTAAACATTGAAGATAAAATGTTGAATAAATGTTATAAAAAAACAACAGTCCTTTGTTGTAAATAGTTCAATATATACGTTCTTGATAGCATTCATTCATCCACCGTACTCTTGTATAGGTGTTGCTAAGGCAATGGAAAGGGATGGTCAGCACTCAGGATGATATCCAAAATAATATTCCTTTGTACATGTAAAACAGCCTACGCGTTTTGGACGTTAGTCCTTTGTCATGGCTGATAAAAAACAAAATAAGTAACACTTAAATAGTATATACAAAAGTCACATGATTAACCAACACAGGTGAATTAAAAATGCGAAATGGGTCTGACGGAGGCATACTTGGCCCCTCTCCACTGGTGTCAATGCCGGCGAGCTAGAGGGACGAATGCACTATTGGACTGTTGTTTTAGGTCTGAGGTCATGATACTAAGCTCACCATGTTATACTGCGAGGCTGCAGACTATACTGTAATACTTTCAATGTATTCTTTGTTTTGTATGTGTCTTCAAACAAATAAAGATTTTGCAAAAAAAATAAAAATGCGAAAGGGAAAACCCAGGATGACTCCGTGCAATGAAACACGTTATAAAAAGTAAACATATGATAAACCAGGCATATAAAAAGAGACCCACAATAGCATGCATAGTTTGTATTTTTTCTAAAATGGAACATCATAAAGATAGTGGGTGCTATATGAAGATAATATTGCCTACATAATAATAATAAAAATAAAATATTTCTTTTTATTTTGTAAGCATATGAAAACCCTGCCATATAAAAATAAATTCACAATAACATACATAATTAATATTATCTCAAAACAGAACATTATTATGTCAGTGGATGGTTAATAAAGATGACAAATAAAAAAAAAAATAATAATAATAATAAAAAACTTAAAATAAATAACGTTTTTCTCTCTTTATTTTCCTTTTTTTTCTTCTCTTCCCTTCCATTTCCCTTCTTCTTTCCCCCTCTTCTTCATATAAAAAAAAGAAAAAAAGAAAAGAGCTAGGAATAAGAAAAGCGACCCACAGTAGCATGAGTGGTTTATAAGCCCAGCATATCGTGGAATGAAGCACATCACAGAAAATGTAGACATAGGAAGAGCCAGACATATAAAAAGCAATCCACAAAAACATTTGGTTTATATGATTATAAAACAGGACATAGTTACATTGGTGGGGGCTGCATAAAGATCATACTTCCTGGATGCTAAATTGCAAAAAAAAATAAAAAAATAAAAAGATCTACATCCCATCTGTGGTTCAGTCCCTGTGGGGTGCGGGTCTGAATCCTGTGTTGTTGGAGATGCAACAAACCTACAGCTTAGTCTATTGTATATTTACTGTATATCAGATGCAGTTTACAAAAAGGACACAAGATGTCGCTAATGATTAATGATATGTGTTCTCTATGATATGATATGTTGTATCCTCTATCCCCAGTGTACTCATTGTTTTCTTTTTCCTGCCTGGTTGTCTCTGTGTTCTTCTTACCATGATGTGGAGACATCTTTGCCTGTGTGTGATGATGTTCCAATAAAGAAGCCAGTTCCTGTTACTACACAAAGTCTGATCTCAACTGACTCCGCTGCACCTATCAATCGTACTCTGCAACATGTGTATCCAGTAAACTTCACGTTCTAAAAGTCTATGATGTCTGCCCCTCTCCCTCTCCCAACTGCAGGCAAAATCCTCTCTATACCACAAAAAGAAAGAGGACATATCTACCCTATGTACATCTCTAAAATATACACATTGGAGATATTTCTGGCATTGGGGTTTGTACAACCAGATTGTGATGTGTATGGGGAGGGCTGCTTTTAGAAATCACGGGGCCCTGTACAGCCTTTCTGATGGTCCCCCTCTAACCCTGTCTCCAGCCCTCCAGTTTCTTCTCTGCTCCCACCTCCAGGGGCCCTCTGTTGATGTGATGGGGCTCAGGGAAATGTTATTTAGGTCCTGCTAAGCAAGTAGTAGCGTGGGTGGTCTACTAAAATCAATGCATTAACTTAGGAAGAAATTAATAAACCTGTTTAGCTAATAAGGCATGGGTCTTCAAACTACGGCCCTCCAGTTGTTCAGGAACTACAATTCCCATAATGCCTAGTCATGTCTGTGAATGTCAGTGTGTTACAATGCCTCATGGGATGTGTAGTTCTACAACATCTGGAGGGCCGTAGTTTGAGGATCCCTGTAATAAGGCCTAGGCCCAGTACAACAGGACCAGTTAGTTGTACTGCCTTATCAGCAGCCATGTGTATGGCCTCCCTACTCATTTTCAGGGCAGTCAAGAGGTCAACAGAAAATGATTTAGGGTTGCAGTTTACGTATATGTCCTGCTTTTAGGATGCCAACAGAAACAAAGGTGTCACTTATGCTAAGGTGACCAGATTTTTAAAATGAAATCTGGGGACATATTTTTTTTCTACTACTAATGGTGGCAATCAGTGTCTCTCTGCCCGTCGCTGCTGTCGCCGCCCACCTCACAGCCTGTTAAATCTTACACTCCGGGCCCCTCCCGGGCTACTACTGGTTGGGGAGCAGAGGAAGATCACTCCACCAGGAAAGGCAAGGAGATAAACAGGCAGGCGGTTGGCCGGGACTTGAGCCAAAGCAGAAGAACAGCAAGCGGAGCTAAATGGGCACCCGAAACTGAAGAAATATTCCCTCCACTCCGACCAGCGCATGATCATCAGAAAGGGGCACAGATAATGAAAAAAATACCCCCCCCCCCCAACTTAGTGGGAGCGGAAGAGCTGGGGTGTAATTCTGATTTTTTTTTTTTATTCTAGACTGACTGTTTTGACATTTCCCCAACCCCTGTTCAAATCTAATCTGGGGACAAAACCGGGGACAGACTTGGTCCGGGGACAGTGTCCTCAATCTGGGGACTGTCCCCGGAAACCAGGGATGTCTGGTCACCCTAACTTATTCTGGTGGAGTCCTCAGTTCAGTTTATATAGCTTGGACCCACAGTGTGGTTTACACAATCATTAAAAACATAGATTACAACTGCCCCTGTTCTGCAAGGATAATCTCTTTTGGAACTATAACCCATCCCTGTCTCTTTTTCTTCTCGGCTTTCCCTATTGGGGTAGGGCTTGAGCCTCTGCTGGGCTTCTGTTGGGCAATTATAGTTGCTTGTGTGGCTGTTATAGATATCTACTCACAATCTTTGTCTGGGGGATCACTGTCACCAGGACAGAAAGTGAGGATTAACCTAAAATGTTACAATTGGTGACAAAACAGAAGCAGTGCAATGGTGCATTTTTTTTTTTAATTTCTGGAGTTGGGTTTTAAGAAGTGTCAGTTCATAAAGGAAGGGTCCTTGTCATTTTAAGTTCTAAAGTGGACTTTAAAGACTTTAAAAAACACACAAGCAGGTGCTCCATGAAGGAAGATGCCAATCTGTGCATGACAACAAATTTCCTCCATAGAGGTAAATAGGGTCCCTTCTGTCAAAGACTATAATTGTGTCCAGTAACTCTACACAGGTACTTTATAGTGCATATCGTAACAGCTGCTGGAATACACACTTCCCTTAAAGGTACAGTACAGTCCAACATGCTAAGTGGCTCAGTTTTTTATTTCTGCCATTCATCTCAAGCAACTTGCTGCCTCAACCTGCATATCCTAATGTCACTGGTGTCCCTATTTTCTAAATGCCAATAGATCCAAGCTTGTGAAATCTGGACCAATGTATTCCCATTTTCAATATACTCCTCAGTGCAGTTCTCCCAGCCTAATTCTCATTCAATGTGTGTGATTGGCTGCCCTTAGACCTACCAGTACAGCTCTGAATGCCATTGTGCAGTTAACCTTCTATTGCCATTATTAGCTATGTGCATGTCATACTTTGCAATTAGCAACACTGCACAACACCTGCTGAGGAATTGGTATACATTTTTTTTTTTTTTAGGCTGATCAGATTGATATATTAATAGACTAGAAAAGAAGAGAATGATAGCTCACAAATTCTCTATATCTGTACATGTACTCATCTAAATTCTACCACAAGAGGGAGCCTGACTCACACTCAAACTCAACAAGCAAAGTACTCCCTCTTTTGTTGTACACATCTTCAGAGTTCTGATTGAACCACTGTCTTTGCAATAAAAGATGCTTGTTGATGAGTTCAACAAAGTTTGTTCCACAATGTACAGCATAGTGAAAAACATCTGGCATTAAAATATGGCATCCAAATGCTTGGTTCATGGGTGCAGTGCAGCAGCCCCATTGTAAATTGCCAGCAAAAAATAAGAAAATACAGAGATTTAGGAGGCAACAGGCATGGGCACCTGAGAGTATATACTTTTATACTTTTGAAAATACTTTTTTTTGCAGGCAATTTATCGGGGCAATGGCTGGTGTTGGATCTTCAATCATCACAGCACCATGGTTGATATGCTGTCAGGATGATTAAAGTGCATTATTTATATTATTACATTGTTATATAAAGTTAAATTGTTCAACTCCCCATAATACAGAATCAGTGGGATCCCTGAGTGTGCCACTTGCCATGTCACCTGCCACCAGATGCAGCATGTCACTTGCCACATTACTTACCACCAGATGCGGATTGTCCACTTGCCACGTCGCCTGCCGCCAGATGCGGATATTCACTTACCACGTCACCTGCCACCAGTTGCGGATTATCACTTGGCATGTCACCTGCCACCTGATGCTGATTGTCACTTGCCACATCACCGCCAACAAGTTGCTGATTTACCTTGCTACGTCACCTGACACAAGTTGTGGATTGTCACTTGCCACATTGGCTGCCACCTGATGTGGATTGTCACTTGTCATGTCGACTGCCACCAGATGCGGATTGTCACTTTCCATGTCACCTGCCACAAGTTGCGAATTGTCACTTGCCATGTCGCCTCCCACCAGATGTGGATTATCACTTGCCATGTCACCTGCCACACGTTGCAGATTTTCACTTGCCAGGTCGCCTCTGCCACAAGGTGCGCATTGTCACTTGCTGTGTCAGAGCGAAGGCAGCAGAGTGATGATGTAATCTCTCTGCTTCCTGCAGCTGCACAGTGAGGGTGGAACTGCAGTGATGCAGGGTGGGTGGTGAGAGATGATGTCATCTCTCTGCTCCCCCACCCCCCGGCTCGCTGACTAGCCTGCCCACCTGATCACCTGGCAACTGGCCTGTTCGGAAACATTCCGAATTTTGGTTTATATTGACATCACGCAGTTGTTGCAGATTTGTCAGCTGCACATTCATGATGCAAATCTTCTGTTCCACCAAAGGTGCTCTATTGGATTGAGATCTAGTGACTGTGGAGGCCATTGGAGTACAGTGAACTTATTGTCATGTTCAAGAAATATTTTTTTAAGTTTTCCTTACTATTTAGTTTTAGTTTAGTAAATTTCTTTAAAAAAATAAAAGGTGCCAATCCCTGGTGATGTATGATCTTTTTTATGTTGTTCGGGTAGATCGTCACCTCTCAAAGGTTGCCTGCTCCTGCTCTAAATAGACCCAGTGTGTCCATGGTCCATGCCAGCACCAAGCAATCACTCTTGCCTTATGAGTGGCAGGATTATAGAGATAAATCAAAAACAGAAAAAATAATATATACATTTATGTAAAAATTATATATTTTATTTATACACAGAATATATCATATCAAAAAGACACTAACAAATATATATGTATAAAACTACATTGCTAAGTATCAAATAGTGTATACCGTATGTCATACGGAAGTTACCAACATGTTTTGCGGTACAAGCTGCTTCTTCGGGGCTCCTCTGTCCATGTTTGACTTAGAATGTTTAGTACAGATTTAAGCAAAGGTGACTGTCCGCTGACCAGGATGGGGAGAAGGGAGAGAAAAAAAGAAAGAAAGAAAGACACACTCATTAGGATGTAGACAAAGTTGAAAATACCTTGGAATAAGTTTGCGTTAGATGTGTCCGAGCTGAGTGGAAAATTACTCTGCAGCTTGTGGATATGGAATGGAGGAGAGAAGAAGGCACATCTGAGAGGCCAGCTCTATACAAAAAAAAAAAAAAAAGGCATATGTCCATCAAAAAAGAATCCCAGCAAAACATCAGGGGCCAGATTCTCAAAAGAGATACGACGGTGTATCGCAGGAAACACCGTCGTATCTCAGTTTTTTTTACTGGGTATCTATGCGTCTGATTCCTAGAATCATTTACGCATAGATACAGTGAAGATCCGACAGGTGTAAAACACTTACACCGTCGGATCGTAGATGTAATGACTTCGCTGGCCGCTAGGTGGCCTTTACGTTGATTTCTCATTTGCCTATACAAGCCACCCCCTTTGAATTACGCGGCCTTACACTGGGCCATTTACACTACGCAGCCGCAACTTACGGAGCAAGTGCTTTGGGAATACGGCACTTGCTCTGTTAAGTTGCGGCGGCGTAGTGTAAATGGCTTACACTACGCCGTCGGCCCATCTATGTGAATCTGGCCCCAGGTGTCTATTATCCCACAATGTTACCAGCTATAGAGCGTATGAAAACTGGTGTAGGCAAAACATATTGCACTTACCTGCATATATAAGCAGTGTATTCGAGAATTGCAGAGCATGGCTGTAAAGTAGCCCAAGATGTCTTTAAACTACCAAAATTTCAGAAAGATTGTTTTCTGAAAGATATAGGAAGCAGGTGTGCACACAGTCAAACTCAATTCTACACCCATAGGTCAGTCCTCTGTTAGTTCAAACAGGAAAGTTCAGTCCTTACCATAGCTGTGCGCACAGGGTGTGCCAAGTGTGCCTGGGCACATCCTAATCCCCCCCGTGTGGGGCAGATTGCTCGTTTACACCCTTGATATTCCACCCTAACAGGGATAATGTACAAAAATAATTAAAAACAGTAACATTATTCAAAATAATACACAATAAAATAATGAAAATAAAAACCACTGACACCGTCCATTGCTCTGCTGACACCATCAGTATAAATACACATACACACACACGCAAATGTGTTTGAGATTTAGGGTGTACACCCTAATTCAATAGGCTGTGCACGCCTATGGTCCTTACCTTACCTCTCCTGAGATACCAGCCTCTTGCTCGGTGCTCTCCAAGACAGGTTCTTCATCGAGTGGCTTCCTCCCTCTGGACGGACAGCACAGGACCACTCTGCAAGCGTAGACCCAGTCTGACTACCAGGTCCCGGAGCCAGGAACACTTGAACACGCACCCCCCGCCAGGAGGGCCACACAGGGGGTGGTGGGACGACGATGACCCTGGACTAATGACGTCTGTCCCTTAAGTACTCCTCCCCAGCATGCACAGCGGGATGATCAACTCCCTCTGATTGGCTGCCGATGGGGAACACCCAAAACATCTTGACTGCTGTCACCCTTGGCCTGGGATGGTAACGGCACCCCAGACAACAATAGTGGTCATTCACAGTACAGCCATGGCTGGAACAGAGGCCCAAATTCAGTGAAAAATCATACAGTCTGAGTCAACTAACTCTCAGACTACCCTCTAAATTTAAAGCAGCGCCGGCTAGAAAGTAGCAGGCCGCTACATACATGTGACACTCCACTCATGAGAGACCATATAGCACCCTGATACCGAGCACTTGGAGAATAATACCTTGGGCATACAGTGTGTGGAACCTGTCTACCAGCGAAACTCCAGAGCAACATAGAGCATTTAATTACTATATGCTGTTGCCTCATTGCCCTCAGGTAAGAGGCCATCTATTGTGGTCTCTCACAGAAGTGTGCCTGCACAGTAAGGAGAGCAGACAGCCCTATCACACACCTCCCTTTTTCTGGCCCCAGTTGGACTCTACACAAGAAAAGGAACAGACATTTTCACTATTCACGGATTTCTAATTTGCATTTTTGCACATTGAAGTCGCATGCTCTGCAACTTTTTGGATTGTATTTGCACTTTATATACTGTTTTTGCACTTTGCTTTTATCTTTTAACCACTTGCCGCATGCCGCACGCATGCCGCACGCACGCAGATGTACGTCGACACAATGGCACATGCAGGCACATTGGCGAGTCAGAAGGCCTGAGGAGACACCTCCTGACTGAGTCCACAGTCCAGGTGTCCTGTCGAGAAATACATTAGCCTAATGCCACCGCTATAGTCCTGGCTATAGTATTCCTGACAGCAGGCAGGGGAGTGATATTCAGCTGTCAGGGCTGCTGTAGCCAGAACTATAGAGGTAGCATTGGGAAATGCAGCTGCCTGCTTACTCTGCAACCAGTGACTGCACTCACAGGAGTAAGAAATAAGAAATAGTCCCACTTGCAGCGCTGCCATTGTCTATTAACAAAGGTGCTGAAAAGGAGATCTAGCCTATGCTCGGGAGCCTGGAGGGAAGAAGAGACCATCAGACCCTGGTAAGTGCATTGCTGCCCAGCCACTCACCAGTGCCCCCTTCATATGGCGCCCATGGCACTTGCCATGGCTGCCATACCCTAGGTAAGCCCCTGTCTCCCCCACTCCACAGCGCGGACCAGGTACACGACGTACTGGATGATATCCACCTCTCCCTCTTGGGAAGTCCTTTACATGCCTGTATTATACCACAAAAATGTGAGTGGTTTTTAATGTTTGCTTTTAATAAATTTGTCTAAGGCCGCGTACACACGATCAAATCTATCTGCTGGAAACGGTCGGCCCGACCGTCCCAGCAGACAGATTCTATCGTGTGTACGGGCGAGCCGACGGATTTGGCCAGCCGACAGATTTCAAAGCATGCTTTGAAATCTGTCGGCTGGGAACCCGTCCGCCCGACATGTCTGCTGGTTAGTACGCTAACCAGCAGACATGTCTTCTCGCACACGCGTCGAATGGTTTCGACGCATGCGTGGAAGTGTTTTACTTCCCGGTGCGGTGACGTGGCGGCGTCAACGTCACCGCGCCGTCTGCCGGCGGGGATTTTGGTTTGATTGTGTGTAAACGATCAAACCAATACGTCCCCAGCAGACAGATTTGTTTAAATCGGTCTGTCCGACCGATTTGAACAAATGTGTCTGTTGGTGTGTACGGAGCCTTGCTTGTCTCTCCAGACTTTTTACCCCAAGTTATTCCACACTACCAACAGCCTGGACTTATTGTATGTTTTATGCTGATTTGATATTCATCACTCTGTTTTTTTGCGCATAATTTACTTGTTGTACTTTGGTTCTAATATGTTTTATATTAATTTGTTATACCAATTGATTCTTAGTGCAACACTTTTATATTTGTTTAAAATGTGCAAGTCATCAAACGATCAGTTAGCAATATGTGTCTTCAAAAAAAAAAAAATGTGGTTTTCCCTTTTATGAAACAGATGCTGAGAGTTGCATGCAGAAAAACCAGTGAAACTGCAGTGTTGGCCAATACTGAAAAACAATTAATGTGGTTTATTTCAGTAAAATGTGATCAGAAATGACTAACATGGAGATAAAAAGGGGTGTGTCACAGATTTAGACCTGCGCAGTAATTCGCCATCATTCTTATTTACCCAGGACAATACAGTACCTCTCCACAAACAGTCCTGGTCCAACTTTATTTAGAAAGTAATTATCTAAACTACAATTGTTAAAAGAGCAGAGGTAAGTGATGTAACTACAGTTCCTTTTTTCTCTTTTAATGTAGGAAATCAGTTACTTTTTTTTTTTTGCCAACAAGAATATTTTAGGAGCAATATATGTAGCCACTTTCTAACTACGTTATTTCATCTGCAAAAAAAAGGTTTCTAAACTTCCTGCATTAAGCAGTGTTTTAGGAAAGCGCAATAAATTATGACTTATATTGGGTGGAGAACTACTGGTCTGACTATTAAGGCAAATGCTACATTATTTATGTACAAAACACGAAATTGTATAATACATAGGACTACAGATTACTGTTATATGTGTGCTGTGATGGAGTTTTATTAAAAGAGCTTCGCAAAAAGATTTTGGTCACTTATCTGGTTGTTCACTGACATATATATACAATTATATATTTTATATATATGTATAAAATATATAATAAATATATAAAATTCCACAAATAATAATTAGGTTATCAAATCCCAGTCTTCCTGTTTCCAGACTTTGGGAGGTACTACTACTACTACTGCAACTAAAGACCAGCATCTTTAAAATGCTACTATAAAACAGGTCAGAGAAATAATAAAATATATGTAGTATTTATCTTTATCACATTGGTATCATTATCATGTACAGTCTATTACAGTATCTATTGCATTATATTGGAAATGTTTACATTTTGCTTGATCCATTACAGTCAATCTAAAGCTGCTTTGACTATATTAGCTAAGTCAGTGCATTAATGCAGGGGTGTCCAAACTTTTTTCAAAGAGGGCCAGATTTGATGAAGTGAACATGCTCTCACCACTGCACCAATGCCTATCATTGTGCTCACTGCCAATGGACCAATGCATGTCTCAGTGCCCATTACCACTGCACAAATAAATACCTTTGTGCTAACTGCTAATGCACCAATGCACACTTCTGCTCTTTAAGGCCCTGTACACACGATCAGACATGTCTGATGAGACTTTTCCGACGGACCGTTTTCATCAGACAACTCTGAACTTGTCTGATGTGCGTACACACCATAGGACCAAAATCCGATCAGACCAGAACGCGGTGACGTAGAACACAACGAAGTGCTGAAAAAATGAAGTTCAATGCTTCCAAGCATGCGTCGACTTGATTCTGAGCATGCGCAGGTTTTTGGTTTGATCCTTTTGTGTACTAACCATCAAACCTTTCCGACGGACAGGTGTCCATCAGACAGGTTTTAAAGCATGTTTTGAAACTTTGGTCCGACGGACAACGGTCTGATGGGCCTTACACACCATCTGCAGACCAGTTTCATCTGACCTGTCTGATCGTGTGTACGCGGCCTTACACTTTTAGTGACCTACCCTTCCATATTCAGCTTACGCATACTTATACTCATACTTTCGCTAGTAATTATAATAAAATATGTAATGTACATACTGGAAATTTGAAAAGGAAAGGTAATTTGTAAAAACATCACAATACAACAGCTTGTGTTGCAATTATATATGTGTTATTTTTTGTTTTATATATATATATATATATATATATATATATATATATATATATATATATATATATATATATATATATATATTTTTTAAGTGTAGTTATCATTTTACTTTATTGTTGTGTTAAATTCAAAACAAACATTTATTGTATTGCAGTTTTCATTTATAAGCTTTGTTTAATATATTTTGCACCTGGTGATCTGGCCAGTAAGTCTGTTTTTTTCAACAGGTTGTAGATAGATTGGGGAAATATCGCGCTGCTTTAGGTAAATAAAGTGAGCCGCTAAACACAGCTAATAGAAAACAATAAGCAAAAAATAATGTGGATAAAAAAATGTGTAGCGCTAAGTAAATAGAATATAAATAAATATATCTATGTGCTGAAAATTGTATGTGATTAAAAAATATGATCATAGAAAGAATATTTTGTGAAAAAATAACCAACTGTACACAATAAAAATGAAAAAATGACCAATAACCAGTGAACGAAATTAAGTAGTCACTAGTATAAGAAATGAAATGTCCTGAACAAAAAAATTGCAATCGATGTCCAAATCCAAAAGCTATAAGTGTTCAATATAAACAAGTGATGTCCTCTATGCGAACTCTTGTGTGGTGATATAAGAAAAAGGAAGAAGACCTTCACCCAATAAAGCATGGAGGCTTACCAGATCAAGAGGACTCTACCAGCTATACAGACTGGAGAGTCACATAAGCTTTGGATCATCCAGCGTGGATCGAAGCCTCGTAGAACTGCCGGTGACAGGGATGTACGTCAGTATAGTAATCCGGGAGGGGGACTTCAGTTATCCAGGGCTTGATGCTCAGTAGGTATACGTTGAGAATGGTGTGCAGGAGAAAAGAAGGAGCAATAGTGTGATACCGTCACGGTATTAAAAGATTTAATAAGTAATGAACTTACATGGATCAGGATAAAAAAAGCGCGCTTGCAGTCATAATGTGGCGACAGTAGAATCTTCCCTGACGCGTTTCGTGTACAAACACGTTGTCAAAGGGTAACAGACCACCATAGCCACTTATTGTTTTTTTCAACAGAACAAGCTTGCCTGAAAATGTATCAGTTAGAGTGTTAAGACAAACCATTTACCACTAACTGGTGCTTACAATGATGGGCTTTTTTATAATTATTGTAAAACCTTTATCCCAAAAGAAAAAAAACTGTTGTACACTGTAACTGGCTGTGTAACTGCAGTATGCATGGGTGGAGTTTGGTTCAGTTTGTTAGTGCATTTAAATCTTTCATATTATATCTAACACTCTCCTCCCCCAGACTGACAGTGCTGCTGTCCAAAGGTGCTTTTGCGCTCCTTCATCCAGAGTGCAGACACTCTATTACAGGAGATGTGTTACTTGCCAGATCACCAGGTGAAAACAGAGAACAAAGCCTAAAAAAAGGAAAATGAATGCAGCCACCACATCCAATGATTGGTAAGCGGCAATATATCAAAAAAATAGTTTTAGGCTTAATTATCTTACTGTGCTGATTCTATACAAAAACATATGATACACCCACAGCCCTTATACTCAGTATCTTGCTTAAAAAAGTAAATAACCAGTGTGCACAAACGAAAAGTGATCCAACATCAATCAATAAGTCCCAAAAAAAACAGTGCCAAAAAAACAGTCCATTCCTCTTTAAAATAAAATGGATGCAGACTCCATCAATCAAATATACGTGACTTTTCACCCGTTGTGTCACCACCACCTCTTTACAAAATATGCGCTCACCAGACCAAGATGTAATCAATAAGCCGGATTTACAAAGCACTTACGCCGGCGTATCTCCAGATACGGCAACGTAAGTACAAATGTGCGCCGTCGTATCTATGCGCCGACCCACAAAGCAAGATACATTGAAAAATAGGCTTCAGCCGCCCGACGTAACTTTCCTACGCCGGCGTATAGTGGGCGCATATTTACGCTGGACGCATGTGGCGCTCCCATTGATTTTGGATACAAATATGCAAATGAGTCAAATATGGCGATTCACGAACGTACTTGCGCCCGGCACATAATATACGCGGTTTGCGTAAGTCGTACGTCCGGCGTAAAAAGTTATTCTCCATATTGGAGGCACAACTCATGCAAAGGTATGGACCAGGCAACGAATGCCGTCGAATTTTACGTAGTTTACGTTGTACGTGAATAGGACTGGGCGTAGGTTACGTTCACGTCGTAGGCAGTGTTTCGACGTATCTTAGGCAGTTGTTTTGACGTGATTGTGAGCATGCTCACTGGGATGCGTCCAAGGCACGACGCATGCGCAGTTCGTTTTAGGTACTTGTCTGACGCTTGGCCCATCATTTGCATGGGGTCACGCTTCATTTAAATGTATCACGCCCACTTCCAGCTCACTTCCACCTACTTTGACTTAGGCTGGCTTATGCCTACAAATTTACGTTACGCCGGCGCAACGTTGGGAGCATTTGCTTTGTGAATTCCATGCTTCCTTCTCCGCGCTGCGCCGGCGTAGCGTAAAAGACATACGCTACGGCGACATATACAGTATATGCGCCGATGTATGTGAATCCGGGCCAATGCCTATAACGATATCAGCCAGGGGTGTTCCTCTTCTTTCCACAGCTATCCTGCTGCTTTCTCTCCCAAATAAGGTTCAGACCAAGATGTAATTAATACCTATAGCGGTATCAGGCAGAGATGTTTTTCCTCTTTCCACAGCACTTTTGCTGCTTAATTTCCCCACTGTGGCTCTTAAAATAAAAATCCTGATATGGTATAGTACATTCAAAAAAGTCGCAGGTTTATTCATCCAAAAAACATATAAAATTTGCACTCACACTGGACAGAGTAGTGCCGGTCGGAGTAAGGCACAAACACATGTGAGTGCAAATTTTATATGTTTTTTGGATGAATAAACCTGCGACCTTTTTAAACGTACTATACCATATCAGGCTTTTTTTAGTGCAATATGTAGCAGAACACATATTGCCCTAAATTGCCATTTTTTTTTTTTTTATTAGATTTGTTTTATAGTAGAAAGTAGACAGACACCCTGTCTGAAAAGAGTTGTACTAGGGTTTACACTTTCTTTCCATTTTTATACTTTCTATTGATCCTGGACTTCTTCCCCCTCCACAGATAAAAGAGAAATCTAGTCTTCAAGTCTTTTAAGAAGCTAGACGGGAGCCTAATCGGGAGTGTTTGTAACAGGTATTATAAGTATGGTAATATGTTCATCTTTAGGATGCTGCTGCATCCACACCAGGTTAACGCTTCCTTTTTTTTAAACAAACAGTTGTGCTTTATTGAAAAATATGCATTAGACAACATATGCAGAGAGACAGATGCGTATCACAAACCAGATAAGCAAACAAAAGTCATAGTAGGCTAGTGCAGTACATCCTACATGAATCATTGCGGGCAAGAAACGTTGCACAAAGTCCGTAAACCAAACCCATTAAAGATTCACCCAAAAAAAATAGAAAATAAAATAAAATAAAAAAACCCTGATAGAAACAGCAGTAGGTATATCTAACATCTAGACCCCACCCTCCAACACTTGTTAAGTCAACATCCAAGGGCCCCACACCTTTTCAAATTTCCAATGACATCCCCTGTTGGAATAGGTCATTTTATACAATGGCAGGGATGCGTTTACCATAGCCTCCCAGGCGGACAATGCCGGCCGATCCGGGGGACACCCACTTCATCAGAATTTCTTTTTTGGCATAATAGAGGAGGTGGGCAATGAGAAGCTTGGAATGATGAGAGCGCTGATCGTCATCAGGAATGCCCAACAAGGCCAGGGAGGGCGTAGGGACCAGGTCAAGCTGCATCCGAAGGATGATTTCATCAAAGACCGCTCTCCAGTATGCCAAAATGACAGGGCATTCCCAGAACATGTATGTACGACCCCTGGTGAAGTTTGCACCTAGGACACATAGGGTCCCGATCAGGGTACATCCTCTGCAATCTTACAGGAGTGTAGTAAACCCGGTGGAAAAACTTAACCTGGATCAACTTATCTCGGGATGATATTACAATCTTGGGTCCCTGTTCTAAACTATCCTCCCAATCCTCCCTATCCAAGGAGGGAATGTCCTCCTTCCAATATTCCCAAAGTTTCTCCATCCTGGGTATGTCAGTGCCCAGGAGAGCTCCATACAGCGTTGACAATGGCTTGTCCAGGTCCCCAGGCATTAATATATCGTCTATAGGATCCATTTTAAGAATAGGACTCTGAGGAAACTGAGCCGCAGCAGCATGCCGCAACTGGAAGTATCGAAATAACATCCAGCCCGGCAGCTGGAACCGCTGAGACAACTGTGCAAAGGTCAGAAGAGTACCCATGGGCATAATGTCACTAATAGTTTTAACCCCGTATCTCGCCCACAGCTGGGGATCTGGAATAGTGCGGAAATGGGAAAGGGCAGGGTTACCCCACAGTGGCTGAGCAGGGGATAACTGGCCCGGTACGGAAAAGCGACGTGTCGCAGCCCTCCAGATTCGCCACGTGACCCTCGTCGGACCCGGAAGGACTCGGTACGCCCCCTATAAATAAAGTTCCGGAGATCCAACAGGGACCCCAGGAAGGCAGCCTCCAAGCAGGTGGCCGCATTAGCTCTAGAACTCTGAAACCACCAGTAGGCGGACACCAGCATTGCCGCCCAGAAGTAGACCTTAAAATTAGGCAGCGCCAGGCCAACCAACTGAGGAGGAAGATACAACGTAATTTTTGCCATACGGGGAGAGGCCCCATTCCATATAAAGGAGAGTATGCATTTGTCTATTTCTTGAAAGAAAGAATTCGGCACCCAGACAGGACAGTTACGAAATATATAATTAAATTTGGGGAGAATCATCATTTTTATTAGGTTGATGCGGCCTAGAAGATTTAGTGGGAGCCCAGACCACGAAGAGCAACACGTTTTAAGTAGCGTTAAAAGTGGTTGTAGGTTTTTGTCAAAAAAATCCGCCACCTTTCTAGTCACCTGCACTCCCAAATACCGAAACTCTACAACCCATTTCAATGGGGAGGAAGAGGCCGAGGTGGTCGCCCGCTCATCAATTGGAAAAAGCACAGACTTGGACCAATTGATCCGTATACCCGAAAATACGCCAAACGTATCAAAAATATTAAGGGCGGCAGTGAGTGATGGACCCGCATCATTGAGGTAGAGAAGGGCATCGTCCGCGTACAAGGACAACTTCTCCTCCAGGCGTCCCACCCTCAGTCCCCTGACCCCAGTAGACTCCCTGATCAGAATAGCCAGGGGCTCCAAGGCCAGGGCAAACAAGGAGGGAGACAGGGGGCACCCCTGCCGCGTACCCCTATTAAGGGAAAATGTCTGCGATAGACATTTATTGGTACGAACACGTGCCCTGGGAGCTCTGTATAGAAGTTGCAACCAACCAAGGAATTTGGGACCAAACCCATACCATCGCAGAACCTCCCAGAGATAGACCCATTCCACCGAGTCAAACGCCTTTTCGGCGTCCAGGGAAGCGATGACCCTAGTACCCTGGTTGTCATGCGGGAGTGAGAGATTAAGAAAAAGGCGCCTTAAGTTTATGTCTGTTCCCTTACCCGGCATGAACCCCGTCTGGTCCACATGAATCAGCGCTTCAATGACAGCCGAAAGTCGACACGCCAGAACTTTCGCTAGAATTTTGGCATCGACGTTTAAAAGTGAAATAGGCCTATAAGAAGCGCAATCCTGGGTGTCCTTACCGGGTTTGGGAATCAGCACAATAATCGCCTCCTCCATGGAGTCAGGAAGACTGCCAATAGAAGGTAGGTCAGTCAGAAGGGCCTTTAATTTAGGTGCCACAATGTCCGCAAAGTTCGAATAGAATTCGGCTGGGAGCCCATCCGACCCTGGTGTTTTACCCGCCTGCAATGACCCAATGGCCCCCTGTATCTCCTCCAGTGATATATCTGCCTCTAGGCGTTCCCTGTCTGCCCCGTCCAGCATGGGCAACCCAATCGTCCCCAAAAAGTCTGCCAGCTCAGTCTGGGTGTAATTAGCCCTGGAGCCATATAGGTCCTCAAAGAACTGTGCGAAGCGTGAATTAATGAGGTCTGGGGCCACAATAATTTGGCCATTTTGCCCCCTAATATTAGTAATATGGGTAGTAGGGTTCTGGCTCTTTGCCAGCCAGGCCAACAGGCGACCATTTTTGTCCCCATACTCGAAAACCCGCTGTTGGGAATAAAACAAAGCTTTTTTAGTATTCTCTACCCGAAGAAGGGATAGCTGCCTCAGGGTTCCCTGCCAGGCCCGATACCCATCCGGGGTCGGGGAGGACACGTAGTCCGCCTCCAAGCCGGATGCCTCAACCTCCAGAAACTCGAGTGACCGGGACGCCTCTCTCTGCAGTATTGCTATTCTGGAGATGTACGCACCCCTAACCCATGCCTTAAACGCATCCCACCTTACTCCCGGTGAACTACTATCTCCATTCGTGGCCCAATACGAGCACAGGGATTCCGTAATCGGTTCCTGTAACCCATCATCCGTGGCCCAGAACCTAGACAGACGCCACAAGCTAGAGCCAGAGCGGGACGAGATAGAGAGGGTCAGGCTGAGAGGGGCATGATCCGACACACCCCTTGGGAGTATACTCGCATCCGTCACCCAGCGAAGGGCGGCGTCGGAAGCATAGGCCAGGTCAATACGCGACAGGGATTTGCACGCGGCAGAATGGCACGTAAACTCCCTGACGGTCGGGTGTAGGTAACGCCACACATCCACCAAGGCAAATGTGGACGCCCATTGGGAAAGCAACGAGGCACCTCCCGCCCCTCCCCCCCGCAACCTGTCCATTTCAGGGCACGGAGTCATGTTAAAATCACCCAACAAAAATACCTCAGGGGTATCAAGCCCCAAGATCAAAGGCATAATGTTATTGAGCATTGCGACAGAAGCCGGGGGAGGTAGGTACAATCCCACTATAACCACATCCTTTTCATATATACTAGCATGCAGTATAACATATTTCCCATCTGGGTCCGTACGCACCTCCAGTATCCGAAAAGGCAACGATCTGCGAATCAGAATACTGACTCCCCTGGAGTAGTTGGAGTAGGTGGCATGGTAATGCGCACCCACCCAGGGTCGCCGGAGACCGTTGAGTCTAGAACCCTGGAGGTGCGTCTCTTGCAGAATGCAAACATGGGGGCTATACTTGCGAAGAAACTTGAAAACCAGGGAACGCTTTACTGCTGAGTTCAGGCCACGGACATTCCATGAAATCACAGTAATTTGCGACATAGGAGGCTATAAAAACATAGTAAAAGCATGAATGCAGATAGCGCAGACATTATAGCATGCGATAAGCACAGGTTAACGCTTCCTTATCCCATCTTTTATGGTCCGATTTGATAGCTTTTGCTAAGGAATTCAAATTAAGATTCGGGGCTATGTTTGTCCCTAAATGCCTAATGTGCAAGTCGAACCATTTGAATGGGAAGGTTTGTTTAATAGATTCATGTTGGGAGGGCAAGGCCAATGATTGTCCTTTCTAGTTGCCAAAGTGACCTGTTAAAATTTATGTAAATCCTAGCAATTCATCTCTCTTAATTTAGCTATTTTATTTGGTTAGAGTGGTTGTAAAGCCTTGTGTTTTTTCACCTTAAAGTGGATGTAAACCCGATTTTTTTTTGATGTCACAATGTACAGTATAAGATTTCCTATCATCATTTTCGTATCATCTTGCAACACAGAGTTAATCCAGCTCTGAGCAATCCTCTTTTATTGTTCAGTGAAATAAAACGGACTTACAGAGAAAAACCTTAGTCCCTTCCACCCCCTTGCTGTGAGTGATAGGTTATTTACATATCTCATGCACTAGCCTGGAGACAAGCATTATTTTTGAATTCCCACCCCCACTCCTTTTCTGAAGTCATGTGGTTACTTTTCTGGATTTTGACTGGATGTTAGTGATCAGAGCAGAATTTAGTGTTGTGTTTAGTGCATGTTGACAAGGGGAGTGTAGAGGAGGACTGGGAGTCTACTGTCATCACGACTCCACCCAGAGCTCCAGACAACAGATCCACCCACAAAATCTGCAGTTTTTCAGTTCTTATAACAGACAGAGGGGAGACATTTGACAGGTAAGGATACATGCAGGAGGCATGTATATCCTTACAGATCAGCACTATGGCAGTAGTTTAGAAAGGATGAAAGTGGGTTTACATCCACTTTAATGCATTCTATGCATTAAGGTGAAAAAACACCTTGCACTCTTCAGCCCCCCAAGCCCCTGTTTTACTTACCTGAGCCCCGAACTTTAGTGGGCACGTCATTCTCCCTGCGGCTTCTTGGCTCTTCATTGAATAGATTGATAGCAGCACAGCCATTGGCTCCCGCTGCTGTCAATCAAATCCAATGACGCGGCCGTCGGGGGGCGGGGGCCAAGTCATACACTCGGCGGCTATGTACGTCGAGTGTATCACACGGGAGCGCGCCCGCAAGGTAACCCCCTCGAGAGAGAGCTTCCTAGAGGGGGTTAGCTATTGTGGGAGGAGCCGCGAGAGCCGCAGTGGGACCCCAGAAGAGGACGATCAGGGCCACTCTGTGCAAAATGAACTGTAAGTATGACATGTTTGCTATTTTAACTTTTTTAAACATGAACCTATAGTATCACTTTAAATATACCATGAAAAGTGTTTTGTTTTGTCTGTTCAATAGAGTGCAAAAATACATGTTGATCCTGCAAGAAATCTAGTGAACTGATTACTGTGATGGTAATAAGGTCTGGGAAAGGGAGTGTTATAATCAAGGTTCATATTCTACCAGCAAATTCTCAGAGACATTAAGAGAGTTACACACACAGTAGCCCCGGTCAGTGCTGTCTGACTGCAGAGGGGGAGGGGGTGACTCACAGTAGCAGATAAGGAAGAAAAAATCCCTGTACAGCACCGATGTCTGTGAAGGAGCGCTGGGCTGTCACTGCTGCTTCTACTCCTTGCTCTGTCCCCCACGCTGCTGAATCTCTCACTCTCAGGGGTGGCGGCAGGGATGGGTGGTGTTATGGAGGGCACAACACAGGCTTCATTCACAAGAGGATTCACAGGCTGGCTGACTAGTGGGGGGAGGAGGTTGGACAACAGGCACCTGGGGGGGGGGGGGACACAAAGTGAGGGGGATGGTTGTGACCGGAGGTATACTGCTGTGTCTGTGTTAGAGGAGGACAGAAACCTGGGCACAAGTGTCATTCCCGTACAGATGGCAACCCTGTCCCTAAGGGAAAATGTCCAAATCGAGCCCAAAGTGTCAATATTTTGTGTGGCCACCATTATTTTCCAGCACTGCCTTAACCCTCTTGGGCATGAAGTTTACCACAGCTTCACAGGTTGCCACTGGAGTCCTCTTCCACTCCCCCATGAGGACATCACTGAGCTGGTGGATGTTAGAGACTGTGTAAACCTTCACCTTCCATTTGAGAATGCCCCACAGATGCTCAGTAGTGTTTAGGTCTGGAGACATGCTTTGCCAGTCCATCACCTTTAACCTCAGATTCTTTAGCAAGGCAGTGGTCGTCTTGGAGGTGTATTTGGGGTCGTTATCCAATGCCTTCGGCCGAACAGGACCCTCATCAAATAAAGAGGACAGGGGTTTCCAGTGCCGTAACTGAATAGGGTTTGAGTAACATGGTATGCCCAGGGGAAAGGACTGTGACTTATTTCAGAGAATCAAGACACCCTGAGGAAACATGTGGCTGCAATTTGCAGGCCGGTGGCAAACTGGGGTGGTCGTGTGCCTCGAGCTGCATCCGATACAAGAAGCATGAACAACAACATCATGCCCATGCTGAAGTCAACGGAGCCACTTCCGAACACTCAGGGCAAATTGGTAATAACATCTCCAGACTCCCTTCCTTGCAGAATGCAAGACCTCCTCAGGGCTTACAGTGCACCCCAATTTCCACTAGCGGTCTCCCCCATTCAGCATGGTAAGTTGCCATTGATGTCATCATAATTAGTAGAAATCACCTCCTATGCACTGCTCAAACACCACCCAAATTTCTTCATAAGTATTACTCTGGGCTGCTGCTCCACCCACAGTCAGCCTACCCTCCAGAGATTACTAAAACATTCTCAAAAGTTCCTGAAGGTTTTCGGATGCTTCATGCCCCTATTTGTAGTTTATCCTGCCGACTATGCCAAAATGTAGGCTGGGACATTTGAATGTTGGCAATATGTTTAATTCTCGGCTGAACCAGGTACCAGTTCAAAGGATAGGCCATAGGTAACAGGAGGAAGCAAGTCCAATAACTTTCAATGATTTACTTTCAATATACAACTTCAAGGCATTCAACTTTAGGGCATACAGCTTCTCAACCATCATGGTCACGGCCATTGGTACTATTCGGTTTCCTGTCCAAACTCCTCCAACTCTCCACTATTTATCTATAGAAAGGGCCGGAGGGCACCACCTGGTAGCCAAACAAGAAATCGTAACAACAACTACATAATAGTATTCAAGCACGCCTGAGTTTATTCCCACTAGATAAGAGGGGGGTGGGGGAACCCATGTAGTGTTTTTTACATCAATGAAATGTGAACTTTAAAGAGTAAATGACTTAGAAAATTTAAATAGTCCAACAAATGCCTACTTGAAGGTATCCTTAATGCATAATTATGAAGCATAAGGTGGCAGCACACATTGCCAACAATTTATTATCATTCAAATCGTAAAAACAAACAAAAATGTCTGTCTTGCATTACTTCCTTCTTAGGATTAATGGTCATGTGCTTCAGCTGTAATGACTGGAGTTTGCCTTTAACGGGGCAAGGCAAAAAGCAATGGAGATGAGCAAATTATGGAAAAGCCAAAGCACCCAAACAGAACTCACTGAATTCACCAATTCATAGAAGTCAGGTCACTGGAAGAATGGGGACTGGGTGCTATTAGGTACTGCATTTGCACATTGCTCTTAGCCTAATAAACCCAATGAGCTTTTTGAAGTGTTGCTTAGGAAATAGCAGTAAAAAATATAGGTAGATGGCGCACGACTTAAAGAATGCAATCAAAAGAATTAATAATATAGTTAACAATTAGTAGATCATAAGGTCCATGTCAATATCAAAGAAAAAAAATTAATAAAATAAAAAATTAAAATAAAAAATTAAATGACCATATAATGATAGTCCAAATGAATGACCATACAACAAATGGTCAAAATAAAAAGTCCCAAAAGTTCAATGTTTAATCCAGCAACACTAGTGGCAGCACAATCCTGAAGCAGAAGCAGACTCTGAAAGATATATGTAGACAAGAAGGACATGCGCCAAACTAAGTGTAGTAAAATAGGGATTTAATGAGGTAAAAATAGTAGTAAACAATAGATTGGCTACTCACAAAACAATTGAGAGCAAGGGCACATCAGGGGTTAACGGCTGGTCAAGGGTCACAACGATCGTTTACAGCTGCAGGCAGGCTGACTTGGCCAAGTCATGGGAGATATGGAGACCCATCCTGGGGAAGCCTAGGAGAAGCAACCGGGGATCCAGGAGCCGTGTTTCCAGGATAGGACGCGCTATGCGTTCCAGCATGAAGCGCAGTCTGTCGCCGTACGACCGGAAGTGACGTCGAACCTCGGGCCAGCCAATGGGATGACGCGTTTCTCAGCATCCGCTGGTTCATCAGATCCAAACGTTTGGATCTGATGAACCAGCGGATGCTGAGAAACGCGTCATCCCATTGGCTGGCCCGAGGTTCGACGTCACTTCCGGTCGTACGGCGACAGACTGCGCTTCATGCTGGAACGCATAGCGCGTCCTATCCTGGAAACACGGCTCCTGGATCCCCGGTTGCTTCTCCTAGGCTTCCCCAGGATGGGTCTCCATATCTCCCATGACTTGGCCAAGTCAGCCTGCCTGCAGCTGTAAACGATCGTTGTGACCCTTGACCAGCCGTTAACCCCTGATGTGCCCTTGCTCTCAATTGTTTTGTGAGTAGCCAATCTATTGTTTACTACTATTTTTACCTCATTAAATCCCTATTTTACTACACTTAGTTTGGCGCATGTCCTTCTTGTCTACATATTGCTTAGGAAATAGAAGGCTCATTAACAGAAAGTATATACAAGGCTCAGTGCAGTAACTTTACAGCATTAAAGCGGAGCTCCAGCCGCGGGAAACATTTTTTTTTAAAGTCAGCAGCTACTAACAGTGTAGCTGCTGACTTTAAATAAGGACACTTACCTGTCCTAGGCGCCCGCGCTGACGGCCCCCCCCGATGCCGGTCCCACGATCGCTCCGGGTCCCGCGCCGCCATTCACACTATGGGAAACAGGCAGTGAAGCCGTACGGCTTCACTGCCCATTTCCTACTGCGCCTGCGCGATTCTCACGCTGGCTTGTGAATGGGCGCGCTGCTCTCTGAGAACACACACAGTTCCCAGGATGCAGCGCGCCCCATTCACAAGGAGAAGAACAAGAAGAAAACACACCGCGGTTCAGGAAGAGGCAGATTACGGACTTCCGCATAGCAACAGCTATTTCGGGTGAGTATTTTTTTTTTTTTTTTCGGGGTTTTTTTTTTTTCAAACAACATTGTAAAATGTTGTTATCCTGGGTGGAGCTCCGCTTTAAGACTATCTTTGTAAAATGTAACGCTCACACATACACTTTACAAATATGCAATGCATTATGCATGATATAATACACTTTAAACGTGGGAGTTCATTAATGAACAAAAATTTGAGATTGCAGAAAAATGGCAAAACATAGCCAAACGCTACTGTTCCAGATCAGCCTTTCTCCACCTTCTAACCCCAGAGGAATCCCTTGAAATAATTGTGAGGTCATGCTAAAATAAGTTATTTTGTGTTTATTTGGAAGAATGCCCCTTACATTGGTGGTCACTGGAAAAAATGCTCCCCCTACAGTGGTGGCCACACTCAGACACCTAAAAAGAATATTGGAACCATACCGCTGGCTCCGCTAAGTGACATTGGGCCCAAAATTACACAAGCACCATCAGATGGGAGGTCAATCAGCCACATCTCAAGAAACCCCTAACAACCTCTGAAGGAACCCTGGTTAAGATTGGCTGTTCTACACTGTACATATCACTACGTATTTACATATTTTATCTCTCTTGCTAATGAGGGAACCTGGCTAAAGCAACAGGTGTGTGAGCAGAAGAAAGCCAAAACTTGGTCCAAGGCTTCTGGAGGAACGGCTATACCCCTGGTTCACAGATGCTTTTTTTTAATTCTCTTCATTAAACCAACAGAAGCAACACTACAGTGTTTTCAACAAACATATTTTGAAAATTGTATTTTCAGATTGTTCCACTGAAGATCCATTGTTTTCTTTAGGAACTTTATTTTCTCTTGTAAATAGGGGTAATAGTCAATAGGTTCAACCACATCTGACTGGTAGAAAGGATGGGTCCCTGAAGAACTTAATCAGCTTCTATAGGTGTAAGTGCCATTTCAAGGCCAGACAACGTGCAGACCTCTTCTTTTTGGGGTTTATTGAAGTGGTTCATGTTGCCATTCTTTATCCATTCCTGAAATAAGAACAGAAAATACAGTACATTTCCACATAAACATTGGTAATGTCTAAGAACAGAAAGCAAGATCTTATGACTGACATTGTTCATGAATTTATTAACAGTACAGAAAACAAAGATACTGTATATCAGCTTAATAGAATGTATAACTGACAGCACACATAAGCATCCTCTACATAGGCAGCTAGGATTGGAGGTGGCACAACATAATGAAACACACAGATAAGTTGGATGTAACAAATAGTATACATTAAAATGCCTAAATGATGCACTTCCCTTTTGGTTTTAAATGTTTACTTAACGGTACACTTGTCCTTTAAGAAGGCTTAAAGTTAAACTATAGGGTAAACTAATAGTCTAGATGCAATAGGAAAGTGTATTCTTACTTCTTGGTGTGTTTTGTACATTTCAGATCTGTGCAGTAATCCAGTGTGAAATTTGCCTCTGTGAAGGAACTTCCTCTAATGAAGACCAGTCTCTGCTGCTCTCTTTCCTTGTACAGAGGTTCGGGGGGCTGCTCTGTGCATTAAAAATGCACAGAGCAGGTGAGTATAACATGTTTTTTTATAATAAAAAAAACTATTCACTGCCCCCTGAAGACACAGATTCTTTTTTTATATACTAATTGTTAGTACCACATGGGAAGACCGGCCAGACTTCTCCATTCAGAGCAGCATTTAGCCTCTCATATACAAGTAGCTTAAGTAGTGAGTGTACAGCTTGTATACCAGGGTATATTTTCGGTCCCCTCAAAATAACTCAACACAGTCATTATTGTCTAAACTGCTGGCAAATAAAGTGAGTACACCACTAAGTGAAAATGTCCAAATTGGGCCCAAAGTCAATAGTTTGAGTGG
This sequence comes from Rana kukunoris, assembly GCA_029574335.1. Classification (NCBI taxonomy): domain Eukaryota; kingdom Metazoa; phylum Chordata; class Amphibia; order Anura; family Ranidae; genus Rana; species Rana kukunoris. The sequence goes on along the minus strand of CM056057.1, from coordinate 76,063,443 downwards.
CCACCATTGTTTTCCAGCACTGCCTTAACCCTCTTGGGCATGGAGTTCACCAGAGCTTCACAGTTTGCCACTGGAATCCTCTTCCACTCCTCCATGATAAAAAACAGAGCTGGTGGATGTTAGAAACTTTGCGCTCCTCCACCTTTTGTTTGAGGATGCCCCACAAATGCTCAATAGGGTTTAGGTCTGGAGAGATGCTTGGTCAGTCCATCACCTTTACCCTCAGCTTCATTAGCAAGGCAGTTGTAGTCTTGAAGGTGTGCTTGAGGTTATTATCATGTTGGAATACTGCCCTGCGTCCAGTCTCCGAGGGAAGGGGATCATGCTCTGCTTCAGAAAACAGGTCGTTCACGCCAAATTCGAGTGACGTGCCACGGCCCATAATTCACTGCGGCACTGCGCGCTGATGATTGGCCAAGCATGCACTATGACCAGCATGCTTGGCCAGTACAGAGAGCCGTAATTGGCCAAAGCCAGGGTGGCTTTGGCCAATTATGGCTCAGGGCTTTAGTACACGCCCCACACTATAAAAGGCCACCTGCAGGGCGGCCTCGTGTAGTGTGTTGCGGAGCTGGTTAGATATCAGTCACAGAGAGAGTGTCTTTTTTTCTAGCTAGATAGAGCAGGCAGGCTAGTCAGTTAAATTTACAGTGTGTAGAGGATATATATGCATCCCAGGTGTTGTATATATATTTATACACTGTATAGTTTAGCTAGATCAGTTCTTCCTAATTTACTGGCAGGTAGTTGATTGTGCTAGCTGCAGTATTCTCACATGGTGTATTGCCTGTGTCCTCTGCAGTGTGCACCATAAAGCTACACAGGCATACTATAGACAGCAGGTACAATATTTTATGGAATTTTTCATTTTTTATTTAAGCATCATGATGCTTAAATAGAAAAAATAAAAGAAAAATTCCTTTAAATATTGTACCTGCTAGGTGTCTATAGTATGCCTGTGAAAACGTCTTTGAGAACCCGGGTCTTGCCCCAGGGAACATGTATCAATGGAATATATATTTTTTTTTAAATGGTCGTTTTTTTTGGAGCAGTGATTTTAATGATGCTGACAGTTTTTAAAACTTTTTTCCATTGATACATGTTCCCTGGGGCAAGACCCGGGTTCTCAAAGACGTTTTCCGACAATAACTTGCATATGGGGCTTTAAAATTAGCACTTTTGAATTCGAACGCTGGAGTCCCATTGACGTCAATGGGGTTCTAAATGTTCGCGCGAGCGTTCAGTCCGTTCGAAGGTTCTGGTGCGAACCGAACGCGGGGGTGTTCGGCTTATCCCTACTCCTCACCTGGTTGCCGCCACCACACACGCTTGACACCATCTGAACCAAATAAGTTTATCTTGGTCTCATCAGACAACAGCATATGGTTTCAGTAATCCATGTTCTTAGTCTGTTTGTCTCCAGCAAACTGTTTGTTTGGGCTTTCTTGTGCATCATCTTTAGAAGATGCTTTCTTCTGGGACGACGGCCATGCAGACCAATTTGATTCAGTGTGCGGCATATGGTCTGAGTGCTGACATACTGACCCCTCACCCCTTCAACCTCTGCAGAAATGCTGGCAGCACTCATGGCTCTATTTCCCGAACACAACCTCTGTATATGATTTTGAGCATGTGCCCTCAACTATTTTGGTCGATCATGGCGAGGCCTGTTCTAAGTGTAACCTGTCCTGTTAAAACACTGTACGGTCTTGGCCACCATGCTGCTGCTTAGTTTCAGGGTCTTGACAATCTTCTTATAGCCTAGGCCAGTGATGGCAAAGCTTTTTGAGCCCGAGTGCCCAAACCGCGACACAAGAGCAATTTATTTCTTGCAAAGTGCCAACACAGAATTAAACCTGCCAGCGGCTCTGTACAGAGGATGGGACTGATCATCCCTCTCTAAATGAGCCCTAAGGAACTAGAAATGTTCGATTCTGCCAGATTTGCTCAGACTTGCTCAGACTGCAGGGATTAGGAATGCATTGTGCAACATACACTGACCATTACACTCACCTACCTGACCATTACACTCACCTACCTGACCATTACACTCACCTACCTGACCATTACACTCACCTACCTGACCATTACACTCACCTACCTGACCATTACACTAACTTACCTGACCATTACACTCACCTACCTGACCATTACACTCACCTACCTGACCATTACACTCATCTACCTGACCATTGCACTCAGATACCTGACCATTACACTCACCTACCTGACCATTACACTCATCTACCTGACCATTGCACTCAGATACCTGACCATTACACTCACCTACCTGACCATTGCACTCACCTACCTGAAACATGCAATGACACCAATGATGGGGCACAATGTTTTCTAATGACACCAATAATGAGGCACAATGACACCAATGATGACAAAAAATGGGGGAGCACAATGTTTTCCAATGGCACCAATAATGAGGCACAATGACACCGATAATGAGGCACAATGTTCCCCAATGACACCAATAATGAGGCACAATGATGACAAAACATGGGATTGGATCAGCGTGCGCACGCACGCACGCACGTCACCCCCAGGAGTTTCTTCTTTGTCACTCCCACTTGGACACGTCATCAATAGCTCTAGAGAACTGTGGGAGTTGTAGTTTGCGGTGCGGTGGGGACGAATGGATTTAAGTGTTCGCTTTTAAATTTTTCATGGCGTGTGATGTGCCCACCGAAACAGCTTGCCGTGCCGGAAGCGGCATGCGTGCCACACGTTCGCTATCACTGGCCTAAGCCATCTTTATGTATTGCAATAAATATAGAGTTCTTCGCCATGAGGTGCCATGTTAAACTTCCAGTGACCAGTATGAGAGAGTGAGAGCAATAACACCAAATGTAACACACCTGCTCCCCATGTTGCCAGTGGTTTAAACATTAATGGCTTTGTGTTGAGTTATTTTGAGGGGACAGAAAATTTACAGTTATACAAGCTGCACACTGACTACTTTACATTGTAGGAAAGTGTAATTTCTTCAGTGTTGTCACATGAAAAGCTAAAATAAAATATTTACAAAAATGTGAGGGGTGTACTCACTTTTGTGAGATACTGTGTGTGTGTGTATGTATATATATATATATATATATATATATATATATACATACACACACACACACACACACACACAAATTATATTGGTACAAGCTTCCTTGATTACAATAAATCTATGTAGTGCAAACATCTAAATATCATTGTGTCTGAAATTTAACACCGGGAGCCTAGCCATTGTTCTGATTTATTTTCTTATCATGCGACTTCTTAGAAATAAATGTTAAGGTATTATCATTGTATTAACTTGCTGCATGCTTCCTGTAGGAAGAGATCTCTCCCATCGCTCAGGAAACTGGGCTGTATAACAAACGTGTTTTTGCATAGCTATGCAGACATATAACATAACTATGATTTGCAAATAACAGAGTGCTTGCCATCAATATTTGTGCCCTCTGACCTCTGCATTTCATAACCTAAGGCCTTCATTCCCAAAATGGACATTTCCCCCAGGAAACCCCTTCCACAATAAAAATGGTCACCTTTTTCCTCCATTCTCACTTAGGCAAGAATAATATGTCCTCCTCCTGAAGACTCCTGGGAGATGCCCATTGCATCTCCCAGGAGGCTGCAGGAGTAGGGACACACTGGAAGGCCTACCTGGTGCACATCATAGGAGGACTGGCGGCAAGAACCTGAAAGAGACAGCTGGCTTCCAATGCCAGAGGAAGGGAAGCTAGCAGTACAGGACCCAGCCTGTGGCAAAAGAGTAGATTGCAGTAGGAGCGTACTGGATTTGCTGGACGGGTGAGTTTGTTGTTTTAAAGTGGAACTATACTCACCTGTTCTCCAACACTGTGGAGTCCTGGAGCTGACCGCTGTGGTCTTCACCCAGATCGGCTTTCGGGTACTGATGTGTGGCTACTTTCATTTGCCTGGTCGAGATGACATCATTTCTGAGCATGCATGAAAGTTCATTCATCTCGGCATTGCCAAAAATTGTACACTGAATTGTGCATGCGCTACTCCCTGTACAGGGCGTACTGCCAGGAAAGTACATTTAATGAGACATAGTGGCTTATTTATGAAAGGCAAATACACTTTGCACTACAAGTGCAAAGTGCCCTTGAAATTGCACTGAAAGTGCACTTTAAAGTGCAGTCGCTGTACATACGTGGGGGATATGCAAAGAAAGTAAAAAACAGTATTTTAGCTTGCAAACTATTGGATAATAAAATCAGCAGAGCTTCCTCTCATTTCAAATCTTCTCCTCAGATTTACAGTGACTGCACTTCCAAGTGCACTGTCAGTGCAATTTCAAGTGCACTTTGCACTTGTAGTTTGCACTTGTAGTGCAAAGTGGATTTGCCTTTTCGTAAATAACCCCCATAGTATGTCTCTTCTGCATTAATAATCCTGCCTATTTGCCAAATGTATTTTTATGGATAAACGTTCTGCTTTTTCACATGGGCTTCAGTTTGTATAAGAGCAACGTGAACAACAAGCTTTTATGAATCTTTCATCAAGCTTTAAGCAGCTTTCTCTAAGCTTTTAAAGCATTCTTCAGCTCCAGTTTGTAAATATTAAACACAGATCTTAATGGGAGTGCTGATTGCCATTTTAAACACCCGGCTAGCAGCCTTCAGCAGACTTTCAACAAGTAGTGATGAAGCCTTCTAGCAGCTTGTTTAAAGTGGCAATCAGCACTCCCATTACAATCTGTATTCAGCTTTTACAAGTTGGAGCTGAATGGCACTTTAAATGTTTCAAAAAATCTTGCTTTAAATTTGTTATGCAAATGCTTTATAAAGTTTAATGTTCACACTGCTATTATAAAAGCTTGTGGGGCACTGGACAGAAGGGGGAGATGAGCCACAATGCCAGCGGGGAACCTGAGAAGAGGAAGAAACCACTGCACAGAACAGGTAAGTATTATTATATTATTATTATTATACACAATTTATATAGTGCCAACAGTTTACACGCTTTACAATGTATAGGGAGGACAGAGCAATTACAGTACTGTTTAATACAGAAGGTACAGGAGGGCCCTGCTCGTAGAGCTCACATTCTAAAGGGAGGGGGTGGTGGTGGTACAAAAGATAATAGCTGCATAAAATGATTTAATGGGGGTGGCTCAGGCATAGTTGTTAAGAGGGTGTGGGATAGGCTTCCCTGAATAAATTCATTTTTAGGGATCTCCTAAAGGTGGACAGGGTAGGGGCTGAGCGGACATACCGGGGCAGGGAGTTCCAGAGGATGGGGGAGGCTCTGGAGAAGCCCTGAAGGCAAGTATGGGAGGAGGTAACAAGGGAGCTAGAGAGCAGGAGGTCCTGGGAGGAGCGGAGGGGAAAATTTGGGCGATGTCTGAAGATGAGGTTGGTGATGTAGATGGGGGCAATGTTGTGAATGGCCTTGTATGTTGTGGTTAGCATTTTGAATTTTACACGGTGGGGTAGGTGAAGCCAGTAAAGGGATTGGCAGAGAGGAGCAGCAGTTACAGATCGGTTAGTGAGGTGTATTAGTCTAGCAGCAGATCTCATAATAAAATGAAGGGAGGATAGCCTGCTTAAGGGTAATAATCAAGGTGTGAATAAGTTGCTTTGTGGTGTTATTAGTCAGGAAGGGTTTTGTAACGGTATGGCCCGTGGGAACCAGAGACGTTTGAAGGAATGCGGGGTACTTCTGTGCCAGCTTCACCAATGACTCTTGGGTCTAGGGTCATCCTATGTCCGATAGGGGCATAGGATGACTGAGAAATTATATCATGAATTACATGAGATGGGACATTAACGATAATTCATGTATTGCAGGATATCTTGAAATATTACAAGTTGTTTGTTTATTCTGACCTCAACAGGTCAATAGAGTGTTTCATTCAATGTGTAACATAGACTGTTGAGGTGCTAAATAAGTCTGCTCCTAAGATATTTCATTATGTTTCAGGTGTAGTGGATTAGCATGTCAATTATGTTTCATTTTGTCGCGGAGTCAGAACGTCTGTCTAAAATGTGGATTGAGGGGAACTCATTGTGTGATGCTAATACTGTTTTGTGTGAATTCTATTAATAATAGATGTGACTTGTCAGCTGTAGTAATCAGTTAATGTTAATTATGTCAGACGGTGCGGAAAAGTCTGTGGGATGTGTACTGGAGGTAGATATGTGCATTCCCGTTCGTACGAATGTTATTTTCGTACGAAAATGTTCATTTTCGTACCCGCAGGATAATGTGTACATACGAAAAAATTAAAGCACCAACATACGAAAACTACGAGATTACGAATGAGCCGCATAACGAACAACTGCAAATACGAATGAATGATCCGACGAAAAAAAACGACAAAACGAAAACGGCAAAAGAACAAAAATGACATCTATAACAAAAGATTTACATTCTGTATTTTGTTTGAATCCTTTTTCTGTTTGTTTTCAGTCCTATGTTCATTGTTCATATGACATCTATAACAAAAGATTTACATGCTGTATTTTGTTTCAATCCTTCTTCTGTTTGTTTTCAGTCATATGTTCATTGTTCATATGACATCTATAACAAAAGATTTGCTTGCTGTATTTTGAATCCAAAATACGAACAGAAAAAAGGAATTTAAAATACAGAATGCAAATCTTTTGTTATAGATGTCATATGAACATACGACTGAAAATAGCAAAAGAAAAGGGTTTCAAGATACTGCAAATCATTGACGAAAATTCACGAAAATTATTGTCTAACAAGTAACGAACATGAATTAAACAGAATAACGAACCATCCCGCATGTACGAAAATAAAACAGTAACGAAAATACAAAACGATCGGAATACGAAAAAATCGCGTCATACGAAAAACGAACAGGAAAACGGGCGTCTTACGAAAAACGAACGAAAACGAAAAAACGGAATGATACGAAACAGAACAAAAAAAAGATTTTTTTTTCTGTGCACATGTCTAACTGGAGGCTCGTTAGCCCCCATTGTCTGATGTTGTGGGTGGAGTGTGCCATCATCCCTTTGATTACTGCAGCATGCATTTGGTTGTGAACTGTATAAAAACCTGAGTTTTACCATTAAAAGATTCATTTGTTTTGGAACCAGAGAACAGAGCTTGTGTCTCGTTTATTCTGGGGAATGGAATGGGTCTGCTGGATTGTTGGAGTGTCGGATAAGCTGTCTTGGGTTGGTGGAATGGAAATCATAAATGTGTTGACCATTACAGGTTTGAATTCTGGAGATGTTGCGGAGGTTAGCCAGTGATTGGATATGGGGGCTGAAGGTGAAGTCAGAGTCAAGGAATACACCCAACACCCTGGCATGTGTGGAGGGACCAATGGTTGTGTTGTTGATATTAATGGTAAAGTCATGGGGGGGACCGTGAAGGAGAGAATATAACAAGTTCAGATTTAGAAAGATTTAGTTTGAGGAAGTGGTGTGACATCCATACCGATATGTCAGTAAGTTTGAGATCCGTGAGGAGATCGAGGGAGTGTGTTGATAAGTGGAAAGCTAGATCTGGGTGTCGTTGGCATAGAGGTGGTATTGGAAGCCATGGAAGGTTATCAACTGGCCCAGGAAAGAGGTATAAAGTGAGAATAGGAGGGGCCCAAGGACGGAGCCTTGGAGATGTAAGTGACACTGAAAGTGCGCTGAGATAGGTAGGAGGAGAATCAGGATAAAGCAGAATCATGGAGGCCAAGGGAGTGTAATTTGCTGAGGAGGAGCAGGTGGTCAACTGTGTCAAAGGCAGCAGAGAGGTCTAAGGTCCAGGAGCAGTGATTTTAATGATGCTTAAATAAAAGAAATGAAAAATTCCTTTAAATATTGTACCTGCTGGGTGTCTATACCTGCGATAACGTCTTTAAATAGCACAATCACCAGCCTGACAGTAAATTAGGAAGAACTGATCTAGCTAAGCTATACAGTGTATAAAAATATGTACAACTCCTGGGATGTATATATATCCTCTACAGACTGTAAATTTAACTAAACTGACTAGCCTGCCTGCTCTATCTATCTATCTAGTAATAAAGACACTGTCTCTCTCTCTCTCTCTCTATAGGACTGATCTCTTTAACAACTCCGCAACACACTACACGAGGCCGCCTTGCAGGCAGCCTTTTATAGTGTGGGGCGTGTACTAAACCCCCTGAGCCATAATTGGCCAAAGCCATCCTGGCTTTGGCCAATTATGGCTCTCCTTTTTTTGCGCACTGTGATTGGCCAAGCATGCGAGTCATAGTGCATGCTTGGCCAATCATCAGTGTGCAATGCCGCAGTGAATTATGGGCCGTGACGCGTTCGAATTTCGACGAACGTACGAACAGACGATGTTTGAGTCGAACATACCTTCGAATCAAACGCGGAGCTCATCCCTTATTGAAGGGCAACAGGGTGTTGCACGAGAGCCAGAATGCCAGGAGAACCTTTATCCATGAGTGAGCCTGTCCGATTGGGTGCTGCAAATAAAGGCTGAGTGAGCCAAGAGAACCAGGAGAGCTGGGTGCTACAGTTAGAGGGACTGGTAAGAAGAGACGTGGCGCTGTTAAGGGAGCAATGTGGCTTGGCATTTTTCAGTTGACTGTCTGTCGAAGGTGGACACACTGCAACTATTTCTGTGTGAATTTTGTCATATACCTGGTTGAGATCGAGCTGGAGCTTCTCTTGCACCTCTTGTCCAACACCCCTGGTAGTGATGACATGGTGACACTTGATTGGCAGACAGGAGTGTAAGCAGGACACTAGCCAAAGGGTCATCAACAGCTGGGCAGCGAAGTACAGGAACATGAGGCAGAGACAGAGTCAGGACACAAGCTAGGATCGCTACACACCCAGGCAGCGAGGTACAGGAAAGCAAAACAAGCGCAGAGTCAGAATACAAGCCAAGATCACAGCATGCAGGCAGAAGTCCAAGGTATGGCAAGTCAAGGCTCAGGTAAAGCAGGAACTAGCTGAAGACCACTCAGACATCCATGCATGTCAGAGTCCAGCTTAACTGCGGCATCTGTGCATGAGCGCATGCACATGTTTTCTCCATACGCTAATACGTTTGGACGAGTGTGATAATGACTGTTTTGCATTGAGCTTTTGCTCAGAATTATGAGCATGCACATAAGTATGAGCATGAGACAGCTTTCTCATTCCAACGTATACTGAGCTTCTCTTATACTTTTGTATTCTGTTTAATAAAAGTGGGCTGCCATGTTCTAAAATACAATTTGTGCTGGCACAACTTATTGATTAAACTCATCTACCACATGAATATAATCACCTAAACATGACTATATATACTGTATATATAGTGGCTCCACCCAGTGTGTGGAGGTTGCTGTGAGGTGCACATCGCACTATACTGTACAGGTCAGGACAGACAAAGGTCCGAGCCTCTGAGGAGGTAGCAGCTGGGAGTTAGAGGAGAAACAGTCAAACTGACAAAGGGCCAGAGTTTTGTGTGCACAATAAAACAGTGCTCAGATTATATATTGATACAGGCTTTACCTGAAAATCTTCTTGAAACATTTTGCCAGGGCTTGGAATCTGAGGAAATAGCAATACCTTGATCCTGCAGAAAAAAAAAGAGTTTCTGTTATAAGTAGTTATGCAGATATGACCATTAGGGATGAACCGAACACCCCCCCGTTCGGTTCGCACCAGAACCTTCGAACTGACCGAACGTTCGCTCGAACATTTAGAATCCCATTGACATCTATGGGACTCGAACATTTGAATTCAAAAGTGCTAATTTTAAAGCCAAATATGCAAGTTATTGTCGTAAAATGTTTTTGAGAACCCGGGTCTTGCCCCAGGGAACATGTATCAATGGAAAAAAAGTTTTAAAAACTATCATTTTTTTCAGGACTCCTTTTTTTCCATTGATACATGTTCCCTCGGGCAAGACCCGGGTTCTCAAAGACGTTTTTACAGGCATACTATAGACACCAGCAGGTACAATATATATATATTTTTTTTATTATTTAAGCATCATTAAAATCACTGCTTCTGAATCAGGTGCAGTGATTTTAATAATGCTTAAATTAAAAATAAAAATAAAAATTCCTTTAAATATTGTACCTGCTGGGTGTCTATAGTATGCCTGTGAAAACGTCTTTAAATAGCACAATCACCTGCCTGCCAGTAAATTAGGAAGAACTGATCTAGCTACACTATACAGTGTATAAATATATGTACAACACCTGGGATGTATATATATCCTCTACACACTGTAACAATAACTAACTAGCCTGCCTGCCTGCCTGCTCTACCTACCTGCAAATATTTACAATCTCTCTGTCTCTCTCTGTTCTCTCTAACCACCCTGGCTTTGGCCAATTACAGCTCTCTGTACTGACGGCGCTGTGATTGGCCAAGCATGCGGGTCATAGTGCATGCTTGGCCAATCATAAGCCAGCAATGCCGCAGTGAATTATGGTCACTCGAATTTGGCGCGAACGACCAGTTTTGTTCGTATTTCGACGAACGATCAAACATACGATGTTTGAGTCGAACATGAGTTTGACTCGAATACGAAGCTCATCCCTAATGACCATAAAGCAGAACTCCAGACAAAAATAAAAGGATTAACCCAATACAAAATGGCAAAACCAGCTTTATGCAGCAATATTCAGCTTCCTCTGGAGATTTCCCCTGCAGTATTTATTGTGATGCTAGATGTCCCCAGTCTTATGATCCGCATCAGCATCAGCATCCAGTTGGTGTACCCTATATCTACATACTTTTATTAATAGGTGTCTCTCGTTCCTAACTCAAAATGTTGGGAGGTATGCTATGGTCAGCTTTTATTCAAACCTTTATCCTAAAAGGAAAAAAAGGGAGGATGTTTGTCTTATGAAGAACACCCATATCGCTAAAGACAACATTAAACGTCACACTACAATATGGGCTCAATAGTTTGAGTTCAAAACCACCTCTTGCTACAAAGATATCATGTTTTATGAAGCTACTAGCTGAATACCCGGCGTTGCCCGGTCTTCCTATCTTAACCTTTTGGGGAGGAAAATCATAGTTATATAAATATAAATAAATAAATAATAAATAACACAATGTTTAATTTTAGAAATTTGACAGATAAAATATGAATATTTACTATTTGATTAAAGAGTATTGTATTTCATAACTTTTATAACATTTTCCTTTTCAGTTTGTGAATGTTGAAACAGAGCAAAATATGGTACAATGAAGCAGATTAGTACCAACTCACAGATCTTTAAAAAGTGCCGTTAACTCAACTGACATATTATTGCAATACTTGTTTGTATACTATATTCTTAGTTTCTCCCGCATTTGCTAAAATGAACAAATTATTTGGGGAACCCACCCTGGAGTACGCTACATAAAGTTGCCCATGTGAAAAACATGGTGATCTTAAATCAACTCCGCAGTACCAAATGGACTGCCCTTGTGACTTGTTGATCGTGATGGAAAATGCAAGCGTCACTGGGAGTTGTATTCTCTTGAAACTAAAAGGCAGATCTGTTGGAATAAGAGGTATTCGTGGAATTAAAACTGTTTCTCCCAGACCCAATCCGCGACTGCGGATCGCCATGTGGTGGGCCCCCGGGCATTGTCAGCTCGAGTTCTCAGGGACTCGAAGCTCTTCCGCCAAATCTCCAGACGATATGCCCTCTTCGATGCCTGGCGGGCCCTTCATCCGGGCGATCGGCAGTACACTTTTTACTCTGCCCCTCATAAAGCCCACTCCCGCATTGACTACTTCTTCACCAACAACCCTACACTTCGGGTGGTTCGGGAGGCTCAGATACTCCCGATATCGTGGTCAGACCATACCCCGATCATGCTTACACTAGACCTAGGCTCCCCTACCCATAGGCCCTACAACTGGAGACTAAACACCTTCCTCCTCCAACACCCACCATCTAAAACGGAACTCACCTCCACCCTACAACTCTACTTTGTGGAAAACAACACCACTGACATCCCCACGTCTACGCTCTGGGAGGCCCATAAGGCAGTCCTTCGAGGTAGATGTATGGCAATATCCGCGGCCCTAAAGAAAGACGCATTAGCCACTACTCAGCGAACCGAAAGGGAACTTGAGGCCCTGGAGTGCCGACTGAAAATCTCCCCCTCTGTTGCCCTCTTGAAGAAAATTACACAACTCAGAGCAACCCTGAGGGACCTGGCCCTAGGCCGCGTGGAAAAAGCACTCGTTATGCTTCGGCAAATATACTACGACAAGGGTAATAAGGCCCACTCCCTCTTAGCAAAGAAGCTGCGCGACACTCACCTCGCGACGACGCCCCATCAAGTTAAGGACAGCTCGGGCTGTTTCCAATCCCACCCCAGGGACATAGCCCGTACTTTTGCAGACTTTTACACAAACCTCTACAACAACCCTGGCATCCCCAGTGACCCTCTCTCCCCGGCCGTTTCACTTAGCATGGCACAATACCTGGAACAAAGCAGTGTTTCTAAGCTCCGACCCTCTGAACTAACTTCCCTAAATATGCAGATCACTGAAGAGGAGATAGAGCAGACCATCAAATCTCTACCCTCCCGCAAGTCCCCAGGCCCAGATGGCCTACCTTATGAATATTATAAAGCTTTCCTGCCCCTTCTGCTTCCCCACATGTGCAAACTCTTTAATGCCTTCCTTCAAGATAGCCCCATCCCGGCAGACATGCAGCGCTCCTTTATCACCCTGATCCCCAAGCCGGACAAGGACCCTGTTCTTTGTGCCAACTATAGACCAATTGCCCTGCTGAACTCAGACCTGAAAATTTTCACAAAACTACTATCGATTCGGTTGAACATGGTCCTCCCTTCCCTCATTCACAAAGATCAGGTAGGCTTTGTGCCACTCAGGCAGGCAGGCGACAACACCCGAAAAGTAATAGACTTGGTGGATGTGGCGAACAGAGACAACACGGCGTCCCTGCTACTTAGCTTGGACGCCGAGAAGGCATTTGACTGACTGGGGTGGCCCTTTATGTTCGCCACATTGCATCACGTGGGAATCCGGGGCCCATTTATGAGAGCGATTCGCCACCTCTACTCCAGTCCCTCCTCCCAGGTCAAAACACCCTTCGCCCTATCTTCGTCCTTTCCGATCACCAACGGCACTCGACAGGGGTGCCCCCTTTCGCCCCTGCTATTTGCTCTTTGTGTTGAGCCTTTAGCAGCCACCATACGGGGCAACCCATCTATACGGGGGGTGCCTGTTAGGGGTAAGGAATTTAAAATCTACCTGTTCGCAGATGACATCATCCTCTCTCTGACCCTACCTAGAATCTCCCTCCCGAACCTTCATGCGAAGCTGGCCAGGTATGGGGCCTTGTCGGGTTACAAAATTAGCACGTCTAAATCGGAGGCCCTCCCGATTAATATAGCTGAGGCAGAGATAGCTCACTTACAGGCCAACTTCTCCTATCACTGGAAAACGACTTCCCTGAAATATCTGGGGATCCACATCACTCCAAGCTTCACCACTCTGTATCAGGAAAACTTCCCTCCCCTATTCCGCTCAATACGATCCCTATTGGCACAATGGAAAAAAACACCATATCTCCCTGCTCGGCCGGATCGCCTCAGTTAAAATGACGTTACTCCCAAAGCTCCTCTATCTTTTCCAAACGTTACCCATCCCTGTCCCTTGCAAACACCTAAGAAAACTCCAATCTGACCTGATTAAATTTACTTGGAACTACAAGAGGCATAGAATACCACAGACAGTACTAATGGCGGCGCGCTCGGACGGGGGATTAGCGTTTCCTAACCTTGTTAAATACTACCAAGCCACGCAACTGCGTGCGATAGCATCTTGGTTCACACAATGATCTTACAACAAGTGGACGGAGATCGAAAAGTTATGGCTAGCCCCGATCCATCCTAATAACCTACTTTGGAGTGCGGACGCGGAGGTTCCCCCTGAACGTTTGCTGGGATCTATGACACAGCTTCGACGTCTTTGGCGTCGACTGTCGGGGCCACTCGGGCTGTCCTCGGAACGTTCGCTCTTGACCTCGTTTATGTATAACCCCAAAGTGCCAGATAGCCTCACCCACCACATGTCCCACCCGTGGACATCTCGGAACCTATTTCATTTTGGGACCCTAGTGGATCCTCTCTCACGCAAACTATTGCCCTTCTCTAGCCTCCAAACCAAATTTGACCTCCCTCGGCAGGTATTCTATAGCTATCTGCAAATCCGCCACTACGCCCAATCCATAGCACCCGACCTGCAATTTTCCGCTCCAGTACCCTTTGAGGCCCTGATCCTGGCCGGATCAGCACAGAAAGGCCTTATTTCCGACATATACAAGATACTAAACGTCTATCGATTATAATCCCAGGGTAAGCACTCCTATATGATCCGGTGGGAAAAAGCCCTTAATGAGGTACTCTCCACAGAGCAATGGCGGACAATATGGTCCCAGGCGGCGAAGAGTTCACTTTGTACATTGTACAAGGAGTACTTCATGCCATATACCCCACTAGCTCGGACCTTTGTTGGAGATGCCAAACCGACAGGGGCTCCCTCTTTCACATCTATTGGAGCTGCCCGGTGATCTCCCCCTACTGGACCGCAGTCCAACATCTGCTGGGCCGTCTCTTAGACATGCAGGTCCCCATGTGCCCCAAATTCTTCCTATTAGGCCTGTCACCCTTGAGAGTCTCCAAGCCCTACAAGAAGTTAACACGCCACATCCTCACAGCTGCACGCTGCCTCATTGCCCTTAACTGGAAGAATTGCTCTCCCCACTCCTGAGGCTTTATACGCTAGAATCAAAGATGTGGAGTAGATGGAGAGAATGACTGCTAGGATACAGGACAGGCTGGAAGCCCATGACGTTGTCTGGGAGCCGTGGCGCCTCCGGGAGGACCCAATATAACCAGGTAAACGAGCTGCTTCGATGACACCTCTCTCCCCCTTTCTTTTCTTCTCCCTTTTTTTTTCTTCTCTCTCCCTTTTTCTTTTCTTCCTTTCCTTCTCCTTCCTTCCGTGAGTACCCCTGTGACTCACTTCAGGTTTAATGTTTTGCAGAGTCATAATGTACGCCTCTACGATATAGCAGATTTAACTCTAAGTATGTGCTATCAACCATTCCTCTTATAGCCGAAAGGCCTGTAATGTATGCAGACTGGTGTCCTACTTTGTACATCTTCCCTCATGCTATATCCTATGCTTTTGTATGCTGCAAGCTATCATTTTTAATAAAAAGTTATTTGGTAAAAAAAAAAAAAAAACTGTTTTTCCCTTTCCCTTTCCTGTCAAAATAGTAGCTTCCAACACATTAGGCAACATGTTTTTCACACACAGCCTTGTTCCATTGCACAGTTTTGGTGGGTCAAGGTTTCGTAATAAAATAATAGGACATCCAACTTTAAGTGATAGGCGATGTTGTGGCAATCCAGGTGGATCAAGGGAATTCAGGAATTCTGGTGGGAAATTCACAGCCTCATCGGCATCTACGAGGGTATCAAAAGATTTGTACTCAGTAACTGCTCCTGGTATCATAGAAAGTATTTGATTGTTAATTTCACGGACATCCTCATTTTTAGCAGCAAGAATAGCCCTCTCACACAACCAGTTTAGATTGCCTAAGTTGTCTGAAATATTATGGTATACTGCATCTATTAGTTCTGCAACTGACGATACCAGTTTGCAAAAATCAGAGGGAAGTTTTAAGTTTCCAGAAGATTCAACTGGTAGTCTACCCTCTCCGATTTCAAGAAGTGTGTTTGAAAAAAATTGAGCATTCTCATCCCTTGGAAGTACTCTCATATTTTCTTTTAATTTGATTTTTCTGACTCTTTTCCACAAAACTGAATGCTTTAAACAGGCATATATTTCATCTGCTGGTGTTGATTTTGGAATGATAGGCAGGGTTTGTCTAAAGTCTCCACAGAGAAGCACCAGAGCTCCTCCCATAAAGTTATTATTCCCTCTCAAATCTTTAAGAGTTATGTCAAGGGCCTCGAGAGCTTTTCTGTGTGACAAACAAAAACCGCCGTTTGGAAGTTATGAAGTAACATGTATTTCCCATAGAGTTGAATGGGACTTTAAAGAAAAACCCTTTCCTATAGAGTTGAATGGGACTTTAAAGAAAAACCCTGACTATGGCAAATGGGGGTGGGTAAGGGTTAAACCACCTATCCTATGTTTGTTGCTGACATATAAGTAACATGTGTGCCAAGTTTCATGTTAATATCTTTAGCCGTTTGGACGTGATGCTGGAACATACATACATACACACACACACACACACACACACACACGTTGAGTTTTATATATATATATACAGCCAAACACTACCCCTTGACTCTCTATTTTTTCAGGCCTTAATTCAATTTTTAGTAAATGTGCAAAGCAATGCAAAAATGGTGCTGGCAGCGAAAGGGTTAATTTGATAGTCAAGTCCATCTAAACTTGCTACTGCATCTAAATGTATCCTCTCCCCATCTTGGCAATGCTGCTGTCCAAAGGTGGCTCCCTTGCTCCTCCATGCAGAGTGGAGAGAACCTAAGACAGGAATTGTGTTAGAAGCTGAATCACCAGGTGGAAATAAATGAAAAAGCTCAACTAGTTACGGACCGAGACTCAATGTCTGCTGGCCACCCACGACTTAAGAGGAGAGAAGATAGATATAAAAAGATGAAAAGAGATAGTCACCGAGAGAAAAACTAAAGAAGAGAGAGTTCAAATCTTACCGGGAGGGGGCCGAGTGGTCGCCCCAGCAACTTCTGGTTAGGCCTGGAATCCTGGGTGCAGAGGAACCCCCACATGTAGGGACCAGGGTCCAGAGATGGCTTTGAACTATGGGACTCTGGACCGTGTCTGTTAATATGCCGGCAAGTTTCTTCTGAGACATGATCCAAGAGATCTTACGTTTGGCTACTGAGAGGGTTACCGTGGGTTGTTTTTACGCTTTAGCTATGTTGGCTATGGACATCTTGGCCCCTAGCAGCATAAAATGTATTAGTTTGCAGCCTGCTTTGGGAATTCTAGGGAGGTTGGAGTTCAGGAGAGCTAAAGCTGGTTCTCAGCTCTCACCCTGGATGAGGATGAAAATCCTGCTCCAGAATGACCTAATTTTGGGGCTCTCCAACCAAGTATGGGCAATGGTGTCTGTGAGCTGGCAACCACTGAAACAGAGGACTCGCTGTGGGGAAAAAGGAGACCAACTTTTAGGGGGAGAGGTACCACCTGGTCATGACCTTGACGCTGGACGACAACTAGGGAGATGTTTCTTACCTCCTTGAATGCTCTGGAAAATGAGGACTGCCACCTCTCAAGGTCCCAATTAATTTGGAGGTCATTTTGCCACTCTAGCATGTATGAGGATTTGGAGGATGGATGAGCAAGCGATTGGTAAATGATGGAGATTCCACCCCTCTGATTCCTAGCCTGTCCGCACCACATTTCATAAGGTGTAAATTTGGGGGGAATTGGTTTCCCCCTCCATAGCCTGTGGAGGAAGTGCTGTATCTGTTGAAACCTGTAGTGCTCTGAGGCTCGCATTGCCAGGTTCTGCACACAGAATTTCTGGGTGACTGGGCCAGAGAGGATGAAGAAGTGCCTGATGAGATACAGCCCCTTGTCCAGCCACCATTGAAAGGACTTGATGTCCTGACCAGGGGGAAAGTCCAGGTTGTTTTATAATATGTGCCAAGGGTCTACATTCTGAGGACAGGGATGTTACAGGTCACATCTTGTCCCACAGAGACAGGGTTTGTGTTAGGATAGGAGATAATATTGGGGGCTGGTCCTTGGAGGGGTCCATAGAAGGTAGTTTAAGGTATGCACTGGGACAGCCTGTCTCTCAATGCTAACCCAGTCAGGTTTTTTAAACTTGGAGTAGACAGTGGATAATTGAGCTATTCTTGCTGCTTGGAAGTACCAAAGGAGGCAGGGGAATCCCAACCCACCCGAGTCCTAGTTTGGAATAGAGTTTTTTTGGGAAGTCTGTGGCCCGATCCCCCCCAGATTAATTTTGTAACCTTGCTTTTAAAGGATTTTAGGTCATTTCTTTCTTTCTAATGTTTATGGGGAGGGATCGAAACAAATATAGTAGTCTGGGGAGGAGAATCATTTTTACCGAATAAATCCTCCCTAGCCAGGACAAAGCCCCCTTGTCCCAGTTTGTAAGGTCAGACGCAAGCTTCCGATACATGGGTGGGAAATTAGATGGATACAACAAGTGCTCAATTTTGGTTGTGAGAGTGATCCCCAGATACCTAATGGAGGAAGCGCTCCACTTGAACTTGAATGAGCTTTGTAATGCTGAGACTACTCCTGGTTGGAGGGAGACATTAAGTGCTTGAGACTTGGAATCATTTACTTTGAGGCCTGAGACAATGGAAAAATCGTTCAGGAGTTTGCAGAGATTAGGGAGGGTCGTGGTCGGTGAGGAGAGAAACAGGAGAATGTCATCGGCGAACAAACCACATTTGTGAGTTTGTTGGCCACAGGTTGTTCCTTGGATATTTGGGTTGGAGCGTATTGCGATCACCAAGGACTTGATGGCAATAGCAAACATTAAGGGGGATAGGGGCAGCCCTTTCTAGTACTCCTGGCTATATTAAGGGTCTGTGAGTGGAGTCCCTGTAGGTGTATCATAGCCTTTGGGGAGGGGTAGAGGGAGTGGATCACCCCCATGAAGCGCTGGCTAGATTCCCATCGCTCCATGAGGGAAAAAATGTAAGGCCAGGTCACTGAGTCAAAAGCTTTGTGCAAGTCAAGAGAGAGCAAGATTCCTTCCTGTTTGGGGCCATGATCCCAGCCGGATTGTAGAAGGGAAATTATATCTATTGCCCTTCTGACCTGATCCGTGCCCTGTCCGCCCGGTATAAACCCAACCTTGTCTTTGTGGATGTACCGACTGATGAAGGATGCCAGGCGGTTGGCCAGGATTTTCATCAGGATCTTAAGGTCGTTATTTACGAGGGAGATGGGTCTATAATTCCCCACATCCTCTAAGTTTTTGTCTGGTTTGGGTATAACAGTTATATAGGCTGTATTGAGGTGGAGGTCTATGGGAGATCCCTGGGTCTTTGCGTTTTTTTGCCGTATATGGGGCCAAAGTATCGGCAAATGCCTTATAGTAAGGTACTGAAAGGCCATCGGGATCAGGCGCCGTTCCCTTCTTGAGATCTTTAATAACCTACAGGATTTCTTCCGACGAGAAGGGGGCCTCTAGCGAGTTTTTATGCTCAATAGATAGGGATGGTAGAGGAAGGTCCTTTAGGAAGTTAAGAGTTTCCACGCCCTTGTCTGTGGGGGGGGGGGGGGGGGCTGAGCTATAGAGTTGAGAGTAGAAGTCATGGAATGCCGTAAGTATTTTATTTGGGTTGGCTGTGGGGGGCTGTCCTGCTATCCTAATCCAGGGGGAGGTTATTGCATCATACCGTGAAGATAGTTTAGAGGCCAACATGGCGCCAATGTTATCTCTCTAAATGTAGAATTTTGCCCCACAAATGTGTTTCTCTGCTTTTGCTGTGAGGGCAAGTTTGAGCTCTAATCTCGCAGCATCTAACTGTTCCATTGAAGTCTTAGTGGGGCATTGTTTGTGTTTGGTCTTTAGGGACTGAATGGCCTTCTCCAGTTTCACTATGTCTAATTGTCGCTCCCTTTTAACCCAGGTAGCAATACTAATTAGTCACAGTCACTTTGTGGGCAGCCCACAGGGTCTCTGGGGAGATATCGTCCACATCGTTTAGGGAAAAGTATTCCTTTAAGGCGTCATTTATTTCCTTAATTTTGGTGGGATCACTGAGAAGCTATTTGTTAAGTCTCCAGTGTGTACTTGTTTGTTGTGTGAGGAGGTTGTGAAGGGTATGGGTCACTAGGGAATGGTCAGTCCAGGCTGTGTCTTTGATGGACGAGGTCAGGGCGGTCAGGATGAGATTTAAAGAGAATAGGACATGGTTGATGCTAGCGTATGTCTGGTGGGGGCAGAAATAGTGGGCGTAGTCCCTTTTAAAAAGATTATTTTCCTTCCAGATGTCTACCAGGCCGTGTGAATGGAGGAGTTGAGCTATTTTATTTTAAGGTTAACCACTTAAGACCCAGACCATTATGCAGGTAAAGGACCTAGCCCCTTTTTGCGATTCGGCACTCCGTTGCTTTAACTGACAATTGCGTGGTCGCGCAACGTGGCTCCCAAACAAAATTGGCGTCCTTTTTTCCCACAAATAGAGCTTTCTTTTGGTGGTATTTGATCACCTCTGCGGTTTTTATTTTTTGTGCTATAAACAAAAATAGAGCGACAATTTAAAAAAAAATATATATTTTTAACTTTTTGCTATGATAAATAACCCCCAAAAAATATATAACATTTTTTATTTTTTTTCCTCAGTTTAGGCCGATACGTATTCTTCTATATATTTTTGGTAAAAAAAATCGCAATAAGTGTTTATTGATAACGTTTACAAAATAGGGGATAGTTTTATGGCAGTTTTTTACTAGTAATGGCGCGATCAGCAATTTTTTTTCATGACTGCAACATTATGCTAGACACATCGGACACTTTGACACATTTTTGGGATCATTGTAATTTTTAGATTTAAATTTCTAAAGTGCTATAAAAATGCACTGATTACTGTGAAAATGACAATGGCAGTGAAGGGGTTAACCACTAGGGGGTGCTAAAGGGGTTAAGTGTGCCCTATTGTGTGTTTCTTACTGTAGGGGGCGTGGCTAGATGTGTGATTTCACTGATTGTCGTTCCCTATGACAGGGAACAGACGATCAGTGACAAGTCACAGAGAAGAACGGGGAAGGTTTGTTTACACTCAACTCTCCCCGTTCTTCAGCTCCTGTGACCCGATCACGTGAGACAACTGCGACGATCGGGTCCGCGGTTAGAGCTTTGCGTGACCCACGGCTGGGCACTTAAAGGGCCACGTACCTGTACGTGATTGTACCCAGCCGTGCCATTCTGCCGACGTATATCAGGGTTAGGCGGTCCTTAAGTGGTTAACTGAGCCCTAGAAGGTCTGGATCTGTTTAGGCCCTGGTCGAAGGCTACATTTGAGTCCCCACCGAGGATGACTTTGCCTTCCAAGTGGGAGGGGGCGAGAGTTTAAAAGAGAGATTGGAATAATTCAATCTGACCTTCATTGGGGGCGTAGTATGACACCACAGGGTACAGGGTGGGACAGGGTATAATCCTCCATGCTGCGGCCCAGCAGGGATTTTGTGGAGGCCGATAAGGGGGCCAGGGGAGTAGGTGAGGGTGGCTGGGGCTATGACTTGCCTCTCTTCCAGTTCCGCATGTGGCTGAGGTGCTGTGGAGACTGTGGCCATCTTGGTACACCCTCCCCTCGCTGCCGATTCAAACTTAGACCCGAGATCACGCCGGGCAAGCGGGCAGACATCCAGGGGTGTGCATGGGGGTCTCCGGAGCTCTGTGGTCCCCGTTACGAAGCTCGTGGCTGGCTGTGGAGGCTGCTATGTGCGCCGATGGTTCGGGGTGATGCGAAGCTCCTGGCTTACACGGCCATCTTGGAGCATGCGCATTCCTTAGTGGCTTTTTGTAGCTCTGATCGCTGTATAACTGTCAATGGTCCCAAAAAAGTGTCAAAAGTATCCGATCTGTCTGTGACAATGTCACAGTCCCGCTAAAAATCACTGCCATTACTATAATAATAAAAATACCAATAAATATATCCCCTATTTTTACCAAAAATATGTAAAAGAATACATATTGGCCTTAACTGATGAAGAAATTTGTTTTCTTTTAAAAAAAGTTGAGGATATTTATTATAGTAAAATGTAAAATATATATATATATTTTTTCAAAATTGTCATTCTTTTTTTGTTTTTAGCACAAAAAATAAAAACTGCAGAGGTGATCAAATACTACCAAAAGAAAGCTTTATTTGTGGGGAAAAAAAGGACATCAATTTTGTTTGGTTACAACATCGCACGACCGCACAATTGTCCGTTAAAGCGACGCAGTGCCGTATCGCAAAAGATGGCCTGGTCATTTAGGGAGGCAAATCTTCTGGTCCTTAGGTGGTTAAAAAAAATAAAAAATCCAGCCGCCACATTTAATGATAGGTAAGATGAAATATATTAAATTTTTGTTTTTTTGCTGTAGATACACTTTGAAGTTTTCTTAGAAGACAGACACATCAGAGATTGAGAAGCTGAAACAAGCATTTGTGTGAGATGAGTTGACCCTCGTAATTTTTTTTGGTGCATCAGCATTCATTGTAAGACATATCAATAACAGAAATAGCAAAACATTGTAATAACTTGTTTTCATAAGAAGGTGTAAAACCGGCCTTAACCACTTAATCACCGCCCTATAGCCGAAATACGGCTATAGGGCGGTTCCTGTACTCTAACAGGACGTCCATGGACGTCCTCCGTTAGAGTCAGGTGTGCGCGCCCAACCGGGCGCGCACACGCGATCACCGGTGCTCACCGGGTCCACGGGACCCGCAGCACCGATGATCGCGGTAAGGAGCCAATGGCGGCGGCTCCTTACCACGTGATCGCGCCGTCCAATGACGGCGCGACCACGTGTGTAAACAAATCTGACGTGCGTCAGATCCGCGCGCCCGAGCGGGCGCGCACACGCGGTCACGGCGCTCGGCGGGTCCACGGGACCCGCAGCGTCAGTGATCTCGGTAAGGAGCCAATGGTGGCGGCTCCTTACCACGTGATCGCGCCGTCCAATGACGGCGTGATCACATGTAAACAAACCGCGTCACTTGCTGACGCCGGTTCTTCCCTCCTCTCGCTGTACCGATCGGTACAGCGTGAGAGGAGAGCGCGGATGGCTGCAGCAGTGTGGGATGGATCTGTGACTATTGCAGTCACAGATCCATCCATCCCTGCTCAGCCATCCCTGCATTAACTCCTTCCTTCCCTGCGCAAAACTCTGCATACCCCCCCCAATACTCTGCATACCCCCCCCAATACTCTGCATACCCCCCCCCAATACTCTGCATAACCCCCCCCAATACTCTGCATACCCCCCCCAATACTCTGCATACCCCCCCCAATACTCTGCATACCCCCAATACTCCTCAATACTCTGCATACCCCCAATACTCCTCAATACTCTGCAATACCCCGCAATACTCCGCAATACTCCGCAGTACCCCGCAGTACTCCGCAATACCCCGCAATACTCCGCAGTACCCCGCAATACTCTGCAGTACCCCGCAATACTCTGCAGTACCCCGCAATACTCCGCAGTACCCCGCAATACTCCGCAGTACCCCGCAATACTCCGCAGTACCCCGCAATACTCCGCAGTACCCCGCAATACTCTGCAGTACCCCGCAATACTCCGCACAATACTCCCGCACAATACTCCCGCACAATACTCCCGCACAATACTCCCGCACAATACTCCCGCACAATACTCCCGCACAATAATACTCCCGCACAATACTCCCGCACAATACTCCCGCACAATACTCCCGCACAATACTCCCGCACAATACTCCCGCACAATACTCTGCAGTACCCCCGCGCAATACTCCCCCGCGCAATACTCCCCCGCGCAATACTCCCCCGCGCAATACTCTGCAATCGGTTTTTTTTTAGGCTTCCCAGCCTAGAGGGGAGATGTGGGGTCTTATTGACCCCATATCTCACTGTAAAGAGGACCTGTCATGCTATATTCCTATTACAAGGGATGTTTACATTCCTTGTAATAGGAATAAAAGTAACCAAAACATTTATTTTTGGGGAAAAAGGTGTCAAACTAAAATAAATAAAGTAAAATGAACAATAAAAAAATAAAAAATAAATTACAGCGCCCCTGTACCCGTGTGCTCGTATACAGACGCGACCGCACACGTAAGTCCCGCCCACATATGAAAACGGTGTTCAAACCACACATGTGAGGTATCGCTGCGAACGTTAGAGCGAGAGCAATAATTTTGGCCCTAGACCTCCTCTCCAACTAAAAAGATGTAACCAGGAAAAACATTTAAAGCGTCGCCTATGGGGATTTTTAAGTCGCGTAGTTTGGCGCCATTCCACAAGCGTGTGCAATATTGAAGGGTGACATGTTGGGTATCTATTTACTCGGCGTAACTTCATCTTTCATATTATGCAAAAACATTGGGCTAACTTTACTGTTTTTTTTTTTTTTAAGCACAAAACTGTTTTGTTTCCAAAAAAAAACGCGTTCAAAAAATTGCTGTGCAAATACAATGCGAGATAAAAAGTTGTAACGGCCGCCATTGTATTCTCTAGGGTCTTTGCTAAAAAAGCATATATAATGTTTTGGGGTTCTATGTAATTTTCTAGCAAATAAATGATGATTTTTCCATGTAGGAGAGAAATGTCAGAATTGGTCTGGGTGTTCCAGAACGCCTGATGGCGTTCCCTGCATGTTGGGCCTCTGTATGTGGCCACGCTGTGTAAAAGTCTCACACATGGGGTATCGCCATACTCGGGAGTAATAGCAGAATGTGTTTTGGGGTGTAATTTGTGGTATGCATATGCTGTGTGTGAGAAATAACCTAATAATATGAACATTTTGTGGAAAAAAAATTAAAATAAAAAAATCTTGATTTTGCAAAGAATTGTGGGGGAAAAATGACAACTTCAAAAAACTCACGATGCCTCTTTCTGAATACCTTGGAATGTCTTCTTTCCAAAAAGGGGTCATTTGGGGGGTATTTGTACTTTTCTGGCATGTTAGGGTCTCAAGAAATGAGAGAGGCTGTCAGTACATCAGATGTGATCAAATTGATCAATTTTCAGTAATTGGTACCATAGCTTGTAGACCCCATAACTTTCACCCAGACTAAATATTATCCAATTTTTTTTTTTTTTGTTACCAAAGATATGTAGCAGTATACATTTTAGGCCAAATTTATGAAGAAAAATTACTTTTTTGCAAAATTTTATAATAGAAATGAAGAAAAATTCATTTTTTTACAAAATTTACGTTCTTTTTTCATTTATAGCGAAACAAATAAAAACCGCAGAGGTGATCAAATACCACCAAAAGAAAGCTCTATTTGTGGGAAAAAAAGGACAAAAATTTCATTTGGTTAGAGTGTTGTATGACTGAGTTATTGTCATTCAAACTGTGAGAGCACCGAAAGCTGAAAATTGGTCTGGTTATTAAGGGGGTTTAAGTGCCCAGTGGTCAAGTGGTTAAAATGAATGTGATAATAAAAAATGTAAAAAAAAAAAAAAATCACTTACCTTCTTATGTAAATAGCAAGAATAACTGAAGCTATAACTATTATAATGGGAAGGACAACTAAAGAAATTATGGTTATAGTTCTGTTGTGGTCTGTATCTAGAAGATAAGAAATTGTTGTGTAAGAAATCTTTAAAGCAGAAATGTAAAAATACAATTTTAAGACTGGAAAGTGTAAAATCTGGTGCAGCTGTGCATGGTAACCAATCAACTCCTAAATTCAGCTTGTTCAATTAAAGTGGATGTAAACCCGATTCAAGAAATTTGAAGTGTATTTGCAGTGTTTTCTTATGTCTCTTCAAAGCACTATGTTCTGTAGCTTTCTCCTGCTCTGTTCTTCAGTCTGATAACTTCTGACAAGTTCTCTGTCAACTGAGATAAAACCAGCCAGAGTTTTGTGCTGGGGAGGATGCTATAAATAGATTAGCAGAGTGCTGAAAACATTCAAGGAACAGCTCTGAAGGTCTCTAACTATAAGGAGAGGCGGTGTGTGCCCTTTCTCCAATAAGCTGTGTTGGCTGTATGCCCAGGCTTCGCTGCTGTGCTGAATAGAAAGAGAAACTCTCCTAACACAATCTGAACTTTCTAAAGAATTTATAAAGCTGAAGACAGCAGATATACATGCAAAACTTATATAGGGAGATTTATTTTATCCCTGTGTATCATCTAAGGCTGCTCACTTTACTGGGTATATGCAAGGGTTTACATCCATTTTAAGCTTTGACAATACAATCTGGAAGCTGATTGGTTTCTGTTTAGAGCTGCACCAGATTTTGCACTCTCCAGTTTTAGTAAATTAACCACACTATGGGAAATTATTAGTATTAAATTGAACTCCAGGTAAAGTACACATATGTTCACTGCTCCACTTGCCATGGGTTTTGGAATTTAAAGGGGTTGTAAAGGTAAATGTTTTTTCACCTTGATGCATCCCATGCATTAAGGTGAAAAAACATCGAACAGTACTGCCCCCCCCCCCCCCGAACCCCCGTTCTACTTACCTGACCCCTCGAAAGTCCTGCGCTCGTCCCCCTCATCCTCCTCGGTTCTCAGCCTGGCCGTTGATTGGCTACACTGGATGGATTAAAAGCAGCGCAGCCATTGGCTGGCGCTGCTGTCAATCACATCCAATGACGCGGTGTGCCGGGGGGTGGGGCCGAGTGATACAGTCGGCGGCTATGGCCGCCGCTGTATCAAGGGAGCGCGCCCGCAAGAGCTTTCCACCATGCAAGTTCGCTCGCATGAAGGTGGAAAGCTTTTGCAGGGGGGGGGGGGAGCCGAGACAGCCGCCAAGGGACCCCGGAACTAGTCATTGATCGGGGCCACTGGGTGCAAAACAAGCCGCACAGTGAAGGTGAGTATAACATGTTTGTTATTTAAAAAAATTGTTGTACTTTAGTGACCCTTTAAGCCATCCATTGTTATGATACATATCCTTTAGTTATTTAGAAATATCACTTTGCTACTTCCTGGTTTAGCAGTGCTGGGTCATACCTTTCAGTTGAGAGCTTGGAACACCGTGGTGCAGAATAGGGATGAGCTTGTGTTTGTTTGAACCCAGAAGTCAGTTGTCATTCCTCAAAAAAAAAGCTGCAGGTGGGGGATTCCCCTTTGAACTAGCAAGCAAATGTGACAAATCCTTCCTAGTTGCCAACCGTCTGTATTTTTACGGACAGTTCGTAAAAACTGGCGCTCTTTCCCCCGTTCGTAAATGTCCGTAGTTGTGGGAATGTGCCAGTAAAAATAGCCAAGATCGGTTCGACTTGGAACTGCACATGGAGATTGGAGGCAGGAGGTGATTGGACGCAGAGGGTGATGGTGGCTGTGGTGGAACCGCAGAGGGGGATGGAGGCAGGGGGCAATAGAGGCAGGGGGAGATTGGAGGCAGGTGGAGATTGGAGGCAGGGGGTGTTGGTGGCACCGCAGAGGGGATGGAGGCGGGGGTGATTGGAGGCAGGGGGCCTCAGGGAGATTGGAGGCAGGGGGCCTCAGGGAAATTGGAGGCAGAGGGAAATTGGAGGCAGAGGGAGATTGGAGGCAGGAGAAGATTGTGGCAACACAGAGGGGGGTGAAGGCAGGGGGTGTTGGTGGCAGAGGGGGATGAAGGCAGGGGGTTATGTGACTAAATAATTAGCCCTTATTATATCGAAAATAAGATTTTTTTACCTTGATATCGAACCTTAAATCACATCGCTATTTGCCTAGGGTACTTGTTTGTAGCCTAAATACTGAAATTTGCACCTAAAAATGTCATTTAACTTTTGTGAAATACCAATAAAAACGTGGTTGCGCCAGTAAATTCCGGGTGTCTTGCCAGTAAGTTTCAATCTGGTAGGTTGGCAACACTGCTTCCTAGGCACATCCCCTCCCTCCCTCTAGCTGACACACACAAAGAAAAGTCAATGATGTCACAAGCAACCTTGCCCCTTTGTATATGTCATCAGCTGGGTGGGGAATCCATTGTCCGTAGCTCATTGGCCTAGGAATGACAGCTGACTTCCAGGTTCAGCCCCAAACCCAGTTCTGATAAACCTAAGCTCATAATGTGCAGGTAGGGAGGGGGCTGTTCTAGGAAGCTGACAAGACAACATTTCTTGCAATCCAATAAAACAATTTATGTAAAGTAAAAACGTTACAAGTAAGCATGTAGAATAATAGATCTTTCTGTGTTTTTACGTGCTATTTTTTTTAAATTGGTGACAGGGTCTATTTAATTATTGCACCACAGGAGAGCATCTCAAAGACACACAAATCCCAAGATAACAGATCATTTTACATATAAAACTTCTTTAATTAAAGATGAACTCCGCCGCAGAGACCACTTTTATCTTGTAGAGGACCACCCACCGCAGGGACTGCCTTGTCTTTTCTCCGCTATCCTCTATGGGGGGATCGGATGAACATGGACCATCTGTGTTCACCCGATCCGATCCACAGACGGATGGAAAAATAGGGTTTTCCTCCGTCTGCAGAATCGGAGGAATGCGGAACCAGATGAGATTGGGTGTCAGCGGATATTCATCCGCTGACACCTGCGATCTCATGGGGACCAATGTATGTCCCTTTTTCATCCATACACGGGTGGTCTTATACTGACCAGATCATCAGGTAAAAACAGAGGGAGAAAAGCCAAAGAAAAAAAAAAAAACCTGATGCAGCCACCACATCTAAGGATTGGTAAGCTGCAATATGCTACATTATTGCCTTTGGATTTATTACTACTTTAAAGCGGATGTCTGCTGAAAAAAAATACATTAAAAGCCAGCAGCTACAAATACTGCAGCTGCTGACTTTTAATATTAGGACACTTACCTGTCCTGGAGTCCAGCGCTGTCCGTAGCAGAGGACGAGCGATCGCTTGTCACTCTGCTGCCCCCCCACCATCCTCGGTGAGGGAACCAGGAAGTGAAGTGCTCAGGCTTCACTGCCCGGTTCCCTACGGCGCATGCGTGAGTCGCTCTACACCTGCCGATTGGCTCCCGCTGTGTACTGGGAGCTGAGTGTTCCCAGAACACAACGGGGACGGGGGGGGGGGGGGGATGGGAGGTGACGTCATGCCCGCAGTTTACCCGAGACTGTGTGGCTGGAAGTGGGTGCAAATACCTGTCTATAGACAGGTATCTGCACCCCCTTCCCCCCTGAAAGGTGTCAAATGTGACATCGGAGGGGGGGGGGGGGGTTCCGATCAGCCGGAGTTCCACTTTAGGGTGGAGCTCCGCTTTAACTGCGCAAGGTGTGCGTTTTCCTGTTTTTCTCTTGTTTGTCTTTTGCTCAGATCCAGTGCATTCCCTGGACCAGGGACAGTTACAGCAGACTTTGCTTCAATTCTTACCAAAGATTTGGGACTACAGGTGGTTCTCCAAAAATTAGCATATTGTGATAAAGTTCATTATTTTCTGTAATGTACTGATAAACATTAGACTTTCATATGTTTTAGATTCATTACACACAACTGAAGTAGTTCAAGCCTTTTCTTGTTTTAATATTGATAATTTTGGCATACAGCTCATGAAAACCCAAAATTCCTATCTCAAAAAATTAGCATATTTCATCCGACCAATAAAAGAAAAGTGTTTTTAATTTAAAAAAAAGTCAACCTTCAAATAATTCTGTTCAGTTATGCACTCAATACTTGGTCAGGAATCATTTTGCAGAAATTACTGCTACAATGCGGCGTGGCATGGAGGCAATCAGCCTGTGGCACTGCTGAGGTGTTATGGAGGCCCAGGATGCTTTGATAGCGGCCTTAAGCTCATCCAGAGTGTTGGGTCTTGCGTCTCTCAACTTTGGGGTTCAGGTCAGGAGAGTTGGCAGGCCAATTGAGCACAGTAATACCATGGTCAGTAAACCATTTACCAGTGGTTTTGGCACTGTGAGCAGGTGCCAGGTCGTGCTGAAAAATGATGGAAGCATGAAGGAAGCATGAAGTGCTCCAAAATCTCCTGATAGCTAGCTGAATTCACCCTGCCCTTGATAAAACACAATGGACCAACACCAGCAGCTTACATGGCACCCCAGACCATCACTGACTGTGGGTACTTGACACTGGACTTCAGGCATTTTGGCATTTCCCTCTCCCCAGTCTTCCTCCAGACTCTGGCACCTTGAGTACCGAATGACATGCAAAATTTGCTTTCATCCGAAAAAAGTACTTTGGACCACTGAGCAACAGTCCAGTGTTGCTTCTCTGTAGCCCAGGTCAGGCGCTTCTGCCGCTGTTTCTGGTTCAAAAGCGGCTTGACCTGGGGAATGCGGCACCTGTAGCCCATTTCCTGCACACGCCTGTACACGGTGGCTCTGGATGTTTCTACTCCAGACTCAGTCCACTGCTTCCACAGGTCCCCCAAGGTCTGGAATCGGTCCTTCTCCACAATCTTCCTCAGGGTCCGGTCACTTCTTCTCGTTGTGCAGCGTTTTCTGCCACACTTTTTCCTTCCCACAGACTTCCCACTGAGGTGCCTTGATACAGCACTCTGGGAACAGCCTATTCGTTCAGAAATTTCTTTCTGTGTCTTACCCTCTTGCTTGAGGGTGTCAATGATGGCCTTCTGGACAGCAGTCAGGTCGGCAGTCTTACCCATGATTGCGGTTTGGAGTAATGAACCAGGCTGGGAGTTTTTAAAAGCCTCAGGAATCTTTTGCAGGTATTTATAGTTAATTAGTTGATTCAGATGATTAGGTTGAGCTTGTTTAGAGAACCTTTTCATGAAATGCTAATTTTTTGAGATAGGAATTTTGGGTTTTCATGAGCTGTATGCCAAAATCATCAATATTAAAACAAGAAAAGGCTTGAACTACTTCAGTTGTGTGTAATGAATCTAAAATATATGAAAGTCTAATGTTTATCAGTACATTACAGAAAATAATGAACTTTATCACAATATGCTAATTTTTGGAGAACCACCTGTATATTCAGATACGCATCAATCATGAATTGCTGAATTTTATTTTGTTACTTTGTTTGTTAAGGTAAAATAAGGATCCAATCCGATATACAGAGAGATATCATACAAGATATTAGTCATCCACAGTCGTCTTCTTGTCTGGATGGTCTGCTGCCAAATTAAAGGGGTTGTAAACCCTTGTGTTTTTTCACCTTAATGCCTATGTATTAAGGTGAAAAAACTCCTTGCACTGTCAGGCCATCCCAGCCCCCCGTTTTACTTACCTGAGCCCTGAATTTCTGTGGGCACGATCCCATGTCGCTCTCTCCACTGCTTCTTGGCTCTTTATTGGATAGATTGATAGCAGCGCACGCAACCATTAGCTCCCACTGCTGTCAATCTAATCCAATGATGTGGCCACTGGTGGGCGGGGCCAATTTATACACTCGGTGTCTATGGACGCTGAGTGTATGACACAGGAGCGTGCCCGCAGGGTAACCCCCTTTGGGAGAGAGCTTCCCAGAGGGGGGTTAGCTATTGCGGGAGGAGCCACCGAGGGACCCCAGAACAGGTGGATTGGGGCCACTCTGTGCAAAAGTATGATATGTTTGTTATTTAAAAAAATTAAAAAGTAAACCTTTAGTGTTAATTTAAAGGTGATTGGCAACCTAAAAAACAGCTATTATCTCTTCTGTAAATTAGATATTTTAAACCTGTATTAATCTCTTCCTTGCTCCAGTCACTCCAAAATCCATTGCTGCCAGTTCTTGCTCTTACTTTCACAGCATAATCGTCAGAGAGAACATTGAGTATTTCAGTGTTTAATTCTTTTATGTTCTAAAAGGTAATAAATGACAAGTGAAAAATACATTTTTTCTAATAAGATAATTTTAGCATAAGACAATGTCAAACTACCACAAATAATGCAACAAGAAAGTGTACAATCTTTAATAAAATCAGATAAAAATTCTATGAGACTGCACTACTTATTCTGCCAATGAATGAATCTGTTTGCTCAAGAATAAAATGGCAAAATATAGGGTTGAGTGAACCCGAACTGTAAAGTTCGGGTTCGTACCGGACTTTTGGATTTTTGGTACCAGGACCCAAACCTGAACAATTTACTGTAAGTTCGAGTTCGGTGTTCAGCAATGTAATGGCGGGTTGCAGGGCAGCCAATCAACATTTGCTTAACTTGTGTGACCTAGAATCCATCACAGCCATGCCTACTAATGGCATGGCTGTGATTGGCCAGTGCAGCATGTGACCCAGCCTCTATATAAGCTAGAGGCACATAGCACAGCACGTGACTCTGCTTTAGATAGGGTAGGGAAAGGCGGGCGCTGATGCTGCTGCTCTGAGGGACAGAATTAGATAGGAGTCAGACTCAGTCCTGCTTCAGAAATCAAATTACTCAGCAATCTACATAGCACAGCAAGTCACTCTGCTTTAGATATTTTAGGGAGAAATTTTGCAGCGTTTGCTCCATATTTGTACGTGTCAGATACACCCTTTAGATACTGCTCTTTTATTGTGCTATTCAAAAAACACCCATTTAGGGCAAATCATTTTTTTGGCGCGTTTCCTGCATATCTGTACGTGTGAGATACACCCTTTAGATACTGCTCTTCTATTGTGCTATTCAAAAAACACCCATTTAGGGCAAAACATATATTTTGCAGTGTTTCCTCCATATCTGTACGTGTGAGATAAACACTTTAGATACTGTTCTTCTAAAAACAAAAACCTGTGTTGGCTACCTCGTCATTCTCCGCCACCTCAGCCTTCTACTCCATATGGACCTCGTCCTCCTAGGTCAAGATTATTATTTTTTTATTTTTGTTATATGTATTTTATGTTATTTTAAGTTATTTCCTTATCCACATTTGTTTGCAGAGTACTTGCCATGCCCTTACCAACATTTTGCTGCCATTTGCAGCCCTCTAGCCCTTTCCATTACTTTTTTAGAGACATTTTAGTACTCAAAAATTCTGGTCCCCATTGACTTCAATGGGGTTGAGGTTTGGGGTCAAGCTCGGGTCAAGTTCGGGTCCCGAACACGGACTTTTTTTGAAGTTCGGCCGAACCCGTCGAACCCGAACATCTAGGTGTCCGCTCAACTCTAGTAAAATATAGTAACCGATAAATATAGTAACCAATCCACTCTTAAAGGTGTTGTAAAGGTTTGTTTTTTATTTTCTAATTAGGTTCCTTTAAGCTAGTGCATTGTTGGGTCACTTACCTTTTCCTTCGATTTCACTTCTAAATGTTTTTTTTTCGTTGTTTTCTTTCTCTGAATTTCTCAGTTCCTGTTCCTCCTCAGTAAGCTGTTCTGGCTGACGAACCCCCAGAACGGCCCGGATGATGGGGGCAAGCTTACTGAGGAGAAACAAAAAGTGAGAAATTCAGACAAAGAAAAAAAACATTTAGAAAGGAAATCAAAGGAAAAGGTAAGTGAACCAACAATACACTAGCTTAAAGGAACCTATTTAGAAAATAAAAAAACGCACCTTTACATCCCCTTTAAACTTCTACAAAGCTCCATTCAAAAGTATAAAGAGTTTTCAAACCTCCAATTAGTTTTTGTTGGGAAGATGGCTCTACAATAGTCTGACATTTAAAGTGGAGTTCTACCCAAAAAATGGAACTTCCGCTTAGCCAGTTCCTCCCCCCTCCGGTGTCACATTTAGCACCTTGCAGGGGGAGGGGGGAGCAGTCGAGCAGATACCTGTCTAAACTAGGTATTTTCTCCCACTTCTGGTGATAGACAGCTGAATAATTTGGGGCGATCTACGCCATGTCCGGCCCCTCCTTCACCCCCCAGCTATCTTCTGGGAGACACACAGGTCCCAGAAGACAGCAGGGACAAGTCAGGACGAGCAGCAAGGCTTCACTTCCTGATTCCCTCACTGGAGATGCCGGCAATGCTGGAGATGCCGGTGCTTGCACCCGGGAACCGAGGGACAAGTCAGCTTCGGGTGAGGACATCACGGGCGCCCAGGAGCGTGTGCTTATTTTAAAAGTCAGCAGCTGCAATATTTGTAGCTGCTGACTTTTTTTTTTAAAGAAATGTAGCTGCTGACTTTAAAAAAAAAATTGGCGGAACTCGGCCATTTTCATCCGTGTGTCCCCCTCGGTGCTGCTCTCTCCCTCAGGGTCCCCCTCCGTGTTTTCGCCTTTCTCCGTGTCCCCCTCCATGTTTCTGTCTCCCTCCGCGTCCCCCTCCATGTTTCTGTGTCCCCCTCCGTGTTTCCGTCTCCCTCCATGTCCCACTCCGTGTTTCTCTCTCCCTCCGTGTCCCCCTTCATGTTTCTGTCCCCCTCCGTGTCCCCCTCTGTGTTTCTCTCTCCCTCCGTGCTCCTCCTCCACCCCATGGAACTGTCAGGATGGAGAGCGGCGGTAGGAGCCGGTAAATCCGACTCCTTACTGTTCCGAACGGACAGAGTCAGTGATTACTGACTCTGTCCATTCACATAACTGAAACATCTTAAAACTGTGATTACAATGTTTCAGTTTATGCATGAAGAGAAGCCGCTGTCTTCTCTCCTTTCATTTTCAGCGCAGCTGAGGCTGCTGAGAAAGGGACTGGGGAATATGTATCCCTAGTCCCTTTCTCTGTTTCGAAGGGGAGATGTCAGAGGTCTGTTAAGACCCCTGATATCTCACAAAAGCCCCCCAACAGGGCTGATAAAAAAAAAAAAAAAGAATAAAAAAAAAAGAATATTTTTTTTTTTTAGAAAATAATACAAAATAACAGAAAGCACACTGACATGGTCCCTTAAAAAAAAAGAAAGCATTATAAATAAAAAAAAATTGTAAAAAATAAAAAATAAAACTACTGCCACATGTGCCACTGTCACATGAGATTAAAAAAAAGTATCGGTAATCAGTTATGGGGAGTACTTGAAAAAAGGTATCGGTACTTTCACTCGGTCTTAAAAAAGTGGTATACTTTCAACCGGATGGCTGTTTTGCCGCACTGTGATTAGCTGCATTTGTACAGTGTGATTACGTGCGGTTACATGCGGCCACGTTTAGCTGCGGTAGTCATTTCCATATTAACCCTTTTTTTTATTTTTTATTATGATGTGCTTACTGTTAATTTTTTTTCTCACGCTGCTATCCACAGTTGACTGTTACCTGCGGTTATGTGCATATAGCTGCACAAAATAAGAAACTAAAATTGATTTACTAAAGGTAAAATAGATATTAGAGCATAGCAAAGTGTATGTTCACATTTCAAGGTGAATATTATTAAAAAAGGTAAAGCTTTGTTGACTTTAAGGCACCAATCAAACTAGAAATAATCCTTTTTGGCAATTCCATTGGCTCCGACTGCTGTCAATCACACCCAGTGAGGAGGAAGTGGGGGCGGGGCTGACTCATGCTCTGTGTGTCTTAAGTACACCTCAATCAGGCTCAGGAGGGAGCATGCACAAATGCCCCAAGTCCTATAAGTGCACTCGGCAGAGGGGAGGAACCAGGAGCACCAGTGGGGAGACCCAAGAAGAAGAGGCTCCGGGATGACCTGTGCAAAACCATTGCACACAGCAGGTAAGTATGACATGTTTGTTATTTTAAAAGTAAAACATTTTAAGGTTTACAATCACTTTAATAGACTTTAATTCCTTTAGAAAATCACTCCAGTATTACAAAGATTACTTTTTGATTGACTTCTCTTTTTCTTTTTATTTTGCAGCAAAGTTATGGTTTACAACAAACAGCAATCAGAAGTAAACACGTATGGAAGACCTACATTGGGATACAAAGTAACATTCAAAGGTGCATTTTTAAGAGATCAGTAGCTATAGAGCTAGGGAATTATAAGGAAAGAGGTAGTAATAGGATATGATTCTATCCACAGCAGTCCTTGAGCTTTGTTTTGTGTTTTTATTGGGGGGTAAAGGTAATAACTTGGATGGGGGATAGGAATTATGGGATACCCAACTTGATAGCAACAAAAACAGGCACAACTTCCTCCCAGCTCCTACGGCTCCAATTGATTCTTCTCCTTTACTCTTTACAACTCTAATTGCTTCCTCTTTTAATAGCTAACAATCTGTTAGATCACCAACAGCCCCTTACAGGCTAGGAACTCTCAGTCCCTTTGGAAAGTAGCACAATGTGTTGTGAACTGCATCCTGGAGAACCTCCAACTGCCTTGTAGACACTGGTCCTAGCTCCACGGCTGCAGGAAATGCTAGCCCACCTTGCTGCTTCTTCACCAGTCTACCCAACTGACTCTCTGGAGATCTCCCAAGGCAAGGTAGTAAAGATTTAAAGGGACACTAAAGTCAGGGATTTAAAAAAAAAAAATAACAAACATGTGATACTTACCTCCACTGTGCAGTTCGTTTTGCACAGAGTGGCCCGGAAACCTGTCTTCTGGGGTCCCATGGCGGCTGTCTGGGCTCCTCCTCGCAAAAGCTTTCCTTCTTCATGCGAGGGCGCTCGCATGGAGGAAAGCTTTTGCGAGCGCGCTCCCGTGATACAGCGGCGGCCATAGCCGCCGACTGTATCACTCGGCTCCGTCCCCCAGCGCGCCGCGTCATCCGCCCTGATTTACAGCAGCGCTAGCCAATGGCTGCGCTGCTATCAATCCGCCCAGCCTAGCCAATCAACGGCCAGGCTGGGAACCGAAGAGGACGACGTGGACGCGCCCGGGAGATTCGAACGGTCAGGTAAGTACAACGGGGGGGGGGGGGGGGGGGGGGTGCTGCTAGATGTTTTTTTACCTTCATGCATAGGATGCATGAAGGTAAAAAAACTTGTACCTTTACAACCCCTTTAAGCACATCGCTATGTTCCAGAGAGACCTGCTACTTGTGGCAGTCTCTCCCCTTGTAGGTCCCTACACCATGCTGTCGTACTCACGCTGTCCCCCTTGCTCCCACTGCTTTTCAGGGAAGACTCCTTCCAAACTTCTCCTGTTGTCAAGATCTTCCCAGGCCAGCACCTGAGCCCCGGCCCAAGGTAGAGCCCCTTTCCGGCAGGGTTAACTTGAGGGTCATCGACAGTCTCCTCAGCAATCCATCTCCATCGCCTACCCAACTTTTTTCCCAGCATAACTTAAGATTTAAGCACATTGCTATGTTCCAAAGAGACCTGCTACTTGTAGCAGTCTCTCCCCATGTAGGTCCCTACACTGTGCTGTCGTACTCACACTGTCCCCCTTACTCCCACTGCCTTTCAGGGAAGACTCCTTCCAAACTTCTCCTGTTGTCAAGATCTTCCCAGGCCAGCACCTGAGCCCCGGCCCAAGGTAGAGCCCGTCCCCAGCAGGGGTTACTTGAGGGTCATTGACAGTCTCCTCAGCAATCCATCTCCATCGCCTTAAAAATCCATCTCCATCACCCACCCGACTCTCTTCCCAGCATGACTCATTCCTATTTAAGGGCTCACTTAGTTCCCGCCATGCACACCTCCTGGGGATTGGCTAGGCTTCCCTTAATATGCAGAACAACTATCGTAGCCTCCGTCCACTAGTTTACAGAATGTTCTTCAACTTTCCAGAACCAGGGCGAGGCACCAGAGATCTGTCTGCATGAGTAATGCTGCCCTGAACTCTAATAAGCTCTGACCCAATTAAATATTCAAAGGTTTAAGCATGAGTCAGAATATAAACGTCCCTACACTCACACTAGTAGCACACTAGAGGGTGCTACATATACACAGATTGTTGGTACTAGGGAGGTAGGAGGGACATGAAAAAAATACGAAACAAGAAAAGAATGAGGGGGGAGGGGAGAGTGGAAGTAGAAGTTTAACCTGTTGCCGACCGCTCACCGTCATTATACGGCGGCAGGTCGGCACTGCTGGGCGAGAGCACGTAGCTCTACGTCCTCCCTTTAGCGGCCGCTAGGGGGCGCGTGCGGCCCCGTTCGTCCCCCGAGTCCCGCGCACGTGCCTGCCGGGTGCGATCGCCGCCGGGCACGCGCGCTCGTTCGTTACAGAGCGGGGACCGGGAGCTTTGTGTGTAAACACAAAGCTCTCAGTCCTGTCAGCGGGGGAAACGCTGATCTCCTGTTCATACAATGTATGAACAGAAAATCAGTGATTTCCCCTAGTGATTCAACCCCCCCATACAGTTAGAACACACCCAGGAACACACCTAACCCCTTCCCTGCCCCCTAGTGTTAACCCCTTCACTGCCAATGGCATTTTTATAGTAATCCAATGCATTTTTATAGTATTGATCCCTATAAAAATGCCAATGGTCCCAAAAATTTGTCAAAATTGTCCAATGTGTCCGCCATAATAAAAATGCCATAAAACTACCCCCTTTTTTGTAAACTCTATAAATTTTGCGCAAACCAATCAATAAACGCTAATTGCGATATTTTTTTTATGAAAAATATGTAGAAGAATACGTATCGGCCTAAACTGAGGAAAAAATATGTTTTTTTATATATTTTTGGGGGATATTTATTATAGCAAAATGTAAAAAATATTGCATTTTTTTCAAAATTGTCTCTCTATTTTTGTTTATAGCGCAACAAATAAAAATCGCAGAGATGATCAAATACCACCAAAAGAAAGCTCTATTTGTGGGAAAAAAAGGACGCCAATTTTGTTTGGGAACCAAATCGCACGACCGCGCAATTGTCAGGTAAAGCGACGCAGTGCCGAATCACAAAAAGTGCTCTGGTCCTTGACCAGCAATATGGTCCGGGGGTTAAGTGGTTAAAGGGGCTGTTAACCCTTGTGTTTTTTCACCTTAATGCACGATAACCCCTTAGACAGAGCGCTTCTCCTAGAGGGTTTCCTGATGTGGGGAGGAGCCTCAAGTACTGCTGGGGGACCCCAGAAGACAAGAATCAGGGCCACTCTGTGCAAAACTAACTGCACAGTGAAGGTAAGTATGATATGTTTGCTATTAAAAAAAAGGGTTTACAACCCCTGTAAAGTTTGTGGAGAAGGGGCTAGGGAGGTCAGCCAATGATCTGTACCTAGGATTTATTAGTCATTAAAAAAGGAGATAAAACTGAGCCATTGTCCTATTATGAAAATGAGATATAGCAGGAGGGGCAATGAGGCTCATGTCAGGGTCCTGATTTTGTGCCCAGGATCTGTAGTTAGAATTTATTAGTCAATAAACAAGGAGATAAAATGGAACCATTGTTCTATAATGAAGATTAGTGATAGCAGAAGGGTCCTGATTTTGTCTGAGTCCATAAAGGTGTTCCAAAGCAGACATTTCAGAAGTCCTCAAATGTATCATGATACTGAGCGCATCCATCAAAAAATCTCAGACACCCATTCTAAGATGGTGAGAGTCATGGTGGTATTCTAGTGACTGGTCTCTGGCAGTGGTAAGAAAGAATATTGAGAGGAAGGCTAGTTTGGGATTAATGGTGAAGGTAGATGTGATGACTCAAGTATGTATATGGGGTATCTTATCCCAAAAGGGTTTAAGCAAGTGACATTCTCACCAAATGTGGATTAAAGTGCCAGTGACAGAGTGGCAGCACTAGCAAAAGTTGGGTGTACTTGAAAAAAGTTGGAGCAATTTATTAGATTAAATTTGTGTTCAACATTTTTGTTTAATAGTAGCAAGGCATTTACTGATTGTGATAGACTCTTACCCTTATATATTCTTCATTTTCATTAGTTGACCTTCTATAGACTACCTCATATACTAGGCTTTCATTCACATGTGATGTATTCCAACTTATATACAAATGTTGATTTGGAGTCCTGGTCACATTATATATTGTTGGAGGTCTTGGTTTTACTAAAAATAGGAAACATACAATGTTCACAAGTAATCCAACAAGGTTTATTTTGACTAAAGTGTAGCGCTATGGTTACATTTTGTTCATGCCTACAATCCATTGTTCTTTAAAGGGCCTATACCTTGTCTATTAGGAATACAATCACTTAAAAAATGAAGTATGGTAGTGGAGCAAAACTAGCAATTCTACTTACTGAATGCTTCCATTTTGCCCTTTTAACTCCTTAAACTTTGTTAATGTAACAGATCACATCCATCTGAAAAGTTGACCACCCTGCCAGCAGCCACTTTACCACTTGTTATCTCAGCAACCACTCATAAAAGGGTACTATGTGCACATTCTGGGTTCTGCAAGGAATGCCGTAATAAAAATATGTTGCTGGTCAGTGGTGCTATTAACTCTCTTAACCCCCGTTTGCTTTGCTAGTCCACCACCTTGCCGAAAATAGCCTTCATTAGCCACTTTAGTCTGGATTTCATCCTCAACATTCCACAGAAACTGCACTCTTAAAACTAACATCGAGGCCCTCGGGTAAAGACTGCGCTCTCAATAAGCATTTTAATAAATAAATCTAAATAAATAAAAACAAAAAAATCTACTTAGGCCCCTTTCACACAGGTGCTCCGATCAGGTCCGCCTGTAATTTTTTCACGCTCCATGCACCTCTGTGGAGTGGCAGATATTAGCGGTGACATGTCAGCTGACATCCGACGATATCCGATTCGAGCCTGTCCGTGAAAGCCAGACGGATGAAAACCCTATTTTCTATCCGTCTGGAGGATCGAATTGGATAGGATTGGATGAAAATGGACAGGCGGTCCGTTTTCATCCGATTTCCATAGAGGACAGCGGGGCTTTGACAGGTCTGTCTACACACAGTGAGAGGAGACGGACCTGTCATCCGCCTGCCCAGCGGGGATCAGCTTATCGATCCCTGCTAAACAAAAGGGGAGTTCGTACATGGACAAGCCTGTGTAAAATGACCCTAACGGTCAAAACTAATGGACACTGTTCTGTACTCCTACACCTGGACCTTACTGCTGCCTTTGATACAGTTGACCCCCTTCTCCTCAAAAAAATCCATGCCTTTGGTCTCTGGTTCTCTTCTTACTTATCCAACTTCACCTTTAGCATTACTTACAGTTGTACTTCCTCCTCTCCTCTTCCTTTTCCTGTTGGAGTTCCCCAAGGTTCTGTTCTTGGACCGTTCCTATTCTTAATCTACACCTCCTCCCTGGGTCAGCTGATAGCCTCCCATGGCTTTGAATACCATCTCTACGCTGATGACATCCAAATCTATTTCTCTACTCCTCAGCTCACTTCAAGTATCACTAATTTACTAACAGATATATCAGTCTGGATCTCACATAACTTCCTCAAACTCAATCTATCCAAAACCGAACGTATAATTTTTCCTCCACCATGTGCCTCTCCCCCTGATCTCTTTGTCATTATTGATGGCACAACTATCAGCCTGTTTTCCACGTCCTAGGTGTAGTCCTGGACTCTGAATTCTCCTTTAAGTCCCATGTCAAATCACTGTCCAAATCTTGCCGCCTCAACCTCCGCAACATCTCCAAAATATGCCCCTTTCTAACTAATGACACAACACAGCTCTTAATTCACTCCCTGGTCATCTCTTGCCTCAACTAATGCAACACCCTACTCATTGGATTACCTCTACATAGACTATCCCCCCTTCAATCCATCAATGCTGCTGCCAGACTCATCCACCTTACCAATTGCTGTGTCTGCTACTCCTCTCTGTCAATTCCTCCACTGGCTTCCGCTCACGCAACAAATTAAATTCAAAATACTAACAACTTACAAAGCCATCCACAATTTAGCCCTCCAGCTACATCACTGGCCTAGTCTCAAAATACCAACCTAATCTTTCTCTTTGTTCTTCTCAAGACATCCTGCTCTCTAGGCCCCTTGTCACCTCCTCCAGGACTTTTCCAGAGCCTCTCCAATCCTATGGAATTCCTTACCCCAATCTGTCCGATTATCTCCTACTCTATTAGCTTTTAGACGACCCCTGAAAACCCTATCCTACCCACACCTAACAACTGTATTTTCATTTTCTTCATCAGTTTAACCTGCCCCCCCACACCATTATCACCTTTTATTTCACTTGACCCTTCCTTCTAGATTGTAAGCTTTAACAAGCAGGGCCCTCTGATTTCTCCTGTATTAAATGATATTGTAATTTAACTGTCTGCCCTCACGATGTAAACCGCTGTGCAAACTGTTGGTGCCATATAAATCCTGTATAATAATAATAGTCTGTGCTGCTAACCCCCTATAACCCTGCACCTTGCATTGCTGGTCAGTGCTCTTAACCCCCTCCTCCCACCCACTTTGCATTGCTGGTCATTACTCAATAATTTCCACCGACAGATATATAGAGAGTGGGAGGTAAACACACAGATCCATATCCTGTCAGGGGAGAGGAGATCAATTGTGTGTTGTATATAGGAACACCAATCTGTCACCTCCCCAGTGAGTCCCCTCCCCCCACAGTTAGAATGACTCCCTAGGTAACACATTGACCCCCCCTAGTGTTAACCCCCTCCCTGCCATTGACATTTATACAGTAATCAGTGCATTTTTATAGCACTGATCGCTGTATAAATGTCATTGGTCCCAAAAATGTGTCAAAAGTGTCTGATCTGTCTGCCGCAATGTTACAGTCCCTAAAAAAAAAAAATCGCAGATCGCCGCCATTACTAGTTAAACATAAATAAATAATAAAAATGGCATAAATCTATCCCCTATTTTGTAAATGCTATAACTTGTGTGCAAGCCAATTAATATATGCTTATTGCAATTTTTGTACCAAAAATATGTAGAAGAATACATATGTTTTTTTTATTTTTTATTATTGGGATATTTATTATAGCAAAAAGTAAAAAATATTGTGTTTTTTTTTTCCAAAATTGTCTGTATTTTATTGTTTATAGCACAAAAAATAAAAACCACAGAGGCGATCAAACACCACCAAAAGAAAGCTCTATTTGTGGGGAAAAAAATGATAACATTTTCATATGTATACAGTGT
This sequence comes from Rana kukunoris, assembly GCA_029574335.1. Lineage (NCBI taxonomy): Eukaryota > Metazoa > Chordata > Amphibia > Anura > Ranidae > Rana > Rana kukunoris. The sequence goes on along the minus strand of CM056057.1, from coordinate 76,021,099 downwards.
TGCATGACCGCGCAATTGACATTCAAAATGTTACAGCACTGAAAGCTGAAAATTGGCCTGGGTAGGACGGGAGTGAAAATGCCCTGTATTAAAGCGGTAAAAAAAAACAAAAAAAACTGACGTTTAGATATCCTTCAACGCAATAATATTTGCATCAAGCTTTTTAACAGGTTTGTCTTCAAAGTCTGAATAAACTATGCATGTGCAATAATCAAGAATTATCTGCTTTAGGTTAATGCATGATGTCCATTATTATAGTTGTTCCTGTTATTACATTTTTAAATATGCTCATTTGAAAAAACGAAAAAACAAAACAAAAACGTACCAATAGAATTGACGCGTTTAAACAAAGTGAAGGGCTTTATGTTCTTTGTCTTGTCTGTCACCACAATTAGAAGTTCAGTCTGATCTTTAAGAGAATTTTGCAGTTGGAATTGGCATCCAACGTTAATACCATCTTCATTAGTGATATACGAATGACAAGTTTTTCCAGTGTCTACTATTTTCTCCAACCTAAATACACAAAGAGCATGCATTGGCATATTATTTTACAGACAAAAAGGATTTAAATATAAGTTATTTTGACCTGTGCTGTGCCAGCACTAACTGGCACAGCAATTGTTTCAGCTGTATTATATTTTTTAAATACACCTAAGCCCTTACATTATGAGTTTTAGATTTTTTTTCCCACAAAATACTGTTGTGACCTTTTATTTTTCAGTTTTTGCAACTTGTGCTGCTGATCTCCTCCAACTGCTTTCATTTCCTGTCTACATTAGGGTGACCAGACATCCCCAGTTTCAGGGGACAGTCCCCTGATTGAGGACACTGTCCCCGGACCAAGTCTGTCCCTGGTTTTGTCCCCAGATTGGATTTAATAGGGAGCAGGGGCAAATTAAAAGACAATCAGTGCAGAATTAAAATAAAAAAAATAGAATTACACACACCCCACTCGACCGTGCCTACTAGCATAAAGGGGTTATATTTTTCACATTATCTGTGCCCCTTTCTGATGATCATGTGCTGGTCGGAGCGGAGGGAATATTTCTTCAGTTTCAGGTGCATGCCCATTCAGCTTCGCTCGCATGTTCTTCTGCCTTGGCTCAAATCCTGGCCAGCCACCTGCCTATCTCCTTGCCTTCCCTGGCGGAGTGATCTTCCTCCACTCCCTATCCAGTAGTAGCCGGAGCCCGGAGAGTAAGACTTGAGAGGCTGTGAGGCGACGGGCAGAGAGTCGCTGATTGTTGCCATTACTAGTAAAGAAAAAATATGTCCCCAGATTTCATTTTAAAAATCTGGTCACCTTAGTCTACATGCACTTGCTTCAGCTTTGGCTACACATCAGTGCTTTGGTTACCTGATAATGATAACAGTGGGCCATGCCTGCTAAATGTGTGCTGGCATGGTCAATTGTAGATTTAACTGGTGGTTTGTATGTATGTGACATAAACTTGACATGAAAGAAGATGGGAAAATATATTTTAAACATTGTCTTAAAAAAGTAAACTTGAATACACTGGCTTAGGACACTTTTAGTCAGAAGACTAAATGATCTACTACAGTATTTTGGTTATAAAAAAAAGATGCCAATGCAGCTTAAAGATGTGTCGGATGAATACTGTTATTGTAAGCTATAATAACAGTACTAAAAAAATAAAAAAAATAAAAAATCGTTAAAAAAAAGTTATTTTAAGTATCTTTTATATTCCTTTTCTTCATTTGTCAACCAATCAAAAACACAAATAAGGAAAGCAGTGTAATAAATAGAAGCCTTGTATGCACACTATATTAACAAAAGTATTGGGACACCTGCCTTTATAAGCACATGAACTTCAATGGCATCCCAGTCTTAGTCCATAGGGTTCAATATTGGGTGGCCCACCCTTTGCAGTTATAACAGCTTCAACTCTTCTGGAAAGTCTGTCCACAAGGTTTAGGAGTGTGTCTATGGGAATGTTTCACCATTCTTCAGAAGCGCATTTGTGAGTCAGGCACTGATGTTGAATGAGAAGGCCTGGCTTGCAGTCTGCGCACTAATTCATCACATCAGGACTCTGAGTAGGCGAGTCAAGTTCCTCAACCCCAAACTCATTAGACCATAGGGTTCAATATTGAGCCCTGCTGACTAAGATTGGAATGGCATTAACGTTCATAGAACATCCCAATTCTTTTGGTAATATAGTGTATGTATACAAAATGAAAAAATTATTTAGGAGAGCAATTTAGGGACAAAAGTAGCTGATAAACACTGATGATGCTAAATTTACCCTGGACATCTAGGCTTTAATGACTTCTGTTCACTAAAGGATTAAATGAGCTCTATAATGAATTATGTTCAATTAGGTTTTAGCATTTCTAGAAGTTTCATTTTTTTTTAAACTGTTTTATATATTTTAATACTATACAAATCCAATCTTTGTTTTGAAATATGACAAAGGATTCCCAAAGCACTATGGTTTACTAAAGACAGCTCAACAGTAAGCTTGATTGTGGACTCGCATAGTTGCCAACATTTGAAAAAAAATTCCAGGGACATTTGGCAGAACAGCTATTAATTACCACACTCACTTCCCCGAAGCTCCACCCACTCCGCATAATTTTCGCCTACTTATTCTATTATCAGACACGATACATAGGACTAGACGTAGAACCCCTACACACCACCTTGTTTACTAACACAATAATAAACCACAGAGGCTCACACATAATGCTGTGTAAAGTGCAGCACTCACCAAGTCTCCTAAGGCTCTGCTGTTGGCTTAGCCCCTCCTCTGTGGTGGAGTCTTCTCACCACCCACTGACACAATGGACAGTAAGCACTCACTATGGAGAGAAGGAGTCCAAGATGTTGTGGAGCTCACACACTACTGTACCAGCCACTCTCCTACACACCGATAGAGTATATATATATATATATATATATATATCCCCAAACAGCAGGCTGCCCCGCACACTATAATCCCTGGCGGCAGGGACAGAGCCCCCCCCCCCCCCCCTACCCAGGGAACCACACTGACTCCTTCTCAAAGAACACATGCTCCGAGTTCTCTCACCTCCAGAGGTGTATCTTGCTTTTAGCAGGTGTTGTACCCAATGACAGTGTTTACAAATTTAAATGAATGGCAGCGCTCTGCAAGCTCTCCAAAACTGTGTGCAGTGTGGTGTTCAAGGGGTTAAAGCGCAAAGTGTGGCAGAGATACGCCCTCTCACCACCTCTCAAATGCACATGTGAAAGAGCCCTACATATTCCTGCATCATGTCAATGGTGAAGGGCGGCTCAAACAAAATGTTACGCCTTTTGCTGAACCACAAAAAAACAGCAGGTGCCACATCACTAATCACCAAGTTGTGTCACAAAAATTGCATTTTTTCCAGTACATCTCAGCATATATACTGTAAAAGGTCCACTTTTTTGAAAGCCAGACAGAGCAGACTTGCTATACTGTATGTACAATGTGCAGTATGAGCTGAACACACAGCTTAGCTTACACCAAGGATGGGGCACAGGAATTTTGGTGACTCTTTGCTATGACACAGCACCTTGGCATTGCAATTGGAGAGGGGGGCCTAGAATTGTGACATGAGGGGGTACCTGGGCAGTGTGATCAGTGAGGGAGGAGCTGGGCAGTGTGATATGGAGGGGGGGGGGTCCTTGTCCCTGGGCAGTGTGATAGGAAGAGGGGGCAGAGTAACATAAGGACAGATTGTGACAGGAGGACACGTGGAGATCACTCCCATGTGCAGGGCACTGTGTCTTATGCTGAAGCCCTTCTATCACACAAACACACAGTAATCACAAAGAATGCTCCCCTTCCTGCTTGTCAGGTTGTTTCTCTTACTGTGGCTGACTTTGTTGGTCTCTTGGAAGATCTGTTTCTGGTCAGATGTCTGTAGATAAGTAACATGCTCTGTCCCATAGTTCTTCACTGACACCTCAACAATGTGCAGTGATCTGACAGGTTGCCGACCAGACTCTGAAGAGGGAGGGGGGGCAGGGCTGAACTCACTCAGTTCACTTTCCTAGAGTCCCTCTCCTTCAGCAGCTTATTTCTCAGCATAAGCCGAGTTCTCTGTAAAGTCATCCAGGGCTGGGGTGCTCTGTGTCCACCGGACACTTCTCCCCCCTGCAGGGTCCTCACCGCTCCAGGAAGTGTTCTCCTTCTCCCCCCGACTCTCTGATTGGCTGCTCCTCCCCTTGCCACTGAACACAAGGGGAATAATCCTTGTGTCTGCAGTGGCGGCCATCTTTTTGTAGCCCGTCTGCCGTTTTCCAAAACACAGATTTTCCTGGTGGGACAAAAGCAAAATCCCGGGAAAATGAGCGGGACAAAATCAATCCGGGACGAGGGTCCCAAATCCGGGACTGTCCCGGCAAAAACGGGACAGTTGGCAACTATGGTCACTCGCTGTTCTTAAAGCCTAGGATTTAGCCCTCTGGAATGATTCTCTGAATGGGTCATTCAGATGTGTGTGCAAATGTTATCTTCACCTACTGTTCTCTATACTGGCTTCTTCAACATGGGGTAGATGGAGAGAGCAATGAAAGAATCCTACAGCTCCATCTGCTGGCTGAATAAAAGACTGCACAATAATAACATGCAATATTTCTTATTTTCTCAACTAAAAACAAGTTTTACTTATATTATATTTAGGCCTGACATAATAAAGAAAACGTTTACAGGACCATTAATATTTTCCCTTTAATGGAGAATAATGCAGATAGGACTTGAGTATCACATGTAGCCTTATTAGGATAGGAACACATGTAGACATGCACTTGTAACATAACTTACTCTGCTGGACCATTGTATTGTGTGTTTTTACCCTTCGCCCTGCATAACATAAAAAATACATTTTTTTTTAAAGAGTATATCAATATATGTGCCTAATTTAAGCTATGTCAGGTAAATAAAACACATTTTAAATATTGCTAAAACAATTCAATTAAATCAGTTTTTTAAATTGATGTTGCATAATACCTTTAAATACTGTATATATATATATATATAATATATTTTTTTTCTTTTATATATATATATATATATATATATATATATATATATATATATTATGTATATGTTTATTTATATGTATTATTTTTTATTTATTTATATGTATTATTTATTTACTATATTCTCGTCACCTAGTTATATATTTTTCTTTGTACCAACCAGTAATGCAAGCTGTAGTTAACATTGGCTGGAACTACTTCAGCAGGCTGCCATGTGCAATGGACATGCTCCAAATAATACCAAACGCAACTTAAATTTCTCACTGAGGTGTTTCCTTCACCTGTCAATGAAATGAAGTTAGAAAAATAAAACAGAACCCAAATGGGGAACAATACTGATATACAGTGGATTTTATCTCTTCTTCCTTATTTTAATCATCCTTATCTCAGTATAAATGTATTCAGAATAAATGCAATGATGTATTAATGAAATCAGCGCTGGTTTAATCTGTGTCTTTTATATCTGCTCAGAGCAGGGGTCTCCAAACTTTCTAAACAGAGGACCAGTTCACTGTCCTTCAGACTTTAGGGGGGCCGAACTAGGGCAGGTGGGAGTAGAAAATGTTCTGGCATCCAATCACACGATCAGTCCATCCCATTAGAACAGTCCGAAGGAGCTGACTGATGGTCTGATGTGCCTACACACCTTCGGTTAAAAAAACGATCGTGTTAGAACACGATGACGTAAAACACAACGACGTGCAAAAAAAAATGAAGTTCAATGCTTTCAAGCATGCGTCGACTTGATTCTGAGCATGCATGGATTTTTAAACGATGGTCTGCCTACTAACGATCGGTTTTGACCTATCGGTTAGGCGTCCATCGGTTACATTTTAAAAGCAAGTTGGCTTTTTTTTAACCGAAGGTTAAATAACCGATGGGGCCTACACACGATCGGTTTTGACCGATGAAAACGGTCCATCAGATCGTTGTCCTCTGGCTAACCTATCGTGTGTATGCGGCCTTAGGCCGCGTACACACGATCAAATCTATCTGCTGGAAACGGTCTGCCAAACCGTCCCAGCAGATAGATTCGATCGTGTGTACGGGCGAGCAGACGGATTTGACCAGCCGACAGATTTTAAAGCATGCTTTAAAATCTGTCGGCTGGGAATCCGTCCGCCTGACATGTCTGCTGGTTAGTACACTAACCAGCAGACATATCTTCTCCCACATGCGTCGAATAGATTCGACGCATGTGCGGAAGTGTTTTACTTCCTGGTGCGGTGACGTGGTGGCGTCAACGTCACCGCCACGTCACCGACACGTCAACGCGCTGTCTGCCGGCGGGGATTTTGGTTTGATCGTGTGTACACGATCAAACCAATACATCCCAGCAGACAGATTTGTTCAAATCGGTCTGTCCGACCGATTTGAACAAATCTATTTGCTTGTGTGTATGGGGCCTTAGGCCTTGTACACATGGCTGAATATATCCGCTGTGAACGGTCCCCGACCGTTTACAGCGTATATTTACGCCGGGGTGTTTTGATCCGATGGCTGTACACACCATCGGATCAAATTCCCCGCCGACGGACAGCGCGGTGATGCGGCGGTGACGTTGACGCCGCCACGTCACCGCACCAGGAAGTAAACACTTCCGCGCGCATGCGTCGGATCCATTCACAGGATACGACGCATGTGCGGCAAGATATGTCCGCTGGTTTGCCGTACTAACCAGCGGACATATCTGACGGCCAGCTATCCGGCGGAATTATTTCAAAGCATGCTTTGAAATTTTTCCGCCGGATGAATCCGGCAAAAAGCGTCCGTTTGCCCCTACAGACGAGGGGATTTTTCGGCTGAAATGGTCCGTCAGACCATGTTCAGCGGAAATATCCCCTCGTGTGTACAAGGCCTTAGAGTACAGCTTTAATAGGATGTAATTTTCAATGACAAAACAGTACTGAGCTTACATCTATACTTTGAAAAGATAATGTAATGGACAGGATTAGTTGCTGCTTCTAAGGCCTCGTACACACGATCGGACATATCCGATGAAAACGGTCCGCGGACCATTTCCATCGGATATGTCCGATCTGGAGTTTGATCCGATGGCGTGTACACACCATCGGATCAAATTCCCCGCCGGCGGACGGCGCGGTGACGTGTCGGTGACGCGGCGGTGACGACGCCGCCACGTCACCGCTACGTCACGCACCAGGAAGTAAGCACTTCCGCGCGCATGTGTCGGATCCATTCACAGGATACGACGCATGTGTGGGAGGATATGTCCGCTGGTTTACCGTACTAACCAGCGGACATATCCGATGGACAGGTTTGTAGCGGACAAATTTCAAAGCATGCTTTGAAATTTGTCCGATGGACAAATCTGTCCGCTAGCCCATACACACGATCGGAGATGTCTGCTGAAACGGTCCATCGGACCGTTTTCAGCGGACATATCCCCTCGTGTGTACGAGGCCTTAGGCATAGTACACACGAGTAAATCTGTCTGCTGGAAACCGTTTCAGCAGACAGATTCGATCGTGTGTACAGGCAAACAGACGGATTTGGCCACCCGACAGATTTCAAAGCATGCTTTGAAATCTGTCGGCTGGGAACCCGTCCGCCCGACATGTCTGCTGGTTAGTATGCTAACCAGCAGACATGTCTTCTCGCACACGCGGCAAATGATTTTGACGCATGCGCGGAAGTGTTTTACTTCCTGGTGCGGTGACGTGGCGGCGTCAACGTCACCGACACGTCACCGACACGTCAGCACGCTGTCTGCTGGCGGGGATTTTGGTTTGCTCGAGTGTACACGTGAGCAAACCAAAATGCCAGCAGACAGATCTGTTCAAATCGGTCGGTCCGACCGATTTGAACAGATAGATTTACTGGTGTGTACGAGGCCTAAAAGGCAGACACATGTGTTAATTAACAGAGGGTTTCAAAAGAGATAGCGCATTTTATTCAATTAGGTGATTTTGATAAAACTATTACTAATATTAATTTAAAATGAGTTTAAATGAAGTATTACCTGCTGCCAATGGTGTATGAAGTCTGATCCCTTTTGATTCCATGTCATTGCACGTGGAATTAGATCCTACATACAAAATAATTTGACATCAATTTTCATGGTAACCAATGATGCCACAAAGCTCCTAGTTCACTCCCTGGTCATCTCCCGCCTCCACTACTGCAACTCCCTCCTCACGGGATAACCTTAACTTTCCCCCCTTCAGTCCATCATGAATGCCTCTGCCAGGCTTATAAACCATACCAACCGCTCAGTGTCTGCTACCCCTCCATGTCAATGCTTCCACTTTGACTCACCCAACAAATCAAATTCAAAATTCTAACAACTTACAAAGCCATCCACAACTTAAAGGGACACTAAAGTCAGGGCTTTAAAAAAAAAAAAGTAACAAACATGTGATACTTACCTCCACTGTGCAGTTAGTTTTGCACAGAGTGGCCCGGAAACCTGTCTTCTGGGGTCCCTCGGCGGCTGTCTGGGCTCCTCCTTGCAAAAGCATTCCATCTTCATGCGAGGGCGCTCGCACGGTGGAAAGCTTTTGCGAGCGCTCTCCCGTGATACAGCGGCGGCCATAGCTGCCGACTGTATCACTCGGCTCTGCCCCCCGGCGCGCCGCGTCATCCGCTCTGATTGACAGCAGCGCTAGCCAATGGCTGCGCTGCTATCAATCCGCCCAGCCTAGCCAATCAACGGCCAGGCTGGGAACCGAAGAGGACGACGTGGACGTGCCCGGGAGATTCGAACGGTCAGGTAAGTACAACGGGGGCTCGGGGGGGGGGGCGGTGCTGTGAGATGTTTTTTTACCTTACAACCCCTTTAATCTACAGCTACATCACTAACCTAGTCTCAAAACACCAACCTATGTGTTCCCTTTGATCCTTGCAAGATCTCCTGCTCTCTAGCTCCCTTGTCACCTTCTCCCATGCTCGCCTCCAGGACTTTTCCAGAGTCGTTCCTATCCTATGGAACTCTCTACCCCAATACAATTTTCTCCTACTCTGCTTGCTTTTAGACGACCCCTGAAAACCCTCCTCATCAGAGAATCCTATCCAGCCCCCACCTAACAGGGCTCTAACGAGCAGGGCCCTCTGATTCCTTCTGTATTGAATTGTTTGTAAATGTACTGCCTGCCCTCATGTTGTAAAGCACTGCTCTATATAAATTATGTATGATAATATTAATAACAAGGGTACAGTGGGCAAAAGGGAACCAAAAAGAAGCACTCAAAGTATATGAATGTAAAGAAAATATTACCATCTTTCAAAACAGCACAACGGGATATAGGTTCACAACAGGCTTTAAAATCAAGTGAAAAATTGTTCAGATCCACAAATTGGTACAGAGGGATAGTTACATATGAACTCTTGGAACACATAGGCCACTGCAGGAAAACAAAGAATAAAAAGCATGTAAATCTTCAGATTATTAGGTCTTCCATTTACACAAAATCACTGCGATTTTGAGAGTATAAAAGAAAGAATAGGAAAAGGAAAATTCACTAGCACCAGTAATGAACAGACTGTACAGGTTTTCAAGAGAGGCAATAAAGAGCGATCAAAGAACAAAAATGTAATAAATTGCAGTTAACCAGTCCTTAGAAAATGATGACTTCATCAGGGCCCTTTCACACTGGTGCACTTAAAAAAGTAGTATGTGTTTTGGAAAATCACATATCATGTTTTTGACATATTTTGGTTCATTTTCCATGTCAAAAGATTTAAGTTCATAGCAATAGGCTTAACATACAATTTTGGTGCATTTTCAAAAATCCTCAAAACACTCAAACAAACGCAATCTTTGCATGCATTTTTTATGCATTTTCTATTGATTTTAATGGGAGATGCATTTTTGGTGCATTTTAAATGGGACACCAAAGAAGCAGCATGAAGGACATTTCAAAACACACCACACCCGCAGCACATTGATGTGAAGATTTCCATAGGATTAAGCTCCTTCCCACGCAGACTATTGTAAAATGATGCCCAAATGGGAGCCCTATTGTTCAAAGAGGGCCCGTGGGGCGTTCTCCGGGGCAATCTGTCATGACTGATCAGTGTACTGGCCCGCTGCCTGTACAATGTGATCGCTGTGACCAATCACAGTAGATCACATGACAATTGTAAACAATGAATTGCTTTGGTTCGTGCCATTTATTGTGTACAATTGTGTTGCTAGCTGTGGTTGGTCACAGTGATCACATGGTACAGACAGGGCCAATGACAGCCCATCTGTACCATGTAATTAGCTGAGACCAATCACAGCTAATTACAACAATGCACACTGAGTTTATCTATTTCATTCAGTAAAAATGCTTGCTTACAGCAGTGAATACCACTGTTATAAGCAATCAAAGTGTGCAAAAAAAAATCCTCATCACTTCCCCAGAGTAGTACAGTGTTACTATGGTAACACTGTACTGTTCTGGTCACAGTATGGACACAAATTTAAAAAAAATAAAAAAATAGAAAATATATTGCATTTCAAGGGAAAAAATTATGTGGTGTATGTGCTGGAATATTATTAAGTATTTTATACCCAGTGATCCCTGTCCCAAGGTAACAATACACATTCACTGCACTGTAGCTATAAAGCATCATAGAAAAGTGACCGTAGAAAAATTACTGAAAAGTCCATCGAGTCTGCCTGTTTTTCCTTTTCCGTTAACTTTTTAACTGGCTCACTACTTCTGCTAGAAGTTTATACCAAGCATCAACTACCCTTTCAGTAAAATAATACTTTCTAAAATTAGTTTTGAACTTTTCTCCAGTTATATTAAGGTCATGTCCCTGTGTTCTTGATTTTGGCCTCATAAAAAAACTGATCTTTTGGCATCAGAGATCAGTTTCACGGCAGCCAATTTTCCCAGAGACTCGCGAGGAGATAATAGTTGGGGGAGGGGCTATTCACGGTGTGACCGAACCATCCCAGCACCCAGCTTTGGTGCTTCTGTCAGTATACCACTTCCTCCAGGCTAGACCTAGATACCAGATAATATAGTCACAGCATACAAGACTAGCTGACAAATAGCTTGTATGAAACTGGAACTGTTAATTGAACAAACTCACACAGAATATATGCCCCACCAGGTCAGATGAGCCTGATTACTTTGTATGCAAATTAAATTGTATACAGAATAAACATATGCACTGCCTAAAAATGTGTTAATTTTCCTTCTTTTTTTTGGGGGGGTGTCATTCCTTATAATCGTAATTCATAAATTCATCATTTTAAAAATCCAAACATAAGAAAGATCCCCCTGAGGAAGACACGTGATTGCTCTGTGTCGTCACGTGTGAGTACCCTGATGTTTAAGTACAATACATTTCTATATTTAAACAATAATGCACTATTGGGCCTCTTTTGTATTTTAAATTGATTTTTTTTCTGATTGTGGAATTGGTAAAAATTAAAATGTTTTGATATTTTGATGTAAAATTCACTATTTTTGTATTTCTTTCACTGTGCACTTACTTGACAACCAGTATTTCATTTATATATTCTTTACCATTTTATTCTTTGTTTGGGAATTTAAGTTGGTCCAACATTCACTAGTGCATTGCTCATGGCAATTATATATATATATATATATATATATATATATATATATATATATATATATTTTTTTTTTTTCACCTGAGTGAGTGATATATCACATAGTTCTGCATTTTTTTTATTTTTAATAAGAATGAAAATATAAAAATTTGAGAGAGTAACTACCTATTAAATTATAGGTATTGGAATTTGGCTGTTAGTGAATGTAATGAATACAAATTTATCCAAAGTTACAAATTATCTGAAGCAACGACTGCCCTAAACGAATGGAATGAAACAAATTAATAATAAATAATATAAATACTTTTTATTATTATTATTGTTATTTATTATTATTAATTTGTTATGTTTCATTCATTCAGATACAGCATTCGTTATTTCAGATAATTCGTAACTTTGAATGAATTTGTATTCGTTATGTTCACCAACAGCCAAATTTGAAAGGAAATTCCAATACCTATAATTTAATAGTTAGTAATAGTTAAGTTATTATTAGTTAGTTAAATTTTTTGAATTTAGACATTTTCGAACTTCTGAATATTTTTTTTTGTTAATATTGAAATGAGTTTAATGGGTTTTCGTTAATTCGGATATTTCCGAATTAACGAATTTGTTGAAATTCGTTAAAATAATGAATTAGGAATTAATTGAAACTAATTGCATTAATGTCTAATACGGGAATATAATTAACATAACTAAGGGACAAACTGTATTCTACTTCCCCACCAGCAACTATTAGCTGATTTAATTAACCTGAGTTAATTAACTAGTCACTTAAACCAGCCTAGGTCACACAATGCCCACCCAGACAATGTTGTGATTAATCACACAATAGGTGACCCAATTAACAACATGGGATAGACAAGCTTAGCAATAAACACATAACACCTTAACTACTTGCCGACCCAGGTTGGCTCCCCTGCGTGAGAGCCCGCAGCTCTATGTCGGCTTTCGAGCCGGTTCTACGTTGGCTCTCGCAGCAGCACGCTCGCTCCCCGCTCGCCCCCGAGTGCTGTGCGCGTGCCCGGCGGGCTCGATCGCCGGGCACACGCGATCGCTCGTTACAGAGCGGGGACCGGGAGCTATGCGTCTAAAGGACCGCTCCCGATCCTGTCAGCAGGGGAAATGCTGATCTTCTATTCATACAATGTATGAACAGAAGATCAGTGATTTCCCTAGTGAGTCCCACCCCCCCTACAGTCAGTTAGAACACACCCAGGGACATACTTAACACCTTCCCCGCCCCCTAGTGTTAACCCCTTCACTGCCAGTGGAATTTTTATAGTAATCCAATGCATTTTTATAGCACTGATCGCTATAAAAATGCCAATGGTCCCAAGAATGTGTCAAAAGTGTCCGAAGTGTCTGCCATAATGTCGCAGTACCGAAAAAAAATCGCTGATCGCCGCCATTACTAGTAAAAAAAAATATTAATAAAAATGCCATAAAACTACCCCCTATTTTGTAAACGCTATAACTTTTGCGCAAACCAATCAATAAACGCTTATTGCGATTTTTTTCAACGAAAAATAAGTACAAGAATACGTATCAGCCTAAACTAAGGGAAATTTTTTTTTTTTTTTTTATATTTTTGGGGGATATTTATTATGGTAAAAAGTTAAATTTTTATATTTTTTTTAAAAATTGTCGCTCTATTTTTGTTTATAGTGCAAAAACTAAAAACCACAGAGGTAATCAAATACCACCAAAAGAAAGCTCTATTTGTGGGAAAAAAAGGATGCCAATTTTGTTTGGGAGCCACGTCGCACGTCCACGCAATTGTCAGTTAAAACGACGCAGTTCCGAATCGCAAAAAGTGCTCTGGTCCGGGGGTTAAGTAGTTAATAAACAGATAATAGCAACAGCCTGTCCGGTGATAAGCAATCTTTCAAAGAACATGTATAGTTCAGAATCAAACAAACCAGGAATAGTTTTCATATATCTCTTGAGAGATATTGTTGGTAAATATTATGAACATAGGCATAGATCTATCCTAGATAAGGAGGATTGTTTCTCCCCCGAGTTTCTAGCTCTCCACGGGTCCTTCCACCCTACCTCCTCTATAAACTTCCTTAGGGCAGTGCGGCACACCCTCTCCCCCTACCTCCCAGGGGATGTTTATCCAACAGAGGATCCGTGTAGCAGTTGAATTTCCCGAAGGCAAACAATGGCACCTCCGGGATCCGCACCTGGAACTCCACCAAAGCCCTTAGCACCTGGATATTGTACAGGGGGGAGGGGGGAACATACACAAAAGCAAGGATACATTTAAAAGCATACAGCCTGCAGAAAAGAAAAACATATCTTCCATCAGCATCAATTTCAGTACTCAGCTCTTCATAATCTAGAGAACTATGTATCATCACATTCACCCCCCTTGAATACAAAGTGTGAGTTGAATTATACGCCGTGCCCACCCACCGATAGTTCAAACACGACACAGAGTCAGTAGTTAGGTGAGTCTCCTGAAGGTCACAAATGGCCGGCAAAAGTTTCCTCATCAGTGATAACATCATAGTGCACTTCAGTGGGTCTTGCAGCCCCCGAACGTTCGATGATAACACAGTAACTGATTCCATCAGGGAGGTTGAGGCATATATGTGGAAGGGGGAAAGAAACCGCCATCCAACCCTCCCGCCTCCCACCTGGTTGTAGGTGAAAGAATGGCAAGCCGGGACGGCAATGGGAACAGGACAATCAGCCAGGTAGTAGAAAAAAATTGTAATCTCCCACAACCAAAATAAAAGGGAATGTCCGCTCTGGAGTAAACTGACATCTGGTAATAATCCAGGACGCACAGCCATGCGTCAAGGGAACATGCAGATCTCTCTCTCATTGCAGGCCAGCCGCCTGTATGGGTTGGGCACCTATCTGCATATAGGCCCTTTGTAACTTTAAACACCGGGGCGCCAACAGGCATTCCCAACAAGCATGGGATAACAGGTCCCTTACATCCTCAAAGAGGCCAACTAAGGTGGCAACTAAGCCACCAGCCACCTTCAATAGGTGCGTTGACAGTGGTAAATACATTTCCGAACTCGCGTTGCATGAAGAAAATTATTGTATGTTTCCAGCAGTTTTCTCAATCGAGGGAACAGCAAGGCAGCCCAAACAGTATTCAGCAGGTGTGTCAATCATCATCTGCAGGGGGTCTCTGGGCTTGACGAAGTGCCCCTGCATTAGCGTCCAGCTTGGATTGAGTATCTCTAATCAGCGTGGGGAGCTTGTCTTCTATGTCATTGATCCTGCTTTCCGCAGCTGTGGTTCTCTCCCTTATTTTCTGAATATCCTGCCTGATCAGGCACACCTCCTCCTCCAGGCTCCCAAATCTGACCTGCAGGCCATTCACAGAAGCTGTGAATTTATTCACTGCTCTCAGTATAGCAGCAAGCGTAGGCTGTTCTCCCCCCTCCACATCAGTATCATCCGACACCTCCACTGAGTTAGAGCAGTCCTCAGCCTGATCCATCATGGCCCCAGCTCCCTGCACACTCTCCCCCTCCTCCATTTCATTGTCACTAGACGTAGCACAATCATCCAAGGGTTGTATGTCCACTGTGCTTGATTTCTCTGCTAGTTTCTGGGCATAGTACCTCATAACTTTGGGAGGGTCCCTGGGAAGCTCTTTGGGGTATTTCAGGTGCTTACTCACCCCCTCCTTCGCCTTGTCTCCGGTGCGCACCTTCTGAGCTGATGGTGGAGCGATGCAATTTTGGGAGTCCTGCCTCGAGCCGTCTAGTTTCTGTCCGCGAGTCATCATGCCCCCCAGCAGCGTTCAGATGTCGGCCGGGTGGTGAGGGAGTGTTCCCCAGTCAAGGTAGCAACAACTCGGGTGTTTAGAGGTGCTGGAAACCGGATCTATTCAGCATCACAGCAGGAGCTCTGTGAACAAGCGTCTGCTCACATGCTGCGGCGCTGGCCACGCCCTGTTGGTAAATATTACTGTCCCATCTGAAGTAATACAAACCACATTCTCAGTGTCCATTAGGTAGTCGGCCATAATTTTCTCAGTCACCCTATGCCCCTTATAGACACAGGGTGACATACACATAAGAGGGGCCTGGAGAGCTGAAACAGGGGTTTCCCAACCTCTCTAAGGTAAGCTTGGCACCACGGGCCTTCCGCCCAAAGTGACTCCTGTCACACACAGAGTGTATCCTCAGCCCCCCTTTACAGCACAGTTCCCCTTTACATTATTGTAACTACTCTGTAAAGAAGACACTGTAATGTGAAGGGGACTGCTCTGTAAGGGGAAATGTAATGATTATAGTGGCCCTTAACAGTGCAGCCCCCTTTATATTACTATGCCCTTAGAAATCACAGCCTCCTCCATCACAGTGCCCCTACAGTCTGCCCCTGCCCTTGCCTCTCTAACATGACACTTCCCCATTATAATCTCTGCCACCCCTTTACAGGACTTCTACCTTTGGCAGGGCAGAAGCTGTAACCAGTCCGTATGTCCTCTCCTGACTCCCCCACCCACCCAACGATGTCATACTATCAGCAGGTCAAAGGGCAGGAGGAGCACTCCATTCCAATCTGCAGCTCCTCGCGCCCCCTGCCCTGCTGAATGGATGACATCAGTCAGGTCGGCAGAGGAGCCAGGAGAGGCCAAACAGGCATGGCTGCACAGCAGGTCTGTTACAGCCCTGTGCATACAGCAGTCGCCGCTCATCTCCTGCAGTGAGGCCCGGTCATCAACAGGCTGCGGACCGGAACTCGTCCACGGCCTGGTGTTAGACACCCCCAATCTATGTGTAAAAAGAAGGTGATGAGCGCAAATCCTAAACTAAACTAAAAGGTGCAAATAGCGCCCCTAAAGGCAGAAAGTGTAAATAGTGCACATTCCAACCACAAAAACGTAAACAATGAATAATAAATAAACAAAAGTCCAGTGGTAGTGATAAATTACAACTGAATAAGATGGACGCAGAAACCAGTCCAAAAGTTGAAAAATGACAATGATCGTGTCAAACAATTCAATAGCTTCTATCATTTTAAGCAATCGGAAAATCCAGAGACGTCTTCCAAGATATCTGTGCTCACAGAGCGCTTACCTCCCAGCAGGGAGAAAAGGGCCTCAACTCAATCCTGGATATTGTTGTTGGATTCCGTCTTGGATAGATAATGCTGTCCGCATCCAGGCGTGATCAGGGTCCGCTCACCGTGGGTTAAGCATATGCATGGAATGGAAAAAATGAAGCTCTCATTGTGAATTATGTAAAAACTGAAAACAGTTTAATGGGTAAATTCACTTACAAACAAAAAACGGGTAAAAGCGTGTTTTTACCCGTAAAAGACGGAATCCAACAACAATATCTAGGATTGAGTTGAGGCCCTTTTCTCTCTGCTGGGAGGTAAGCGCTCTGTGAGCACAGATATCTTGGAAGACGTCTCTGGATTTTCCGATTGCTTAAAGTGATAGGAGCTATTGAATTGTTTGACACGATCATTGTCATTTTTCACCTTTTGGACTGGTTTCTGCATCCATCTTATTCAGTTGTGATTTATCACTACCACTGGACTTTTGTTTATTTATTATTAATTGTTTACGTTTTTGTGGTTGGAATGTGCACTATTTACACTTTCTGCCTTTAGGGGCGCTATTTGCGCCTTTTAGTTTAGTTTAGGATTTGCGCTCATCACCTTCTTTTTACATTCATTTATTGTTGTTAGCACATAACAGATTTGAGCTGCATTTAATTTAGTTTAAGATTTTCACTGTTTCACGTTTATTCACTGTTGGTCAGCGCTGTAGCTTTCCTTTTTTAACCCCAATCTATGTGATTCATTCATGTCACCCCTTTGTCTTCTTTTTTCTAGACTGCACATATAAAGTTCTTGAAGTCTCTTGTAATATTTTATCCCCCAGGCTTGTCACCATTTTTGTTACCCATCTCTGGACTCGTTGTATCTTATGAATATTTTTTGTAAGTGAGGTCTCCAAAACTGGACAGTGTATTCTAAATGAGATCTCACTAAAGATGTATAAAGAAGAATCAGAACCACCTTCCCTCTGCTGGTGACCCCTCTAGTGATGCATCCTAGAATTCTATTCACTTTTCCCACTGCCTGGTCACACTGTTTGCTAATTTTGCAATCATCTGAAATAAGAACCCCCAACACCAGCCAGTGCTGTACTCCCAATATTGTACTCTGTCAAGGGATTCTTTTTCCCCCTAAATGCAATGTTGTCACTCCTCTCTTCTGCATTAAAGCGGAGTTCCAGCCTTTTTTGGTTTATTATAAGTCAACAGCTTCAAAATGTGTATCTGCTGACTTTTAATAAACAGACACTTACCTGATCCACGGTCCAGTGAAGCGGCCACCAGGAGCGTCGCTCCTTCCCCCCCTCTCCACCGGTGCCTTCATTCAGACTGTGGGCACCCGGTCGTGACAGCTTTTGGCTGCGCACTAGGAGTGGATAGGTGATCTCCTGTGACCTGTCACGTGTCCCAGGAGATCACCTAGAGGGAGGGGCCACCTAAGGTGAGAGGAGGAGTCACCTAGGCAGTCCCTGGGCGGCAAAAGGAAATAGGACAGGAAGTCCCACTCCTACCGAAGCCCCCACTCCCCCCCAAAAAAAATGACATGCCAAATGTGGCATGTAAGGGGGTGAGGAGTGCTTAAAGCGGAAGTTCCCCTTTTGGGTGGAACTCCGCTTTAAATAGTGGAGTGGTATTCACTATTCTGTAGTTCATGGAATATCGCTAGTAAATAAATTACAGATAAAAACGCTGTCCCTGGGTGCACATTGTCTGCCTCCAGGCTCAAGCCCCATACACACTATCAGTTTTCCTGCAAGTTTTTCTCTTCAGGTTTACCAAAACCATCTAATATGAGGCCAAACCATAAGAGTTTCAATTCGTATGCAATCAGGCAGGCCCTTGAACTACATGGTTTTGGTAAACCTGAAGAGAAAAACCTGCAGGAAAACTGATAGTGTGTATGGGGGTGGCGTACACACGACCGAGAAACTCGTCGGGCGAAACACATCGTTTTCCCAGTCGAGTTCCTTGTTCAGCAGTCAAAAAACTTGTCGAGCCAAATTTTCCCATTGCCCATCGAGGAAATAGAGAACATGTTCTCTTTTTGGCTCGACCAGTTCCTCGACGGGTTTCTAAGCAAAAAGTGTACACATGACCGGTTTCCTCGGCAGACTACGTCTCCCATCGAGTTTCTTGCTGAATTCTGCCGAGGAAACCGGTTGTGTGTACGCCGCCTTACATGCAGACAGTAAAGGGGTCGGCCATTGACAGAGTACAAATATGACGGCTGCAGACTTTAGATCCACCGCAAAGAATCTACTGATTTTCGGCGGCTGCCCCTGACCACCTATGTGCACCTATTTGATTGTAGCCTTAGCTACTGTTTTAAGGCCATAACAATAAACATTAATCAAACTAGAAATGGAGTTCTAACACATCAACACTTTCAGCATCATAAGAATCTTGCAACTACAGATCAATCAACAGTATTGTAACGGTCAGGGGTTAAAACTGTTTACGATATTCCATTCCACCAACCCACGACAGCTTATCCGATACTCCAACAATCCAGCAGACACGATCCATTGGATTTTCCCCCAGAATAATGAGACACAAGCTCTGTTCTCTGGTTCCAAACGAATGAATACTTTATTGGTAAACTCAGCTTGTTATATACAGTTAGGAACCAAATCTGGACAATGACTCAACTCCAGCCACAACATGACACAAGGAACTTCAATACACACTCGTTAGATAATGACATTCAGATGAGCTAATTACTAATCATTACCCAGACGTTCTGACTCTGCGATAAGTTATTCTCACCTGCTACATAATACACATTCCTTTAGTAAACATATTTGACATGCTAATCCACTACACCTGAAAGGTCAGACATCTGACCTTTCAGACTGCTAACACATATCTATCATCAATAGAACTTTCACACAATGCAGTGTCATTAGCATCACACAATGTGAGGTCCTTCAGAAGCCAGACTTAATTAGTACAATAGACAATAGAATGCAATCACAGCAAGCTTTTATCACTACAGCCAGGTAGCTGGAGGTGATTAACATCAATCAACATCTTTCAATTAACCTGTTAAGTTCAGAATCAACAACTTGTAATATTTCAAGATATCCTGCAATACATGAATTATCATTAATGTCCCATCTTATGTAATCCGAGATATCAGTTCTCAGTCATCCTATGCCCCTAATGAACATAGGATGACCCTAGACCCAAGAGTCATTGGCGAAGCTGGCACAGGAGTACCCCGCATCCTTCAAAAGTCTCTGGATATCAAGGGCCATCGCGTTACAAGTATAAAGTAAGTATTAAAAATAAGCAGTATAACTAAAGATGGCCATGCAACCTGATGGTACGATCTCTGTAGATTTACCAATGTAATAAAAGGTCAAACCTAAACAATCCATTCAATTAGAATAAAATCAGTCAGTCCCTAGTGCTACATAATTGATGGTAGCTCTAAAGGGGATTGTACAATTAGCACTAGTATGACATTTTAAATTATAAGTCATCCCTAACTCCAGTGGAGGGCTGGCAACCTTAGGCCTGGGGGGCAAGTCCAGTCGAGTGGCCTATAGAGCATGGAAAAGTGATGGATTGAGGAAAACAGTCTAAGATTTTTCATGATCACAAGAGTCCGCACAGAGGCTCCCCTTACATCAGAGACCGCACAGAGGCCCCCCTTACATCAGAGTCCGCACAGAGCCCCCTTACATTAGAGTCCACACAAAGAGCCCCCTTACATCAGAGTCTACACAGAGCCTCCCCTTACATAAGAGTCCGCACAGAGCCTCCCCTTACATCAGAGTCCGCACAGACCCCATATACATCAGAGCCCACACATGCCGGGGAGTGTGGGCAGGGCAGACTCAGAAAGAGGAGGAGCAGATAAGCTCTATCTCTCCTCGTGTCTGTGCAGAGAGAGAAGGGGATGTCAGCGCTGGTGTGCGCTGAGGCTGAGCTATGTGTGACATGAGCAATGTCACACATATCTACCTCGGAGCTGACACAGGCACGGCTGCACAGTAGGAGATGAGCAGCGGTCGTGACCTGTGTTAACAGAGCTCCAGCAGGCATATTCCTGCTCTACAAAAACAGCATTTGGTAGTGGCGGCCGGAGGCTGTGCATAGTGTCACCAGCCCGGGGGGAGATTTCCACCCTGCCCCCCCTGCCAGCCCTCCCCTGCCTAACTCCTTACTGCTTCTTTCTTAAAGAGAAGTCTCTGGTGGAAAATTACATTGGGAGAAGAAATTATGACTTTACCTGTTTTGGCCAGTGTATTAAACAAGCTGGCAATGTTGTCTGGGGCAACCAAGTTGAACCTGCAAGAGTCGCTAAGTGCAATTGCAAGTACTGGCAGAAAGTCACTCCCCTCTTCTATATTAAACAGTGGGGTGGTATTCTGTAGATCTACTGCAGTGGTATATCGAACTGTAGCTTTTTAATAAACCTTGTGAATATATAACTTGTCAAGCACACTCACCAGTTGGCAGTTATGACCTAAGACTTATACCATGATATACAGTACAGTGCTGTAAGGAAAGCACCTGCTGCGATTAAGACAATGTAGTGTACACAGACAATGTTAGGAAGAAAAGCAATGGCTAGATAATATATGTGTTTAACCCTCTTATTACCTCCGCCATCTGTCATGTGTCTGTGGCTTTGGGAGGTTTTACATACACTTCGCTGGTACAACAGTTGGCAGTGTTTGTGTAAATCTGACATGTAGCTGTATAGGTGCCTGATCACATCCACTGACCCGTGGTACACTTTTGACACAACGTCATGTTTCCATGGCTCAGCCGTGGGCCTTGGATTTATGTAGTGGGTGCCACCGGATGGAGGGAGACCAGTGAAAGTGTGTTCACTGATCTCCCCTAGCTGGTAAGAACCCAGGAGTAATGTGGATTTAGCTTGAACGCCACTGTAAACTTGTTTTAACCCTTTGAAGATCAGGATGGTCATTAGTAGACAAGGGATTACTTGTTCTAGGTCAGTGGTTCAGCATAACAGCCAGGCAACTACCGTTTTCAGAAGGATAGGACCCTGGAGGTGTCAGCAATGGCAACCTCTATATTTGTCACTGTAGTCTGTAGAGGTATTCATGGATATCTAGAGTATATGTACTTACGACTGACTGGAATTTACCAACTGCAAACCAAACAGTGCAGAAACAACATACGTTCATGTAGAATACAGTGAAAAAATACTTACATTTCCTCCAGATCCATCCATTATGATAGAAGGATAGACTAATGTACAATTTACTGCAGGAGGCTTCCAAGTCCACTTTAACTCCCATATCGACCCACTAACCATTGTCTTTATTCCTATTGTGATATTTGATGGTGGAGGAAGATATTCTGTATAAAACACATTAACAAAAAGTCACATTTAATGTTTTAAACGTTGTATGCTTCTTTAAAGGATTTGTATAGGTATGGCTGAAATTTACAATCAAAACCTCCCTCATTCTATCTAAAATGTTTTTTTTTTTTTAACCATGTAAGATAATCATTAGGCTTGTACAATTCTTGCAAGGAAGTGGCAAACGATGTCAGCAGGGCTAATCTAGCATATCTAATCTGGAAGTGCAGAATGAAGTCAGGGGGTATAATGTCAACAGTGTGACAAAGATGCAGGGAAGCAGCATTTTCTGTTCGCTCAGCCTGCTTCTGTCACAAACCAGGATAAATGTCTGACAGGTAGTGCAGAGACAGTACAGGAGTGAACAAGGATCACTAGTATGTATTATACTGTAATTACATTAGGAACATTAAATATAATCTATGCTTCCCTATATCAAGTGTCCCTTTCAGAGTCCCCCCTTACATCAGGGGTGCCGATCAGAGTGCCCCCTTGCATCAGATGTTTCAATCAGAATACTTCCTTTATATCAACTGTCTGCGTCAGAGTACCTCCTTGCATCGACTATTTTCTGTTCTGAATGAATGTGCTATAATCACTGCATTATGGCCATCAGATGAAACTAAGGAGCATAGGAAACACATACAGCTTTGGAAGAAGAGATATAATGTAACAATTCCAAAGAACGCTAGAGAAAATAAATATATCCATTGCAGTGGCGGTGCGTCCATAAGGGCGCACGGGCGCCACCCCCTCTCTCCAACCACCCCCTCTATGACCAATCGATAGATTCATGCATTGCATGAATCTTTCCATGGCCGCTGCTGCCACCCTCTATTCAGATGCCTGGCACCTTTTCAGCACAGTGCCAGCATTTGATGTGCACAGTGGCAGAATTTGATGGGCACAGTGGCAGCATTCGATGGGCAAAGTGGAAGCATTCGATGAGCACATTGGCAGCATTTATTGGCACAGTGGCAGCATTTAATGGCACAGTGGGAGCATTTGATGGGCAGAGTGGCAGCATTCAATGGCACAGTAGCAGAATTTGATGGGCACAGTGTCAGCATTCGATGGGTACAATGGCAGCATTCTATAGGCACAGTGGCAGCATTTAATGGCACAGTAGCAGAATTTGATGGGCACAGTGACAGCATTAAATTGGTACAGTGCCAACATTTGATGGTCACAGTGGCTGCGTTTGATGGGCACAGTGGCGGCATTTTATGGGCAGAGTGGTTGCAATTGATAGGCACAGTGGCTGCAATTGATGGGCACAGTGGCTACAATTGATGGCACAGTGGCTACAATTGATGGCACAGTGGCTGCAATTGATGTTTTTTTTTCCAGTATTTTTCAGTTTGTTTGCACCCCCCCAAAAATTTTGAGCACCAGCCGCCACTGATCCATTGGTTACCTTTATTTGTTAATTCCCTTTCATGTTCTTTAGAATTGTTACATTGTATCTCTTGTTACAGAACATGTGTATTTACTGTGCTCCTCGCTTCCATCTAGTGGCCATATTTCAGTATGTTACTACTGGTGATAATAAAAGGACATTTGTTCAGAAGAGCAAAGAGCAATCTCCTTTTCTGTGCCCAGTTCATACAGAATTATTAATAATACAGGTACTTATATAGTGCTGTCAATTAGCACAGCACTTTACAAATGTTTCGTAGATTCACATCCGTCCCTGCCCTCAAGGAGCTTACAGTCTAAGGTCCCCAACTTACATTCATACTAGGGCCAATTTAGACAGGAGCCAATTAACCTACCAGCATGTCTTTGGAGTGTAGGAATGAACAGAGTACCTGAAAGAAACCAACACAGCTACAGGGAGAACAAACTCCAGGCAGGTAGTGCTGCGGTTTGGATTTGAAGTGACAACTCTAGTGCTGTTAGGCAGGAGTGCTAACCACGTACCCACTGTGCTGTTCACACCATATGTACTTTACAATTTCCTGGATGCTATGCTATTTTTTTTTTTTTGTACAGGGAGACTGCAAATATATGCTCCACAGTGGTAGAACTAGTGGGGTCGCAAAGGTCACACTTGCGACCCGGGTCCTGGCATTCTCCCACTGTCAGGGGACCCGCTGGAGGTGTGAAGCTAAGCAGCTGAATTTGATTTTTCAGCTGCTGGGCTTCACACTTCCCGCAGTGAACACGCAGGAGGAGAAGGAGCTGATCAGCTCTCTCCTCTCCCAATTAATGCAAGGGAGAAGGGAGGGGGAACTGTCAGTGAAGGTTCTGGGCTGTATGAGAAAGACTCTCTCAGTTCAGAGTCCTCATAAGAAGGCACTGATAGGTGGCGCAGATAGGCTGCACTGATGAGCACTGATAGGTGGCACTGGTAGGATGCATTGATGAGCACTGATAGGTAGCGCTGATAGGCTGCACTGTTGGGCGCTGATAGGCAGCAATGATGAGCACTGATAGGCGGCACTGATGGGCAGCACTGATGGGTGCTGACGGGGCTATATTGATAATCAGTGCCCTGATTATCAGTGTAAACAATGTATTGGCAGTCTTGGGAAGAAAGGACTGGTGATAACTGGTAAGTCTGTTTACATGTGATCAGTTGATCACATGCTATAAATGTCTTTTTACCGTGATTAAACGCAAAAGCAAACATTTATTATTTTGCAGTAGGGTTGTCCAGATACCGATACTAGTATCGGTATCGGGACCGATACCGAGTATTTGCGGGAGTACTTGTACTCGCGCAAATGCTCCCAATACCTAAATAGAATACTTTTTTTGTATTTATCAACATGTTCTGTGAAAATTCTTTGAGTTTTTTACTACTGCGTGACAAGAAAATAACACAATTTTTATTCATTTTTACTCATTTTTATTCTTTTATAATGTCTTGAGTTAGAGTTCTTCATAATTCTAAAGAAAATATCCTTAGTCTGTATTGTGGTTTGAAAACTGTCACATGACATTTAAAAAAAGTATCGGTATTCGGTATCGGCCAAGTACATGAAAAAAAGTATCGGTCCTAAAAAAGTGGTATCGGGACAACCCTATTTTGCAGCTTACAGGGACACTCTAATACAGGAGGTGTGTTACTGGTCAGATCTCCAGGTGAAAACAGAGTGGAAAAGCTTAAAAAAAGAAAACTAATGCAGACACCACATCTAATGGTTACAATATATTGCATTGCTGCAATATATTCCATTTTTGGTTTTGGATTTAATACTGCTTTAAGCGTGCCT
The DNA here is from genome assembly GCA_029574335.1 of Rana kukunoris. NCBI lineage: Eukaryota > Metazoa > Chordata > Amphibia > Anura > Ranidae > Rana > Rana kukunoris. The sequence goes on along the minus strand of CM056057.1, from coordinate 75,995,940 downwards.
GGCTTTAATATGAGCAGCTCATAGTGAGCAGCAGATCAATTACTAAAACAATTTTGTTTTAAAAAGCTTGCATTTTAGAAATGTAGTAATAAGGTATTTATGAAAGTATGAAAAAGATTAATGTCCTTTTCTCTAAATTTATCAGCAGCAAAGTCGCTGGAGTGAGAACAAAAAGAGTGCAGCGCTACTAAAGACCATTTGTGAACTGAGCCAAACAGTATTTATACCAATGCTGATATATACCAAAAAGCAAAATTCCCTAAAGTGCTAGTGCATAAACAATAAACTGGATGATGCATATAACAATCACAAACTATAAAGGGTGATTGCAGGCGAAATGGGCTCTAAACGTACAGAAATAGTTGATAAATATAGGTGTGTAAGATGTTCAATACAGCCAGAGAGAAAAGAGGAGAGTGGCTGACACATGAATATTCCGTGATTTAAAAGGGAAAAATTACACTTACTTTTTTCAGTCGCTGTGTTTCCTATGAAAAAATGTATCAGTGGCAGGACTAAACTCAGTTCTGAAATTACTTTCATACTCCCGAACATATGTTATGAGGGTATGGGTAATGCCACCAGATGTTAGCTGCACACTTGGTTTATAAATTGTATCTTGAGGTTATTTATTCCAGGAAACACACAAAGTTTGACGAGAGTTACAAATTACAATGTATCTTCCAAAGCCAGCCCCTTCTCCTCCCATAAGTGTGGAATAAACCTCCCATGATAAACGTCACTGGGGATACAGGCAGAAAAAAATGAAGAGTTTAACCACTTGCCAACTGGGCACTTAAACCCCCTATCCTTCTTATGCCGCGTACACACGATCATTTTTCAGCATGAAAAAAACGTTGTTTTTCAACATGTCGAAAAAACGTCATCATTAAAACGATGTTGCCCAGACACCATCGTTTTAAAAAAATTATCTAGCAAAGTGCGGTGACGTACAACATGTACGACAGCACTATAAAGGGGAAGTTCCATTCGCCTTTGGGCTGCTTTAGCTGATTCCGTGTTAGTAAAAGATTATTCACGCTTTTTTGTCTGTTACCGCGTGATGAATGTGCTTACTCCATTATGAACGGTAGTTTTACCAGAACGAGCGCTGCCGTCTCATAACTTGCTTCTGCGTGGGTTTTTTACGTCATTTTAGCCCACACACGATCATTTTTTACAACCCGAAAAACGCCATTGTTTAAAACGATGTTAAAAAATGCAGCATGTTTGAATTTTTTTTTTTGTCGTTTTTCAGAACCTGAAAAATGATGTGAAGCCCACACACGATCATTTAAAATTACATTTTTGAAAAACAACGTTTTTTTCATGCCGAAAAATGATCGTAAGTATGTGGCACTAGACCAATTTTTAGCTTTCAGTGCTCTCACATTTTGAATGACAATTACTTAGTCATGCAACACTGTACCAAATTAATTTTTTGTAATTTGTTTCATACAAATAGAGCTTTCTCTTGATAGTATTTGATCGCCTCTGGGTTTTTTATTTTTTGTGCTATAAATTAAAAAAGTTTCTGTGATACAATTTAGCAAAGTAGTAATTTTTCTTTGGTAAAAAGAACCCAAATTAGTGTATAAAATTTGGTCTGTGTGAAACTTAGAGAGTCTACAAGCTACAGGTATGGTGCAAATCATATAAATGTGATCACACCTGATGTACTGGCAGACTATCTAATTTCTTGAGACCCTAACAAGCCAGGACAAATTCTTCCCAAATGACCGATTTTTGGAAAGTAGACATTCCAAGGTATTTCGTTTTTTTTCCCCACAATTCTTTGCAAAATTAAGATTTTTTTCCCACCAAATTGTCATTGTTATAGGTTATTTCTCTCACATGGCATGTGCATACCTCAAATGACACCCCAAAATACATTCTTATACTCTCGAATATGGCGATACGACGTGTGTGGGACTTATTCACAGCCTGGCCACATAGAGAGACCCAACATGCAGGAAGCACCATCAGGTGTTCTAGGAGTATGAATTACAAATCGAATTTGTTGACTACCTATTAGGCCGTGTACACACGATCAAACATATCTGTTGAAACTGGTCAGCAGACCAGTTCCAGCGGACATATCCGATCGTGTGTACGGGCTAGCAGACAGGTTTCCAGCAGACAAAAGTTTTAAAGCATGCTTTAAAACTTGTCTGCTGGAAAGCGGTCTGTCGGATATGTCCGCTGGTTAGTACGCCTAACCAGCAGACAGAAATCCCACGAATGCGTCCAATGGATTCGACGCATTCGTGGAAGTATTTTACTTCCTGGCTTGGTGACGTGGCGGCGTCAACGTCACCGCCACGTCACCGCTCTGTCTGTCCACAGGGATTTTGGTTTTATCGTGTGTACACACATCAAACCAAAACATCCCAGGAGACATGTCTGATGAAAAGGGTCCGTCGGACCGTTTTTATCGGATATATCTCCTCGTGTGTAGGCGGCCTTACACTTTTAAATGCCCTGGAGCACCAGGACAATAGAAATGCCCACAAAGTTACCCCATTTCGAAAAGTAAACACCCCAATGTATAATCTATGAGGCATAATGAGTCTTTGGAATGATCTTTTTTTACTGAAGTTTTGAAAATGTGAAAAAAAAATTACAATGTTTTTTTTTTTTACCACTTCAGCCTTTACCAAACTCTAGAGACCAGCTCATGGTTTGATGCTTCTTACGTCTCTGTTTACGGTTTTGCATCATCTGTGGTATTTTATGCAACCTACAGTATCTCTAGCTTTGATGGTGCTTAGAAGAAGATTTTTTAAGACAAAGCTGTCCATTTATAAGATATTTCCAATACATAGCATGTACATAGCAAAAATTACACCAAAAAATACATTTTGCTACTCCTCCTGAGTATTGTGATACCAAATGTATGAGACTTTTACACAGCCTGGACACATACAGAGGCCCAACATGCAAGGAACACTGTCAGGTGTTCTAGTGACACATAGCATGCACATACAACATACAGAGGCCCAACATTGAAGTAGCACCTTCAGGCATTCTAGGAGCATAAATTACACATCTCATTTTTCAACCATCTATTACACTTTTGAAGTCCCTGGAGCACCAGGACAACAGAAACGCCCACAAAACTACTCCATTTTGCAAATCTAACACCCCAATGTATAATCTATGAGGCATAATGGGTCTCCTGAACGGTTAATTTTTTCCCAGCCGTTTTTGGAAAATGTGGGAAAAAAATTAAAATGCTTTTTTGTTTTACACAGAGTTGTCCATTTATAAGATATTTCCAACACATAGCATGTACATAGCAAAAATGACACCCCAAAATATATTCTGCTACTCCTCCTGAGTATGGCGATACCACATGTGGGAGACTTCTTCACAGCCTGACCACATACAGAGGCCCAACATGCAAGGAACACTGTCAGGTGTTCTAGTGACACATAGCATGCACATACCAAGAATTACACCCCAAAATACATTCTGCTGAGCAAAGGGTAAATAAAAGATTACCTGTGGTTTTAGTAGCGCAGTTGTTCACATAGCACTGGTCCAGGCAGCAGGCAGGAACTTGGTCAGCAACAACAAACGCAATTGTCCAGGCAACAGGCGGGAATACTGTCCGTATTCAGTGCAGGCAGCAAGCAGGTATACAGTCCATATACAGTCCAGGGTCAGTGCAGGCAGAGATATTATCAGTGGTGCCAAAATATTGGTCCTGGTAGTAGGCAGGAACATGGTCCATGTGAAGTGGTCAGTTAATGCAATAGGCAGAGGCATGATGGCAGTAAGTGCTACAGACAGCAGGCAGAAATAGGGCCTCTTTCAGGACAGAATGGGGACAGGGGTACAGGCTTCGCCCACCTAATTTTTTTTAAGCTTCTGGTCTCCAGACCCTAGTCTAGGAATGCGAAAACCAAAAAAAATTGTTTTCTTCACCAAGAAAAACAATTCTGGATCCCCTCACATATGTGAGACGCCTGTATTATGAATCCCACTACTCCAGTAGTAGGGTACAAGATCAGTCCAAGAGGCAGGCAAAAAACATGGTCATACAGTCCAGGGTCAGTTCCAAATGTGTGTACAGAAATGGTAGGCAGAAGCGTGGTCAAATAACAAGCCAGAGTCAGTTCCGGAACAGGCAGCGGCATAAGGAGTGTTAAGGTAATTGGCAGGAACTGAGGATCATTTTTACCATACGTCACTAATAATTTACTGAAGTATGGTAACAGCAGAAACAGTCACCTATGCATAGGCCCAGGGAGGATTAGTGAAAGATGACTCTTAGCAGAAAAAAGCTGGCAGCAGGGAGAGGGGAAGAGAGCAGCTTTCATCTGCTGGAGGAAAAAGAGATACATTTGTCATCTGTCACTAATCCTCTCCCTGATTTTATCGGGAAATGGCATTCTGAGTGTCTACTAAGAACATTGGATAAAATGTTTTTTGATGGACCGTTCGGAAATATAAGGGCAGTAATAATTTCCTCCTGGTAGCCAAGGAAGGGTTTGGGGCTTTCGGCGGAGTTGTGGTAAAGTTGTATATGGCCAAATTTAAAAAAAGTATTTATGCTCTTTTATACCAATGGTATGTTCGACTTGTGGCAAGGTAAGGTTCGAGCATTTGGTTGTTGAAGTCATCTCTCCCCATTGTAAGGGGTTAGCTCGGTAGCGGGGGGTGTGACCCCCTGGATGGGTTCACTACACACTGAACTATACAGAGAGGCAGCCGAAGACAGTTGAAAACAAAGAGTTTGGTTTATTCTTCCATATTGCTGGAAACAAGTGCAAGCATCCAAACAGCATAAACAAAAAAACAAAACATAAAATAAACCCTGGCCACTTGGGGTGTCTACCTTCACCACACAGGAACCTATCTATGGAGTCTGGCACAGCCTACTGCTGGGCAGAAACCGCTGGTCATACAGCAGAGAAACAATAGTCTTTTTGATTTTTATCACACAGAAAAATCAACAGCCACCTCACCTCTTCAGAAGTCTTTCTGACTGCTCTCCTTAACTCAAAAAGCCTCAGGATGCAGCAATCAGTAGTCATCTTTTGGATAACTTATAGAGGCCTTAATTGCCTCATTCTGAACAGCTAAAGTTTTCCAATGCCCTAAACCTTTCTGGCTATTTCTGCAGCCGACACCTAATAGTAATTGGTGAGTTGTCTAAACAAGGCAGAAATGTATCTCCTGTCTGTGACAACACCCATATATTTACCTGACTTCCTGTCACATACCCCCCCCCTCTTGTTTCAACCCTAGGGTTGGGACACAGGTTGCCAGGCACGCATTCACTCGGGACAACCCATCTGCATTCCCCATTTTAACACCGGGGCGATGTGAACCACCTATTTATTCTCCTATTGGTCTCTTTGTTCTGTGCCATCCACTTCAATAGGGCATGATCCGTTACCAGTTCAAACTGTCTACCCACGAGGTAGTACCGGAGAGAATCCAAAGCCCATTTCACCGCCAAACATTCTTTCTCAATGGTGGCATAATTCTCCTCATGGGCCTTCAACTTTCGGCTGAGGTACATAACAGGGTGTTCCTCCCCCTTGATAATCTGGGACAGTACAGCTCCTAACCCCAGCCTCAACTTTGTTTATTTGGGGCTTGGTTAAACCTCTTCCAATGGTATATCCCAGATACTTCGCCTCTTCTAGCCCAAGGGTACATTTTTTTGGATTGGCTGTAAACCCAACTTTCCAGATGGAATCCAACACAGCCTGAACTTTTGGTAAGTTTGAGTCCCAATCCTCACTGTGGATGACAACGTCATCGAGGTTTGCAGCAGCATAGGCTCGATGAGGCCGAAGGGTCTTATCCATGGTGCGTTGAAATGTGGCGGGAGCATTCTGTAACCCAAAAGGCATCCTCCGATATTGGAAAGATCCGTCTGGAGTTACAAATGCTGTTTTTTCCCTGGCCGACTCCGAGAGAGGAATTTGCCAATAACCCTTGGTCAGGTCTAACGTCGTCATGTACCGGGCAGTGCCTAGGCGATTAATCAGTTCATCTATGCGGGGCACTTAGTGATTTTATTTAGGCGGCGAAAGTCATTACAAAATCGCCAACTTCCATCTGGTTTGGGCACTAAGACAATGGGACTGGACCAATCACTATTTGACTCGTCTATCACCCCCAGCTCAAGCATTTTTTTTACTTCCTGGCGAATTGCCCTTCGCCGGGCTTCTGAAATTGGTGTGGTGATAATGTCATGTTCAACTCCGGAGACCCAACCTGGTAGGTCTGAAAACTTCTCCCTATTACGGAGCACAAATTCTTTAACCTCCTGTTGCTGAGTTTTGGACAGAGTCTCCGCTATCCCAACTTCAGGGACAGCTAGGTTAAATAGAGCAGAAAAACCGGGTAGTTTAGCGACCAAGGACTCTCTATCCTTCCATGGTTTCAACAAGTTCACGTGATAGAGCTGCTCAGGTTTTCGTCTTCCCGGTTGGCTAATTTTATAATTCACCACCCCCATTTTCTCCAACACTTCATAGGGACCCTGCCATTTGGCTAGGAATTTACTTTTGGCCGTGGGGACGGGCACCAACACCCTATCACCAGGTGCAAAGGAACGAACCTGGGCCCCACGATTCTAAATTCTTTGTTGAGCCAATTGGGTTTGGGCTAAATGTTCAATCACACTTCGATGCGGGGAACTCTCACTCTCCCATGTTTTCCTGGCAATGTCCAGTAGGCCCCGGGGGTGCCTCCCATACAGTAGCTCAAACGGAGAGGAACCTCTCTTATTGCAAACATCAGATAAGCGAGCAGATAATCCCAATTTTTTCCGTCTTTATCCACCACCTTCCTCAACATTTGTTTTAAGGTTTTATTAAACCTTTTCACTAACCCGTCTGTTTGAGGGTGATATACTGATGTACATAATTGGGTCACTTTCAGGAGTTTACAAAGTTCTTTGGTCACCCTAGACATAAACGGGGTGCCCTGGTTAGTTAGGACTTCCTTAGGAAGATCCACACGGCTGAAAACCTGAAATAACTCTTTGGCAATAGTTTTAGCAGAGGTGTTTCAGAGAGGAATGGTTTCTGGGTAACGGGTGGCATAGTCCATTATTACCAAGATGTGCTGGTGCCCTCTAGTGGACTTTAGTAAGGGGCCAACCAAGTCCATGGCGATCCTCTCAAAAGGGACCTCGATAATGGGCAGGGTTACTAACGGACTGCGGAAATATGGCATGGGTGCAGTAATCTGACACACTGGACAGGCAGACAGAGCAATACAATTCCACTTCCTTAGTGATCCCAGACCAATAAAACCTCTGGGTGATCCTCTCCTGGGTTTTTTCTGCTCCCAAATGTCCCCCAAGAATGTGCCCATGGGCCAGTTCCAAAACCATCTTGCGGTACGGTTTAGGCACTACCAGTTGCTCAATGGTGTTCTCTATCCTCTGTGACACTCGATATAACAGGTCCCTTTCAATAATGAAGTAAGGGAGGACAACCCTCTCATCAGGGTTAACTAACTCCCCATCTATCTTTACTACATTCTCCCGGGCTCTTAGCAATGTGGGGTCCCTCAATTGCTCAGTGATAACATTTTCTCTGTGCACCTCAAGGTCATCCAACCCTATTGGTCGCTGTTCCTCTTCTGAGGTAGCAGACTCCTCCCTAAGGATTGGTGATTCCCCTGCTAAGACTGAGAATGGAAATTCAGGAGAATCCTCACAGTTAGAGGTTTCTGGAGTAGATGTTTCAGGCTCAGAAGAACCACCTACTGGGGAACCTGGACTCCTGTTTGGGCAGTGAAAGGGTAAATGTTTGCTTCTCCTGAATTAGAAAAAAGCCACAAGGGGTTCTGAAGGGCACAGGGAAGGCTGGCATGGGTTCTAACCTTTTGGGGCTGAGGTGACACCCCACTTGTACTTGGCCTTTCTTGCTGAGGTACTGCTATGCTGGTGAATGGCACTGTGGTGCTGGTGGATGCCACTGCCTCCTCACCAGCACCACACCTTCATATGGCAGACAGATTATCTTCCTCCTCTGAGTCTGTCAGTGTTCCACTGCTTAGGACTGGCTCGTAATTTACATCAGACTCAGAATCCGAATAGGAATCTGAAGTAGAGAGCTCCCTGTTGCTCTCTTTATCCATATGATGAACAATAAGAACATATAACTATCATGGAATATTAGCAAAGAGAGTGTAATTTTTCTTGATTTGGAAATTGGGAAGAACAATGGGCATTTCTGTTTGTGCAATCATATTAAGCCTACCGATCGAAATTCTTACATACCCCTAGAGAGCTGCCCCCATACATCCTGGTTATGTAACCTCCCCAGGGGTCAGTTTGTCCGGCAGAGGTGTAATTGCACTTCATCTCACAGTCCCAATTATTGTCATCCAGATTCCAGCAAAAGTGATATGATAAAGATTCTCTAAATAAAGAGATTGAGAAGGTGCGGAGTATGGATAGATCTGTGTTGGTTTCCGATAAAATCAGGGAGACCAGCATGAGTGTTTCTAATTTCAGGATGATATTGGATTACAATGTACATCATAAAACGAAAATGTTTTTTTTTTATCCAATAATTGGTCCATCCTGAAGCAAGACAGGATATTAGGCCCCTTATTACCTGATCGTATCTCTTTCATATATAAGTAGGCCACCTCCCTACGTGACCGACTGGCTCCAGGGGTTGCTGATTCACCTGTACAGTCGGAAAGTACGCTTTTTTCTTTTCTCTCAGGTTTTTACGCCTGTAGGCGTTGTACGGCCAGTAAGCATTCAAAATGCAATGTCAAAAAACGTAAGGAGTTTTTGGCTGAGGCCACAAACAAACAGTACACGACAGACCAACTTATCACCTGTGCCACAGTTGGTGTTGTTTACATGCTCGAATGTGAGTGTGGTCTTCAATATATTGGTAGGACCTCGAGATCCCTCCACGTTAGAATGGGAGTGCATGTAAACAACATCCAAAAAGGTCTCAAACGCATTTTTGCCCGGATTCACGACGGACTTACGCCGACGTATCTAAAGATACTAGAAAAAAGTGCGGCGCCAAAAAACCAAGGTCCCCCGGTTAGGGGATCCCCAAGTGGTGAAGAGAAAAATAGACCTAGATGTCACATCTGGTCCACAGTGAATATAAATCAAAAAACAAATATAATAACAAAGTGCAATAATCAAAGTGCAATTTCTATGTGCCCACAAAGTGACAAAACAAATCAATGCAATCTAATAAATAGAGATGTAAAGTCCAAATCCAGCACACAGAAAATGGTATATGATATTCTCTTTGATTATTGCACTTTGGGAACATATTCTTATTACACTTTGCAGACACACCTTTGGCATTGACTTGTCACAGTCTACACGCCGTTGACTGGAAGCTACATTCCAGTCTGCCTTGGGGGTACAATTGTTCCCTCATCCATTCACTTAATCTATATATTTGTTTTTTGATTTATATTCACTGTGGACCAGATGTGACATCTAGGTCTATTTTTCTCTTCACCACTTGGTGGTTCCCTAACCGGGGGACCTCGGTTTTTGGCGCTGCACTTTTTTCTATAATCTTTTCACAATATTTTCTTATTGTTGTGTTGGTTGCCTCACCATTTGTAGCATTTGTTTATTTATTTTCACCCATATCTTATAGTTAAGCGCAATATATTTTTTATATGTATCTAAAGATACGCCGTCGTAAGTACAAATGTGCGCCATCGCATCTCTGCGCTGATTCACAAAGCTAGAAACGTCGTAAAACAATGCTTCAGCCGCCCGACGTAACTTGCCTACGCCGGCGTATCGTGGGCGCATAGTTACGCTGGACGCATTTGGCGTACCCATCTTAAATATGCAAATGAGTAAGATACGCCGATTCACGAACGTAGATGCGCCATGCGGAAAAGATACGTGGTTTGCGTAAGGCTTACGTCCGGCGTAAAGTTATTCCCCATATAGGTGGCACAACCCATTCAAAGGTATGGACCAGGGAACAGCCGTCGTATGTTACATCGTTTACGTAGTACTAGGTGAATAGGGCTGTGCGTAGGTTATGTTCACGTCGTAGGCAGTGTATTGACATATCTTAGGCAGCTATTTAGACGTAACTGTGAGCATGCGCACTGGGATGCGTCCAAGAGACGACGCATGCGCAGTTCGTTTTTTGAAGCTCAGCCCATCATTTGCATGGGGTCACGCTTAATTTTAATATATCACGCCCACTTCCAGCCCACTTCCACCTACTTTGACTTACGTTGGCTTACACTGACAACTATATGCTACGTCTCTCTATATGTCTCTCGTGGAGTACATACTGATTACATGCTGTTAATCCCCGACACTGTGGAAGAGTGCCTGGTTTGTAAGTGCATCTTGTTTTATCCTTTTAAATAAATCTCGTTCAAAAGGAGAGCACTAGATTTTGTTTTTTGCTTTTCTATGTACCTATTGGAGTTGGTTGACGAGATCCTTCTCAATCTAGCAAATTACTGTCATTTTATCCTCCTGGCTTGATCATCCCATTGAGGGAACCGCTTATGAGACCTAACTGATTTACTCAGGGGTCCATTAGCCCGAGATGAGCTGCTATAACTACCATTGGTGGAGGTTGTCACAAAGGCACTTGAACAATATCTATTTCATTTTGGACACTTGCTGGTGTATGCTAATCGCTGTCTTTGAAGAATTTATATGAACAGCATGGACTGTTTTCTCATAATGATAATAATTGCACAATAAATTCAGAAGTTGCTATAGATGTTTTGAGTGGCACTGCTGTTTTATAAATTGTGGGTTGATGCCAGTGTTTACTCGTGCAGCATTCTTTTGATGCACCCTTGCACTGTAGTCCACCCTTTGGGCATGGTGGGTTTGTGACATCAAAAGCAATGGCGTCTCCAGCTTTCGTATTTAGGGGGGCACATGGGGGGACAGGGACAAAAGTAGGAGGGCCAACTATAAAATGCAATATATATATATATATATATATATATATATAGTAACATTTGGGGTTTTTAACTCTTGTGGTAGATGCATTTTCATGCAATTACGTTAAAACAGGCATATAACGTTAAGGACCTGGTAGCCCACGTTTCTTGAAGGAGGAAAACAAACAAAAGTCCATTCAGGAATCCCACGCAGGGGTTTAAAGATGTTCAGAAAAATGAAAATCCTAGCCCACCTGGCTACTCTTTGACAGCACTGCTGCCATAGGTACTTTTTACTGAAATCAGCAGCTCCTCCAGACCCCCAGTCTTGTCCGCACACAGCGTTTGTCTCGCACACATAGGGTTGCCACCCGTACGGGAATGACCCGGACATTCCGGTTTTTGAGACTTGTGCCCGGGTCTCTGTCCTCTTCTAACCCGGACACAACAGTATACCTGCAGTCCCGACCGTCTTACTCACTTTGCTCCCCCTCCCCCCGCAACTTGCACAGTGCCTGCTTTCCATCCTCCTCCCCAGTTGGCAGCCTATAAATCCTCGCCGCCACTGCTGAGAGTGAGAGTGTCAGCAGCACAGGGGACAGAGAGAGGAGGAGAAGCAGCAGTGACAGGACAGCCCGCCCAGAGCTCCTTCACAGACATTGCAGCTGTACGCTCAGATGAGTGAGCTGAATTTTTGTGAGAAATCTTCTAGGTTGGATAGTTTCAAAGTTTCAGGAGGATTTGTTCTTCAGGAGATGCAGTCAAGGGTTAAGTTGGCAGGAGACTCGAGGAGATAGGGAGTGTAGGGGAGGGGGGTCAGCAGCCCCATCACATTTGACAGATAACTTCTAATCCTGAAGTCTGTGCAAACATCCCCCAATTGTTCAGACCCCATATGTGCAGTAATTAATGACCATTCATGTAACCTGTATATATGTGATGAGTTCACACTTCTAGTTGGCCAGACTCAGAGCCTGGAGAACACAGGGTTACATGAATGGTCATACAGTACCTTCACATTATCTGGGTATGCAGAGTGCTAGGAGCTGGACTACATAGATCTGTACTTACAGTTTATAACAGATTGTTTCCATCAAGTAGTACTGTTCTATGATTTATTGTTTTATGTTTTTAGTGGATGAGCACAAGAGTTTTTTTTTTAACCACTTCCATACCGGCCTATAGGGGAATCACGTCATGGTGATCCCCTTGCCGATGAGACAGGACGTTGCACAACGTCCTGTCTTCACGGCGTTCTAGGGCGCGCGCGTGCCCGACGGGCACCCGCGATTTCCGGAAATCACGGCAGGAGTGTGGATCTGTGTGTGTAAACACACAGATCCACCTCCTGTCAGCGGTGAGGAGACTGATGTGTGTTCCCAGTACAGAGGAACACACATCGATCTCCTCCCCCTGTGAGTCCCCCTCCCCCTACAGTTAGAACATACTTTTAGGACACATTTTAACCCCTTCAGCGCCCCCTAGTGTTAACCCCTTCCCTGCCAGTCACATTTACACAGTAATTAGTGCAGTTTTATAGCAATAATCGCTGTGTAAATGTGAACGGTCCCAAAAACGTGTCAAAAGTGTCCGATATGTCCGCCGCAACGTCACGGTCACAAAAAAAAAAACGCAGATCCCCGCCATTACTAGTAAAAAAAATTAAATAAAAATGCCATAAATCTATCACCTATTTTGTAGACGCTATAACTTTTGCGCAAACCAATCAATATACGATTATTGCGTTTTTTTTTTTTACCAAAAATACGTAAAATACGTATCGGTCTAAACTGAGGGGAAAAAAAGTTTTTTAAAAAAAAAATATTGTGAGATGTATTAAATAATAAGGAAAAAATATTGTGTTTTTTTTAAAATTGTCGCTCTTCTTTTGTTTATAGCGCAAAAAATAAAAACCGCAGAGATGATCAAATACCACCAAACGAAAGCTCTATTTGTGTGGGGAAAAAAACATAATGATTTAATTTGGGTACAGTATTGCCTGACCGCGCAATTGTCATTCAAAGTGCAACAGCGCTGAAAACTAAAAATTGGTCTGGGCAGGAAGGGGGTGAAAATGCCCTGTATGGAAGGGGTTAATATAGACATCGCTATCTGACCACTTCTTCTTAGCCCCCAACCCCCCCCCCCCAGCTTACATCACCCCCCCCCCCCAGACCACTTCATACATACATCACTCAGAGCTGCTTTCTACCCCCCCCATTCCATTTCATTCCATGGTCACTTTCCTTCCCCTCCTAACATCGCTCCCTGGTCACCCCATAGACGCTGCAAGAAATCCCTCCCCATTCTGCCACCGCCATACCTTCCCCACTCCTCTCCTGTACATACTGCCCCCATCATCCCACTCCACACTTCTCTCCTATACATAATGCCCCCATCATCCCCTCCACACTCCTCTTCTGTACATACTGCCCCCACACATCCCACTCAGCACTCCTTTCCTATACATACTGCCCCCATCATCACCTCCGCACTCCTCTCCTGTACATACTGCCCCCATCATCCCCTCCACACTCCTCTCCTATACATACTGCCCCCATCATCCCCTCCACACTCCTCTCCTATACATAATGCCCCCATCATCCCCTCCACACTCCTCTTCTGTACATACTGCCCCCACACATCCCACTCCGCACTCCTTTCCTATACATACTGCCCCCATCATCCCCTCCGCACTCCTCTCCTGTACATACTGCCCCCATCATCCCCTCCACACTCCTCTCCTATACATACTGCCCCCATCATCCCCTCCACACTCCTCTCCTATAATTAATGCCCCCATCATCCCACTCCGCACTCCTCTCCTATACATACTGCCCCCATAATCCCCTTTGCACTCCTCTCCTGTACATACTGCCCCCATCATCCCCTCCACACTCCTCTCCTATACATACTACCCCCATTATCCCCTCCACACTCCTCTCCTGTACATACTGCCCCTATCATCCCCTCTGCACCCCTCTCCTGTACATATTGCCCCCATCATCCCCTTCGCACTCCTCTTCTATACATACTGCCCCCATCATCCCCTTTGCACTCCTCTCCTGTACATACTGCCCCCGTCATCCCCTTCGCACTCCTCTCCTATACATACTACCCCGTCATACCCTCCGCACTCCTCTCCTGTACATACTGCTCCCATCATGCCCTCCACACTTCTCTCCTGTACATACTGCCCCATTATACCATCAACACTCTTCTCCTATACATACTGCCCCTGTCATACCCTTCACACTCTTCTCCTCTACATACTGCCTCCGTCATACCCTCCACACTCTTCTCCTGTACATACTGCCCCCTTCATACCCTCCACACTCTTATCCTGTACATACTGCCCCCTTCATACCCTCCACACTCTTCTCCTGTACATACTGCCCCCTTCATACCCTCCACACTCTTCTCCTGTACATACTGCCCCCTTCATACCCTCCACACTCTTCTCCTGTACATACTGCCCCTGTTATACCCTCCACACTCTTCTCCTGTACATACTGCCCCGTCATATCCTCCACACACTCCTCTCCTGCAGAATCATATCTAAAGGAGAACTCTGTTGAATCTGATGTAAAGGGGGACTCCATATGATTAGAAATTTTGTTTAATCACAACAATATATGCACAGTGTATACTGAATAAAAAAAATGGCTTTGTACAGAGGTAATGAATTGAATGTATTACAAAAAATATATATATATATATATATATTGGCGTGCGCTGTTAATGTGTTCGGGTTTGGCTTGACAAAAAGGTGGTAACCCTACGCACACAGTGTTTCCAGCAGCCACTGCTGCACACACTTCACCTTCCTCTCCTCATCTGCTCTCCCCAGCCCTTCATTATGTGAGCTGTCTACACCTGGGCAGACAGCTTGCAGGCTGTGTTTAAAACCTGGACACAGGGTTGGAGATCCGGTCCCACCCATATCTCTGAAGGATCTCCAAGCCATAGAGCCCCATGTACAGATAGAAAAATATGAGAAAACTGTCAGTTTTCTCAGTTTTTAAATTTAAGCTCTGCAGCTCTGCATTCAGCCAACAGGGACAGAGCCACGCTCTGCCACATACCCCCCCTTGTTTTGATCCAGAGGGAGAAACACCTGCACCCACCATAGCAGTTGGGACACCTCTGTGCTGGCCATTGGCCACGTAGGCCCAACCCTTTTTTTTGGGTGTGTTTCCAGGTACGCCCCAGATTGGATCTTAACAGGGTTCTACAATTCTGTATACTCTGCCTTCCCACTCTTCTCTTGGGGTCCCTGAGCAAACACTCCTCTCTTGGGGGAACTCTGCCTTCCCTGATCCTACCTTTCAGCTTACGGAAGTAAGTTTTATCTTTCACCACAGGTCTTTCGGGTTCAAGAACCTCTCTCTGGTTACCCACGGCAACCACATCACTTTTAACAGCACCACTCATTAGCAGATCAGACATTTCAATGTCACCCAGTCCAACACAATCAGTGCCATCAATCTCAGAGACTTGTCCGACAGACCGTTTTCATCAGACAACTCTGAACTTGTCTGATGGTCTGATATGCGTACACACCATCGGACCAAAATCCAATCAGACCAGAACGCTGTGACGTAGAACACAACGACGTGATGAAAAAACGAAGTTCAATGCTTCCATGCATGCGTCGACTTGATTATGAGCATGCGCAGGTTTTTGGTCCGATGCTTTTGTGTACTAACCATCGAACCTGTCCGACGGACAGGTTTCCATCGGACAGGTTTTAAAGCATGTTTTAAAACTTTGGTCCGATTGAAAACGGTCCGATAGGCCATACACCATCGAACTGGTCAGATGAAACCGGTCTGCGGACCGGTTTCAGCGGACATGTTCGATCGTGTGTACGCGGCATTAGATTCAAAAGTTAAAGTAGACATTCCTTTTCGAGTGTTGCATCTCATGATAAATCACGTTCCCCTGGACTTCTGGAGCAAACAAGGCTTTAAATTTATACATGATCTTTACGATAAGGATAAGGTTTAATCATTCCAAACCATCCAATCTGAATTTAATTTGCCTCAAAAATGCCATTTTCATTATACACAAATAGTGTGCTGCTTACATAAATTAACCATCACCACTATATACCTTCACACATCGGCGTGGTCCTTCTTAACATCACAAAACCTAAAGAAAAAAGGCATTACCCTTTTTTACAATTTACTTCAACACAAGAGAAACTTTACAAAATCCTCCTCCCATTTGCAATGGGAAAAATAATTGGAGCAATCTTTTACGTGCAATCAATGGCATGCTGCATGTAAAGCAAACCAAGCAACCTCTAAATACACATCCTTATGGAAGTTATCGGTCAAAATTACTCTGAGATGGTATTATACACCAGATGTTTTATCCAAATGTAGCAGCCAACACTCTGACAAATGCTGGAGACTTTGTGGTGCTAGGGGAGACTTACTTCATATCTTGTGGAATTGTCCAATGCTTACAAACTACTGGGCAGGCATATTCGGTATAATATCTGCTTTGACAGGATCTTGGGTAGACCCTAACCCAGCCTTAGCCTTAATATCCTTGGGGATTGACAGTTTTCTGGTCAATCTACGCAATTCTATTATCCACTTACCAGTGGCGGCTGGTGAAGTTTTAGGATGGGGGGGCGCAAGACCCCGCCCCTCCACGATTGACTCCTCCCACTTCTTGTAAACCACACCCCTTATATAATCCACCTACTTTGTCCGCTGTATCTGTATTCTGCAACCTGTAAATAGCACATATCTGTACCCTGTACATAGCACATATCTGCACCCTGTACATAGCACATATCTGCACCCTGTACATAGCACCCTGTACATAGCACATATCTGCACCCTGTACATAGCACATATCTACAACCTGTAAATAGCACATATCTGCACCCTGTACATAGCACATATCTACAACCTGTAAATAGCACATATCTGCACCCTGTACATAGCACATATCTGCACCCTGTAAATAGCACATATCTACACCCTGTACATAGCACATATCTACACCCTGTACATAGCACATATCTACACCCTGTACATAGCACATATCTACACCCTGTACATAGCACATATCTGCACCCTGTACATAGCACATATCTGCACCCTGTACATAGCACATATCTGCACCATGTACATAGCACATATCTACAACCTGTAAATAGCACATATCTGCATTCTGCAACCTGTACATAGCACATATCAGCAACCTGTACATAGCACATATCAGCATTCTGCACCCCCCCCCCCAAATCAGGTCAGCTACAGTGCTACACTATACACATGTCAGGGGGGTGATGGACACAGCAATCAACCCCCCCCCCCCCCAGACTAACACAGGGTGGCAGGGCAGACAGACACACTCCTCCAGGCTCCAGTACAACACTACTACAAGTCCCAGCATTAAAAAAACAAGGCATGACCACTCATCCTCCTTGTAGATCTCCATCTTCTCCTGGGGCTCAGGTGCATGCTATCCACCATCTTTGTCCAGTTTTTCTCACTGCTGGTAATTGTAGTCCCATAGATGGTGGATTGCATGCACCTGAGCCCCAGGAGAAGATGGAGAACTACAAGTCCCAACATGTTATAATATAAGGCTCCTAGGTGGATGGGTGTCCAATGCAACCAAGCACACATGTATGCAGTTCAAGGCAAATAAGCATATATCTATTACATGATCAGATTAGGTGACTCACCCTAATGAAGGGGAATCTCCGGAGGACTTATATTGAATCTGTCATTTTACAAGGCCATGTGTGGATCAACATACCAGAAAGACAATTTCCCAAACAAGTGGGCAGATTCCCAAAAGATTGGTATACAGTGACCCCAGACAGTATGCTATCAAAATACATAGGATTAATTGTACGTAAAACAGAGGCCATTTAAAACCTCCAAACACCACAAAAATCAATGTTGTCATTATGTAATTTAAAATTTAACACATACAGAGCCCAAGCACAAACTCCTATGAGCGGGTGGGGGGAGGATCAGATAACACCACATAAATACCCTTTTCCTTTCAGATTGATAATTCTTTAAGTGGGCGATCCACTGCCCATGTGTGGTGTTATCTGATCCTGCCCCCCCACCCCTGGGGATTGATAGGTGCATGCAATCCACACCCATCCACCTCAGAGCCTTATTGTATGTATAACCTGCTGGGACTTGTAGTTCTCCATCTTCTCCTGGGGCTCATGGAGAAGATTGAGATTGGAGAACTACAAGTCCCAGCAGGTTATACATACAATAACAGGCTCTGAGGTGGATGGGTGTAGATTGCATGCACCTACCAATCCGGGGGGGGGGGGGGCAGGATCAGATAGAGTTATCTGATCCGCCCCCCCCTCTGGATTGATAGGTGCATGCAATCCACACCCATCCACCTCAGAGCCTTATTGTATGTATAACATGCTGGGACTTGTAGTTCTCCATCTTCTCCTGGGGCTCATGGAGAAGATGGAGATTGGAGAACTACAAGTCCCAGCAGTCTAACTACAATAACAGGCTCCGAGGTGGATGGGTGTGGATTGCATGCACCTATCAATCCGGGGGGGGCAGGATCAGATAGTGTTATCTGATCCTGCCCCCCCCCCCTCCGGATTGATAGGTGCATGCAATCCACACCCATCCACCTCAGAGCCTTATTGTATGTATAACCTGCTGGGACTTGTAGTTCTCCAATCTCCATCTTCTCCATGAGCCCCAGGAGAAGATGGAGAACTACAAGTCCCAGCAGTCTAAATACAATGACAGGCTCTGAGGTGGATGGGTGGGGATCAGGCTGATGACCTAATGGGGCGATCAATCAAAGAAAATACAAAAAATAATCATGTGGCTTCACTTGGCTGGCTTACCTTACCAGCGCCAGCTCCGCTCGGGCAGTGTAAACTTCAGAAAGCCTGCAGCCTGACGTCACTTCCGGTTTGCGAAATGCCGCCGGAAGTCAAAATAGTAATGCTCCTGGCACCCATAGAGAGGAACGGGAAGCATATCAGCGCTTTCCAATGCGCCCATAGGAAATCTAGAAGCCCGCAAATGAAGCGCCATGTCTAGATTGCAGTGACACGGCGCTTCATAGGGCAGTGGTGGCCGGCGCTCAATCAGAGTGCATTAAATAAATATATATATATTTTTTTTAGTGTATTTCTTAAAGGGCCAAAAAAAATAAAAAAAAAAAATATATTTTTTTTTTCCTACAGGAGGGGAGGGGGGCGGTGCCCGGGCGCCCCTATGGGCGGGCCGCCACTGCCACTTACTCCTAGCTGCTAGATTGTCGATCACTAGAAGATGGAGGGACTCTTATCCTTCCTCTGTTATTGAAGCTATTGATCTGAAAAATCTCTCCATATGACATATGAACGAATGTTAGCCACCACCCTTAATACACTACATAAACACAATGTTTCCTGGGCCCCTTGGACAGACTGGTATGACCACAATGAATAGACATTCACATGTGTATTTATTTTCTCAATAACCTTGTATGTCTTTGTTGATATGGAGATCCCATCCCGGACATTGACGATTCCATGAGTATCGTTTGGGAAGGATTAACCTCCGGATTTGTTATTACTTGTTCTATATTTATTGCAATTTTGATTTCATACAGTATTCCATGTAGGTACTCAATCAGCGTACTATCATAGCTGCTGAATAATTTCTTTTTTCATATCTCTTTCTACCTATATAAGTACTCATATGTATTGGATTTTCCTTTCTCTTTACTGCTATGTACTATTACATTGTGTATATATATGATATTGCACTGTATTTGACTTATCTATATATGAAATCTAAATACCAATAAAAATTATTGATAGAAGACATCGCTTGCATATCAAGGCAAAATTTATTAAAAATTTTGCTTGTCTTGCAAAACGCTCTCAAACCAAGTTACACTCAAACTAAGGTTTTACTGTATTAGTATTGCTCAGGCCTAAATGGCTTTACGATATCAATAAGCCCTGTGAAAGAGGTTTTATTACATGCAAGGCATCCTTTACGGACTTATTTACTCTGCATCTGCAGGATAGCAGAACTGTAAGATCCCTTTCACACTGGGTCGCTTTGCAGGCGCTATAACACTAAAAATAGCGCCTGCAAAGCGACCTGAAAAAGCCGCTGTTGTCTCTCAAGTGTGAAAACCCCCAAGGGCTTTCACACTGGAGCGGTGAGCTAGCAGGACGGTAAAAAAAGTTCTGCTAGCCGCATCTTTGGTGCGATGAAGGAGCGGGTTGTATACCGCTCCTCCACCGCTCCTGCCCATTGAAATCAATGGGGCACTGCGGCTATGCCGCCGGCAAAGCACCTCTGCAGAGGTGCTTCCCGTGGTTTTAACCTTTTCTTGTCTGCTAGCGGGGGGTAAAAGCGGGAGGGGGGTAAAAGCACCCCGCTAGCGGATAAATAGCGTCGTGAACGCTTTGCTGCCGACGCTGCCCCTGCCCCGGTGTGAAAGGGGCCTAATGATCCCAAAACACTTACAAAAAACGTACAATTCATCAGTATGGTTTGTAGAATGTATTGCTAACATTCTTTTTTAAAACAGACGTTTTAAACGTGTGTTAATATCTGTCAAGTTTAATAATTTAGGAGCAGTTATAAAATCGTCTCGTGTACATGGAGCCTAAAAGTTTTCAATGTTCTGTTTCACATATCCTGTTACAACATTCAATTAGCTAGTAAAATATTTATCCATGACTGCCTAGTGCTTGGGGGAAAAACCAAAACCACCCCTAAGACCCCAAACCACCCATATTAATCACGCAACACCTTCTGGATTAAATGGCTACCAAAGGCCCCTTTTATTTAAAATCCAAAAGGTAAGTATATAAATAACTTTATAAAAAATAACCAACTTTTTAAATATATAACTTTTTAACATTAAATATATATTTTAACCAATACGTAATAAATTAACCCAACAAAAAACAATTAACCACAAACTGTTGTAGACACGAGGTTCCTGAGAAAGGGAAAGAAAAGTGCCAGGTAATCGGCTGTACACCATAGAAAGTATTCCGACCTCTAGCAGTGCTCCCATCAGCTCACGAGGCCATGACTTCCTCCTTCGTTCGACTCTTCAGCTCGATATACCACTAGCCCACTAACCAGATAGGGAAGGTGCCCATCCCATGACAGGCCCCAACTCCTACCAACCATCTCAGGTACACACATCTAATATGTATGTACCAAACCCCACCCAATTCTCAGGAACCCTGAACCAACGCCAACGTCCACCTGAAACACAAAGAGCATTAAAAACAAACACCCATACCAGACACTTCCCCAGGGAGGGAAAAACGGCCTGTGTGATGCCTCACCGTGGATGGCACCTGAATGGAGAGCCCCGCCCCCCGGACCTTTTAAGGGGGCTGCCTCGAGGTCCGAAAACCCCGCCCCCCGTGCAGCCGCGATTGCGGCCCCTTCCCTGTCCTGTCCCCCCGCTGAGGGTCCCCCCAGTCATGCGCACCTGCGCTAAGGTTCCCCCCGCTGCGGAGCTTACTTGACTGGTGTATGCCTAGTGCTTGGGGGAAAAACCAAAAACACCCCTAAGACCCAAAACCACCCACATGAATCACACAACACCTTCTGGATTAAATGGCCACCAAAGGCCCCTTTTATTTAAAATCCAAAAGGTAAGTATATAAATAACTTTTTAAAAAATAACCAACTTTTTAAATATATAACTTTTTAACATTAAATATATATTTTAACCAATACATAATAAATTAACCCAGCAAAAAACAATTAACCACAAACTGTTGTAGACACGAGATTCCAGAGAAAGGGAAAGAAACGTGGCAGGTAATCGGCTGTACACCATAGAAAGTATTCCGACCTCTAGCCGTGCTCCCATCAGCTCACGAGGCCATGGCTTCCTCCTTCGTTCGACTCTTCAGCTCGATATACCACTAGCCCACCAACCAGATAGGGAAGGTGCCCATCCCATGACAGGCCCCAACTCCTACCAACCATTTCAGGTACACACATCTTATATGTATGTACCAAACCCCACCCAATTCTCAGGAACCCTGAACCAACGCCACAGACGCCCACGGTGACCCCTCACGCGTGGGCGGACCACCACAGCCCTAAGGCCCGTTGTAGACCGTCCTGGAGGCCCAGAACCCACATGTCTATGCCAACCTGGGTCAGGTGCACCCCGTCACCCCTTAAATGTAGGCCGAAGTCACTCTCGAGCTCGCGATGGCGAATCACCAGCCCACCATTATGAATAACAAATTTGGACACTGCCTTATTGGCCCTAATACGGGCCCTATTGACCCTGTCCACAGAACGGGCACCCCTCCAAGCCAACCTCCCCACCATTTCTGACCACAACAAGACAGTGTCTGGAAATGCACTGCACAGGCGCATGAAGTCCCATTTGATGATAAATCAAATCGCGAGCAGCCCTTAGGCAAAGATCGTTGCCCCCAACCTGCAGCAAAAGCACATCCGGGGGCCTGTCCAACCTGGCGTAATGCTGTACCTCCGGCATCACTCAAAGCATGCCGGGGATACCGATCCATCGGACCGTGGCTTCCTCCCTGGCAAAACCCAACTGTCTGCCCTCTCTCCTGACCAGAGCCCTCTTAGCCCCCCAATGAACATAAGAGTGGTCCAAAATCCAAATTAAGCCCACGGGGCCTGCAACGACAGGAGTGGAGACAACAACAAGAAATTACATACAAGAGAAACCCAAACACACAGAACACACCACACACTCAGAGAGAGAATTGACACCAGACAGAGACACTCCCCCTTTTTCCCAGAAACCCCACTGAACGTGCTCAAGACTATGGCCCACTAGGACCCCTACAACAACTGTGGCCGAACATATGACCTAAACCGCCGAGTCTCCCATCGACCTATCCGCTGCAGGATATCATCGCTTAAGCCCCAGCGCGAGGTTTCCGTAGCTGCCCCAATCCTAAACGAATGGGAAGAGTAGTCCGTGGCGTTGAATCCACCTGCCACCAAACACCGCTTAAAAATAGCCAAAAATTGGTACCTAGTCAGTGGAAGCCCGTTCCCATGGACCAACAGCGGACCGACGCCAGGAGGCCAGGCGCCAAGCCACACCCGTACCCCCTCCACCGGGCAGACTCCAAGATTCGGCACCTTACCCAGCACCACCTTGGTCCCCTTCCCCGTCTGGTCAGTTTTTGACCTACGGAGCCATATGGAGACCGAATCAGAAAGTACGGTAACGTCAGACACGTGCAGCCCCCCAGCCACCGCCTTAGAGGGGCTGACCAATTCTCCTACACGAAAGGCCCCGAAAAAGGACAAAATGAACGCCGTTCATAACAAACCAACCTCAAACGATGACGAGCACACCTGAGGCAACACTCCCACCAAAGTTTCCAACATAAGCAGCGAAACCCGCCACCTGGTATCAGGCTGAACGCGGCCCTTCCTGTAACACCGCAAAGCCTTGTGGATAACAAATGACTTAGTAACGTCCTCCACCCCGTTAAGTTGAAAGAGGAAAGCCAACGCCGCCATTTTTGTGGACAGGGCAGAGACCGACACCCCGTCTTCACAACATCTACCCAAAAAGTACAACAGTAAATGCAACCGTTCCTCAGCCGAGGAACCAACCCCCAGATCACTTACCAGGCCGTGCCATTCCCACCACATCCGCTCATACGCCCTCCATGTGAATTCAGCCACTGACCTTTGCACCAATGCCCCACAATCCCACAAGCCACTGGGGCCCCACAATCCCACAAGCCACTGGGGCACGGCACTGCCTCCTGCTCCGCCTCCGGAGCCAGATGCCGAAACCGATCCCACTGCAAACGAGAGAGTGCATCAGCCACCTCATTTTCAACCCCAGGAATATGCACTGCACAAACAACAATGTTCAAAGCCAAACATTTCAGCACTAATGCACGCAGTAGACGAACCACTGGTAATGACGAAGCCGACAAAGAAGTAATGGCTTGCACCACACCCAAATTGTTGCAGTGAAACCTCACTCTCCGATCCTTGAACTCCTGACCCCACAGTTCCACCGCCAACACGATAGGGAACAATTCCAGTAACATCAAATTCCGAATCAATGGCGACTCCACTACCTGCTGTGGCCACCGCCCAGCACACCACTGTCCCCGAAAATAGGTCCCGAAACCCACTGACCCAGCCGCATCGGTAAAGAGCTCCAATGCACTAGCTGAGACAACCGGAGCCAACCACAGGGATCTACCATTGTAGTGTTCCAGAAAGGAGTCCCATACTCTCAGATCCTCCCTATGCTCGCGACCCAACTGCACAGAATGATGAGGGGCCCTAACCCCTGCTGTGGCCGCCGACAACCGGCGGCAAAAAACCCTCCCCATCGGCATTATGCGACAGGCGAAGTTGAGCTTCCCCAACAATGACTGCAACTCCCGTAATTTCAACTTTGAACTGCTGGCCGCCCTTGCGATGGACTCCCGCAAGTCCACCAACTTGTCTTCCGGCAGTCGGCATTCCATCCGCACCGAATCAATAACAATGCCCAAAAACTGCAGCTTCGTGATGGCCCCTCCGTCTTGTCACGCGCCAGAGGGACCACGAATACCTCACAAACGTGCTGAACCGTGGCCAGCAAGATTTTGCAAGTCCGGTCATTAGGCGGGCCAACCACCAAGAAATCATTAAGATAATGTAACACCGACGCCAAACCGGACAAATCCTGCACCACCCATTCCAAAAAGAAACTGAACAACTCAAAATACGAACACGATATGGCGCAGCCCATGGGCAAGCACCTATCAACAAAAAACTTTCCGTCCCAAAAACACCCCAACAACCGAACGCTCTCTGGATGAACTGGTAGGAACCGAAACGCCGATTCGATATCGGTCTTGGCCAACAAGGCCCCTCGCCCAAAGCGCTGAACCCAGCGCACGGCCTCATCAAACGATGCGTAGAACACCGTACATAACGCCGGGTCAATGGCGTCATTCACTGACCCCCCCTTAGGGTAAGAGAGATGATGAATGAGCCGAAACTGATTTGGCTCCCGCTTCTGAACCCCCCCAAGAGGTGACACTACGAGGCCATCCACAGGCGGGACGTCAAACGGACCCACCATCCTACCCAAACCCACCTCCTTCCGGAGCTTGTCAGACACCACCTCTGGGTGATCAAATGCAGACTTCAGGTTAGCCGTCAAAGGAGGGATGACGGCCAAATCACTTGGAATCAGGAAACCCTCCTTAAAGCCCAACCACAAGGCCCGTGCAGCTACCCTATTCGGGTACCTACTTAGGTACGGCGCCATCTTTTCCACCCTCACCCGCGTCTTCCCTTTTTCCAGCGTCACCTGCCTTCCTGCCCTTCTTGAAACACTTTGACAGGGGGTGGGCCCCCCACAACCAGAACACTCGTGCCGGAAGCAGCAACGGCCCCCGAACTTACAGGAGCTCTCATTGAACTGCCAGCAGAGACCTTTTCATTTTGCGGCCGACAACGGGGAGGACTGAGCTCCCCCGACCCTTCACGAAAGGGCTGAGGCACTACCCTGGCCTGAGTCATGAGCCTCATCCACAAGGCGATATCCTTACGATTCCATTTTATCTCAGGCCTCCACGCCTTCTTCTGCCTTAACTGCTCGTCATATCGCAACCAGGCCCCCCCCCCCATAACCCTCTGTGCCTCGCTGATAGCATCAATATAACTGAACAAGCCCGTACACTGATGCAGGTCTTTTACCCCGATCACGCTAGCCAAGATATAAAACGCCTGAGCCCAGTTCGCGAAAGTCCGGGGAATAAGGCGAAAGCGCCGTTTTTCCTCTTACTCCTTCTTACTCTCATCGGGCTTCATCGGGCTTCACCTTATCCAAATTGAACTTCTCCAGGGGAAGCAGTGAAAATATTTCCCCATCTCCCCCTCCAGATACAAGTGTGAACCCAAGGTTGCATGATAACACAGGTATACCTCGCAACGTGCCGAGTCGGACAACCGAACACCATCAGCCGTCAAACCCGACGCCGATCCCGACTGTGCACTAACTTGTGCCCCCCCAGAAGGAGAGCCGCTAACCACAGCACCCGCTAACGTCTCCCCAAGCACCGGGGTCGGCACCACCGACTGGCCAGCAGGGGATAAACCCCCACTCCCACCCACAAGCAGAGACTGCTTCAACTGTACTAGCAAGCTAAGGTTCCCCCCGCTGCAGAGCTTACTTTGATAGGTTTGTGCTAGGGTTTGTGGTAATGCTTTACTAGAAGCTTTGGAGATGCATAGGCCTGGTTCACACCTATGCAATTAACACACTATAGTTCATTTAACATGATTTCCTATGGGTCATGTTCACATCGGTTCATTTTTTGGAAAGGGCTATTGACTTTCTTCTGGTATTTGGTTCTATAGACTTCAATGGATCAAAAACATAAAATGCACCTGGAATATGCAAACTGCAACCTGCATAAGTGTAAACCAGGCCTTAGCATCTGCTGGCTGTGAGGAGGGAAGCTGCTCTGTCTCCCTTTCTTTTTTTTTTTTTCTTTGTTCCACATTCAGCTTAAACCGCATACGAGAGACCAGCTCACGGGGTGATGCTTGTTTTCGTCTCTGTTTCAGATTTGCATCATCTGTGGTAATTTATTTAATCTGAGATAGTTTTCTTTTCAGTTACTTTTTTTTTTTTTTTAAGGATGAAAAAAAACATTTTATTTTATTTCCTTTAAGAAAAAACAAAACAGCTTCTTTTTCTGTCCATCCCTCCACCCCTCCCTACCCCCTCCCCTTCCCACCTCACCATTTAATTTGCTCTCTTTTTCTTATTGAGGATTTTTTTTTTTTTTTAAAGCCCTTTAACCGCTTCAATACTAGGCTTTTATACCACCTCCATACCGGGCCTATTCTGACACTTCTCTCCTACATGTAATAATCATCATTCTTTTGCTAGAAAATTACACAGTACCCCCAAACATTATTTATGTTTTTTTTAGCAGACACCCTAGGGAATAAAATGACGGTCATTCCAAAGTTTTATCTTGCACGGTATTTACGCAATTATTTTTCAAACGCCTTTTTTTTTGTAAAAAAAATTGTTTTATGAATTAAAAAAATAACAAAACACTAAAGTTAGCCCAATTTTTTTGTATTATGTGAAAGATTATGTTACACCGAGTAAATAGAGACCCAACATGTCACGCTTTAATTATGCGCACACTCATGGAATGGCGCCAAACTTCGGTACTTAAAAATCTCCATAGGCAACGCTTTATTTATTTTTTACAGGTTACAGTTTAGATTTACAGAGGAGATCTAGTGCTAGATTAGTTGCTGGCACTCTAACACACGCGGCTATACCTCACATGTGTGGTTTAAACGGCGTTTACATATGTCGGCGGGACTTGCGTGTGCGTTCGCTTCTGCACGCGAGCTATCGGGAACAGGGGCGTTTTAATTTTTTTTTTATCTTTTATTATTTTTTTTTACTTATATTTTATTTATTTTTACACTTTTTTTCATTTTTTTTTTTTTTTACACTTTTATTCCTATTACAAGGAATGTAAACATCCCTTGTAATAGGAAATGTGTGTGACAGGTCCTCTTTATGGAGAGATGTGGGGTCAATAAGACCTCGCATCTCACCTCCAGGCTGGAAACCATGAGATCGGTGAAAAAAAATTCACCGATCTCATGAATGGTGACTTACAGCCGCAATTGCGGCTTTGTTTACATACGGGGACCCGGGCGTGACGTCATCAGATCGCGCCCGGGTCCTCCGACGGTCATAGAGATGACTGGTGACCATCTGGTCACCAGTCATCTCTATGCTTCCTGCCGCCGCCGACGATTCGTTCTCCGGGCCCCCGAAGGTACAGGTAAGCCCGGAGAAGCACCGGATGGCGGCGGGAGGGGGGGGATGTCCCCTCCCGCGGCCTGTAAGAACGATCAAGCGGCGGAACCGCCGCTATGATCGTTCTTACATTGTGCAGAATCGCCGGCTGAAGAAGAGGATATCTGGATGATGCCTCTGGCTGCAGGCATCATCCAGATATTCGCCTGCAATACCCAGGCCGTCAATTGACGGCCACTTAGGATGGTAAATCCCATCCCAGGCCGTCAATTGTATATGGCTGGGTATTGAAGTGGTTAAACGTCTGATCGTAGGTTTTCTGCATAACTCCATGATCTTTTAAAACATTTCCAATTTTCTCATTTTTTGTTACCACTGAATTCTTCTAGGCTATTTCTCAGATCTTCCATCATGTATGTTTCTTCCACGGAATCGATCCATTCCCATACCATGGGGCATTCTGTTTCCTTCCACTTCCTGGGTATCAACCTCTTAGCAACGTTCAATAAATGGGGGACCAGGGATTCTTTATATTTTTTTATCCCTTCTTCTCCTCCATGGAAGAGGACCGTCCATGGATCTCTTTTAATTTTTTTCTTTGTGATATCCTCGACTAACCTAAAATGTTCTATTTTAACCTTGGGGCATTCCCACCAAAGATGGGTCATTGTTCCGCGGGAATTACAACCCCTCCAACAGTCAGCTGACTGTCCGTTCTTGAATTTGCTTAACTTTACTGGTGTTATATACCAGCCTGATAAACATTTGAAATTCATTTCGGCCGTCCGGCTATCTACTGCCGAGGTGTGAGTCAGTTTTAAGATTCTCTCTATTGTGGTCCTATCTCGGTGTGTCCCTAGCTCCCTCTCCCAATTATTAATACATGGAGGTACCTCTAGCTCGTTTAGCTGTAATAGGATCTTGTATACCTTTGATATAATTCCTTTGGCACTTTCCATAGTGCATAATTTTTCTATGTCTGATAGCTGGTCCCCTGTTCTTATAGGTTGGGGTCGTTTTTGGATAAAGTGCTTTAGCTGTTGGTACCTCCAGTTATTTAGTGACCTAAAGTTATCCTTTTTTTTATTCAGTTATTCTAATGTTAATAGGTGGACTTGGTGCATTATATCTCTTATCTGGGCCGTGTCTTTTTTAATCCAATTTCCCGCCACCTCTACTCTCCCTGGTGGGAAATAGTCATTATCCTTTAGTGAAATAAGTGGTGAATTAAATTTCATACCCATTTTTTTTGTGTTGTGTCCCATATTTTAAGTGCATTTCTTGTTATTTCATGTGTGTCAATGTCTAAAGCCCTAAATTGTGGGGGGGTTCCATATTGCTTTGTCCAATCTCACCTTTGTTAGTGCGTTCTCTACACTGACCCATCTTTTTTCTTTGTTAGAGCTAGCCCATTCCACTACTCTCGACAGGATTATTGCGTCATAGTATTTTTTAATATCTGGGACGGCCAGTCCCCCCTTATTTTTTGTTTGTTTAAGAGTCTGGAATGAAATCCTATGTTTTTTATTTCCCCATATATAGTTCATAATCAGATTTTTCAGGGTTCGAAACAGTTGTTTTGGAAGTTTAATGGGGATCATCTGCATCTTATATAGGATCCTAGGTACCAGTACCATTTTACAGACGTTTATTCGTCCTAACCATGAGATTGGTCTGTTTTTTATTCTGGAAATTTCCTTCTTAATTTCATCTAACAAAGGAATATAATTAGTTTCGTAGATTTTTTTTCTTGTACTTGCTAAATAGATGCCAAGATATTTGAGTTCCTTCACCCATGGGAATTTGTATTCTAATTTTAAGGTTTGTGCATCTTTTTTAGATACGTTGAGTATTTCAGTTTTATTGATGTTTAATTTAAAATTAGAGATGTCTCCATATTGTCTACAAAGATCTAATAAGTTTGGAATTGAAGTTTTGGGATTAGTTATATAGAAGAGCACATCATCCGCGAATGCCGATAGTTTGTGCTCGTCTTCACCTATCCTAATTCCTTCTATTTTCTGACATTTACGTATTTTTGATAATAGGGGTTCCATAGATAGGACGAATAAAAGCGGTGAAAGGGGGCACCCCTGTCTGCTGCCATTCTTCATTGTAAAAGGGTAGGACAGGGCACCATTAATTTTTATCCTAGCAGTTGGGGCTTGGTATAGGGCTCCCATCCATTCCAACATTCTCTTCCCGAAACCCATAGTTTCCAGGGTTTGTAACATAAGTCCCCAGTCTACCCTGTTAAACGCTTTTTCAGCGTCGATCGACAGGAGTAGACTGGGGCACCCATTTCCCTTCATTTTATGGAGCAGAAGTGCCCTTACCCCATTATCTCTCCCTTCTCTTCCTTGAATGAATCCTGTCTGGTCGGGGTGGATCAACCTCACCATCTCTGGTTTTACTCTCTCGGCCAATACCTTTGCAAACAGTTTTAAATCTGTGTTTAGCACAGATATTATGCTGATAGCTCGAGCATATCTTAGCATCTTCACCCTCCTTTGGAATTAAAGTGATGGTTGCCTCAGCGGCTTCTCTGCTTAAAGTGTAATCCTCTCCTATGCCATTAAAATATTGGCATAATCGTGGTAACAGTATCTCTTTACATTTTTTATAGTATAGTGAAGTGGGGCCATCCGGGCCTGGGCTTTTTCCCGATGCTGTGTTTGTTAAGGCTATTTGTATTTTGTTTTCTGTGATTGGTCTATCCATTACTACCGCGTCTTTTGGGTTAACTGTTGAGAGACCTGTTTCTTGTAAAAAATCTAGGATTTTGTTTATTTTCTCCTCTTTTTTCCATTTTTTCTGTTTCACCGGATATAAGTCCTCATAGTAAGCTCGAAAAGTTTCAGCTATGTCTTTTGTTGTGTATACCACCTCTCGTTGCTTATTTTTGATTTTATCGATATAGTTCCTGACTTTCTTTTTCTTCTGTCTCCCTTTCTAAAATCAGCCACTGGCTGCCCTGTAATTTTTGTACACTCATTCTCCCCTCTGACCCCCTGCATGAAGCCCCCACCCTTTCCTTCCACCCACTATTTTTATGTAAATACTACTATTTATATTTTTTCCTGCTGTCTCTAGGCAGGACGTGATCACAGCAGTCTTTCTTCCTGGACATCATAAGAATATTGACATATTCTGTTTCTGTACAATGCTTTGAGATCATAGAATGAAAAACAACATGAATGCTACCAGGAATGTTGCTAGCATTATGCACCCACGGCACGTGCTTCTCCTCTTTTGTGAGAGGGGTCCCCTGTGTCCCCAACGCCAGAGTCCATTGCCACTGTTGCAGCCGGTTAGTCTCCCCTCCAGCTGCAGCAGCCTGTGACAGAGCCGAGGGAAGCTTCCCCTAGGATCCTTGACTCTGATGTGTCACATGAAGGAAATCTCCTGTGCCACGCTGTATCTAAGGTCTGTAAATTTGGGGGGAAAATTGTATTGGGTGAGTCTTTCTTAGTGCTAATTCCCCTTTCCCCCAAATTCCTCCTCCTAGCATTAGTCTTCACACTCCAGCACCAATATTAATTACCGTCCCCTGGGTCAATCTATAAACTCCTGGTGTCAACCAATAACTCTTCCTTGTTGCTGACAGCTGTTAGGTACCGGCTCCTAACAACCAACACAAATCACGAGCAAAAGCACACCAAAAACTACATGTACATGCACTTTTGGTGCATCTCAATTAAAGTCTACAGGGCACACAATTGTGTTCTCCATGGCACCAAAGAGGCACAGGGCACCAGCACTAGGGATAAGCCGAAAACCCCTCCGTTCGGTTCGCACCAGAACCTTCGAATGGACCGAACATTCGCGCAAACATTTAGAACCCTATTGAAGTCTATGGGACTCAAACGTTCGAATTCAAAAGTGCTAATTTTAAAGCCTTATATGCAAGTTATTGCTGTAAAACGTCTTTGAGAACCCGGGTCTTGCCCCAGGGAACATGTATCAATGGAAAAAAAGTTTTAAAAACTGTAGTTTTTTTCAGCACTCCTGAAAAAACAACCGTTTTTAAAACTTTTTCTTCATTGATACATGTTCCCTCTGGCAAGATACCCAATACAATATTTAAAGTAATTTTTTTTTTTTTTTATGTAAGCAACATTAAAATCACTGTTTCTAAATCAGGAGCAGTGATTTTAATGATGCTTAAATAAAAAATAAAAAATAATGAAAAATGACTTTAAATATTGTACGTGCTGGGTGTCTATAGTATGCCTGTGAAAACGTCTTTAAATAGCACAATCACCTGCCTGCCAGTAAATTAGGAAGAACTAATCTAGTTAAACTATACAGTGTATAAATATATGTACAACACCTTAGATCTATATATATCCTCTACACACTGTAACATTAACTGACTAACCTGCCTGCCTCCTCTATCTACCTGCAAAAAATGACACTCTCTCTGTCTCTCTCTGTTCTATCTAACCACCGACGCAACACACTACACAATGCCCACCTGCAGGTGGCCTTTTATGGTGTGGGGAGTGTACAAGGCTTTGGCCAATTATAGCTCTCAGTTTTTTGCATGCTGTGATTGGCCAAGCACGCGGGTCATAGTGCATGCTTGGCCAATCATCAGCCAGCGATGCCGCAGTGAATTATGGGCCGCGGCGCGTCACTCGACCCGTTTTGTTCGTATTTAGACGAACGATCGAACATACGATGTTCGAGTCGGACATAAGTTCGACTCGAACACAAAGCTCATCCCTAACCAGCACCACCTCTTCAGGCACTGCCAGACTGCTTGGCTGCAGCTGCCTCTTTGACTGCCCCTCCTGGCTAAGACTTGACAGTCCTCCCAGATGGACTCTGCATCCATCACAGGCTGCTTGCACTCAGTCCTCTGAGGCATGCCTCTCAGTCCTCTGACTGTAACACTCATCAGCCTTCCTGGCTGTCTTAGGCCGCGTACACACGATCGAACATGTCCACTGAAACTGGTCCGCAGACCAGTTTCAGCGGACATGTTTGATCGTGTGTACGGCCTAGCGGACCGTTTTCCAGCGGACTAAAGTTTTAAAACATGCTTTAAAACCTGTCCGATGGAAACCTGTCCGTCGGACAGGTCCAATGGTTAGTACACAAAATCATCGGACCAAAAACCTGCGCATGCTCAGAATCAAGTCGACGCATGCTTGGAAGCATTGAACTTCGTTTTTTCATCACGCCGTTGTGTTCTACGTCACCGCGTTTTGGTCTGATCAGATTTTGGTCCGATGGTGTGTACGCACATCAGACCATCAGACAAGTTCAGAGTTGTCTGATGAAAATGGTCCGTCGGACAAGTTTCATCAGACATGTCTGATCGTGTGTACAGGGCCTTACTCCCTGGAGATTTGCCCAACAGTGTTCTCCTGCTGTCCCACACTTGCTCCCGTGCCTCTGGTCAGGACACTTCTGTGTGTCGTAAAAAAGGTCCCTTTCCGCACCCGAGCCCAGACCCGGGGTTACCAACAGCTTAACACTCCATTTCCACCTTCCACCTGATTTCTCCTGCCTTAGGTAGGCTGATCCTGAGTATTTGAGGGGGCCTGCCCCCTGCCAACCCATCTTTTGGGGATTGGTCATGGCCCTCAAAATACTCCAGGCAGCTCCTCCTCACCTCCACTCCTATTCTTCTAGAATCTTCTGCCAGTTTCTAGAAGTAGGGAGAGGTCTCAGAGATTCATCCAGCCCTCCCTGATTCACATAACTGACCCAGATAAATCAAAGCAACACAGGCTTGGCTGCCAGCCAAGCTGGACAATTTACCTACACTTAACAAATCCTATTCTACTTCTAGCACACTAGAGGGTGCTACACACTATTGAAAACAATGTGATTTTCATGTTCATGTAAATCACATGTGAAATTGCACTTGTGTGAACCAGGCCTAATAGAGTTTCAATCAAATGTAAGGCCTAATGGAAGAGTTTCAATCAAAAAGGATTTTGCTGATGTTTATAGAGGTCTGTGAGACTCTTGCTTGTAGCATAGCAATTAAAGGGGTTGTAAAGGTAAAAAAAAAAAATCCCTAAATAGCTTCCTTTACCTTAGTGCAGTCCTCCTCCACTTACCTCATCCTTCGATTTTGCTTTTATATGTTCTTATTTCTTCTGAGAAATCATCACTTCCTGTTCTTCTGCCTGTAACTCCACACAGTAATGCAAGGCTTTCTCCCTGGTGTGGAGTGTCATGCTCACCCCTCTCTTGAGGGGGGAGGGGGCGAGCAGGAGAGTCAGGACTCTATGTTGCAGATAGAGAAAGGAGCTGTGTGTTAGTGGGCATCCTGACTCTCCTGCTCGCCCCTCCCCCCTCATGGGAGGGGGCGAGCACGACACTCCACACCAGGGAGAAAGCCTCGCATTACTGTGTGGAGTTACAGACAGAAGAACAGGAAGTGAGGATTTCTCTGAAGAAATAAGGAAATTTATTAGCAAAATCGAAGGATGAGGTAAGTGAAGGAGGACTGCACTAAGGTAAAGGAAGCTATTTAGGAGAAAAAATTAGCTTTACAACCCCTTTAAAGCATATTTTATAGGCACAAGAAGGCTTTATTTTATATAACCATGCCCCTTTAAGCCCCACTGTTAATGCAATTTGTTCACACCCACTGATCATTGAACTACGCTACGCCCCCCCAGAATTTACTACTCTACTTGGGGTGACTTAAGGTGCTCCAAGCCTTTTACAATTCTAGCAATGCCCCTGAATACTACTATTAAGACTATATAGGCTGGGTTATTAAGATCTCAAGAAGAAATCCATTATAAAACACCAGTGCATATTTCTAAGAGGTTTGTCATTTATTCAGGTGATGGTTAATATAAGTTTAGTATACTTGTGCTCTACTTGTATGGGTAATAAAATAAATGCAACTTTATGAAACAAGTTCACTTTAAGGAGACTAATTACTAATAGCTCTGTGACTAATAAATTGCAACACTTCAGCAATTGTCAGAATTCAAAACTATTTCTGATCCTCTATTTCACAACACATTTTTACTGGATTTGTGGTTTCTTTTAGTTTCTCATTAGCAGGATAACTGTCAGTTTATGATTACATGTATGTACAGGCACTCATTTAGAATGCTAGTGAACAATCCCAGAGCATGTCATATTGCTGATGTGTAAAAACTAGACTGAGACTTCTTGCATGTTTATGAGGAATTCACTCTGAAATCTGTGCCCAAAAACAGCAAGCAAAAGAGCTGTATCAGAGTATTAATTTTTTATTTTTTTTTACCATGTGCAGATGTAGGGGGAGGCTTCCTCAATTCTGTCTCCAAAAATTCATTGGGCTTCCACAAGCTCCTGGGGCCCTGGTCAGACTCATACCCAGGCTGAAATTGCTCTCTTCTACCCTCTGTTGTTTAGAGAGACTCTGATCGATAAGACAGCAGTCACTGGGCATGTGAGCTGTCACCGAGTATTTGGTCACCCTATAGCAGTCTGCCCTATAGCCTTCCCCTGAGCCACTCTGTGCTCCCGTCCGCCTCCTAGAGAGGTGTGATGTAAGTATCTAAGGAGGTTACAGCACCAGTTACACGTCATTCTGGCCTAAAAAATTCTACCTTCCTGCTCAAGACATTTTTCAGTTTTTCTGTGCTTTCGCACTTTGATTGACAGTTACTAAGCCATGCAACACTAAACCCAAATTAATTTTATATAATTTTTTTGAGACATATAGAGCTTTCTTTTGGTGGTATTAAATCACAACTGATTTTTTTTCCTATTTAACCACTTCAATACCCACCTATTATCATATGACATCCACAGATGGGATCTCCCATCCTGGGTGGACATCATATGACGTCCTGGGCTTTGCCGGCGAATATCTGAATGATGCCTGCAGCTAGAGGCATCATTCAGATATCCATGTCTTCAGCCGGCGATCCTGCGCACCATAAGAACTATCATAGCGGCGGTTCCGGGCTCTTTCGTGCCATCGGGGGCATGGAGAAGGAATCGTCCGGCGCTTGCAGGAAGCATAGAGATGACTGGTGACCACATGGTCACCAATCATCTCTATGACCGTCGACGGACCCGTGCACGATGTGATAATGTCACGCCCGGGTCCCCGTAAGTAAACAAAGCCGCGATTGCGGCTAGTGAGCAACACCGATCATGAGATCGGTGAATTTTTTTCACCAATCTCATGCTTTCCAGCCTGGAGGAGAGATGTGGGGTCTTATTGACCCCGCATCTCTCCATAAAGAGGACCTGTCACACACATTTCCTATTACAAGGGATGTTTACATTCCTTGTAAGGATCCTTTCACACAGAGCGGACCATTTTTCGGTCCGCTCCGTGTGTGTCCGTCGGCTCAGCGGGGAATCCCCGCTCAGCCGTCGGCGGACAGGGCGGTCCCCGCACACTGTGCAGGGACCGCCCTGTCTCTCCTTTGCTCTCCCCTATGGGGAGAGCGGATGAATATGGACCGTGTGTCCGTATTCATCCGATCCGATCCTTCAGACGGAAGAAAAATAGGGTTTTCTTCCATCCGAAAAACCGGATCCAGACGGACGCGGATCTTTGCAGATGTTAGCAGATGTTAGCAGAAGTTGCTTTCTAAAGAGATGTGGTTGTAGTATAGGGAATAACCAGCAGCAGTACCCCCTGCGGGAAAAAGGGGGGGAGGAAGAAGGAAAAAAGGGGGGGGGGAGTTGCAGCACCAATCAGTATATGAGATGAAAAAAAGTATCCATCAAATTTGAATGAACTCGAGTACAATTCTACTGACGTTCTATTATTGATTACATTGTCATTATATTTATGCAACCATTCATTATTATTACAATAAAAGTTTGTAAACAAACAAAAAAATAAAATTCACAAAGTTGTAATTTTAACAAGTTATTTATAATGCCGCGTACACACGACCGTTTTTCGGGATGTCAAAAATGTCATTTTTAATGGTCTAGAAAAAACAACGTTTTTTTCAACCCGATTATTGTTAAACCGGCCTTGCCTACACACGATTGTGAAAAAAAAAATGCTCTAGCAAAGCGCGGTAAAAGACGATTCGCGCTTTTCAGTCTGTTACAGCATGATGAATGTGCTATCTCCATTACGAACGCTAGTTCACCAGAACGAGCGCTCCAGTCTCGTAACTTGCTTTTGAGCACGTTTTTTTCACGTCGTTAAAGCCCACACACGACCATTTTTTACGACGTTAAAAACGACAACATTAAATACGAAATTAAAAATTAGAGCATGTTCTAAATTTTTAATGCCCATTTTTTACGTCGTGAAAAATGCTCTGGAGCCTACACACGATCGTTTTTGATGACATAAAAAAAAAACGTAATTTTTTACAGCCCGAAAAACGGTTGTGTGTACTCAGCATCACACACAGCATAAGCATACTTACAGTTACATCCCAAAACACATTCTGCCACTCCTCCCTAGTACCACATTTTAACGATTTTCACATCCTAGCCACAAAGAGAGGCCCAAAAGAAGGACCTTTAGGCTTTCAACGAGCATATATTACCTGAATACCTATCATATTTCTTGAGTCCCTGAAGTGCCAGAGCAGGAGAAACACCCACAAAAATACCACATTTTGGTAAGCAAACACCCAAAGGTATTCTCTGAAAGCCAAAGTGAGTCTTTTGAAAAAAAAAAATCTTTTGCCACAAGTTTTTGGAAAATTCTTGTATTTATTTTTACAAAGTTGTCAATTATTAAAATATTTCTAACACGCAATATAGGCATACTTAAAATTACACCTCAAAACACATTTTGATATCCCTTCAGAATATGGGGATACCACATGAGTGAGACTTTTTTACAGCCTAGCCACATATGCCACGTACACAAGATCGTTTTTCGGCATGAAAAAAACAACGTTTTTAAAAATGTAATTTAAAACGATCGTGTGTGAGCTTCACATAATTTTTCGGGTTCTGAAAAAAAGACAATTTTTTTTCCGAACATGCTGCATTTTTTAATGACGTTTTAAATGATGTTGTTTTTCGTGTTGTAAAAAATGATCGTGTGTGGACTAAAACGACGTGAAAAACCTGCGCATTCTCAGAAGCAAGTTATGAGACGGGAGCGCTCGTTCTGGCAAAACTACCGTTCGTAATGGAGTAAGCACATTCATGACGCTGTAACAGAAAGAAAAGCTTGTCTTTTACTAACACGAAATCAGCTAAATAAAAGTTCATGTGCAATTATAAAAAAAAAAACAGTATGTAAGATTTCACTATTAAAGAACACAAAAGCACTGTAAAAATGGATGCAAACATTAGCTATAGACCAAATACCTTTTTATACAAATGCTTGCAACACTCTACATGCAATGTACTACCGGTATAGTTTACCAAATCACCATTTGTAGCAAAGCTTCATAAAGGGATTCTGAAATTTCTGTTTAAAACTAGACTCAAGCCCTACGTTCAGTCTTGCATAGTTGCAAAGGCTCCTCTCCTCAGTGCTGGATTAATCTCTGTGGAAGCCCCTTGGGCAGTGGAAACCTTATACCCCCCCCCCCTCACAGGATTCTGGAGGTTTCTTTTCTGTTTGCTCTAGTGGAATAATATTGAACTGAGTAGTGTGCATAGTGGCCGCTAGATGGAGATGACCATCACTCCTGTACATTACACGTACTTACGTTTTACCCAATTTTTTTTTTACAAACCTACAGTTGAAAGAAGATGAGCTTTAAAAAGACAAACTGTAATGTGAACCTGATGGCTATAGTCTATGGGCCAGATTCAGATACAATGGTGTATCTTTCTGGCGGCGTAGCGTATGCTCTTTACGCTACGCCTCCGCAACTTTTATGGGCAAGTGCTTTATTCAGAAAGCACTTGCTCCATAAGTTGCGGCAGCATAGCGTAAAGTGGCCGGCATAAGGGCGCCTAATTCAAATTAGTAATGTGGGGGCGTGATTCATGTAAATGAAACATGCCCCCACGTAATTTACGTTTTTTCTGAACGATGCATGCGCCGTCCCTGGACGTATCGCAGTGCGCATGCGTGAAATCAAGTTGTCAATGTAAACGACGTGAACGTAAATTACGTCCAGCCCCATTCCCGAACGATTTACGCAAACGACGTAAACGACGTACAATTTGACGATGTCCCGACGTCCATACTTAACATTGGCTGCGCCTCATATAGCAGGGGTAACTTTACGTCGGAATAACGCTTACGCAAACGATGTAAAATACGACGCCCGGCCGCAAGTACGTTCGTGAATCGGCGCATCTCCCTAATTTACATATTCAATGTGTAAATCGACAGAAGCACCACCTAGCGGCCAGCGTAAATATGCAACTAAGATACGACGGTGTAACAGACTTACGCTGCTCGTATCTTAGCTGAATTCCGGCGTTACATCCTGGTGCGACTTGTCATGCGATTTGTCAGGTCAAATCACAAGACAATTCGCACCCTATTGTCGGCAAAGGAACTGTTCAAATTAGGGGCAACGTCGACTTTATGGTGCCGCACTGATTTGAAAAAGTAGTTCCTGCACTACTTTTGCCAATTTCAGGTGCGACTTGCATAGACATCTGTGCATGAAGTCACACAGATGTCCTCCAAATCGCACCTAAAGTCGCACTGACATGCAGCTTTGAAATGCAAAAAGTGCAGAATACAGAAAAAAGATACGCCGGCACAGAATAGACTTTACGCGGCATATCTATAGATACGTCGACGTAAAGGCTATCTGAATCTGGCCCTATGTACTTTAAGTTGTTATTGGGTACATTACATTAAAGTCATAGACAAAGTCTATCGTCTATAATAAGGCTTACCAGTAGGTACAGTGAATACCTCCTAAACTTACAGTGTTTAGGAGATATTGAACTTATATCCTTTGGTCTGGCGCTCCTTCCTTATATGCACGTCTTTTCCTGGTAACCTGCTGGAGTACCCATAGTAGGGTAACTGTGCCTGTTGTCAGCAGGCCAACCTGAGCCAGTGGGCTCTTTAAATGCTTTTTGCCCCCTCACTACCTTGTTTAACCACTTGCCTACTGTGCACCTACACCCCCTTCCTGCCCAGACAGAATTTTAGCTTCCGGCACTGCGTCGCTTTAACTGACAATTGCACGGTCATGCGATGTGGCTCCCAAACAAAATTGATGTCCTTTTTTTTCCCCACAAATAGAGCTTTCTTTTGGTGGTATTTGATCGCCCGTGCAGTTTTTATTTTTTGCGCTATAAACAAAAAAAGAGTGACAATTTTGAAAAAAGACACAATGGGCCAGATTCACGAACACTTGCGCTGGAGTATTTGGATATGCGCCGCGTAACTGTGATGATGCGCCGTCGTTTCTATGTGCCCGTACCCACCAAACTAGATGCGCCCAATAACGGGTCATTTGCGACCGGCGGAACGTTCCGACGCCAGAGTATCGTCAGCGCTTATTTTCGCTGGGCGCATCAGTCGCGCCCATTGATTTCCCCTGCAAATATGCAAATGAGGGATTTTTCCCAATTCACAAACGGATTAGCACCATACGCTGGCTACATGCGCCGCGCGTATCTCGTCCGTCCGGCGCAAAGTTATTTCTACAAAAGGCTGCTTTATCTTTACTCCAGATGGCCACAGGTCAGCAGGAGAGCAGCTACAGCAGCGTTACCGACGATAAGAGCTAGCTGAGCACCCCCACTTGCAGGACAACACCTCTGTCCATGCTTGTCTGTCAAATTTTACAGCCATGGAGGAAGACATCATAGGTCTCCATAGCCGAGATGATGGCTGACAGCTCCTGGCCATTAAAGTTCAGCTTTCTCCTGTGTGTTTGCGGGGAACGGGAGCAGCCATCTCAGAACAAAAGTAACATCACTGCGGGGAGGGGGAGCAGGATATACTTTAGTGCCGGAATGGCGCTTCTACGGGCGCATTTAAACGCCCAACGGAAGGCATTGCACTGACGTTTCCCGTGCAGTGGTGCCGACGGAAGTTGTGAGCATGCGCACAAAGGGGGCGAGTGGAGCCTCACTCACTGCGCATGCTCCGTGGTTGATGCGCTGAACGTAAGCCTCTGCGCTGGGCTCCGCCCATCATTTACATATGATCACACCCACTTCCACTTGCGTCGGGTTACGCCAGCGCATTATCGTTACTCTGGCGCAAGTTTACGCGCAACTGCTATGTGAATTACAGGACTTGCGCTGAAAGGGTCTTCAGAGTAACGTAAATGAGAAGCGTTACTCCAGAGGAAAAATACTCTCATCTACCTGAATCTGGCCCAATATTTTTGGGTTTTTGCTATAATAAATATCCCATTTAAAAAAAAAAAAAAAAACATTTTTTGTCTCAGTTTAGGCCGTTATGTATTCTTCTACATATTTTTGGTAAAAAAAAAATCGCAATAACCGTATAGTGACTGGTTTGCGCAAAAGTTATATTACCTACAAAATAGGGGACATAATTATGATTTTTTTTTTTTTTTACTAGGAATGGTGGCGATCTGCGTTTTTTTTTTTCGGGACTGGGACATTATAGCGAACACATCGGACACTTTTGACAAATTTTTGGGACCATTTACATTTATACAGTGAACAATGCTATAAATATGCATTGATTACTGTATAAATGTAACTGGCAGGGAAGGGATTAACCACTAGGGGCGGGGAAGGGGTTAAATGTTTCTCCTAGATTGTGTTCTAACTGTAGGTGGAGGGGGTGACTGGGGGAGGTGACCGATTGTGTCCCTATGTACAAGGGACACAGATCGGTCTCCTCTCTCCCTGACAGGGACGTGGAGCTCTGTGTTTACACACAGAGCTCCACGTCCCAGCTCAATTGTCGGCAATCGCACAGTGTTCTAAGTGACGGGACGGGTGCGCACACGTGCGCGCGCCCTTAGCAGCTTTTTAATGACAGGACTACATATGACGTCCTGTCAGGACACTAGAGTATCAAAGTTCCAGCGCCTCTTGGATGCCCTTTTTTTATTTGGTATTCTGCCACTGCCTCTCCTTTATTGAAATTGCTTATTCTGATTGTTCCTCACACTGTCAGCTTCTCACTATATGCATTAGAAGTTGCAGCAAGTCAAATAGTGCCTGCCTGATTTCTTCCCTGGAGGATTTCCAACCTCATCTTGCCTTTTCTCCCCAGCCTTACTGCCTCTGGCTCACCTCATCCATTCATTGGATGAGGCTCTTTCAATGAAGGACCTCGTTGTGATCATTACCTAAGCCAGTCTGCCTGCAACCAAAGCCTATTTATTTAAAAAAATATCATTAGCATGTTGATGAGACAGGGAAGGAAGATACCAAAGAAGGCAAAATATAAGCAGATTAAAGTTCAACTTCAATATACACCTCATCATGACCTCTGCTGAAATAAAATAAAAGAATGCCATCTTCAAAAACATCTGTGGAAATGTTCTTTCACTTCTCTTTTGACAGGGAATGCTCTTCTTCCTCTTCCTTGCTCCCCACTACTTTCACTCTATTGCCCAATCATTGTGCCAGAACATTTATAAGGACACCTTACACCGCAACTCTCTGAACAAGCACCCTATACAATAGACATCAGTGGTGACTGGTGAGCACTTTCACCTAGCAGTGCTAAGGTCAGCGGTTTGAATCCCAACCATGGCCTTACCTGCCTGGAGTTTGCATGTTCTCCCTGTGCCTGTATGGCTTTCCTCTGGTTTCCTCCTACACTCCAAAGACATGCTGGTAGGTTACTTGGATCCAGGGGCGGACTGACAACTCTTGGTGCCCCCGGGCAATAGAAGATCATGGGGCCCCCTGTGTCCCCCACCCAGACCTACACAAAGCCTTACCTACCTAAATAATGAGGCACACAGTAAGGCACACAGCAGGGCACAGGCACATCACAGGGCGCACAGCAGGGAACAACACAGGGTATGGGGCACACAGTAGGGTACATCACAAGGCACACAGGAAAGCACATCATGGGGCAAAGGGCACATCAGGGGGTACACAGCAGGGCACTGAGAACATCGAAGGGCATGGGGCACATCACAGGACACACAGCAGGGCACATCAGGTGGTGCAGGGCACAGGGCCCACAGGGCACATAGCAGGGTTTATTATGCTGTACACAGCAGGGCACACATTATTGAGCACAGCATGGTGCATCACAGGGGGCACAGGGAACATCAGGGGGTACACAGCAGGGCATGAAGCACATCACAGGGCATGTGACACATAGTAGGGCACACAGCAGAGCACAGGGCACATCAGGGAGTACACAGCAGGGCACAGAGCACCTCACAGGGCATGGGGCACACAGTAGATCACATCACAGGGCACACAGTAGGGAACATCATGGATCACAGGGCACATTAGGCGGTACACAGCAGGGCACATCACAGGGCATGTGGTACACAGTAGGGCACATCAGGGAGTACACAGCACATCACAGGGCACACAGTAGGTCACATCAGGTGGTACACAGCAGGGCATTGGGCACATGGCAGAGAAAAGGACACATCACAGGGCATGTGACACACAGTATGGCACATCTGGGGGGTACACAGCAGGGCACATCACAGCACACCGGTAACGCAGTAGGGCAAATAGCAGGG
This sequence comes from Rana kukunoris, assembly GCA_029574335.1. Classification (NCBI taxonomy): domain Eukaryota; kingdom Metazoa; phylum Chordata; class Amphibia; order Anura; family Ranidae; genus Rana; species Rana kukunoris. The sequence continues at coordinate 75,952,678 of CM056057.1, read as the reverse complement.
CACAAACCAAAACACAGGGCACACAGCAGAGCACTGGGATCCTCCAGACACAGGGCAGTGTCTCTCAGAGCAGCCGTGGTAGGAGAAGGCACAGGGGGACACTGTGGGTGGTTGGAGGATAAGGGAGGAATGAGAGACTATCACAGAGGGAACTCCTGCGGTCCTGTTGGGGCTGAGCCCCCTACACCTGTACTGTTTGCCACGCCACCCGCTCCCGCCCCCACAATGGCGGCCATCATGGTACCTCCAGACAGGGACATACCTAGAGCATTTGGCACCCAGGGCGGATTCTATATCTGGCACCCACCCACTTTAAAATGTAAACACACCCCACTGTGCCCCCTGCACTCCCCAATATCTCATTGTCACTATTTTGTACCCCCTCTTCACAACTGGACCCCTTTACATTACACAGAACCCTGCACTTCTGGGCCCTTTTACAATACACAGCCCTCTGCACCTCTGAACCCTTTTACATTACACAGCACCCTGCACCTCTGGACCCCTGCACATTACACAGCACCCTGCACCTCTGGACCCCTGCACATTACACAGCACCCTGCACCTCTGGACCCCTGCACATTACACAGCACCCTGCACCTCTGGACCCCTGCACATTACACAGCACCCTGCACCACTGGACCCCTGCACATTACACAGCACCCTTCACCTCTGGACCCCTGCACATTACACAGCACCCTGCACCTCTGGACCCCTACACATTACACAGCACCGCACCTCTGGACCCCTTTACATTACACAGCACCCTGCACCTTTGGACCCCTTTACATTACACAGCACCCTGCACCTCTGGAACCCTTTACATTACATAAACCCCCCGGCTTTGGACCCCCCGCATGCTGCACAGTCACCTATTCCCCCCGCATGTTACACAGGCACCTTCCCCCCTCAGCTTTGGACCCCCTGCATGCTGCACAGTCACCTCTCCCCCTCTGCATGCTATACAGTCACCTCCTTCCCAGCTTTGGAGCCCCTGCATGCTACACAGTCACCTGCTCCCCAGCTTTGGACTAGGACCTTGCAACCAATCACCTGCTAGTTGACTCCAGAATTTCCCATCTTCTATTCAGGCTGCCCCGCTGTCTCTCTCTCCCTAACCTGCTGTACCAGAGAGAGAGTGTGGAAAAAAGGGGGGAGCGGGACTTTGAATGAATCAAGCAGTTATCAGTGAAGGGTCAAGACAAGGTACATTTATTGCATACCATACAAGTTCATAAAGTTCAATAAATAATGGCACGGTAAAATTCATATATATATACAAAAGGGAACATGGTAATACATGACAGTGAAAGGGGATCATCCCTGCATATACTGAGAACTTCCCATTGTAAAAATTCATTAAAACTTGTGGTCATCACAGACTGCATATATGAATCAAGTGGGTGGCACAGTCGATGTAAACATTGCGTGTACAGAGGCTCTACGCGTTTCGTGAAGTGTTGATATTCACTCATCAGGAGCAGCAATGTCAATATCTAAAATAGCACAGCACGGAGCCCCAACACACTAGCAAAACGGAGCAGAGGAGACGCCGCAACTTTGCATTACTATATCGCGCTGTATTTACAACTAAATAATGAGTGCATTTCCATTTATCCTTTGTTCAATAAACGCGCTATCTTTACATACTACACCATGGGTCTTTTTGTTTTCTCTCCCATGAGCCTTTGAAAACATCCCCATACCTTGCTCAAACAACGCCGTGGAACCATCATATGTTCTGTCTGTTGCTCTGGAGAAGTCTGTCTGGGAAGACTATAATTATCCCTAGGTTCATCTGACCGGTGTACATACGGTCTATCTTTGTGGTAAGGAGCCAACCTTATTCACTGGGTGTCGTTTGGTGGAAGAAGATTTTATGTTTAATTTCACATATTATGGACTATATTTATTGGATCACTTTTGAATCTCACTTCTTATAATCACATTATTCTCACCTTATTTATAAGTTTTTTTATTCAATTATTATTACTTTTCATTTTCATATATGTCATGATTTTTCTAGCGCTGTACCTATAGTTTTTTGTATTTTCGTGGATTGCTTTGGTTTAAGTAATTGGTACTGGCAGCTTGTATATTCAAAATAATTTTAACATTTTTCACTTATTCACATTAGCGCAGTGTTTTTCTCCCTTAGGGTTTTTTTTTTATGTTTTTTAATATCTAAAATAGAATATGTAAGTTGAGGGCTCACTACCATGCAAGAGGGATCAAAGGTAGGCATTTATCACAAGTAGGGATTAGAGATGAAGAAAAAACAAACCCTAAATATAGGGGTACTCACAGTAAACATGCAACAGTTGGCATATGAGAGCTGGAGGCTCCCCGTAGGGCAGTCTGGTCCGGGAGTTGTGGAGGCAAATGGCGTGCAGAGGAACCCAAATGTCAAGTTGGAGAGGAGGGGATCCCCAGGGTGGTGATGTCTCAAAAATAGCGAAAAGTAATAAGGGGCAGCATACCTGTAAGGCCGCGTACACACAATCGAACATGTCCGATGAAACTGGTCTGCAGACCAGTTTTATCGGACATGTTTGATCGTGTGTACGGCCTATCGGACCGTTGTCCGTCGGACAAAAGTTTTAAAACATGCTTTAAAACCTGTTCGATGAAAACCTGTCCGTCGGACAGGTTCGATGGTTAGTACACAAAAACAAAATACTAAGTTGAGAGCAAGGAGTGGAAAATGGGGAAGTAAGGAACAAGAGAGAGAGTGTTTTATTCCTGCTCCTGCCTGGTGGCGTGTCACCTGGGTAGCGGTACAGTCTGCACCCTTCCTGAGCACCCTGTCACAGCCATCACCTGAGCCTGTCTGAGCATTGCCCCTAGTGTGTGGCACCCGAGGGCGGACCGCCGCCCCCCTCATAGGTACCCCACTGCCTGCAGCAAAAGCAGCGCCTCACCTGATGCACTGAATACCTCTCACAGCACGCTGCTTCCCGCTGACCCCTCCTCTCCTCTGTCCCAGTTGATGTCATGTACAAGCACCTGGGGTGGACGGGAGGGAAGGAGGAGCTGGCAAGAAGCAGCGCGCTGTGAGAGTTATTATCACAGCTGCATCCTGCTAAATCCCTGCGAGTTGTATGCTCTCACCGGCCCCCTAGCGGCACAGGCCCTCGGTCCGTGCCCGAATGACCGATGTGTCAGTCCGTCCCTGCTTGGATCCTGCCTAAATTGTCCCTAATATGTGTGTGACAGACTCACCTGGGACATCCCCGGACCCTCTTATAGCTAAAATCATCCTATGTCCACTAGGGGCATAGGATGACTGAGAAATTATATATTTGACTACCTGAGATGGGATTATTATGTAATTATTATCCACAATATATTCCAGGATATCTGTAAAGAACTATTTACTGTTTATTGATTCTAAACTCAACAGGTTAATTGTAAGAGTGACTCATTCATAATGTTGGGACACATACTGTTAGATGCTAATGTCACCAGCTACAGCTATCTGTCTGTTCTCTGTGCTAATTGACCCTGCTATTGTGCGAAGATGTCCTGTGTTTACACTTATGATAATGTGTATTGTATAGCAGGTGAGTGAGGAGACATAATGTCTACCCTGAAAGGTCATATCTCGGAGTCACCTAGTCTGGGTAAATGATTAGTTAATTAGCTCATGTTCATTTATGTTCTGGTTACCTCCTCTAACTGTATATATGGTTGTATTCTTGGTTCTAATAAACACTCCATGTTCAGCAGACAAACAAGTCTCGTAGCGTTGTGTGCTTGAGAGCAGCTGGAATATCGGATATCTATATCCAGACTGATAGGAAGCGGTATATGACGAAAGTACTCAAGTGGAGTGTGGGACGTTCCATTACAATGTGTATGTATTAATGTGAGCTAGAGACCTTTGATTGTAAGCTCCTTGTGGGCAGGAACTGATGTGAATGTATAATACATATGTAAAGTTCTGTGTAAATTTACAGCACTATATAACAGGGACGTGCGGTGTGGTCAGTGGCCGGTGAGGCACTGGCTAGTATCAGAGTCAGATTCACACAGGTTACATATGCCACAAACGTTAGAGTGAGAGCAATAATTCTAGCACTAGACCTCCTCCGTAACGTTAAACATAGAGGGCCAGATTCTGGTAGAATCTGCGGCGGCGTAGCGTAAGCCATTTACACTACGCCGCCGCAACTTACTGGAGCAAGTGCCGTATTCTCCAAGCACTTGCTCGGTAGTTTGCGGCGGCGTAGTATAAATGGCCCGGCATATCTCTGCGTAATTCAAAAGGGACGGCTTGTATTTAAATTAAGCGCGATCGAACTGCGCATGCGCCGGCTGGGAAAAAAGCCCAGTGTGCATGCTCCAGCTCACGTCGGAAATGCTGTTGAAACCGACGTGAAAACGACGTGATCGTCACTTATGCAATGCCCTATTCGCGAACGACTTAGTAAAACGACATAACCGACGGAAAAAGACGACACTGACCCGACGCCATACTTAACATGGCATATGACGGAACTTCGTAAACCTACCCCTCATATAGCAGGGGTAGGTTTACGCTTACGGAAACAACGTAAACGACAAGGCGGCGTAAAAACGTTCGGGAATCGACGTATTAGGCTCATTTGCATAGGCAAATGAGAAATCAACGTAAAGGCCACCTATCGGCCAGCGAAGTAATTACATCTAGGATCCGACGGTGTAGGTGTTTTACACCTGTCGTATCTTCGCTGTATCTATGCGTAAGTGATTCTAGGAATCACACGCATAAATACCCAGGGAAAAAAACAGAGATACGACGGATTTTCCTGCGATACACCGTCGTATCTCTTTTGAGAATCTGGCCCATAACCTGTAAAATAATTTAAAGCATGTCTTTGTAAACAAACATGCTCAGTGCCAATATAGTGCACAATTAATGTGATCAATATAGCCCATAAATTATGAAATATGTATATATATACATAATATAATGTATATATAAATTCATATATTCAGGTGACTTACAGTGCTCCTCTCCTGGGTCTCCACTCACCAGAATGAAATGGTATATGTGCCTGTATTAGGATGGTGGTGTCCATTCATGGATTATCTCCTCCCGGTGATCCTGAGATGCCGATGCGTGTGCCTGGCGGCCGCGTTGTCCGCCATTTACCCGCGATCGGCAGTGACAGAGCAGGGATGTGGATCTCTGTGTGTAAACACAGAGATCCACGTCCTGTCAGGGAGAGAGGAGACTGATGCTGTGTCCCTTGTACATAGGGACACAGATCTGTCACCTTCACTAGTCAGTTTCCTCCACAGTAAGAATCACTCCCAGGGTACACATTTAACCCCTTCCTCGCTCCCTAGTGTTAACTTCTTCCCTAACAGTCACATTTATACAGTAATCAGTGAATATTTGTAGCATGGTCCCAAAAATGTGTCAAAAGTGTCCGATGTGTCCGCCATAATATTGCAGTCCCGATAAAAATGGGAGATCACCGCCATTACTAGTAAAAAAAAAAAGAATAAAAAAAAATGGCAGAATTCTATCCCCTATTTTGTAGCCGCTATAACTTTTGTGCAAACCAATCACTATACGCTTATTGCGACATATTTCCCCCTCCCCCCCCAAAAATATGTACATGAATACATATCGGCATAAACTGAGAAAAATATATATATATATATATATATATATATATATATATATATATATATATATATTTTAAAAATATGGGATATTTATTATAGCAAAAAGGAAAAAATATTGTGTTTTTTTTTTTTTTAATTGTCGCTCTTTTTTTGTTTATAGCGCAAAAAAATAAAAACCGCAGAGGTGACCAAATACCACCACAAGAAAGCTCTTTTTGTGGGAAAAAAAGGACATCAATTTTGTTTGGAAGCCACGTCGCAATTTTCATTTAACGTGACAGTGCTAAAAGCTGAAATTTCGCCTGGGCAGGAAGGGGGTATATGTGCCCAGTAAGTAAGTGGTTAAAAAAATAAATAGCCAAAAAAGCTACAAAAAAACAGAAAAAAATAAAATAAATTGTTATACTTACCAGAAGTGGCTGTTACTAGGTAGATCTCCTAATCTGCCACTTCCTTGTCCTCGGTGGGTCTTCTTTCTTCTCCTCCTCGCACTGCCTCCTGGGAAATGGGGAGCGGCATCTTCTGGGACCTTGTGTGTGTCCCAGTAGACATTCGCCCATTCACATAGTGCTGCGCGGCTCGTGCATGCGCAGTAGGGAATCGGGCAGTGAAGCCGCAACGCTTCACTTCCTGATTCCCTCACTGAGGATGGTGGCGGAGCTGCCAAGACCTGAGCGATTGCTCGACTTTGGCTGCCGACATCGCGGACACCCTGGACAGGTAAGTGTCCTTATTAAAAGTCAGCAGCTACAGTTTTTAACTGACTTAATTATTATAATTTTTTAAGCCGGACCTCCGCTTTAAGCTTTAAATAAAACCTATAAATGTTTTACAGGTACTTACTTATATAGCTCCATCAATTACACAGAGCTTTACTTATTTATTATACATTCATATCAGTCCCTACTCTCAAGGCGCTTACAACCTCAGATCTAGGGATGAGCCGAACACCCCCGCGTTCGGTTCGCACCAGAACCGTCGAACATTTAGAACCCCATTGAAGTCTATGGGACTCGAACGTTCGCATTCAAAAACGATCATTTTAAAGACCAAAGTTATTGTTGGAAAACGTCTTTCAGAACCTGGGTCTTGCCCCAGGGAACATGTTGTTTTCCATTGATAGTAGTATCAATGGAAAAAAAGTTTTAAAAACGGTCGTTTTTTCAGGAGTCCTGCTCTTGAAAAAACGACAGTTTTAAGAACTTTTTTCCATTGATGCATGTTCCCTCGGGCAAGACTCGGGTTCTCAAAGACGTTTTCACAGGCAAACTATAGACACCCAGCAGGTACAATATTTAAAGGATTTTTTTTTAATTTAAGCATCATTAAAATCACTGCTATTGTACCTGCTGGGTGTCTATACCTGTAATAACGTCTTTAAATAGCACAATCGCCTGCCTGCCTGCCAGTAAATTAGGAACAACTGATCAATCTAAGCTATACAGTGTACAAATATATGTACAACTCCTAAGGATGTATATATATTCTCTACACACTGTAATAAAGCTAAACTAACTAGCCTGCTCTATCTAGCTATATAAAAAGATAATCTCTCTGTCTCTCTGACTGCTCTCAGTAACAAGCCGGAACACTACACGAGGCCGCCCAGCAGGCGGCCTTATATAGTGTGGGGCGTGTGCTAAAGCCCTGAGCCATAATTGGCTAAAGACACCCAGGCTTTGGCCAATTATGGCTCTCCTTTTTTTGCGTGCTGTGATTGGCCAAGCATGCAGGGTCATAGTGCATGTTTGGCCAATCATCAGGGCGCAATGCCGCAATGAATTATGGGCCGTTTCGTTTCACTCGAATTTGCCGCGAACGATCGTTTTTGTTCGAAATTCGTCGAATGATCGAACGGACGATGTTCGAGTCGAACATACGTTTGTTTCGAACGCGAAGCTCATCCCTACTAGGGTCCCTAACTCACAGTAAAAAAACAAAACAAAGTGTAAAAGCCAGTTCAGACTGGGGCGACTCGTTAGGCGCCTCAGTTGCCTGACGAGTTGCGTCCCATTCAATGCAATGGAACCGTTCTAATAGGAGGGACGCAAGTCGCTCCGACTTAGAAAAAAGTTCCTGCGCGACTTTGGGGACGGCTCGGGGCGACCTGCATTGACTTCTATACAGAAGTCGTTTTGCTGGTCGCCTCTGAAGTCATCCTCAGGACAACTTGCAGAGTCGCCCCCGAAATCGTGGCGCGGGAGTGTGAACCGGCTCGAACAGTTCCTTCACTTCCACTACAATCACTTCTTGTAGTTCTTCACCCCACTGAGCTCCCAGTCTCTCTCACTAGACTAGATAGATGATTCACTGCGACTGAACCCCTTGAGCTCCTCCAATCTTTGCAGTAGTATCTTCCTCAAGCCTCAACCCCGCTTCTCTTCTGGCTCCCTGCAGTTTTGGTTAAAATACAATTTAACAGCAAAAAGGACAGAAATATCTTTGCCTTTTAAATCATACAAATTAAATGTTTCTGGGCATATGGCTTTGCATCAACATCATCATCAAAGCAAGTCCCATGTACTGAGGGTCCTTATAGGAAAACCCAGAACTACTATACCAAATATTTATTTTGTTTTATATGGCCACAATCCTTTGAACCAAGTGTAGAAGCAAGTACAAAATGCAGGTTAGTAATCTGGAGAAGGAAAAAAAGTAACTTAGTTTAGTAATCTGGAGACAATCTCTGAATGCAAACAATCTATTTTTCATTTGATACATGTATTTTGTAATACCTTTCACTTGTAGTGGCTACTTCTGCTTTTCTGTTCCATAGAAGTTCAAAGAATATTTACGTGAGAAAACCTTTTGCAGTTTCTTCATTCTGATAGAACAGGTAAAGTCCGGCCCTTCATCTGCACAAACTTCATATGTTCAATATTCATATGGAATACAGACAAGAAACTCATTATCTCATTATGTAAAGCAACTAGGACATTCAAAGCACATTCACTTCAATATTAATATATGTTTATCTTCCACAGAGGATTGTACCAAGAATGCCCAACTAACATAGAATGAATGTAAAAAAAGAGGCCAGTGTGAAAAAAAATGGCATGGGCTCTCAAACCTCAATATTCATACCAGGCCCTTTAGGTCTGGTTTGAGTTTTAAGGGAAAACCCCGTGAAATATAGCAAAAAAGGTGTGGTTTACACCCACATTTTATACCAAGCCCTTCAGCTCTGGTAGTGTTTTTTAGGGGAACACAAGGAAAAAAATATAAAAAATGTTGGTTTCCCACCCCCAATTCCATACTGACCTTTTGGGGGGACCCCACACAAAAACCCAGAAAAAAAAGCATGAACAGAGACGGCTCTTAAATTAGGCGGTCACCTATGGCCTCGGCTCAGAGGGGCCCGCCACCTAATTGGCTTGTGATGAATCACCAATGAATCACCAATATCAGGGCCGGCGGGTCCACCTCCCCCTGCTGCCTAGCCGGGACTATGTGGCTCAGGAGCGGACTGACAATCAGGCACTGCCCAAGCGCCATGTGCAAATAGAGGCCTCACCAGGATAGTCCAGTGGCAACAAATGTGGGGAGCGTGACAGCAAAAGCCACGAGGTGTGGGTAGAATGACAGCACCTGGCTCCAGGTACCATCTCCACAAAGCGGCCCCAGGGATGGAGGCAATGGGAAAGTTAAGCTGCGTGGCCGGCAAGGACCGATAGCTCGGATGTTTTTTCACCTTAATACATAGAATGCATTAAGGTGAAAAAAACGTATACCTTTACAACCCCTTTAAGGTGTTTGTTAGGATTTTAATTTGTTTCGATTATGTTTTGTATAGGACGCCAGGGTTGGGTCCTGGATGGACGCTACATAGCGCCAATTTTCGGAGCCTGGTCCTTTTAAAACACTGGTTCAGGAGGTCACCCAGAGGGGGTGAGAGATTCCGGCAAGTTAAAAGTGGATCCAGAGAGGACGGGCTTACAGTCCTCTCTGTCTTTCTTAATGTTATTTGGGGGCCCGGAATTTCGGAGGCTCTAAAGCGACATTCCGGAGGGAAAAGAGCCTCCCCTTCTGACCCCTGGCTTTCAGGCACACAGGGGGTTAACAACTCCCAGGAAGTCAGCTAAAAGGAGAGGAAGTGCTGAAAGGTGTTGGAGGAGTGTGGAAGTGAAGGTGTCTGCAGAAGCTGTGCGCTGCTGAGAAGGACTGGAATACTTACCAAACCGTATGTGCCTTTGTTTTGTTTTGTTTGCTGTGCTGAAGACAGACTTTTTCATTTATGCTGAAGACAAGCAGGACTTTTGATTTGGTGATTTTCCCTGTGCTGAAGAAAGCATTGTTTTTGTTTGGTTTGATCGCAAATAAAAACCCCTTTTTTTGTTCACTACTACGGTTTAAGCACTTATATCGCAGAGCTAAAGAACCCCCAAAGTTCACAACTGGTATCGAATGCGGGCAAAGTGCATTTGCAGACGCAAAAACCATTTAAAACCGAAAACTGACATTTAAAGAGACAGTGTGCTTATGGCATGTATTGGGTGAAGTCAGCCCAGACATTACAAACAGCAGGGAAAGGCATGGAAGAGGTCATTAATGCTTTGGCACAAGCCACCATGACCCAGCAGCAAGCGTCAGCAGAGGCAAACCGTCGCTACAAGGAAGCGATGGCTCAGCAGCAGCAGGCCCTGGCACAGGCTATAGCTGCACAGCAGGAAAATACACAGCTGCTAGCCGCCCAGTTTACAGCTGAGCAGGAGTCTACTCAAGCACAGGTGGCTGCCTTGCAGGAGGCAGTACAGTGGTTGGCTCAGGGACAAGAGCAAGCGGTCGTTGCCATTAGCAACCCAGTGTCTGTGAGAGCCAGCCATTTCTTACAAAAACGAATGCCCAGCGATGACATGGAAGCCTTTCTCACCACCTTTGAAAGGATAGCAGAAAGAGAGGGGTGGCCCCGGGACCAATGGGCTGGCATTTATCTCCCCTTTTCTCACCAGTGACCCGCAAAAGGCCTATTTTGACCTCCCAGCTGAGCACATCAGGGACTATGAACGTCTAAAAGCCGAGATCCTGGCCCGCCTGGGAGTGACCACAGCTGTCTGGGCTTAAAGGGTGCATCGCTGGCGGTACAAACCTGACCAACCACACAGGTCCCAAATGCATGAACTAATTCAGTTAGTTAAAAAATGGCTGCAGCCAGAAAAGTTGTCAGATCCACAAATGGTGAAACGAGTGGTGATGGACTGGTACCAACGGTCCCTACCAGATGACCTACAGCGCTGGGTAAGCCATGAAAACCCTACTAACGCTGACCAGCTGGTCGAGCTGGTCGAACGGTTCACCGTGGTGGATGACCTGCTTGGGCCTGCCAAGTGTCGGGACAGGGTAGCTGTCCTAATACCCACATTGGAGAGCAAGTTGTTGGCCAAGTGGCAAGGTCCGTTTGAAGTAGTGGAGAAAGTGGGTGAGGTAAACTATAAGGTACACCAACCAGGAAAAAGAAAACCCTACCAAATTTATCATGTAAATTTGTTAAAGCTCTGGAGAGACAGAGAACCGGTGTCCACGGTGGTGGCGGTACAGTCAGGGGACCATGTAGGGATCGACCTGGTGCAGGTTGCAGCTACCCTAACTAGGCCCCAAACCCAGCAAGTAAAAGAGTTTCTGCAAAGAAATAGGGACATGTTTTCAGGGTTGCCAGGGCTCACCAACGTCATCGAGCATGACATCGTGACCGAGCCCAAGGTGAAAGTCCGGCTTACACCTTACCGTATCTCAGAAGCTCATAGAGGGGCAGTGTCTGGAGAGGTTAAAAGGATGCTCAAACTTGGGGTCATCGTAGAGTTGCAGAGCAAGTGATCCAGTCCGATCGTGTTGGTGCCCAAACCCAATGGTACTCTCCGCTTCTGCAACGACTTTAGAAAACTCAATGAGGTCTCCAAGTTCGATGCATACCCCATGCCACGGGTAGATGAGCTGATTGATGGGTTGGGTCCTGCCAGGTACATCACCACGCTGGACCTCACAAAAGGTTACTGGCAGATTCCCCTTACCAAGGAGGCCAGGGAGAAAACAGCTTTCTCTACCCCGGAGGGTCATTTCCAGTATAAGAGAATGCTGTTTGGTCTACACTCTGCCCCCACCACATTCCAAAGGGCCATGGACAAAACGTTGCATCCACACGAACGGTATGCCTCTGTTTACCTGGATGACATAGTCATTTTTAGCATGGATCAGGATTCCCATCTTCCCCGAGTACAGGCAGTGGTAGATTCCTTGAGAAGGGCAGGGTTCACCATCAATCCGGAGAAGTGTGCGGTTGGGGTGGAGGAAGCCAAGTATCTAGGATACATTGTAGGTAGAGGGCTAGTGAAACCCCAAATGAGCAAGGTAGAGGCCATACAGGGCTGGCCCCGCCCCCTTACAAAGAAACAGGTCAGAGCGTTTTTAGGCCTAGTTGGATATTATAGGATACTATACTTCGCCACCATTGTGGCACCGCTGACTGACCTCACCAAAGGCCGAAAGTCGGTCATTATCAAATGGAATGCTGAGCCTGAAAAAGCATTTCAAATGCTTAAGACAGCACTATGCCAGGATCCAGTACTTGTAGCGCTGGATTTTTCTAAGGATTTTATAGTGCAGACAGATGCCTCAAGTGAAGGGCTAGGAGCAGTTCTGTCTCAAGAAATCAACGGAGAGGAGCATCCAATAGTTTTTCTTAGTAGGAAACTGACGCCAGCTGAGAAAAACTATGCGGCGGTGGAACGCGAATGTCTTGCCATCAAGTGGGCTTTGGACTCCCTACGGTATTTTCTCCTAGGTATGAGGTCTCGCCTTATATCAGACCATGCTCCTCTTACGAGGATGAGACAGAACAAGCACACCGATGCCATGGTAACAAGGTGGTTTCTGTCTCTGCAGGAGTTCAACTTTATGGTAGAGCACACACCCGGGAGACAGCATCAGAATGCCGATGCCCTCTCCCGAGTCCACTGTATGATGGGGAGTGGTGCCTTCAATGCCTCCGCGTTGAGGCAGAGGGGGGGGGATATGTACAGGACGCCAGGGTTGGGTCCTGGATGGATGCTTCATAGCGCCAATTTTCAGAGTCTGGTCCCTTTAAAACACTGGTTCAGGAGGTCAGCCAGAGGGGGTGAGAGATTCCCGCAAGTTAAAAGTGGATCCAGAGAGAACGGGCTTACAGTCCTCTCTGTCTTTCTTAATGTTATTTGGGGGCCCGGAATTTCGGAGGCTCTAAAGCGACATTCGGGGAGGGAAAAGAAACTCCTCTTCTGACCCCTGGCTTTTAGGCACACAGGGGGTTAACAACTCCCAGGAAGTCAGCTAAAAGGAGAGGAAGTGCTGACAGGTGGTGGAGGAGTGTGGAAGTGAAGGTGTCTGCAGAAGTTGTGCTGCTGAGAAGGACTGGAATACTTACCAAATATATGTGCCTTTGTTTTGTTTTGTTACTGAAGACAGACTTTTTCATTTATGCTGAAGACAAGCAGGACTTTTGTTTTGGTGATTTTCCCTGTGCTGAAGAAAGGATTGTCTTTGTTTGGTTTGATCGCAAATAAAAACCCCTCTTTTGTTCACTACTACGGTTTAAGCACTTATCTCGCAGAGCTAAAGAACCCCCAAAATTCACAGTTTATATAGTGCTTGGTTGCTACTAGTAACTAACATCCAGGGCCATCTTTAAGGAAAGGCAAAAGGGGAAGCTTCCCTGGGCCCTGTCGTTGTTGTGGGGCCCAAAGCATCTGTCTCATACTTGCCAACTATCCCAGTTTAAATTCCCTTGTCCCTTGAAGTTTTAGTCCTGTGCTTTGTCCCGATATCTTCATAAAACCGTTTTTCATGATGAGAAAATTAAATTTTTTAAATTGGTCATTAAAAACGATTGTGTGTAGGCTCCAGGGCATTTTTCTCTATTTTTTTCTCGTCATTTTTCACGTCGTTGTTTTACTCGTCCTATGTAGGCTTTAACGATGGGGAAAAAACGTGCATGCTCAGAAGCAAGTTATGAGAAGGGAAATTTGCATAATCAACCCAAAGGGTAGCGCCATTCGAATGGAACTTCCCCGTTATAGTGCCGTTGTACATGTTGTACGTCATCGCACTTTGCTCAAGTATTTTTTTTCCACGATCGTGTGTAGGCAAGGCAGGCTTGACAAGAATCACGTCGATAAAAATTTTGTTTTTTTCCATGTGTACACTGCATGAGTGTTAAGTAAAGTGAATGCTGCTCAGCTCTGCCCTATTGTGTATCTGCAGACTCTGGCCCGGATTCAGAAAGCACTTACGCACTTATTGGCCCTGGCCCGGATTTACATACATCGGCGCATATTTATGCCGTCGTAGCGTATCTCTTTTACGCTACGCTGGCGCAGCGTGGAGAGGCAAGCATGGAATTCACAAACAAATGCTCCCAACTCTGCGCCGGTGTAGCGTATATTTCGTAGGCGTAAGCCGGCGTAAGTGAAAGTAGGTGGAAGTGGGCTGGAAGTGGGTAATCCATGTTAATGAAGCGTGACCACATGCAAATGATGGGCCGGGCGCCAGACAAGTACTTAAAATGAACTGCGTATGTGTCGGGACATGGACGTATCCCCGTGCGCATGCGTACAACCACGTCGGAACAACTGCCTAAGATACGCCAGATCACTGTGTACGCCGTGAACATAACCTACGCACAGCCAGACCCACGTCGGCCCATATTCACAGACGTCCAACGTAAAATACGTAGGCATGTGTTCCCTGGTCCATACCTGTTGCATGGATTGCGCCTCATCTATGGGGAATAACTTTTTGCCGAACGTAAAACTCACGCAAACCGCTTAAATCATGCCCTGGGCGCAAGTAAGTTCGTGAATCGGCGTATCTCCCTCATTTGCATATTTGAATAGAAAATCAATGGGTTCGGCACACAGATACGACAGGTCATATTTGTACTTACGCGGCATATTTGGAGATACGTCGGCGTAAGTGCTTTGTGAATCCGGGCCCCTATGTACAGATGTCTAGCTTCTCACCATTCTACTAATGGTCTTAATTTTAAGCTTTTAGCTATGCTTGTGTGTATATATTAAATTGTAACCCTTATTTGGCTGGACTCATTATGTTCAAATGCAGGGATTTTTTGCACATTATATATTGATACATTTTTAACCACTTAATCACCGCCTCATAGACAAAATAACTCTACAAGGCGGTTCCTTAACTCTGGGAGTACGTCCATGGAATCACGCTCCCGCACGCACCCTGTGGTGCGCACACGGGAGTGTCCACGACCGCCGGGTCCTCTGGATCACGGATTGCGGTAATTTTGCTGCTGATAGCGGCTGTTTACCACGTGATCGCTCCGTCCGATCGGTACAGTGTGAGAAGAGCGCGGGTGTCAGCAGCGCTGTGGCTGGATCTGTGACTATTGCAGTCAAAGATCCAGCCATTCCTGCTTAGCCATCCCTGCAATACCCTGCGCAATACTCTGCAATACCCCTACCCCTGTGCAATACTCTGCAATACCCCTACCCCCTGCGCAATACTCTGAAATACCCCTACCCCTGTGCAATACTCTGCAATAGCCCTACCCAATACTCTGCAATACTCCTACCCCCTGCACAATACTCTGCAATACCCCTACCCCCTGCGCAATACTCTGCAATACCCCTACCCAATACTCTGCAATACCCCTACCCCCTGCACAATACTCTGCAATACCCCTACCCCCTGCGCAATACTCTGCAATACCCCTACCCCCTGCGCAATACTCTGCAATACCTACTGCGCAATACTCTGCAATACCCACTGCGCAATACTCTGCAACACCCTCGCGCAATACTCTGCAACACCCCTGCGCAATACTCTGCAACACCCCCGCGCAATACTCTGCAATACCCCCGCGCAATACTCTGCAATAGCCCCGCGCAATACTCTGCAATAGCCCCGCGCAATACTCTGCAATAGCCCCGCGCAATACTCTGCAATAGCCCCGCGCAATACTCTGCAATAGCCCCGCGCAATACTCTGCAATAGCCCCGCACAATATTCTGCAATACCCCCGCACAATACTCTGCAATACCCGGAAAATACTCTGGAAAACAAAATGCGTTTTAACCACTTCCTGCCCGCCGGCTGTCATATGACGTCCTTGACTTTGTGCAGCTACAGGCATCATTCAGACATCATCTTTTTCAGCCGCCGATTCCCTACACCATAAGATTGATCATGGCGGCTGTTCCGCCTCTTGATCGTTCTTACGGGAGGCGAAAGGGCATGCCCCCCCTCCCTTCGCCCTCTGGTGCTTCTTCTGACTCACCGCTACGATCGAGGCTAAGATCGTTTTTTTTTAGGCTTCCCAGCCTAGAGGTGAGATGTGGGGTCTTATTGACCCCATATCTCACTGTAAAGGAGAACCTGTCATGCTATATTCCTATTACAAGGGATGTTTACATGTGGATGTTTTTTCAACTAAATCAACTATTCAGCCAGATCCAGGTAGATCTGCCATATACACACATATTTATATCCTTGACTATCTAAACTTGGTTAACTGTTTACTATTATCTAGATCAGGGGTGGCAAACACAAGGCCCGCGGGCCGATTCCGGCCCACCAGGCCTTGTCATGTGGCCCGCACAGCGGTACGCCAGCCTCCACCTCTTGTTCTCACAGGAGAGCAGTGTATAAGCCCTGTCCATAAACTTCTATGGGATAGGAGAAGCTGTGTGCAAATGTAGGGGTGTCTGGCTGCATCTGTGTTGACTCACTGTGGTTATTACACTGTCACAGTGCACAGTTCCCCCCATACACAAATGGGAGAGGCTGAGTCGGCTCTGCCTTCCCCCTCCCCTCTCCCTGTGTGAAGTCTCTTATCTCCCTTCCCCTCTTTTTAAACTTTTTTCTCCAGCAGTAGCTGTTGTAACTGCAGCCAAAGAGTTTAGAATTATGTCATCAGCCTGTGGTAGTGCTTGGTCCCTTGTGCTTTTAGGTGGGTTCACACTGGTTTGCTGTGTTTTGGCCCATTGCTGGTGTATCTGCAGTTTTCCTGCATTTTACCCACAGTCCTATTGATTTATATTAGGTTGTGTGTTTTTTCTGCATTTTCTGAAAGCGCACTAAAATTCCTACATGCTGCATCTTTGGCGCACTGTCAGAAAATGTAGCAAAAATCTGCAACCTGATATATATCAATCCCTGAATCCCTGCCCTCTGTACATAGTGCAACCCTGAATCCCTGCTCTCTGTACATAGCGCAACCCTGAATCCCTGCCCTCTGTACGTAGCGCAACCCTGAATCCCTGCCCTCTGTACGTAGCGCAACCCTGAATCCCTGCCCTCTGTATGTAGCGCAACCCTGAAACCCTGCCCTCTGTACGTAGCGCAACCCTGAATCCCTGCCCTCTGTATGTAGCGCAACCATGAATCGCTGCTTTCTGTACATTGCACTATCCCTGAATCTGTTCACTCTGTACGTAGCGCAACCCTGAATCCCTGCCCTCTGTACATAGCGCAACCCTGAATCCCTTCACTCTGTACGTAGCGCAACCCTGAATCCCTGCCCTCTGTATGTAGAGCAACCCTGAATTCCTGCACTCTGTACATAGCGCAACCCTGAATTCCTGGCCTATGTACGTAACGTACCCCTGAATCCCTGCACTCTGTACGTAGCACAACCCTGAATTCCTGCCCTCTGTACATAGCACAACCCTAATTCCCTGCCCCCTGTATGTAGCGTACCCCTGAATCCCTGCACTCTGTACTTAGCGTACCCCTGAACTCTACGTAGCGTACCCCTGAATTCCTGCACTCTGTACATAGTGTACCCCTGAATTCCTACCCTCTGAATTCCTACCCTCCTACCCTCTGCACTTTATACGTAGCATATTTGTGACGCAATCCTGAACTCTGCACTCTGTATGTAGTGCGACCCATATACAACTGGCCCTTTGAGGTCAGCCACACTGCTGATGCGGCCCTCGACAAAATTGAGTTTGACTACCCTGATCTAGATTATATTCTGTCAATTTTAACTTTTATAAAATATATTTTTTTACATATATATTTTTGTGTGTCCTGCACCTTTAAAATCCCCCAATTTTCCCTCTATATTGTTATCAATTAAAGGGATGTGGTGCCAATAACTTATGGATGACAAGCAGTCAAAAATGTTCTCCTTTGGATATACCAGGGTGGCAAACACCCACTACCTTTATGCTTGTTGTCTTTAATTTATAAAATGTTGTCTTTTCTATTATTATGTGTTCTTTATTGTTGTAATTTGAATTTTTTCAAATAACATTTTGTATTGCTAAAACTCTGTATTTAAATATGGCCACCTATAGAAGGATGGCATTTGATGGGCTGATGAGCAAAATCCATCAAGCTCAAGGGCAGGGGAGGGCTGGCAGCCTTAGGCCTGGGGGGCAGGATCAGTCAATTGGCCCATTGAACCGCCGAATCAGCTCACCATCCATGGCCCACCTGGTTTTTCAATGCAGCCTTACCAGTGCAGCCAACTGCAGTGCCCATTAATGCAGCCTGATAACTGGGGCAGGTTACATGGGGGGGTCAGCTATGGTGTCAGGGTCTCTCACCACAGTGATCTCAGCAGGTCCTTGCCAACTTCCTAGACCAGAATAAAAGAGAAAATGTTAGCGGGCAGCGGCTACCGGCCATAAGCCAGGGTGGCCTGGGAGGCAATTGCCAGTGCCACCCTTCCCCCCCGGCCCAGCCCTCCCCTGCTCAAGGGTCATCTTTTGTTGGGATCACCTTGGATCGCTTTTTTGGCAGTCTAAAAAGATTGCTAGAGGAAAAGGCCCGTATTTTCTGGAATCACAAATATTTCCAGAAATACATTGAAGTCAAAATTGTTCATTGGGGATTACGGATTCAAATCTTTCCGAACATATTCAAAATTGAATCTGATTTCAAACTTAATTGGGAATTAAATCTCCAATTATGTTCCTTTAGGATGATGGAGGCTTTGTGCCAAAATTATATAAAGGAACTTGAAATCATCATGGACGAAATTGAAAAATTATATGCAGATAACAACGGTCTAATTTCAGACACTACTTTCGGAGACAGAGAACTGGCTTTGGAGAAATATCTGGAAGCCTTTGTTACAGATATTCTTAAAACCAAGGACAAAAATTATTATCGAGATTGATTAGCCTATGAGACCAATACTGCATATAAATGGTCCTCTGACAATCATTGGAAAAAGAACAAATCATTTTCACGTAGACCAGCAAATTCCAACCATGATCCAACTGTTTCTGATGAATCTTCTTTATCTTCTTTCTCTTAAGCAGGAGCTACTTCTAATTTGTCAACTGGTTCGCAAAAACGAAAAATAGATCGATTGGCGTCGACAGCCTCATCCTCTAAACGCACCCAGCAGGACAATGCTCGTCCTGGTCTACATTCCCAAACTAAAAGTGCACTCTCTTCTTCTAATTCTCTTGTTTATGGTCACTCTGTTTCTTCTGCGTCTGCACCTACTCTATTGACAACACCTATGGTAAGCCAGGTTACTGGTAATACTCCCTCGGGGGGATCTTCACACAGCACCAATTTTCTCACCTCCACAAAGCTTGGATTCGAAAAAGCTTGCAAATCCACCTATAACACTAAAGTGGTCAGTCAAACTGGCCTCCAAGTAACCAGCTGAACCAAAATTGGTACCGCCCCATACAATTAGCCCAAGTGAAATATGCTGAAACAAAGTACCGTATTCTTGTCTCTCTGGCTTTTCATGACATCCTAATTGACAAAAAGACCTGTGAATTTTTGACTGTTGACAGACCTAGACTTCCTACACTATATGCTTTACCCAAGATACATAAGAATATGGACTCCCCTCCAGGTCGCCCAATAGTTTCTGGCAATGGCTGTCTTACAGAGCCTGCCAGTAAACTTGTGGATGACTATTTAAAGCCCCATGTTAACTCATTGAGTTCTTATATCCAGGACACTGCAAATCTTCTCAGCAACCCTTTGGATGGTGTCTGCGTACCGCAGAAGTCCTGGTTGGTTGCTATCAATGTTGAAGCCCTCTACAACTCCATCTCCCATGACTGGGGGATTCGAGTTGTGGAGGGCTTCATTTTTGAGCGAGGTCCTAGGGCTACTGAAAACAACAGATTTATATTATTTCTGTTCATTTTGACAAATAATATAAAAACGCTCCCACTACCTCCAGGTACAGGGTGTTGCGACAGGGACTAAATGTGCCCCATCGTACACCAATCTGTACCTGGGGGTTTCCGTGAGATTTTTTTCTTCTGATGAATTTTAAGATATTTTTTTTGATAAAGTCTTTATCTGGCGCTGTCATTGTAGCATTTTTGACGTTTGGACCGGCTCCAGATTTAAAGTTCACCATGACTTGTGATCGACAGGTTATCAACTTTTTGCACAGCTCTATATATCTGAATCCTGATGGCACGATCGGTTCCTCCTTGTTCAGAAAAGCATCAGCAGGCAATACTATATTGCATGTCACTAGCTCTCTTCCCAGGTCCTTGGTACAAAGCATACCATACAGTCAGTAATTGAGAATAAGAATGAACTGTAGTCGTAAAAAGGATTTTGAATTTGAGGCCCAGGCATTACAGTCTCGCCTTTTGGACAGGGGCTATAGCCACTATACTTTCAAAAAGGCCTAAAATAGGGCCAAGAAGAGAAACAGAGCTGACTTAATTAAAGAAAACTGTTAAACCAGCCCAGCAGGTACATTTGATAACCAGATATTAAGGTGAACACAGGAAAGTTAGTCAAATTTTCCCAAAATATTGGCTCCTATTATCCACTGATGATGTCATTTCCAAATATGATCAGCCCTTTCCTCAGATTACTTATAGAAAGTCATTAAAGGATCAATTAGTTCATAGTCACCTTATGCCCAAAATTGGTGATCAAGTTTGTAGAGGTACTACCCCTTGTGGTAGATGTGATTTTTGTAGATTTGTACCAAATTCTATAGAATGAATCCTTCCCAATGGAAATGTCTTCAAACCAAAGTTTTTCGTATTTGTATTTTCTACTTGAATGTGAGTACCCTGCACATTTTTTACTTATTAAAGAGACCTGGTTTATATGGAAGCTCTTAGATCTGGCCTTTTTTCTTTGCATATTGATTCGTTGGTGCCACTGAGGATACTTGCATATCTCCGGGTCCTTCAGCTGACAATTGCACATCTTTGAGCCATCTGGATTTCCTGCCATTTGTTCTAAGCGTTTTAGACCTTTGGTAAAACAAGGGTCTTGGTGTGAGGTGAGAGTACCCATCTTTACTGGTGAAGGGATCACGTTTGAAATATTTGAAATATTGGTTTTCCAAGTCACATGGTGGAGATACTCTGACTGTTTTGATCACAGGATTTGTTTGCACTTTGCAAATGTGGACTTTCTTTTTATTTTATTTTATTTTTTCACTGTTATTAATTCAATTATGTCTTCACTGGTATGAGCATATTCGTTTTAATATTAATATTATGCTATTTAGGTTTGCGCTGCACTGCTCTGTTTGATATATTTACCTCAGGAATTTTGTGATTGTTCTTTTGGTGTTCAGCTTGCATCCATATGAAATTCACTCTTTGAGTATTTTTCATTTTTATTATTATTATTCTTATTTTTTTTCTGATCTTTATATTTTTGCGCTGATTGCACCCCCCCTGTTTTACAAAGTTTTTCGTAAACTGTCAATCTATTGGGGTTGTATACCTCATGAAGTGTGATTGTAAAGCTTTTTACGTAGGGAAAACAAAGAGGCCATTCTTTCACAGAACAAGGGATAATGTTTCCCTTATTCAAAAGAAATAGGGCCAGATTCAGGTAGAGTTAGGCTGGAGTATCAGTGATACTCCAGCCTAACTCTCACTTTGAGCCGGCGTTTCTGTTTTCTGTAAGCAGAAAACAAGAAACGCCGGGTTGGAGTTCCTATACGAGCGGTGTAATTGTATTTTGCCGTCGTATCGGAACTGCAATTTAAAAAATGGCGCTCGGGGCGTTCCCGCTGATTAACGCCGAGAATATGCTAATCAGCGAGAATCGGCAATTCACGATCGTATTCGGGCCCGACGCAGTGACTTTCCGACGTTTCCATAAGAGATACGCGGCGTAAAGAAAAACCAGCCCCCTAGTGGAGTATCCTATGTTAAGTATGGCCGTCGTCATCGCGTCGAATTTAAAAATGTTCGCGTCGTTTGCGTAAAACGTCCGTGAATGGGGATTGACGTCATTGACGTTCACTGACAGAATTTGGAGCATGCGCACTGACAGTCGACGCATGCGCAGTACGTTCGCCGCGGGATCGCGCCTAGTTATAATAATACACGCCCCTACCCGCCCAATTTGAATTCCGCCGGCTCATTTTCGCTACGCCGCTGCAACTTTAGGAGCAAGTGCTTTGTGAATAACAGTACTTGCTCCTAAAGTTTCGGCGGAGTAACGTAAATGAGAAACGTTACTCTAAAATAAAGATTCGCCCATCTACCTAAATCTGGCCCATAGATGGAAACTCCAATAAGCCGACATAGTGACCATTCCTTTGATTTATCGAAAATTAAATTCTTCGTATTGATTTTTAACCCTTATTTGGCTGTATTAAGTTATGTTCGAATGCAGGGATTTTTTTTTACATTATATATTGATACATTGTTAAACTATCTATATTTATGGTCGTGGCCCTCTGAGAGTGATGTGGATCACATAAACACGCGACAAGACTTACAACATAAATAGACCTGAAGTGTGCCTTGGTGGTCTGGTCAGTATGCCAAGAAAAGGGGGCATACCCAAAGTAAGTAATGGGTAGTTAATTGGAGAAGGATATGCTGAGAAGTGCCCTGAAAAAGGGAAGGGCGGGAGGGTGTCGAATGCGATTGAATGCGCAGACTCACGGACATGAGGTGAGCTGGGAAGAGTCGGCCCAGTGACGTGTAGTACTGCACACTGAACCGACAAAGAGCATGTGTGAGTGGGCTGCTTAAATACCCTCCGGGCTCCTCCCATAAACTCAGGCCACCATACTGGCCTTCTTATTTATGGTTGTGGCCCTCTGACTGAGAGTGATGTGGATCACATAAACACGCGACAAGACTTACAACATAAATAGACCTGAAGTGTGCCTTGGTGGTCTGGTCAGTATGCCAAGAAAAGGGGGCAAAAGACTCAGATAGGGAAATAGCTTATATTGATTTCTTGTATTTATTGAGCCAGCTTGGTAAAGACTTGTGCCATTTTTTCCTGAGGATTTGGGATGTATGTGGCAAAACAAGGAGACTTCCCATAAGCCTGGTGTCTTGATTACGTGGTCTGGTACTCCCTGTTGTGAGGCAGTTGAGGCTGCTCTAATTCGGAAAGAATGTCCTGAGAACAGACTGAGATTTGAAGCCCAAGTTGCTTAGGATTCTGACATGCTTGACAAACTGGCTGCCACTCTGGAAGCTGGTTTAGAAAGGGTAGCAACAAGCTACCATCAGATTGGCTGGGTAGATGGAGCAGTAGTTGGTCGAGCACCGTCACTGGGCGTGAGGCATTGTTAGTCTGAAACAGGTTGATGTCAACCCCCGGGGCTGGTTTGTTGCGTTTGCAAACTGAGAGTGTAGGGGTTCGAAAGCGAGTCGGGTGGCGTCGGAGCAGTGTCTGACTGCTGGAGCCACTGATTGTAAATTCACTAGGTTGTAGGGAACCGTAGAAGGCCTGGTAGATGGCTGCTAGGATGACTATGCTGGGCAAGG
Organism: Rana kukunoris; assembly: GCA_029574335.1. Taxonomy (NCBI): domain Eukaryota; kingdom Metazoa; phylum Chordata; class Amphibia; order Anura; family Ranidae; genus Rana; species Rana kukunoris. Next base: position 75,929,354 of record CM056057.1, on the reverse strand, counting down.
CCCTAAATGGGGAACGAGTAAGGATTTCAGACATGTGCCTAAAGAGGGCACTCTTGAAAGTTAGGCGCTTGCTACTGACTACAGGTTGGTGCTTCTGTATGCTCTGTAGGAGGGACTTGACTGCATGGGCTCGAGAATACTGACAGTTTACTGGGGTCCTGCAGGGACAGGAAATGCTGCACGCCATCTAGATATGGCATGATAGTATTGTGAGAAAGGGTCAGCTGCGTGTGGCAATACGATATGAAGGCTAGGACGTGTCTAACATTGCCTATTGCTGCTCGGAGGCAAGTGGCCAAAAATTAGCAGTTAGTATTCCAAGCAGTGTATTAGGCCTTCAGTGTGTTGCGTGCCAAGGAGTTAATAAGCTGGGTTGAGTTGGTGAGATGCTACTTCAGTCCATCGTCAGCAATGACCAGGGTGGGACAGGGATGGTTATTGGGTCAGCTCCAGGCTCTTGCTGGAAAAACAAATAAGGTTAGAATGGGACAGAGCATCAGCTGCGATTTTGCATTTGCCTGGAATATGACTACAGAAGATATTAAACTGGTGACGGAGTGACAGCTGCGCGAGCCTGCGCAGGAAGGACGTGATGGGGAGAGGCTTGATCTACCTTAATTGATTAAAATCGGCTGTGGCCTGATTGTCTGTGGTGAAGAACACTGTCTGTCCAGTTCAAGTGTGGCCCCAAACCTGGGCAGCTGCCACAATGGGGTACAGCACGAGACGTGATGAAGACTGGGTGAAGCAGAAATTTAAGAGAATTTCTGGGGGCCAAGGTTTGGAGAACCAGTGGCGGACGAAAAATGCACGCAAAAGCCTGTGGTGGCTCGGCTGACACTGCCGGGATGAAGATTGAAATGCTGTTCTATCAGGTGGGGAAGTTGTCCCACATAGCTAAGTCTGCTACTGATGCTTGGTCTAGTTTGAGAACTTGGACTGGATCTTGCATTGGTGTGAGAAAATCAAGACAATACACAGGTGCTCAACAAGATGATATACGTGCACTCACTGACCAACGTGCACTCGCTGACCAACGTGCACCCGCTGACCAACGTGCACCCGCTGACCAACGTGCACTCGCTGACCAACGTGCACTCGCTGACCAACGTGCACTCGCTGACCAACGTGCATTTTGCAAGGGTCTCAAATGAGTGTCAAGTTGCTGAGACAATATTCCCCCCTTTTTTTTTTATAAAAACGACTGTAAATGAAACGCTGGTACACATGAGTTACCACATGTGGCTGTGTTTACAAGCTGTTACAGGCATCGGCATCGGCATCGGCGTTTCGAATGCCGTCTGAACCCAATTTTTTTTTTTTTTCGAGAAGGTTTCTGAACTCAACTGTCTAGAAATTACTATAAATGCTCCTGTGTACATGTACTGATAAGATAACATAGAGGAGTGATTGGGGATCCTGTTTAGACGTACTGGTAAGATAACATAGAGGAGAGATCAGGGGTGGCTGAAAAACACCCATTTTTCTGGCTGCAAGGGTCTCAATGAATGCCATGTTGCTGGGGCGAGACTGCGTGGTCACAAAGGTCTTTGATGAGTGGGAGGTTGCTCGAGACGGTATTGCGTGGTTGCAAGGCTCTCGATGAGTGTGGGGCTGCTGAGATGGTATTGCGTGGTTGCAAGGGCCTTGATGGATGTGGGGCTGCTGAGATGGTATTGCGTTTGCAAGGATCTCAACAAGGGTGTCAAGCTGCTGAGACGGTTTTGCGTGGTTGCAAGGGCCTTGATGAATGTAGGGCTGCTGAGACGATTTTGCGTGGTTGCAATGGTCTCAACAGGTGTCAGGTTGCTGGGCCGAGATTGCGTGGTGGCAACGTTTTTTTTAAAAAAATTTTTGCGTTTTTTTTTTTTATATATATATATTTCTTTGCGTTTTTGTAAGGGCCTTGTGTAGCAAGGGTCTTAACAAGGGTGTCAGGCTGCTGAGATGATTTTGTGTGGTTTCAAGGGTCTCGATGAGTGTGGGTCTGCTGAGACGGTATTGCGTTTGCAAGGGTCTCAACAAGGGTGTCAGGCTGCTGAGATGATTTTGCTTGGTTGCAATGGTCTCAACAGGTGTCAGGTTGCTGGGCCGAGATTGTGTGGTGGTTTTTGCACTTTAATGTTTAATTTTCCTTTTTTTTTTTTTTGCGTTTTTATATATATATATTTTTTTTTTGCCTTTTGTAAGGGTCATGCGTTGCAAGGGTCTTAAGGGTGTCAGGCTGCTGAGACGATATACGAGTGGTTGCAAGGATGTCAATGAGTGTGAGGGCTGCTGAGACGATATTGCGTTTTCAAGGGTCTCAACAAGGGTGTCAGGCTGCTGAGACGATTTTGCGTGGTTGCAACGGTCTCAACAGGTGTCAGGTTGCCGAGGGGCTGAGATTGCGTGGTGGCAAAGGTTGTTTTTTTTTTTTTTTGCGTTTTTATATTTATTTTTTATTTTATTTTGCGTCTTGTAAAGGTCATGTGTTGCAAGGGTCTAACAAGGGTGTCAGGCTGCTGAATTTTGCATGGTTGCAAGGATCTCAATGAATGTGAGGGCTGCTGAGACGATATTGCGTTTGCAAGGGTCTCAACAAAGGTGTCAGGCTGCTGAGACGATTTTGCGTGGTTGCAAATGGTCTCAACAGGTGTCAGGTTGCCGAGGGGCTGAGATTGCGTGGTGGCAAAGGTTTTTTTTTTTTTTTTTTTTATTTTATTTTTTTTTGTTTTTGCGTTTTTTTTTTTTTTTTTGCGTTTTTATATTTATTTTTTATTTTATTTTGCATCTTGTAAAGGTCATGTGTTGCAAGGGTCTAACAAGGGTGTCAGGCTGCTGATTTTGCGTGGTTGCAAGGATCTCAATGAGTGTGAGGGCTGCTGAGACGATATTGCATTTGCAAGGGTCTCAACAAGGGTGTCAGGCTGCTGAGACGATTTTGCGTGGTTGCAAATGGTCTCAACAGGTGTCAGGTTGCCGAGGTTTTTTTTTTGCGTTTTTTTATTTTTTTTTTGCGTTTTTATATTTATTTATTTTTTTATTTTGCGTTTTGTAAGGGTCATGTGTTGCAAGGGTCTTAACAAGGGTGTCAGGCTGCTGAGATGATTTGCATGGTTGCAAGGTCTCAATCAATAAGAATTGGGTTACTGAGAAAGGATAGAAACACCTGGTTTGTTTGTACCTTAAGCAAGCAGTATAAGGTAGAAGGACAACGCCTGTTTGAATCGTGGTTCCGTAGGGGCCACTAATGAACGATATGGGAGACAACAAATGGTAGCAAATTGATAGGACATAAAGAATGTAATAACAAATCTTACTTGCGACAGTGGGCCATGCAAGTGAGTTTGCGGCGGACTGTGGCTGGAGTGAAACATGTCTGGAAGGTGTAGCGTGATGCCGTGCATGGGGCAAAACAATGAGGTTTGGTGTAGAAAATAGAACACGAGAAGTGCGTATCAATGCTTTGTAAGTTCCACTGCGGGAACCAAACATATGGTACGGGTGACACCATGAGTGGCCACAAATTTGACGTGACAAACAAGCTAACGAATCCTACCTGGGACAGTGAACGTGCGACTGGGTTTGCTTTGGACTGGAGTGGATGTGCAACACATCCGAAGAGAGTGGTGTGGAGCCATGCATGACGCACAGGCAATAACTTTGGTAAATAAATGAGAGAGAGGAACCGTGTACAAACAATTCGTAAGTTCCGCTGCGGGAACTAAAAACACACGGCATGGGGGAACAATGAATGAAAACGGTAGAAAGCATGCAATGTATCTGATACAAAACCGTTGTAAAAATGCATGAAACAAATTCTATACGAATCGGTAGTAAGGAGTATTGAACGAATCTGATACGATTTGGTTGTAGAGTGTATGCTACCCCTTGCTTTGAAACCGAACACCTACCAACCACCCATCCCCCCAGGCTAATCAAGTGCAGACAAGGCACCATGTGAGTCCAATTACCACCTCAATCTGCCAAAGAACCCATACAAACACATGCTAATCTCCAAATGGATTTACAAATGAATCGTATGTTTGGCATAAGGAAGTTACAAATGTACTATGCCTGAGCCAAATGATGTTGGAACATAAGCAACAGTAACTCAGAGGCAGATTTTTTTTCCAAAAGAGATGCAGGATTTGCAAGATTGCACAAGATACGAAAAGGTTTGAATCCTACCTGTGACAGTAAGCGGGAACCGGCGGCGAAGACCATGAAGGGAGAAGCCATAAAGCGATTGCGATGTCGAATGCGATTGAATGCGCAGACTCACGGACATGAGGTGAGCTGGGAAGAGTCGGCCCAGTGACGTGTAGTACTGCACACTGAACCGACAAAGAGCATGTGTGAGTGGGCTGCTTAAATACCCTCCGGGCTCCTCCCATAAACTCAGGCCACCATACTGGCCTTCTTATATATTCTTTATTGTTCAGGTCAAAGTTTTTTCAACATTGCTCATTTATTTGAGTGTATTTTCTATTTGAGGAACCCCTTTAAGGGTCAGGTGACCATACGGACGGCCAGGGCGTTCATTCCGAGTGTTGTCAATCTTGACTTCACTGGGTGGCGCCAATTGTCTGGGGCATGTTCCGGTCCTCTTTCTTTCCTCTCTGGTATTTTTTCCCTCCCCTTTAGATTTGGAAGAATTTATTTATCTGGCCTGGTAGTTGCCATTAGTCCCTGTTAATTGGTTCTAAAATGGTGAAGGTCAATTCTATTTACCTTCAATACCATTTCTGTTGTTTGTTGACTGCATCATCGATTTGCATAGAATGGATGCTTTGGCGTCACTTCCGGTGCACCGTTTCACGCAGCAGTGTCACTTCCGGTCTCCATTTGACGCGATTGTCGTCACTTCCGGTGCGACCTGATTTTGCTCAGACCTAACTGAAGCGTCCGCTCCTCCCCTATGCTTTTGCGCCAAAGCCAGGCAACCAATAGGAAGGAGGAGGGGGGTATAACTAAGACACTGATGGAGTATTTTAGAGTAGGGCCACCGTGAGAGGGGAAGGATCATATTGGAAACCACTGCTCTAGCCTCTAGGTAACCTATTTATTCATTTTGTGGGGGACCATTTGAGGCTGCCTATCTGAATTATGACCAGATATTGACTCTTTGTAAGTCTTGAGAGTCTGCACGGGGTGTTTTCTGAACATCAGTCGTTTTTTATTTTGAAGTTTTTTTTCAACTAAATCAACTATTCAGCCAATTCCAGGTAGATCCGCCATATACACACATATTTATATCCTTTCTACTATACTTGAGTGATAGATTAAATGCAATTCTACGCCAAATAAAATTGAATACAATAGATAATGAGTAAATTATACATCATAAACCAAAAAAATGCACACTAGGGTGCTATGCAGCTCCCCTATAAATGATGAAGTGGATACTTATATCTAGTGTTAGGTAAAAAGTTATAGGGGGCGCTAATTAGTGAAAAGCAGTAAATAAAATAAATAGGTGTAAGTCCGTATTGTGATAAACAACAAATAATGCGAAACATACGTCAGCGGCGGTACCTAATCACGTGTACTATGTCCCACGTCACTTCCGGATCATCTGGTTAGTGTCAACGGCCGGTGAAACGTACGCCGCCACGGAGGCGGGAGAGCCAGCGATTCCTAGCAAAGCCTGAAGCCCCAGTGCCGGGTTTAAGGGCACTTGTGAGTAGCTATTTGGCTGATGTTTTTATACCATGTTTTAATAAAATAGCGTTGCACTATGGAAGCCTTCTGTTTGTATTACATGTCCTATCCATAAGGCCGCATACTGACGAGTAAACAAATCCGATGAAAACGGCCCGACAGAGCGTTTTCATCGGACATGTCTGCTGGGCTATTTAGGTTTGATCAGTGTACACACAATCAAACCTAAATCCCCGCGGACAGACAGCACGATGACGTGGCGGTGACGTTGACGCTGACGCCGCCACGTCACCGAACCAGGAAGTAAAAAAAATCCCCCGCATGCGTCAAATCCATTCGACGCATGCGGGGGATTTTTGTCCACTGGTTAGGCGTACTAACCAGCGGACATATCCGACAGACGGGTTTGCAGCAGACAAGTTTTAAAGCATGCTTTAAAACTTTTGTCTGCTGGAAACCTGTCTGCTAGCCCGTACACACGATCGAATCTGTCCGCTGAAACTGGTCTGCGGACCAGTTTCAGCAGATATATTCGATCGTGTGTATGCGGCCTAATACTCAGAGGGTGAGGTATCGTACAGAAAAACAAACAAGGCGCCTCTAAGTGCAGAAGTATAAAACTTTTAATATCCCCTAAAGGAGTTAAAAACACTTACAAGATGGTGGATGAAGCAGGCATGTAGCAGGTAAGTGTGTCCATAAGATGTTCCAGTGGCAGGACAGTCCCAGTCTGGTGATAAAGCTTCCAGGAAAGTCCACAAGATGACAGCCAACTGGCTGAAGAAGGAACCAATGAGCTGTTCCAAAACGAGTCCTGCCTCTATGACACACTTCCTGGCCTCTTCCTGTTTGTGTTCCATGCTGGCTTTTGTCTCGCTTCCTCTGACATCATCCCTAGGCTCCAGCACCATTGTGCTCCCTAAACACTCACAGCACAAGTTGGCTGTCATCTTGTGGACTTCCCTGGAAGCTTTATCACCAGACTGGGACTGCGCTGTTAACCACGTGATCGGCCGTGATGAAGTCACGGCTGATCACGCATTGGAAACACCCCCAAAGTGCACGGCGCGTGTTCGCGATCGCGCCGCGCGTGCCCGTCGGTGGCAGCGTGTTCCCGGGAACACTGCTCGTCACCGACAATGGTACACAGCCATTGGTCAGGGCTGTGTACCACGTGATCAGCTGTGATTGTGGAATTTGTATGGAATTTGGTAATGAAAATAAGTAAAATAGATCACCTGCAGCCAGAAACAATAGATCCCCTAACAGAAATAGACCACCCACAACAAACCCCCCCCCCCAGAAACAATAGACTCCCAGCAGCAACAGATCTCTGCACAACCAGTATTAATAGACTCTCCGGCAGCCATCAACAGTAGATCCCTCCCCCAACAGTAGACCTCTTTCAGCAACAACTGACTTCCCAGCAAAATTAGACCCACCCCCACAACAGTAGGTGCCCCACCAGCAACAATAGATCTCCTCAGCAACAATAGATCATCTCCAGCTACAACAGATCCCCCAGCAGTGAGCATCAATACCCTGCAGCACACCCCAGCACCTCTTGCCATTACATACAGTCAGTCCAGAAGGTGCCGGAACTGCGTTCCCCCACGTTCCCACTGAAAAAAATCCCTGATTGTTATCAATTAAAGGGATGTGGTGCCAATAACATACAGAAGACAAGCAATCATAACTTTAGTCATTTGCGTTTTGTTTTTTTGTTTATTGGGGGATATAACTTGGTTGGGGTAAGGGGGATATGGGATGAGACATATGACATGTTGCTTTGCTATCACATTTAGTGAACATTGATGAATTGATTTAGCTTTGAAGAATTGATGTAATTCTAACACTTACAGTCTTTTCCCCTGCATATCACCATGCAGACTATTGCTCCTCTTCCTCTGCACTTATTCCTTTAGACTGTTGCTCCCAGGACTTCTCTCCTCCTGCACAGAACTTCCACTGTAAAACTACTACCGTGTTTCCCCGAAAATAAGACGTACTCCGAAAATAAGCCATAGCGGAATTTCGACACAAGATCGAAATATAAGACACCCCTCCGAAAATAAGACGTAGCGATGGCGTGTCGAATCCCCGAAAATAAGACGTAGCGATGGGCGTGTCGTATGCGGAGCGGTAAACAACACGTGATAGGCGTACTGTACTGGTGCAGAGCTCAGGAGCTGTAAAGAAGTGAGGAGAAGGACGCTCTGTAAAGCTGTAAAGCTTTTCCCCAGCACTGACCAGTCTCTCACCCCACACAAACACCAGGGGATAGGGGGAAAAGCTGCTACCGTACTGAGCCCAAAGAGATCACCCCAGCTCCACTATCTTTCTGTACAGCCAGACAAGATGAGTGCAAAGAGAAGAAGTTGGATATCCGAATGGTCCAAAAATGGCGTGCAGAATACGATAATCTCAGTCTAAAGGTGGACAGAGGAAATGCTAAGAAGCGCAAGTGTGGTTCAGGTAGGCAACCTTTATTTTCTGTAATAAAAATAAGACACCCCCCGAAAATAAGCCATAGTGTGATTTCTTGAGGAAAAAAAATAAATAAGACGGTGTCTTATTTTCGGGGGAAACACGGTATGTCACTGTACAACTATTGGATCCCGTCCCATCATCTGCATTGTGACAAAAAGGAATCATTCTGAATAATCCCAACTTGCTGGCTGTAGTTGCTGCATGATTACTAGGACAGAGGCTTGCAGTACCTCTCCCTGGAGTCCCTTGCAAATCCTTAGGCCGCAACGATTTGGCACAATTCTGCACAGTCTCTCCTCTGTTCCGGGACTCCTCATCGATTACCGTGTAGAGATGAGGACTTCATCCATGGCTGTGTAAAGATGAAGTTCCCTCCCAGACTTCCTGGCATGCCTCCACACCCAGCACTTTACTGTGGTACACTCACAACCTTCTCCTGCCCCGAGTCAATGATGGAGAACTTTATCTGGACATATGTTCCGACAACCTCTCCAGCCCCTTTGATCCAGGAATTCCTCATCAATGACCATGTAAAGATGAAGACTTCACCCATGACCGTGTAAGGGTGAAATTCCCTCACAGCTCTCCTGGGCTCTTCCATGCTCAACGCAACCCCCCCCCCCCCAGATGGGGGCCGCCTCCTGCCACTGTCTAGTACCATTCTCCACTTCTCCTGGCTGACAACCCCACCAGTGGCATGTGACCTCAGCTTATATGGGAGGCCTGCCCCTGTCAATACCAAGTGGGGATTGGTCAGAACTCCTTACATGAGCTGTCTGCAACTCCAGTCCTAGGCCATGTCCCTCTTTCAGAACAATCTCCCTGGAAGCAGGGGAGGTGCCTCAGAACTAAAGTACAAGTGGTCACGCCCACTGCTACACAAACCACTCCCTGCCCCCAGATCTAAAAAAAACAGGCCTAGCCTTAAGCATAGGCCTGGCTAAATTTACCTGCGCTGACAGAAAATCCTATTCTACCACCTACCTACGATAGAGGGTGCTACATGTATTAATAAGAATTCTGTGATTTTATAAAACTTTGGGTACCTTTTTTGAGAGGTCACATCTTAAAAATCGTGTACCTTTCTTGAGTTTGTTCAGTTGGTATTAGACTAAATTAGACCACAACCACCCTCTACTGGGAAAATGTGCTATGTGCATGCTGAAAGATGAACTACCTTATATATGGGATGTCAATTTAAAAATGTTTAATATGTAAAGAGCTAAATTAGACCACAAGCTCCCTCTAGTGGTAAAATGTGATATATTCATGCTGAAAGATGAACTACCTTATATATGGGATGTCAACTTAAAAATGTTTAATATGTAAAGAGCTAAATTAGACCACAAGCTCCCTCTAGTGGTAAAATGTGATATATTCGTGCTGAAAGATGAACTAAAATAAATGTAATGTTAATTTTAAAATGTTCTTAATATATCTATACGCATAAATTAGATCAAAGATAACGGAATGATTTGTAAGAATTACCATATTGAGTCATATTCAGAAAATTCAGGCATATTTATAATGTGAAAGTAAAGCCTAAAAACATGCAAACTAGTAAAAGTGCAGTGATTGGTAAAATAGAGTAATTTGGGCTAAACCCACTTCAAAAGACGCAATCTAATGGTCTGTGCTTGGAAAATGTTATCTTTTTTTTTCGAATAGAAATATGTATTAATCTTTGGCTTCCAAATATATAAAATCACTTATTTATATAAAGTTTGGCTAAATTTATAAAAATAGTGGTCTCCCATTCTTTCAAGTCCACAGACCATTATTTGTAATCAATCAGAAAAAAGAAAAAAAACTTGTTAAGAGGACAGCAGAATCCTTAAAAATGATGCAGCCATTAAAAAATTCTTCAACCCGATACCTCTCACAATTGTGAAGATATATAATTATTAAAGTATATACAGTAATCACATATAAATATACTGGGAGTCTTAGGCCCCATACACACGAGCGGACAGATTTGTTCAAATCTGTCCGTCCGACAGATTTGAACAAATCTGTCCGCTGGGATTTTGGTTTGCTCGCGTGTACACACGAGCAAACCAAAATCCCCGCCAGCAGAGAGCGCACTGACGTGTCGGTGACGCGGCGGTGACGTTGACGCCGCCACGTCACCGCTACGTCACGCACCAGGAAGTAAACACTTCCGCGTGCATGCGTTGGATCCATTCACAGGATACGACGCATGTGCGGGAGGATATGTCCGCTGGTTTCCCGTACTAACCAGCGGACATATCCGACGGACAGGTTTGTAGCGGACAAATTTCAAAGCATGCTTTGAAATTTGTCCGATGGACAAATCTGTCCGCTAGCCCATACACACGATCGGAGATGTCTGCTGAAACGGTCCATCGGACCGTTTTCAGCGGACATCTCCGCTCGTGTGTACGAGGCCTTAGGAGTAACATAACTAATTATATACTCCAATACTAAATATCTAGGCTTAGACAAACTTTACAGAATTGTTTTATATGACATATCAGGATGGATATTTTCATAAAACATACATACTTTATTTTTCAATAAGCTTAAAAACACATCAAACTTAAAACTGTGGCCAAGAATAGCTATAACATATACAGTGCCTTGAAAAAGTATTCATACCCCCTGACAGTTTTCACATTTTGTCATGTTACAATCAAAAACGTAAGTGTATTTTTTGGTTATTTTATGTGATAGATCAACACAAAGTGGCACATAGTTGTGAAATGTAAGGAAAATGGTTTTCCAAATAAATATCTGAAAGTGTGGTGTGCATTTGTATTCAGCCCCCTTTACTCTGATACCCCTAACTAAAATCTAGTGGAACCAATTGCCTTCCGTAGTCACCTAATTAGCAAATAGATTCCACCTGTGTGTAATTTAATCTCAGGATAAATATAGCTGTTCTGTGAAAGCCACCCTGCACAGTTTAAGGGCCAGTTCACACCAGACGCAGTTCCGTTCAGTTCCGTGTTCTTTTTTTTCTGCACAAAATGCATGCACAGTGTTTTCCATGTATTCCAATGGCTCTAGTTGGCTCTAGTTCACACCATGCAGTCAGTTTCTGGTCAATCTCTGCACCGGAAACTGACCAGAAACTGACTGTATGATGTGAACTAGAGCCAACTAGAGCCATTGGAATACATGGAAAACACTGCATGCATTTTTAGTGCAGAAAAAATGCACACAAAACTGTATGGAACTGCGTCTGGTGTGAACTGGCCCTAGGCTTAAACCACTTCTGCTCCAATATCATTGTGTGGCTCTGTGTCCTCCTATACTCCTTGAGACTGAGGCCGGATTCACACCTATGCGAGTTGGTTGCGGCCTAAGCCGCACCTAATACGCAGAACATTTCTAAATACATTGTTTTCAATGAGGCTTGTTCACATATGTGCGATGCATTCGCACTGCGCATTGCAGAAAAAACGTGTGCGGACTTTATGCCTTGCGGTGCGGCTCAGGTGCGAATTCAGTCACATTATCTTCAATGGGTATGCAGCCGATTCGCAGATGTGTTCATTTCTCTTCAGGAATTTCTCTCATTCAGCTCAATACACTTCTCCCCCACTCTCCTCTCACCCGTAACTTCTCCTAGGTCTCCAAATTTGCAGCTAAAACGTTGCTAATCTACTGAACACTTCCCTTATCTATCTGCAGAGATTACAGAGCTGAAATTCGCACCGCACAAGTGTGATTCCGGCCTTAATATTTTCATGCACTTTTCTTGAGCTTTGCAGCAGCTGATTTACCATTTGCTTGTATCGGTACCCTCTTGAGGGCTGCTGAGTGCTGTAGTCCCTCTGTCACCCTGCCCAGCCATATATCTAAATTATGCCCGCAGCAAGAAGCATCATCCAGATATCTATCTCTTGTGCCGGCGATTCTGCACAACATAAGAACAATCATAGCGGCGGTTCCACCGCTTGATCGTTCTTACAGGTGGCGGGGCTCTCCAAGCCATCGGGGGCCCGGAGAATGAATCGTCCGGCGCTTGCAGGAGGTATAGAGATGACTAGTGACCAGATGGTCACCGGTCATCTCTATGACCGTTGGAGGACCCGGGTGCGATGTGATGACGTCACGCCCGGGGTCCCGTAAGTAAACAAAGCCGCGCTGTAAGCCACAGTATTCATGAGATCAGTGAATTTTTTTCACCGATCTCATGGTTTCCAGCCTGGAGCAGAGATGTGGGGTCTTATTGACCCCGCATCTCTCTATAAAGAGGACCTGTCACACACATTCCTATTACAAGGGATGTTTACATTCCTTGTAATAGGAATAGAAGGAATCAGTTAACTATTATGAGCCGGATTCACAAAGCACTTACACCGACGTATCTCGAGATACGCGCGTAAGTGTAAATATGCGCCGTCGTATCTGTGCGCCGTGCCGACAGAACTAAGATACGCCTAAAAAATTACTTCATCCGACTGACGTAACTTGCCTACGTCGGTGTATAGTGGGAGCATAGTTATGCTGGACGCATTTGGCACTCCCATTGATTTTCAATGCAAATATGCAAATGAGGGAGATACGCCGGTTCACAAACGTACTTGTGCCCGGCACATGTTTTAAGCGATTTGCGTAAGGTTTACGTCCGTTGTAAAGTTATTCCCCATATTGGAGGCGCAACTCATGCAAAGTTATGGACCAGGGAACGAATGCCATCTAATTTTATGTAGTTTACGTTGTACGTGAATAGGGCTGGGCGTAGGTTACATTCACATCGTAGGCAGTGATTCAACGTATCTTAGCCAGTTGTTTCGACGTGATTGTTAGCATGCGCACTGGGATGCGTCCAAGGTACGACGCATGCGCAGTTCATTTTAAGTACTTATCTGAAGCTCAGCCCATCATTTGCATGAGGTCACGCTTCATTTAAATGTATCACGCCCACTTCCAGCCCACTTCCACCTACTTTGACTTACGCTGACTTACGCCTACGACTAGAAAGCTACGCCGGCGCAACGTTGGGAGCATTTTCTTTGTGAATTTCATGCATCCCTCTCTGCGTTGCGCCGGCGTAGCGTAAAGAAGATACGCTACGGCGGCATAAATATGCGCCGATGTATGTGAATCCGGGCCATCGTCTCTATACCCTGTAAACAGTAATTTCAGCATAACATTTTTTTTTTTATTCACAACTCCTTTAATTGAGACTAGTACACACCATAGAGAGATATGCTTTGTTCATATTTCATGTTTAAAGTTTACAACTACTTTACCACTTACGGACCACCCACCATCATTATATGGCGGCACATGTCATATCTTTTCTTTCCTGCCATAGCAGTTGTGCATCTACATATGACTGTGCAGTTAAACAGCAACGAATGTTTGACACACTCAATGCACTGTGCAGATTGGCTCTCAAGTACTATTAAAAGGCCATGTTTTGGGAATTTCCCTTAGGGCTCATGCACACTGGCTGCGGGGGGTTGTAAAAGCAGCTGAGATGTTGCAACGATCATGTGCTTCGTAGTCGCAGTGATTTTAATGGGCTGCAGCGTTCGACAGGTGGCAATATTGTATGTCAAACTCTGCCAAACACTTGGCTCACTATTGAAACATAGTCCTGCATTATAAAATTGCCATTCAGCTATATAAAAAAACACACAAAAAAAAAAAACAGGCCTGCCAGCCACTGCTATATTGCCCTCTAGAAAAGTGATCTACCCGAACGTACCTGTCATAAATTTTTTAAAGCATCTGCAATGCCTATTTATTCGCTCCGACCTGGCCTATAGTATAAGGATGGTTGAGCAAATGGATAGACACTGGGCACAGAGGATGACAGATCTGTGTACCGTGTCACTGCCGGTACCATGTGACCGTTGAGACTGATCACAGCAGATCACATAACAATTGTTCACAATGAATGGCTTTTATTTATAGTCATTCATTATGTATTAATATGTTGATCTCTGTGATTGGTCACAGTGATCACATGGTACAGGCAGGATAATCACAATCACAGGTAATCACAATTGTACACACTGAATGGACGGATTTCATTCAGAAAAAAATTGTTCCTTATAACCGCGATTATCACTGTTGTAAAGAGATCATAGTGTGTGTAACGCTACCCCATTCAGGAGCCGCTGGTTGTTTTTGCGATCAGCGTATTAAGTTATCCTCGGTGGCTTCTCTAGGTGTGAAGGTAGTGAGTACAGGTAGTGAGCGAATGTTCAGTCAGCAATGGATTTTTCTAATGCTTTGTTTCCAAGGCCCAACACGGCCAACATCAACACGAAGTAGGATAGGAAAGGTTGATGAAGCAGAAGAAGAACATTTTCAGTATCAGGCCCAGGATAGTTATGGAAAGCAAGCCTGCTTTCAACAATAGCACAGTTCGTCGCCACTCTAGCCAGAGTGGGTGAAGCGCCTCTGGACAGACTCCTGTCACGAGCCTGGCAGCCGAAGTGTCACTTAGGTTGCTGGGAGGAACAGACCTCTGCCAAAGGCCTGGCTCGGGCCTCTGCCACAGGCCTAGTACTTGAATGAGCTAAATGGATTCTTTAACGAATCCTCCCAGTAAATTCAATCAGGGTCACCGGTTGACAGTTTGAAGTGCACCTGTCAATCTCCCGGTCACCGGATTCCCGATGGTTCGTTCAAGCCCTCTTGGATCACCTGCCTCCGGGTTCCCCTCAAGCCAATCCCCCACCGAACGGCATACAGCCTCGGATCCTTTTTTTAGTGTAGCTGGGGACCCAGTAAGACACTGGGGCCCCTTTCAGCATCCGCATGGAACTCCGTGTAGCATATGACCCCGGCCAGGTAGGCCATGTTGCCGGGGTCCGTTGGATGCGCACACTCTGAAGGTGGGTGCCGTACCTGGAAACTGGAACCCGCGAAGAACCAAAGAAAATGGTGTCCGCCACGGATATACCCTCCCCCAGCATGCCCCGCGAGGGAAAACTCCTCCAATTGGCTGCTGGGGAAAAGTGGCTCCGTCAGAACCCCTCTAGCGCCACCTGCCACCCAGGGGTGAGAACATCACCCCTGGAGCGCAGACTGACCCACAGGACAGTTCTGAATGACAGCAGCCCAAATTTTACACAATTATGAATGGGAGCAAAATTAACTCTCCCATTCCCCATTAACTTTAGCGTAGCGCCCATACTGAAAGTAGGGGGGGGCGCTACATGTGTAAAAAAATTAAATAAAAATCCTGATTACCTCCACAGAGTCCCAGAGGAGTACAGTGTTACTATAAAAAAAAAAAAACAGACAGTAAACAGTAGTAAAATCGAAGACAGTATGTAACAAATAAAATTAGATCCAAAAATTGTGACAAAAAAATTACACCTTTTAAAAAAAATTGCTATACCTCTCACTAAATACATTGGACTTACTTCCAAAAAGAGGTCATTTGGGGGGTATTTGTACTCTCCTGGCATATTCAGGCCTGTACTAGGACGTCAGTACATCAGGATTGATCGGTTTTCAGATATGCTGTATACACCATAGATTGTTGACTAATATACACTAATTTGCGTTATTTTTACCAAACAACCGTAGCTGTATACATTTTGGCCTAAATTTATGAGGAAAGATTCTATAATTTGCCAAATTTTTAGTCTTTTTTCATTAATTTAGCAAAAAATACAAAATACAATGATGACTAAATACCACCAAAAGAAAGCTCTATTTCTGTGAAAAAAATTATAAAATTTCATATGGGTACAGTGTGGCATTACCTCGCAATTGTCATTAAAAGAGTGACTGTGCTGAAAGCTGAAAATTGGCATGAGCAGGAAGGGGGTAAAGGGGTCCGGTACTGCAGTAGTTAAAGCATCTGTGCAAGGTGAAGGAAATCCTGAGAACATGACCTGTTGGGGACCATAGCAAGCTGCTTGCTGTGGGGGTACAGAGCAGGAGGGAGGGGCCAGAAGTGCTGAAGAGGGACCGGAGAAGAGGAGGATCCGGGCTGCTCTGTGCAAATACACTGCAAGGCCCTGTACACACGATCAGACATGTCCGAGGAAACATGTCCGACGGACCGTTTTCATCAGACAAGGCTGAAGTGGTCTGTTGGTCTGATGTGCGTACACACCATCGGACCAAAATCCCCTTGGACCAGAACGCGGTGACGTAGAACACAACGACGTGATGAAAAAACGAAAAAGAAAAAGGTTCGCCCCGGGACTTTAAATGAAGTGTGTAACGTTTCCGCCAGTAAAAATAACAATAATTGTATAGTATATAATTTAATTCAGGTAAAATTGTTTACATGCGTAAAGTAAAATTGTTACATACATGACACCAACAATTGCCAATTGAAACAATACATAGACAGTAAATATTAGTACACAAGTATAGTAGTGGACAGAGTACACGGGCATCGTACTACCCGACTTGCCTAGTTTCGCAAGATTCAGCTCGCTCTTCAGGGGTGTGTAACACTGCACCTAGGATGAAAAAATATATATGTTTGGCAATCTGGCATAGTATTTGTTGTAAAGGCACAGGGCAGGAGGGGTTGTAGGTCCCCATACTCACCACTGAGCTTGACCATGGCTGCAAATGTGTGGCCCCAAGACGGCAGCAGCAGGTGCCTCACCTGGGAGCTGAGGGGGCGGAGTCAATGAGGGGACCCCTCCAGGGGCCAAAACGGAGAGCAGGCATGGCATGGGTATAATGATGTATCTCATAGCCCATACAAGGTATAGGCTGTAAACATAAGTATGTTTTATCAGATATTCAAAGTAGTAAAGTAGTATCAATCAGTATTAACATACAATTATGTCTGAATGAAAAAACAAAGTTCAATGCTTCCAAGCATGCATCGACTTGATTCTAAGCATGCGCGGGATTTTGGTCCGATGATTTTGTGTACTAACCATCGAACATGTCCGACGGACAGGTTTCCAGCGGACAGGTTTCTAAGCATGTTTGGAAACTTTTGTCCGCTGGAAAACTGTCCGCTAGGCCGTACACACACGATCGAACATGTCCGCTGAAACTGGTCTGCGGACCAGTTTCAGCGAACATGTTCGATCGTGTGTACGCGGCCCAACAGAGCAGGTAAGTATAACATGTTTGTTATTTTTATAGGGAAAAAAATGTGACTTTACAATCACTTTAAGCTTGTCTTTTGTCACTTGTTAAGTGTGTCTCTTTTTGTCAAGAGAGTGCATCTCTGGTGACTGATGAAACATTTGGAATGGAAAAAGGCACTGGAGAGTACACTGGAGAGTCTGATACCAGAGATCATCACTGATGCTGAACAAGTCCATTGCCCAGTTATAGGGGGCAAGTGTTGCAGTCCCAGATTTTATTGCCAACAAGGAAAGGAGAGAGGCCATACAAGAGTCAGAGAGAGGCCACTGGCCAGCCCCACTACACCCTATTAAAAGAACAACTTTGTCCATTATTAGTGTATGGAGGAATGTTTCTGAGTGCTCCAACTCTTGTTTGGGCCCAAACTTGCTGGGCAGCTAAAAAAACAAAAAGGGTTTATTATAGACTGTGGAACTACTACAGTGACAACACCCTCTTTAGGCAGAGCTACCCTCAGTATAGGGTTTTGGGACTGTACTTTCTTCTACTTGTCACTAACTATCCTTTATACTACTTGTCTTGTTGTCGCCAACTGTATACCTTAGATGCTACTTTTTTCATATATTTGCTAAAAATATTATTGTTGTTTCTTTCCTTTAAACTGTTATCCCATTTGCAATACATATTGGTCTTTAGCTCAGATGTGTCCGCAAGCATGGTGCTAATTACAGAGTCATAGGCACAGGAAACAGATGCTCCTTCAAGGGTAATCGCTGCCAGAGGCAGCTCTAGGCTTTGTGAGGCAAAACTTAGACATGAGGCCATAATCACGCCCATAATGGGAGAAATAATTCAAGCGATAAAAAAATAAATAAACGCCATGTTAACAGAGACCTCCCCCCCCCCCCCCCCCCGGCCCAGTTCAAACCTACCTCCTGGCAGGTTCAGCAGCGGCAGACAGCTAAGCCTCCACCTCTACAATTCGTTTGCAGCAATACAGTGAGTGGGAAAAGTATTTGCCCCGCTGACAAAGAAATGATCAGTCTATAATTTTATTGGTCGGTTTATTTTAACACTGAGAGAATAACCACAAACATATCCAGAAAAACGCATTTCAAAAAAGTTATAAAATGGATTTGCTTTACTTGGCAAAACCCTTGTTGGCAATCACAGAGGTCAGACGTTTCTTGGAGTTGGCCTCCAGGTTCTCACACATCTCAGGAGGGATTTTGTCCTCTTTGCAGTTCCTCTCCAGGTCATTAAGGTTTCCAGGCTGACGTTTGGTAACTCGAACCTTCAGCTCCCTCTACATATTTTCTATGGGATTAAGGTCTGGAGACTGGCTAGGCCACTCTAGGGCCTTAATGTGCTTCTTCTTGAGCCACTCCTACGTTGCCTTGACTGTGTGTTTTGGGTCATTGTCATACTGGAAGACTCATCCATGACCCATTTTCAATGCCCTGGCCGAGGAGATTGGCCCCATTCATCGTCCCTTTGATGCAGTGAAGTTGTCCTGTCGTGAAAACACCCCAAAGCATAATGTTTCCTCCTCCATGTATGACGGTGGGGGATGGTGTTCTCAATGTATGACGGTGGGGGATGGTGTTCTCCATGTATGAAGGTGGGGGATGATGTTCTTCATGTATGATGGTGGGGGATGGTGTTCATGGGGTCATAGGCAGCATTCCTCTTCCTCCTCCAAACACGGCGAGTTGAGTTGATGCCAAATATCTCGATTTTGGTCTCATCTGACCACACTTGACCCCAGTTCTCCTCTGAATCATTCAGATGTTCATTACCTTGTTTCCCCGAAAATAAGACCTAGCGCTATTTTCCAGGAGGGCTGCAATATAAGCCCTACCCCGAAAATAAGACCTAGTTCGAGGTGTCTGATTTTTGAGGAAATACGGTATAATCCTGGTACGGCGTGTGCAGTGTGCTGTGTGTCTGTATCGGCGGTGTCGGGTGTCATGTGCCTTTAATGCAGAGTGGCGCTCAGCTGATGTCCCCTGGTCTCCTCTTCTCCCGCCTGCCTGTCACAGAGCTTCGGCGGGTAATTGAAAGCACTGTACGGTGCGGAGCCTCTGCAATCAACGCAGCACGGATACTCCTGTCTCTTCTCCTGCCTGTCTGCGGGGAGCTTGGTCCCCCTCCCTTCACAGAGATTCGGTGGGTAATTGAAAGCACTGTGCGGTGCGGAGCCTCTGCAATCGACGTGTGTGTGTCTGCGGTATGCAGCACGGATACTCCTGTCTTTTCTCCTGCCTGTCTGCAGAAAGCTTGGTCCCCCTCCCTTCACAGAGCTTTGCCATGTCACTGAATCCACGGTGCAGAGCCTCTGCAATCAACGTGTGTGGTATGCAGCATGGATAATCTGGTCTCCACAAGGTATTTACAGTTTCTTTTTCCTCACATGCTGGTGTGCCCTCTTCCCTGCTTGGAGCATTGCAGAGGGAGGGGGGCTGGGGTCCCTCGCTGGTGGCTGGGAGAGGTGGAGGAAGGCTGAGGTGTTTAGTACTGTTGGATTGCAGAAGCACACACATTCTGTATTGTGTGCTACTGCTGTAAAAGAAAGAATTTGGGAATTTTAAGTTTGTTCGAACTGTGGATTCCTGACAGACAGGGAGAGAGCGAATATATTAAGACCTACCCCAAAAATAAACCCTACTGGGTCTTTTGTTGCCAAACTTAATATAAGACCCAGGCTTATTTTCGGGGAAACACGGTAGAAGACTTAGTTGGTCTGTACATGTGGTTTCCTGATCAGGAGGACCTTGCGGGCACTGCAGGATTTCAGTCCTTTCCGGTGTAGTGTGTTACCAATTGTTTTCTTGGTGTTCTTCTTCATGTTTGCAGGATGTCTTGAGATATCAAAAGCTGTTGGCTATTCAATCTGGGCACACGTGCTTTTGAAAGGTGTTAATTCAGGTCTACAAGACAAGTGACTCACAAGACATTGTATAAAGGCTATTGAAGTGTCTTGAGGTGTTGGCTATTCACTTAGAAAGACACATTCTGTTGAAAAGGTGTTAATTGCACCCACTCCTATAAAGTCTCTTCCATTGTGTGATAAAGCTGTCTAGATAACTTGTTCAACTAGATGTCTGTTAGACTGCGATTGTGTTATGCTAAGTGTTAATTTTGCAAAGAATTGTGGGAAAAAATGACAACATCAAAAACTTTACCATGCATCTTACTAAATACCTTGGAATGTCTACTTTCAAAAAAGGGGTCATTTGTACTTTCCTGGCTTGTTCGGGTCAGGTTTATGATTTGCACCACAGCTTGTAGACTCTCTAACTTTCACACAGATCAAATAATATCCACTCATTTGGGTTATTTTTACCAATACAGTGTGATATAAAATATTGCAACATCCAGCATTTAATTCTCTAGGGTCTCTACTAAAAAAAATATATATATATATATATATATATATATATATATACTGTATATATAATGTTTGGAGGTTCTAAGTAAATTTCTAGCAAAAAAAAAATTGGACTGGCCAGACTTCGACGGCTGAGAGCAGAGAGAAAATTCTCTGCATACCAAGGATCGGAAAACAGCTTGTCAAAATCGTAAAGGGGAAAAAAAATCGTGATAACGATTCTTGCCGATTAATCGTGCAGCTCTAGTACAAAGTAATAACAGGATGTACCGTCTATATCTACATGTGTACTCCTCGCGAGCAGGGTGAACCTGGGGGTCGTGACCTGGGGTCAGCATGCAGCTAATCCAAACTCCCGTTAGGTGGTCCCTGGCATTATCCCGGCTGGCCCTTAGATTCCATGTCCTGGGGGAACTTGTGTCAACTGCTCACCTACGGGCTTACAGCAGTGGCGCTGTGACAATCACCTACTGAGGGAGAATCAAGAGCAAGGTGTTATTGACATTCAATACTGCCCATCAGAGAAGATGATTGCTGATGCACTCACCAAACCTTTATTGAAGGTCATAGTTATTTCCAAAATTGGGCACAGATCAAAGCCTAGCATAGGGAACATCAGAGTGTTTGGATGTATAGCATATGCCTATATTCCAAGTGAAAAATGTATCCAAGCTGGAGAACAGAACCATATAGGGCATTCTAGTAGGCTACAGCGAGCAAACTATGGGTTTCAGAATCCTACACCCAAAGACTGACAAAGTGACAATAATCCATAGTGTTGATTTTGATGAGAGTCCATCACCAGAAACACGGATCCCTGAAAGCTGTGAAGGGAATGTGCCAAGCACACCAGAAGAAAAGGTCGGCCAAAGTAAACCTGTGCAGGAGTCAGAACAAGAGGTGGAATTCACATTGCATAAATCAAGTTCCCCACCAGATCCTGCTGAACTGCCTGAAGTCAGAAGATCCACTCGGACTACAAAGGGAATACCACCCTGCAAGCTGTTATATACTGTCAAATCACACAGCGTACTTGGACCAACATCCTAGGAAGACAGAGAAAAACTGCCAAAACATGAAACCAATAAATGGAAAAAAGCAGCAGAAGAATTAAAGTCACTTCAAGAAAATAAAACCTGGACACTCACAGAGCTCCCTCCTAACCAAAAAACTAGAGGAAGAAAGTGGACATTCAAAGTAAAGTCAGACGAAGAAGAGAATATCCACAAATACAAAGCCAGACTAGTTGCCAAGAGTTACTCTCAAAAATTTGGTGAAGATTAGTTTTGATGAAAATTTCACTGCACCATCAGAGCGTTTCTTAGCGTTGCAGCCAGGAAGGGCATGCAAGTGAAACACCTAGGCCGCGTACACACGGAGGGACATGTCCGCTGAAACTGTCCGACGGACCGTTTCCAACAGACATGTCTCCTCCGGATTTTCATCCGACGGCGTGTACACACCATCGGATCAAAATCCCCACCGGCAGACAGCGCGGTGACGTTGACGCCGCCACGTCACCGAACCAGGAAGTGAAAAACTTCCAATGCATGCGTCGAATCCATTTGACACATGTGCGGGCAGATATGTCGGCTGGTTAGTGTACTAACCAGCGGACATATCCGACGGACATGTCTTAGGTGGACACATTTTAAAGCATGCTTTGAAATTTGTCCGCTAGCCCATACACACGATCGGATTTGTCTGCTGAAACGGTCCATCTGACCAGTTTCAGCGGACAAATTCGATCGTGTGTACACGGCCCTAGACGTTAAAACTGCTTTCTTAAATGGAGACATTAACCACTTAAACCCCGAGCCTGTTTTTCAGACTCTGTGTTTGCACATTAAAAACATGTTTTTTGCTAGAAAATTACTTAGAACCCCCAAACATTATATATTGGTTTTTTTTCTAACACCTGAGAGAATAAAATGGCGGTCATTGCAATACAAAAAGTTCACACCTTATTTGCGCAGCGGTCTTACAAGCGCACTTACAAGCGCAGCCGGGAAGGGCATACCAGTGAAACACTTAGGGCCAGATTCTCAGATAATTGCCTTGGCGTAACGTAAGCCTTTTACACTACGCCGCCGCAACGTAACAG
The DNA here is from genome assembly GCA_029574335.1 of Rana kukunoris. Lineage (NCBI taxonomy): Eukaryota > Metazoa > Chordata > Amphibia > Anura > Ranidae > Rana > Rana kukunoris. Next base: position 75,906,717 of record CM056057.1, on the reverse strand, counting down.
AGCAAGTGCCGTATTCTCCAACTAGTCCGTAGTTTGCGTTGGCGTAGTGAAAATGGCCCAGCGTAAGGCCGCGTAATTCAAAGGGGGCGGCTTGTATTTAAATTAAGCGCGCCCCCGCGTCGATCGAACTGTGCATGCGCCGGCCGGGGAAAAAGCCCAGTGCGCATGCTCCAGCTCACGTCGGAAAGCGCCGTTGAAACCGACGTCAAAACGACGTGATCGTCACTACGCAATGCCCTATTCGCGAACGAGTTAGTAAAATGACGTAAGCAACGGAAAAAGCCGACGCTGACCCGACGCCATACTTAACATGGCATCCGACGGCACCCGATGGCATCCGATGGTACTGCATAAAAAAAACGGCGATACGACGGGGTATCTGAAATACTCCATCGTAGCGCCTCTGAGAATCTGGCCCTTAGATGTTACATGGAGCAACCACCAGGGTTTGAGCAAAGAAACAACCTTGGGCCAGATTCAGCAAAGGTTACGCTGGCGGATCGAGTGATCCGCCAGCCTAACTGTGGCTTTGAGCCGGCGTTTCTGTTTTCTGTAACCAGAAAACAAGAAACGCCGGGTTGAAGTTCCGATGCGAGCAGCGTAACTGAGTTTCGCCATCGCATCGTTACTTCAACTTAAAAATGGCGCCGGGGGCGTTCCCGCCGATTTACGCTCAAAAAATATGTTAATGAGCGGAAATCGGCAATTCACGATCGAAATCCGGCGCGACGCAATGACGATACGACGTTTCCGGACGGGATACGCGGCGCATAGATATACCTACATGGGGCTGGAGTATCCTATGTTAGGTATAGGCGTCGTCATCGCGTCGGGAAAAAAAAAAAAACGTCGCTTGCGTAAAACGGTCATGAATGGGAATGTGACGTCATTGACGTTCATTCACAGATTTTGGAGCATGCGCACGGGGATGTTTTGACACTCGACGCATGCGCAGTACGTTGGCGGCGGGATCGCGCGTAGTTAGCATACTACACGCCCCGTACCCGCGACATTTGAATTCCGCCGGCTCATTTGTGATGCGCTGCCGCAACTTTAGGAGCAAGTGCTTCGTGAATGACAGCACTTGCTCCTAAAATTTCGGCAGCGCAACGCAAATCAGAAGCGTTACTCCAGAGCAAAGATGCTCTGGAATACGTGAATCTGGCCCCTTGTGTGTAAACATCAGAAGAGCATCTACGGTCTCAAACAATCTGCAAGGATGTGGAATGCAAAAGTGAAAAGTACTTAAAGAGGAATTCTCAAGATTCAGTAAAGCAGACCCCCGTCTCTACTCCAGGAATCAAGAAGACAGATGGATATACATCTTTATCTATGTTGATGACATTATAACCTGTTTTGAACAATAAGGGGGATTACAATCAGATAGTTCACAAGCTGAAAGAAAATGTTGAAATCAAAGAACTTGGGAACATTAGCTACTATCTGGGTATCGAAATAGAGAGAGAAAAAGATGGAATTTATCGTCTCAGAAAATCTCCGAAATCTTCCATATGCAATATGCAAAGGAAGTGAAAACGTCTATGGAACCAGGCTATCAAAAGAGCAATGAATGAAGGAGAAAACTTTTTACCAAACAATGATACATATAGCAGAGCAATTAGTAAGCTGCTATATGTTGCCACTGTGACAAGACCAGACATAGCCGCATTAGTGGGATCCAGCGCCATCTTCACCTCGCCTCATCTCGTCATCCTCAGGTTTTTTCCTCCCACACTACAAAGACATCCCTCATGCTGTTGGTACAGTGGTAAGCATAGCTGCATATCTAGCAGCTGACCCGGGTTCGATTCCCAGCCAACGCAATTGCCAAATTGGCTTCTAACTGCTTTGCGTCCACAGGAGATCAAAAGGAATAATTCTCCATGTAACCCCAATCATAACCCTCCCTATATCCCCAAGAAAAACCCCAATACTAATCCTCCCTCTATCCCCAAGAAAAACCCCAATATTAATTCTCTCTATATCCCCAAGAATAACTCTTCTTGTAACCCCAATATTAATCCTCTCTATATCCCCAAGAATAACTTGTCCTGTAACCCCAATACTAACCCTCCCTAGATCATCATTAGACATGTGCACAGAAAATTTTTTTGTTTTTTTTTGTTCCGTTTCGTATGGTCCCGTCTGTTCGTTTCCGTTCGTTTTTCGTAAGACGCCCGTTTTCCCGTTCGTTCCCGTTCGTTTGTCGTACGACGTGATTTTTTCGTATTACGATCGTTTCGTATTTCCGTTACCGTTTTATTTTCGTACATGCGGGATGATTCGTTATTCTGTTTAATTCATGTTCGTTTCTTGTTAGACAATAATTATCGTGAATTTTCGTCAATTTGCATTCTGTGTATCTTGAATGCTTTTCTTTTGTTAGTGTCAGTTGTATGTTCATTGTTCAATGACATCTATAACAAAAGAATTTCATTATGTAAACTGAATGAATTCCTTTGTCTGTTATAGGTGTCATATCAACATACGAAAATAACAAAAGAAACGTGTTCAAATGCAAATCTTTGAATACTATTGTTAAGCCCCATACACTTGGTCAGACTATTTTAACAACAAACATAAAAACGATCGTTTTCCGATCGTTCTCAGAAAATTTGTTCGTTTTTAAACTGCATCAGAAAACCATTTTTGGGTTCAGAAGTCTGGCCAACTGATGTCCCTTCAGATGAAAATCCACAGAAAAGTTTATTAGGCTTTACTGTACAAGTGTACTCACTACTCTGCACAAAAGAGAAGCTGCTTTCAGTCACTGAGGCTGGCCATACATGTTCAATTTTCTTGTACAATTTTCTTTTAGATTTACCAAAAAACATATATGAGGTCAAACTAAACAACACTTTCAATTATATGCAATCAGGCAGGCCCTTGCACTACATAGTTGAAGGTAAATCTAAAGAAAATTGCACAGAAAATTGTATCATGTATGGCCAGCCTAACTCTCTGGCCATTAAAAAAAACATAAACAAAAGATTTGCATTTGAACACGTTTCTTTTGTTATTTTCGTATGTTGATATGACACCTATAACAAAAAAATTGCCTTCAGTATTTTGAATACACAGAAAAAAGAAAAAGGAATTCATTCAATATACATAATGAAATTCTTTTGTTATAGATGTCATTGAACAATGAACATACAACTGAAAACGAACACAAAACGAATTCAAACAAAATACACAATGCAAACCTCTTGATACAGATTTAATTTTCGTTATTTTGCCATTTTCGTTTTGTCGTTTTTTCCCGTCGGATCGTTCGTAATTGCGGTCGTTCGTTATGCGGCTAATCCGTTATCCCGTCGTTTTCGTATTTTGGTGCTTTAATATTTTCGTATGTACACATTATCCCGCGGGTACGAAAATGAACATTTTCGTACGAAAATGACATTCGTACGAACGGGAATGCACATATCTAATCATCATCAGCATTCAGACTTTATAAAGAATGCAAAAATAAATGTAAGGGTGCCATTAGGGCGGCTAAGATAGAACGCGAAAGACACATAGCGGGAGAGAGCTAAAAAAAAGAAATTCTTGGGAATGATATACCCAAGAGTAACCCTTCCTGTAACATCAATACTATCCCTCTTTATATCCTCAAGCTTAACCCCAATACTTACCCTCCTTATATCCCCAAGTGTAACCCTCCCTGTAACCCCAATACTAACCCCCCCTATATTCCCAAAAATAAACCCCACTATAACCCCAATACTATCCCACCCTATATCCCCAAGAGTAACCTTGGCGAAGGTATTGAATTTATTCTTCTCCTTAGTCTTCACAAGGGAATCGGAGGGGTTCAGTAACCAAAACTGCAGTGTTTGTCCTCATGCACCGCATAGAAAGCCGCTTGCTATGTGGTCCATTGAAGCACAGAGCATGGTTCGGCCCCAACCCCTGCTGTCTGCTCACTGGCTGTGATTGGCTCCTACTGCTGCCTCTCTGTCCAGTGAGGAGATAGAGAGAGCTACCACTCTCAGGCACAGTGCTGGATCGAGATTGATCACAGGTAAGTATTAGGGGGGGCTGGGGGGAGCTGCATATAGGTTTTTTCATCCCACACTCCAAAGACATTCCTCACTTGTTGAGGATAGCTGCTTATCCACCAGCTGACCTGGGTTTGATTCCCGGAAGGGGTGCAACGGATCAAAAAACTCACGGATCGGATTGATCCTCGGATCAGAGTCACAGATCGGATCAGCAAAATATAAATAAAAAATTATTAAATGCACACATCAGATTCCCCCATCTCCCCCACTGCTGTAATATCCACTCATCTCCCCCACTGCTGTAATTTCCACTCATCTCCCCCACTGCTGTAATATCCACTCATCTCTACCACTGTTACATCCACCATTGCCAAAACTCACTGTAATATTCACATGCTCTCGCAGAATAGAAGCCGGCTAGATCAGATCCACGAGCAGGGAGGGATCGGTCACGATCCGTTGCACCACTAGTAGCCACCATTATTTTCCAGCACTGCCTTAACCCTCTTTGGCATGAACTTCACCAGAGATTCACAGGTTGCCACTGAAGTCCTCTTCTACTCCTCCATGGTGACATCATGGAGTTGGTGGATGTTAGAGACCTTACGCTCCTCCACCCTCCATTTACGGAAGCTCCACAGATGCTCAATAGGGTTTAGGTCTGGAGACATGCTTGACCAGTCCATCAACTTTACTTTCAGCTTCTTTAGCAAGGCAGTAGTCGTCATGGAGGTAAGTTTGGGGTCGTTATCATGTTGACATTCATAGTTCCCTCAATGAACTGTAGCTCTCCAGTGTCAGCAGCACCAATGCAGCCCGAGCCAAGACACTGCCACCATCATGCTTGACTGTAGGCAAGACACACTTGTCTTTTTACTCCTCACCTGGTTGCCGCCACACACGCTTGACGCTATCTTAACTAAATACGTTTATCTTGGTCTCATCAGATCACAGGACATGGTTCCAGTAATCCATGCCCTTAGTCTGCTTGTCTTCAGCAAACGGTTTGCTGGCAGCACTCATACATCAATTTCCCCAAGACGCTGAGCACGTGCACTCAACGTCTTTGGTCGACCATGGCGAGGCCTGTTCTGAGTGGAACCTGTCCTGTTAAACTGACGTATGGTCTTGGCCACCGTGCTGCAGCTCAGTTTCAGGGTCTTTGCAATCTTCTTATAGCCTATGCCATCTTTATGTAGAGCAACAATTCATTTTTTTCAGATCCTCAGAGAGTTCTGTCCCATGAGGTGCCATGTTGAACTTCCGGTGACCAGTATGAAAGAGTGAGAGCGATAACACCAAATTTAACACACCTGCTCCCCATGTAATACCTGAGAAATTGTAACACTAACAGGTCACATGACATCGGGGAGAGAAAATGGCAAATTGGGCCCAATTTGGAAATTTTCACTTAGGGGGTGTACTTACTTTGGTTGCCAGCGGTTTAGACATTAATGGCTGTGCATTGAGTTATTTTGAGGGGACAGCAAATTTACACTGTTATCCAAGCTGTACACTCACTACTTTACATTGTAGCAAAGTGTCATTTCTTCAGTGTTGTCACATGAAAAGATATAATAAAATATTTACAAAAATGTGAAGGGTGTACTAACTTTTGTGAGATTCTGTATATATATATATATATATATATATATATATATATATCAAACAGAGCAGTGCAGCGCAAACCTAAATAGCATAATATTAATATTAAAACGAATATGCTCATACCAGTGAAGACATAATTGAATTAATAACAGTGAAAAAATAAAATAAAATAAAATAAAAAGAAAGTCCACATTTGCAAAGTGCAAACAAATCCTGTGATCAAAACAGTCAGAGTATCTCCACCATGTGACTTGGAAAACCAATATTTCAAATATTTCAAACGTGATCCCTTCACCAGTAAAGATGGGTACTCTCACCTCACACCAAGACCCTTGTTTTACCAAAGGTCTAAAACGCTTAGAACAAATGGCAGGAAATCCAGATGGCTCAAAGATGTGCAATTGTCAGCTGAAGGACCCGGAGATATGCAAGTATCCTCAGTGGCACCAACGAATCAATATGCAAAGAAAAAAGGCCAGATCTAAGAGCTTCCATATAAACCATGACTAGCGTAGTTTCAATGGGCACCCATCACTTTAAACCTACCCCCCCCTCCCCTCCCATATCAATAACTTTACCTACCCCCCATATCAATCCCTTTTTAACCACCCCCCCCCTTTTTCCCCCCATGCCCCCTAACCCCAGTAAACGAGACCGACACAGTAGAATTGGAATAAAATTGGCCACAACAGCCATTTATTTTGTAACCAAAATTAAATACTTAACCAAAACTTTTACCACACTTTTTGGTGCTAGGAATTTCCAACAATTCCACTATACTTATTAACAATATCAATACCCAACATTTTTATTATTATTTTTAACACCAGTCCTACTTGGTCTTTGACGGTAATCCCCCATTAACCTTTTCTTCACCACCAACACTGCGTACCATCACCATACCCAGGCCTCCAGCCGACTCCAGCTCTGAGACACCCCTTTTAACACCGCAGTGCACCGTCACCGTATTGTAGCGGACACCGTTCCACCACAATAACCCCATAAGGAGCCCATCCCACCGATGAGCCTCCCAATCATTTCCATTTTCCGTTAACTTTCACCATCAAGACCAAGAACACCGCCTCTGCTGTCGTGACATCTCTCTACCGATCTGAAAGAAAGAAAAACAAACGCACAACACACCACATCGAACAAAACAAGGGAGGGTGGGTGGGAAAAACTGCTTCCCTGTGTCTCCCTCAATTCTGCCTGAGCTTTTGGCGCCGACTCCGCCCCCCCTATATATAGCACTCCTCCCCTTCCCATGGCTAATCCTACAGCCACTCCCCTGAAGGCACCTCCTCATTCTTTAACCCTTTCTTGCCCCTGATTCCACCCCAGTCATGCCAGCCCTGCGTTATCTTCCTCTGTTTTGTCACTCCGGGCTTCACTTGACTAGCGTAGTTTCAATGGGCACCCATCACTTTAAACCTACCCCCCCCTCCCCTCCCATATCAATAACTTTACCTACCCCCCATATCAATCCCTTTTTAACCACCCCCCCCCCTTTTTCCCCCCATGCCCCCTAACCCCAGTAAACGAGACCGACACAGTAGAATTGGAATAAAATTGGCCACAACAGCCATTTATTTTGTAACCAAAATTAAATACTTAACCAAAACTTTTACCACACTTTTTGGTGCTAGGAATTTCCAACAATTCCACTATACTTATTAACAATATAAATACCCAACATTTTTATTATTATTTTTAACACCAGTCCTACTTGGTCTTTGACGGTAATCCCCCATTAACCTTTTCTTCACCACCAACACTGCGTACCATCACCATACCCAGGCCTCCAGCCGACTCCAGCTCTGAGACACCCCTTTTAACACCGCAGTGCACCGTCACCGTATTGTAGCGGACACCGTTCCACCACAATAACCCCATAAGGAGCCCATCCCACCGATGAGCCTCCCAATCATTTCCATTTTCCGTTAACTTTCACCATCAAGACCAAGAACACCGCCACAGCCCGGAAGGAAAATTCCCTTTTCCTTACAGGCCCCTCCACACCCGCAGGGCCCTCTGAATCCCTTCCTGCAAACCTAGCACCCACAAATCTGTACCTACATCAGTTAGGTGAACACCATCACTGAGTAGGTACATACCCACATTAATCTCCAATTCCCTGTGTCGCACCACCAACCCCCCGTGCTGAGCTACAAACCTCCCCAAAACCTTGTTCACTTTCACCCTCCCCTTATTGACCCTGTCGACTGACCTTGCCATGCGCCACGTGGTTCGCGCAACAATGTCAGACCAGACAATCAGCATCTTTGGGAAAGATGCCCGCAATGTCAATACGTCCGCCTTGACTGCGGACATCAAGTCCCCTATGGGCCGAATCCCCAGGTCGTTCCCCCCGACGTGTAACAGTAACACATCCGGAGGTCGGTCGAGCTGAGCGTAGCGCTGCACCTCCGGCAGCACCCTGCGCCAACCCATCCCTGGGATGCCCAACCACCTGATCGTCGCCTCCCGCCTAGAAATGCCCAACTGCCGTCCTCCAGGCCTGGCATCCGCTCTACGGGCCCCCCTACAAACGTACGAATGCCCCATGATCCACACGAGGCACGCCTGCTCTCCATCTGAAAAACAAAACAGCAAGCATGACTAACCACATTCATCCCCACAATCCCATCCTGGAATGTCAGTCAATGCACCCCCCAACCCTGTTATTCCACCACCATATGCGGGCGCACATAAGAACGGAATCTCCTCGATTCCCATCTCCCAATCCTTCTCACTGCCGCCTCATCCAACCCGCACCGGGCCGCCTCGGTCGCCGCCCCGATACGGAAGGAGTGCGAGGCAAACAATCGCTCGTCCAACCCCGCCTTCTGCAGACATTTCCTAAAAACCGTTATAAATTGAAAACGTGACAGAAAAGAACCATCCTCATGTAACCAGCACGGCCCACCACCCGCTGGCCGCCCTTTTAGAAATTCCCTTACCACCCGCACCGGGCACACCTCCGAACCCGGCAGCGGATATAGCACTACGTCTACCCCTCTACCTCTTTGGTCTGTCTTAGACCGCCGCAGCCGAAAACTCACCTTGTCCTCTGCCCACTTGACGTCCTCACTCAAAAGGCCCCCGGCCACCCGCTTCGAAGGACTGACTATTTCCCCCACCCGAAACGCCCCAAAAAATGCGACCGAAAAAACCGCCCGAAACAACTGTATTTCGTACCGCGATGAACAAACCTCCCCAACTACTTCAAAAATCCTACAAAGAATAGAAAACGACACTGGTCTCCGCGCATCCCTGCACTGCCGCCCTTTTTTGTATCCCTTAACCGCCTGTTTTACCCAGAACATTTTCGTGAAATCTTCCCGCCCCTCTAGTTTGAACAAAAATGCCAAGGCCGCTAATTTTTTCTCCAAGGACGACACAGACCCGCCCTTCTCCATATGCCTCACCACAAAGTACATTACCAACCAGCCCAGTTCCTTCTCCCCCAGCCCAGCGTCCGCCAGCCGTCTAAAACCATCCCATTCTTCCCATACCTTAGAATATGCGGTCCATGTCTGCCCACTCACCGACTTCCTGATCCAATTTGCTGCTACTCCAACGCAAGTCCCCACATCCACCCCGGGCAAGGGACCCCGACTGCATCCGCCCCTGGGGCCAGCTCCCTGAACCTGTCCCACTGGAATCGAGACAAAGCATCAGCGAGTCTGTTCTCTACCCCCGGTATGTGCACTGCGTACAGAAATATGTTCCACTGTAAACAGCGCAACACGAGGTGGCGCAGCAGTCGTATCACCGGCAATGAGGAGCCGGAAACCCGATTGATGACCTCCACCACGCCCATGTTGTCACAGTTCAACCTGATCTTCAGATCTCTGCATTCCGCCCCCCACAACTCTATCGCCACCACTACCGGGAATAGTTCAAGCAGCACAAGATTCCTACCAAAACCTGCTGACACCCAGGACTCTGGCCACGCTTCCGCGCTCCATCTTCCTTTAAAGAAAGCCCCATAGCCCGTGGACCCGGCCGCATCCGTGGCCAAGTCCAAATCAAAGTTGCTGACGGGCCCCGACATCCACATCGCCCTCCCATTGTACGTTTCTAGGAACGTATGCCACACCTGCAAATCAGCCTTCAGTTCCCTTGTTATACGGATGTAATGCTTTGGAGCTCTAACACCCGCTGTAGCTGCCGACAGCCGTCGGCAGAAAACCCTGCCCATGGGAATGATGCGGCAAGCAAAATTCAGCTTGCCCAGCAAAGACTGCAAGGCCCGCAGCTGAACCTTGTCCCGCCCTTGCATCTCCCGAATCTCCAGCCGAAGATTCTCCACCTTGTCCACTGGCAGCCTGCACTCCATCGCCTCGGAATCTATCATGATCCCCAAGAAACTCAATGCTGTGACCGGGCCCTCCGTCTTGTCGGCTGCCAGTGGCACCCCGAACCTATCCGCCATGTGCTGCAATGTTGCCAGCAAAATTGCGCACACCCTGGATGACGGAGGGCCCACGCACAGGAAGTCATCCAGGTAATGAATGACGGAGTCTGAGCCCGACACATCCCTGACCACCCACTCCAAGAAGGAACTAAATGTCTCGAACAGTGCGCACGAGATCGAGCAGCCCATTGGCAAGCAGCGATCCACGTAGCACCCCTCTTGCCACCGACAGCCCAACAGTCGGAAACTGTCAGGGTGTACTGGTAGCAGACGGAACGCAGCCTCGATGTCCGCTTTTGCCATCAAAGCCCCTTTCCCGTACCGACGCACCCACCGCACCGCCGCGTCAAATGACGTGTAGGATACCGTGCATGCCTCCGGATCGATTGCATCGTTCACCGACCCCCCTCTTGGAAAGGACAGGTGGTGAATGAGGCGAAACTTGTTTGGCTCCTTCTTGGGGACCACCCCCAGAGGTGACACCACCAAATCCGGCAATGGCATCTCTGTGAACGGACCCGCCATTCTACCCAACTCAACCTCCTTTGCCAATTTTGCCGACACCACGTCCGGGTTCTCCAAGGCAGACCGCAGGTTCCTTGCCAAGGGAGGCACCTTCGACAGAGAACAGGGAATGACAAAACCCTCGGAAAACCCGGCCGCGAGCAGCCGCGCCGCGGCCCTGTCAGGGTACCTATTTAGAAAAGGCTCCATCCTTTCCCCCTTCACCGGCGTTGTCCCCTTTTTTAGCAGCATCCCCCGTCCGCTTACCTTTTTTGAAGCAGCGGGACAGGGGGTGAGTCCCCCCGCATCCGGAGCATTCGTGTTTAAAACGACAGGTACCCCCGAATTTGCAGGAACTTTCGTTGTACTGCCAACACACACCCCATCTTTTTCCGGCCGGCGATCCAGAGGTGGGTGTACCCCCGGCCCCGCCCTGAAAAAACGGAGTACTCGTCCGGGGCGCGGAAATCATCCGCATCCACAGGACGATGTCCTTGTGATCCCATCGCAATGTAGGACGCACAGCCCGCCGCTGGCGGAATTGCTCGTCGTACCTCAACCACCCCGTCCCCCCATAAACCCGATAAGCTTCCCCAATGGCGTCCATATAGCCAAAAAGCGCAGAACAGTGTTCCGGGCTCTTTTCACCTATGACGCTGGCCATGATAGCAAATGCCTGCAACCAATTGTTGAACGTCCGGGGAATCAACCTGTACCGCCTCTTCTCCTCATCATCCTTTTTTGAACTATCCGGCTTCACCCTATCCAAATTAAATTTTTCTAACGGCAACAGGGAAAAAATCTCCACGTACTCACTTTTTTCGATCTTATCCCTGACCTCCTGCTTCAGGTGGGCCCCCAGCGGCCCCTCATAGCAAACGTATACCTCACCTTTCGCAGAATCATCCATCCTTACCACGTCTGTCCTGACCCCCCCCCGTTTTCTCGCCCCCCGTGTCACTGCTAGCCCCACTATCCGGCGACACCCCAGCCGAGGCATGCGCCCCCCCGTCTCCAGGGGCCCCCCCCCAGCTGGACCTCCCACCCATGGTGCCGCCTGCGGCGGCGTACCCCCCCCCACGAAACGGTGCAACAGGTCTTGCAACCCACCCAACAAATCCTGCATCCCACCAGGGGAACCCTGGGCAGCAGGCAAAACCCCCGCCACCCCGGGGCCCCCGGTCGGCGACCTCACAGTGGGTAAAGCATTACCTGGCAACCCAGAAGGACCCCCACCCCCAACCCCTAACAGTGCACACAAAGCAGCAGCAAATTCATTATTAGAATTGAAAGATGTCTTACCAGGCTGGCCGGGCACGTCCCTCACAGCCGATACCGGCAATTCCACCGTGGGCGACACTTCCTCCGTTTCTGATCCCTCATCCCCGGATGGATCTTCCGAGGCCGGCGACACTGGCGACGTCTGCCTCCCAGGCGCAGGAGGCCTGGAGGCCGTGGATCCCAGCCTCCCGGCGGATCGTCCTCTACCCTTGGACCCGGCCGTGGTTGTCTCTGCTGCTCCGCAGCCCCGACTGGGCCTCCGCACTGGGGACTCCGGCCTCCCCCCTGCCTGGGAACCGGCGGCCCCGATCCTAGAGGACCCTCCGGCTGTTGCCCCGCGCTTTGTACGCTGTGATCCCCCCCCCCGTCCCCACGCTCAGGGAGGGGACCGGCTGCTCGATGCTGCTCCGACGCGTGGCTGGGGTCCGGGCGCCATTGCTGCCCGAAGCCCCGCCCACTGGGCCCAGGCTGGGCGGCGGATGCCGTCCACCATCACCCCCAGCCAAAGCATGCGTTCGCTTGGCCGGGGGGGGCGACGGGTCCCCTTGTGGGCTCCGACTGTGCCGCTGGGCCCTGGCGGTGGGGGTCGGCGAATAACGCTCCGGCGGGTGCGACCGTCGAGCGCGTGGTGTCCGCGATCCCTCCCGAGACCCCCCCGCCACATCCTCGATCAGGCCCCCCACCTGTGCCTCCAGCCATCCAGGCTCCCGAGTTGCCGCCGCGGCCCGCAGCCGCGCCAAAAGCGTGTCAATGTCCATGCTGGCCTAACTTCAGGGAGCAGAGGATAAAAAACTGCTTCCCTGTGTCTCCCTCAATTCTGCCTGAGCTTTTGGCGCCGACTCCGCCCCCCCTATATATAGCACTCCTCCCCTTCCCATGGCTAATCCTACAGCCACTCCCCTGAAGGCACCTCCTCATTCTTTAACCCTTTCTTGCCCCTGATTCCACCCCAGTCATGCCAGCCCTGCGTTATCTTCCTCTGTTTTGTCACTCCGGGCTTCACTGGTCTCTTTAATGAGTAAAAAATGTGCAGGGTACTCACATTCAAGTAGAAAATACAGGCATAAAACACCATATCAGGCAGCTCAAATGAAGATGTGGGACATCAAGGAGTGACATGGGATGGTTCCTGACCCCGGACGCGTATCGTAATACTACTTCCTCAGCAGGGCGCCCTGCTGAGGAAGTAGTATTACGATACGCGTCCGGGGTCAGGAACCATCCCATGTCACTCCTTGATGTCCCACATCTTCATTTGAGCTGCCTGATATGGTGTTTTATGCCTGTATTTTCTACTTGAATGTGAGTACCCTGCACATTTTTTACTCATTAAAGAGACCTAGTTTATATGGAAGCTCTTAGATCTGGCCTTTTTTCTTTGCATATTGATTCGTTGGTGCCACTGAGGATACTTGCATATCTCCGGGTCCTTCAGCTGACAATTGCACATCTTTGAGCCATCTGGATTTCCTGCCATTTGTTCTAAGCGTTTTAGACCTTTGGTAAAACAAGGGTCTTGGTGTGAGGTGAGAGTACCCATCTTTACTGGTGAAGGGATCACGTTTGAAATATTTGAAATATTGGTTTTCCAAGTCACATGGTGGAGATACTCTGACTGTTTTGATCACAGGATTTGTTTGCACTTTGCAAATGTGGACTTTCTTTTTATTTTATTTTATTTTATTTTTTCACTGTTATTAATTCAATTATGTCTTCACTGGTATGAGCATATTCGTTTTAATATTAATATTATGCTATTTAGGTTTGCGCTGCACTGCTCTGTTTGATATATTTACTTCAGGAATTTTGTGATTGTTCTTTTGGTGTTCAGCTTGCATCCATATGAAATTCACTCTTTGAGTATTTTTCATTTTTACACTTATTATTTTTATTTTTTTCTGATCTTTATATTTTTGCGCTGATTGCACCCCCCCTGTTTTACATATATATATATATATATATATATATATATATTTTTTTTTTTCTTAAGTTAGCGTGTTGTGACAATTTAGCAACGATGTGCTATTGTGTGATCACAAGAAAGTACTGTAAGCTTCTGTGGGTGTGATCTTCACTCCAATCTTTATCTTTCGATGCCTCTTCTATATTTATACTTTAGAAGAAAAGCCACAATGCAGCTGCATAACATCCACCATTGCCAAAACTCACTGTAATATTCACATGCTCTCGCAGAATAGAGGGAGAGGTCAGCGCGCACCTAAGCAGCCGCGGCCAGATGTACCAAGATGGCTGACCGTTCTGGAGCTAGGCCAAAGCCGCGGCCTTTCCTAAGGCCGAGGCCAAGGCAGCGATCCGTGGATCGCGTTGTATTCCGATCTGAACAGGTCGACCCGTTCGGATCATGGATCGGCCGCGATCCGTTGCACCACTAGTGGCCACCATTATTTTCCAGTACT